>JABAKD010000029.1:816969-1551969 GCA_012845835.1 Undaria pinnatifida
TGTTTTTTATTTTTATTGAGTATGATGACATGGTGGTCACTGAACTTGCTGAATCTGTGCGGCGGGACTTAGAGTATCCCCTAGGGGAAACTCCCGCCGCGCGCGCCTCGCCCCCTGATTGGCCGAGGGGGGGCGAGGGGGGGTCCCTCGGCCAATGGGGTTGGGGATCGGAAAACGCAAGGATGAAAGCCACATGCCCATTGTATTGTAATATTGCGTAGCCCACCAATGCTTGTGAAATCACACGTTGCCGCACCTGTCTCGACGAACTCTCAACGACTTACAGCGAAACCAGCACGAGAAGAATTGCCTGTTATTTGTGCGTGCACAGCGCTTGTGAGCTTGTGGGTACTGTGGGCTTATTATCGACGAGCTTGTGGGCGTGTGGGTATTGTCGACTTTTCTTTTCGACGAGCGTGTGGGCTTGTCGGTATATCGTGCGGCGGTTATGTGTGCTAAAAATAAAAATACGCACCAGCTGTGAGATCGAAGATTTCGTCGAAACTCATCTTTGCAAGCTGTGTGTGATACTCCAATCACGCGTATTACTAAATGTGTGTCATTAAATATATAGGTCGGCGACTCCCCTTGGAACTACATACAGTGTAGATTGTACCATCGGAGTCAAAAGGGTAATGTCAACCAATCTGTGCGCGGAAAATACTAAACCCGTTTTTGAGGGAGTATTACACACGGCATGCAGCGATGAGTTTCGACGAACTCTTCGATTCCACGGATGTTCCATTTAGTGCATGTTTAGCTTTAATTAAACATTATCTGGGTTCCAATCCCCTCGCTTGGCGGAGTTAGGGGTTGAAGCTGTTCAAAAAATGTTTCCGAGCAAACCAGGTAGGTTTGGAGCTCAGATTATCACACCCCTATACATTCCTAGTACGGTTGGGTGGTTGGGTTGTGATTCGGGCCTGCCTGTGAGTCGAACAGCACACTATTGAATTGAAAGGATTAACCGCCTTTGTTTGGTTGGCCTATGACATGGGTATGATATGATGCCAGATGTCGTTATGCGGATGCTGTATTAATAGTACTACACGCATGTTCCCACGTCGCACGATAGGCGAAGTTGGAACCTGCTGGTATGCATGCCGTGAAGGTCGTTGCCCGCTGGGAAGGGAGGTATGTGGACTCGTGGGAGGATAAACCCGAGACTCTCGCACGTGGCAGCAGGAAGCCAAGAAGTGTGAGTCTACCGTCTGAAAGATTTTGCATGCTTGGTTCGGGTTTATTGGGTTGAAAGCATAACCGTCTTTTATTTGGTTGGCCTATGGTTGGCCTATGCGTATGAGCCCAGAGACGCCTCAATGCAGTGAGGGAGGCGCGGGAAAAGCGATAGCTCGCCAAAAAGGCTTAAGTTAGCGCAGCGAAAAAGGGCGTAGAGAGCGTGTGAGGCGGTCCACACAGCTGGAAAATGGAGTGAGACTTGAACGCCAAGTATTCCGGGACGCCTAGCAGGCGATGGAAGAAATCGAGGTGAAGTGGGGGATATCGCGCTCCGCACACGTGCAATTGGGCGGCAGCCGCCTCCCCAAAGCGGGACCGCCAGGTTGTGACCCAGCCAAGCCAAGCTTAAGTTGACTCCAAGGAGGGGGGGACTCAAGAAACTCCCAGCTGATACTTAGACCGGAAAGAACTTCAACAGGGAAAAGTTGGAGGCCATCGCTGAGTTGGGTAAATCATACCCCAACATGGCGTCCCACATCGCGGAGAAAAACGTTGCCATGCACGGTAACCCAAAGCCACTTATCAGGCAGCTTTTGAGGGGGCTCTGACAACCCGAATCCCGTCGGAAGGGACAGGGGTGACTACCACTCCGCTGGTAGCCATGGTATACACCAGAACTCGCGGTGGTTACCGGCGTGTTGGCTGCATTACCCGTGGCGACAACGGCGGTGACCAGGGTAGAGGCGGCCAGGGTCCCATAACTTCCAACAACCTGGCTGGGGAGGTGGTGGCTAGGGTGGTGGTGGTGGTGGTGGTGGTCGCTAAGTGGGTGGTGGTGTTGGCGGTTGTGGTGGTAGTGGTGGCGGTGGTGATGGTGGCGGCGGTGGAGGAGGCTACCACGGCAGGCAAGAAGGACATCGGGACAGCGGTTGCTTTCGGAATCGTTACAGGGACACGGTACCTGATAGGGTCAGGCTAGAGTAAAGAGGATACTTCGTATACCACGGAAGAGGTAGTCGGGAATCAGGCATTGGTACACTCCGCGCAGAGTCACAATATTGTACCCAAACAGCACAAATGGGCAGGCAAACATCACACCTATGGTCCGAACCTCGACGGTCAGAGATGAAGGGGGCGGGGAGGGGGGTAGCAGCGCGGCGCACACGCACAGCATCAAATACACACATGCCCGCTTTGATGAGACACTTTGATCGCTCTAACAGGTATTATCTTCTGACCACAACATGTTAGACCTCGTACATTTTACAACGTGCCCCTCCGGGATGTGGGTGACGTGAAGTCCTCGGGGTGTCGCAAGGCGAAAAGGTGCACGCCGGTAACACACTCGTGGCCCTTGTTGGAGCAGAAAGGAGTCATACTACTGCTACTGCTACTACTTTAGCTACCACTACAACTACTGCTACTACTACGGCTACTGCACACTGCTGCTACTACTACTGCTACTGCAACTACTACTGCTACTGTTGCAAATATTGTTGCTTTTACTCCTTCTACTACTATTGCTACTGCTGCTACTGCTACTACTACCATTACCGCTGCTGCTACTACGACTGCTACTGTATATGGACGGGAATACAAGGTTGCTTGTTCTACTATTATATCATTATGTGCGGTACCTTATATATGAGGGCAACCCGGGCAGAGTTCCTTCGCGACAGAAGCCCGTCCCTGCAACCTGCTCCGCGCCTTTAGCTCGAGCGAGCGCGCCGGCACGCTCGCGTGAAGGGTGCCCAGTGGACGACAGCAGTGCTGTTGAGCCCGACACGGCGAGTTCCCCTTGGTGCCCTGAACCATGCTCGATGCTGCACAAGTTCTCGCGTGCGGGTGCCAGGGTATGGGGGTCGCATTATCTCGTTCGTGTTGGCGGGAGGCGGGGTGTATTATTTTGTGCTAAGTAATGTTTTTAATGTCTTGGGCACACAGTGCGGCGGGGGGTGGCACGCAAAAAACGGGCCCGCGAAACCGACGCTATATTTTCGGCTTCAAGAGCGCGCCGCGCGGGCCACGGGGCGAGGGCGAGGGCGAGGCCCCAGGTGCGTGCCCCCGGAACCTAAGGGCGTCGGCCGGGGCGAGTGGCGCCGAGGTCGGGGCGATGGGGCCGGCGCGAAAATATCCCGTTGGTCGAAAGAAACATTATTTTATCTTGTTATATATGGGGCTTCGTCGGCGACCTGAACGGGGGCCGGTCGCAGACTGGCGTGATGCCGGAAATAATAGTAGCAGCTATGGATTCTTGAAAGATGGAGGTCAGACTTAATGCCAAGAGTTGGGAGTGCTCTCTATAGGTGGCGAGTTCGTTTGGTATCAAGACCGCCAGAAGTTGTAGATCGGTATCTAAAAAACAACACACTCCGTAGTACGCGCGATCGAGGTATCACACACCGCTGGCGAAGATGACTTTCAGGAAGTAAAGTACGCTCACAACTGATGTTTTCCACGACCTCGACTGTCTTCGCCTCTTGGACGGAGACCGACTCAGCGGGCCCATAAGGGAAGCTTGGCAGTTGAAAGATGCGAGAGAGTAGGAGAGTACTGCTGCTGTTCTAGTGCGCAGCAGTGTGCCGGTGATGGTCGTGGCAGCTGGTGGGCGGTGGGCGACGACACCTAAAAAAAAGTGGGACATTGCGGGCGCTATGCCCCACGCCGCGAAGCACAACAGCACAGCTGATTTTTTTTCACCAAAGGTACACGTAATATTGAGGTGTGAAAGAACACACGATACGTAGGCGTGAATCACTCCATTCAAGACAACCTGCACGCACCAACAGCAAACAACAACGAACAGCAACAAAACGCAACCCCGCATACAAAAAAGCATTCATGTCTTGAAATCGGTGGGATAGCCCTTTTTCTCGATTGACCACTGGATTGTCAATTGTCGATCGATTGATGTTTGGAACACAGCACAGCAGTTGATGTGAAAAAGGACGTCGAGCTTGCACCCATGCAGATGCCTAGCAGGATCTTAGGCGCTATGTACCATGCCTCAACATCCCCGTTGGTATTACCCGCTGTAGTGGCCCATGCCCCGAGCCCTCTAGCAGTTGGCGCGAGTTGCAGGCTATACGCCTTGCCCCCCCCCGAAAAAAAGAACCTCGCAGAGGTCTCCGATGTTTGCTGTCACATAACACATGTGCATGACATCACCACATACGCCATCGCCAACAAACGTGGACAGCGTTTTTGTGCCGGGCGAGCGAAGAATGTCGTATATCCCGACCTTGCCGTCGCCCGCACAGGTCCCCATGAGGTCGGCGGCGGCAGGACGGTCGACCCTCCCGGGGGACCGTAGGTCGGATAGCACGCCCTCGAAGAAATCGCGACAAAGTACAGTTCCTGCGACGATAGGTGTGGGTCAAAACGCTGAGCGCAAGGCTAAGAAAAGATAGTTATGGGTATATCCATATCCGCCTTGCAAAATGCCGTTTGAGGGTGTAAAGTAGCGTGCGATGCCACCCACTCGACGGGTAGGATCAGATGAGCGTCTTGTCCTCCGCTCGGTACGCGTGTCCTCTCCGCAGGCGGCTCGTGTGAAAACTCTGGCGACGGACGCTTTTGACCAAGGTGGCAAGTTGCTGTGGGCACGGGTAGACTGGTCAGGACGCTTTCGGTCATATACTTCGTGTTTTATGTGGGGGGTTAAGCAGGGCCTCTCCGGGGGCAGTATTGCAGACGCTTCAGAACATGGTAGTTCCGTAGGGAAAACCTTCTTCGGTGTACCAGGGATAACGAACACTTTTAGCGTCAAATATGAGGCGTTCAGAACAAGTCTCACCCAATGACGGAACTATGCAGTTTACTATCGAGACTAGCGTTGACGATTAGTTCGCGTCCTTGAGTGCGCAGATGTTCCAGTCTGCTGCACTACTTCCTTTTTGCGTGGAAGCTCATGAAAGCTTCCATGGCTTCCAGCTTCCATAAAAGCTTCCGTGGAAGCTTTCATGGAAGATATGGAAGCTTCCATGGAAAAAAAATTCTGGAAGTTTCCACGGAAGCTTCCATGGAAGTAGTGGGAGCTTCCACGGAAATAACTTCCACGGGAGCTTCCACCAAAGCTTCCACGGAAACTTCCACGAAAGCTTCCACGCAAGCTTCTATGGCAGTAACTTCCACGAAAGCTTCCACGGAAGCTTGCACGAACGCTTCCATGGGAATAACCTCCACGAAAGCTACCATTGAAGTAACTTCCGCGAAAACTTCCACGGAAGCTTCCACGAAATCTTGCATGGAAGTAACTTCCACGAAAACTTCCATTGAAGCAAATTCCACGAAAAATTCCACGTAAGCTTCCACGAAAGCTTCCACAGAAGTGCTTCCACGGAAGTGCCTCCACGGAAGTGCTTCAACGGGTTCGAAAGCTTCCACGAAAGCACGTCCACGGATATTTAGGTATTAGTTCCATGGAAGCACGCGGCAGCTTTCACGGAAGGTTGGAAGCTTAGCGGCTTCCACGAAAGCTTCCACGAAAGCTTTTCGTGAAAGCTTCCGGAGTAGATTCCACAAACAGTTGGAAGCTACATCCACGGAATTTTACGTTTTACTTCCATGGAAGCTTCCGTAGCTTCCACGGAATCTCAGCGGCTTTCACGACAGCTCTCACGGATATATTTGTATTGTACACTACTGTGCCTCCAGTAGAGCTTACCACTTTTTCGACAACATGGTTGACGCACACTGTGTTCGAGACGAAAGGGGTTTCACCGTACAATGGTTGTTGCGTTTCATTGGGTTAGGGTTAGGGCTAGGGTGAATATAATTCATAGAATATGTCAACCACATGCCGGAAGCTTTCACAGAAGCTTTCGTGGCAGTAATTTTTTTTTCACAAAAGCTATCGCGGAATCTCCCATGTGATTTTTGTTTTTGAAAGCTTCCGTGGAAAAAATCATTGTTTATTATTCTAATTCATTATTTACTTCCGCGAAGGCTTCCGTGAAAGCTCCCGTGGAAGCAAATTTACTTCCACAATAGCTTCCGTGAAAGCTTCCGTGAGAGCTTTCGTGAAAGCTTCCGTACTTCCACGAAAGCTTCCGTGGAAGCTTCCGTGGAAGAAAACGTATTTCCACAAAAAATTCCGTGAAAGCTTCCGTGAAAGCTTCCGTGAAAGATTCCGTGAAAGATTCCGTGGAAGCAAATTTACTTCCACGAAAGCTTCCGCAGAAGTTTTTGTGGAAGTAACTTCCTTGGAAGCTCTTACGGAAGCTTCCAGGGAAGCGTCCATGTCAGCTTCCATTGCTTCCATGGAAGCTTCCGCGCTTCCATGGACGCTTCTACAGCTTCCATGAAAGCTTCCATGGAAGCAATGAAAGCTTCCGTGGAAGCCGTGTAAGCTTCCATGGAAGCGATGGAAGCTTCCATGGAAGCTTTCATGAACTTCCACCTAACATTCAGCTAGTGCAGTTGGTCCAGATATTCACGGAAAAAAACATGTTAACGTTTCGGTTGACCAGCGTAGGTGAACCAACGGCTGACTCGAGTAGTTTGTCATTCAACCAGACGGCGGCGAGTTGCTCGACTCGTATTAACGCTAAAGGCTAGATGGCAACAAGAATCAGGACGTGAAAGTGCAACATAGCCAAACGTTTTGGGGGGTTCTTGGTGGCAGACCAGGAAGACGCTGACTTTGAGGATGAGGAAGCACATTTTCGCCAAGTGTCCATATATCGTGCAGACGCTTGGAGGCTTCGGGAACATTGCGGCGAACCTTGCATAGCCGTTGTGTAGACTATGAAGCTAAAGATGCTGCTTGCAGACAGCAGCAGTACCAGCACACAGGACCGCAGGAGCTCAAGGGTTAAGGTTAGGGTAGGAGCACGGGGGTCGGGGGTGTCGCTGCACCGCTGCCCTACGCGCAAATACCGTCGCACTTCGGTCCCCTCGAGAGTTTAGCGGAAGCTCGTGCTTTAGTACGGTGTGCGGTGACCGCAATAAAGCGGGACGTTTACAGCTCCACATAATTACACACAGAGAACAGTAGCAGTAGTGCAGGCGCACAGGAGAGCACGTACTCAGGGGTTACTAAACCGGGACCTTCACACCTCGAGATCACCGTGTAAAGAACAACATCAGTATCAGCACACAATACGGCAGGTGTTCAGGGATTAAGGTTGGGTAGGAGCAAGGGGTACGGGGATATCGCTGCATCGCCCTCCTACGCACAAGCTTCGCCGCACCTCGGTCCCTTCGAGAACTTAGCAGAACCTTGCGCTGTAATGCAGTGTGTGTGGTGGATGGTATGTCCCACTTTAGTGCGGTGGGTCGCGGTAAACCGGGACGTTCGCTGTTGTGCCAGCGAGTTGGAACTCTGCCACATGTTACTTCCGCGGATCGAATTTTGACTCATATTGCTGCCTTGAGAGTCCGTACGCCGGACCTGGGAAGACCCATTAACACCTTCTATCCCTCCGAGATTTCAACCTAGATCAGCGATGGGTTACCCCAAACCTCCATATCACCAGCAAACAAGTTGAGTCTCGGACTGATTCTAGGACAACCCCACCCAAAACCATCGATTTTCTTCAACAAGCGTTTCATCATCATTCATGGTCATGGTCATGGTCATGGTCATGGTCATGGTCATGGTCATGGTTCATGGCTGCTCGACACGAGGAAGGATGATATGTAAAAGTATAGACTATCTTCATATAGTTTCATGTTTGCAAACGATTATCGAACGATGGATTCAGGGGGGCAGACACGGGGCACCGTAATTCAGAAGATACGGCCGGGAGCTGACTTCGAAACCGGCGATTTCGTTCAAGAAATGTCGGGGGGGCTACCGTAGAACGAGTCCTCGTGAGCGCGGGTTGGGGCATTGATTACGCACGGGTTTCACAGTTATTTGCCCTTTCACTCTTCACTTAGTTTCACTCTTTCTCCTTTCACATTAAAAGTGTTTAGTATTATTAACACAACTAGGTGGCAAGAGGGATAAAACTTGCACTACCCCCTGGGTCCGGCGTTACAATTCGGCGGTGAAATCGCTGGAAATGAAAGGTTTTTTCCACACCCACGTAGTTTATTTCTCCACATACGCTGCGTCTCATGCGTCGTGACTATAAGTCCACGGTACACTAGTCTTTTCCGTGGTCCCATGTCCCGTCCGCAATACACCTCCACATCTCACCTCCACATCACCACGTAGAGAACAACGGCAGTATCAGCACACAAGACAGCAAGTGCTCAGAGGCTAGAGTTTGGGTAGGAGCGAGGAAGTTGGGGGTATCGCTTCACTGTCGTTCTACGCGCCAGTTCGTCGCACTTGGATCCCCTCGACTTTGGCGGGAAAGTTGTGCTGCAGTGCAGTATTGTAAAGCGTGTGTCCCACTTGGTGCAGTGGGCCGCGCTAAAGTGGGACCTTCGCACTTCCACATCGCTACGTGTAGAACAGCAGCAAACCACACAGGAAAACTGGCGCTCAGCGGGTAGGGTTAGAGTAGGAGCGCGGGGGTCGGGGGTATCACACCGCCGTCCTAAATGCGAGTTTCGTCGCACGGGGGAACCATCCCACGCAAGGGGTGCAGCAGAAGTTTCTTAGCTTCTAAGATCAGGAGCTCAATATCTCACCCCCAAAAGATTGCTTCGAAGGCATTCGTTCGCGCAATCTGGCCAACAGTTCTATGCGCTAGTCAAAAAACTAATGTACTATTAACCATCCGAATGATGAATAGGACAAACGAGCGACCGATGTATCACGCAGCTTGCAAAGATGAGTATAGACCCTAAATTTATCGAACTCACAGGTGACCTGTAATGCAAAGAACAACGTGATTCCTGCACTCCAGTCTCTGGGCGCGAGCTTCACTGCAACACACAGTGTGAAGAAGATGGTGTATCGTCGAAGTGTTTACTTACTTGTCCCGGTTGTTGATCAGAGGGGAAGAGATGGAGTGGGCGAGTAGCCGCCGCTATGCGACGCCTACGTGCTCGGCTCCATGTACCTCGGGGTACTCTTCCAAAATCCCGAAATTCCATATTATCGTAGTACTATTACCAGAACGTTCCTATTAATAGGGCTGTTCTCAGTACTTCACAAGGAGCCAAAGGAATATCCCACGTACGTTTCCCATACTACAGTATCCCCATCCTGTCGGATAACCCGACGTAGCCACCGTATGTTTCTACTGTTGTTCGTTGGGCCAAGCTACATCGAACACCCTCCCAGGCGCTGGAACAACTAACAAGCCTCTGAGATAACTACCAGAAACATTGCGACAGAATACTTATATCCCCAATATAAAATCGCGGTGTTTGTCAAAACTCTCCCGAGCGACCGCCTTCGTGAGAATATCCGCATGTTGGTCCTCCGTCCTTACGCACTTCACGGACAAGTCTCCCTTTCCCACCAACTTGCGCAAGAAGTGATACCTCACATCGATGTGCTTGCTGTTGGACGAGTTCAGCGGGTTTTTGGCCAAGTTAATCGCCCCCTTGTTGGCTTCAAAAAAGACAATACTCGGCGGCCCAAGACCAGGCATCAAGAAAACCAACACCCCTCGCATGTACAAGGGCTCCCGAATATCTTCACCATCGCCCGGTCCTGACATGTGCGCTCCAAGTTGGCGTGCAACAGTCCGGACCGCCGTCGACGTCTGAGCTCCACTGTCAGGGGTTGACGCGTCGCTCGGAGCTCCACCGTCAGAGGTTGATATGTCGCTCAGGGATCCACTGTCAGAGGTTGACGCGTCACTCCCATCCCGAGAGGAAGAACCGCAGTCGGACAATTCGCTGCTGGCGGTTGATGTATCGTTCGACTCCACATCTTCGGCTCAAAACTCGTCGCTGGCTTAAGTCATGGGAGACGCCACACGGAGTTGGCGAGGAATTCCCCTCCCCAATCTCGGCAGTGGAGTCGTCGGGTCGGAGGCAAAATCCTCCGTCCCTCCCATCTCTGGCGCGTCCTCTAACCCCTGCGCCCCTCCCTGCTCCGAAACCTCCGGCAGCTGGGGTGACGGCCCTTCCACATAGAGCGTTGACTCCCACGTCACGTCTCGAGTTTTCACCACCTTTTCCGCCCGCGTAAGCACCCGCAAAGAGTCACTTGGGAAGTCGGTGCCCGGCGCGAGGCAAACCCAGCTCTCGGCCGGGGGTGACGACTTGGACGGGCGGTTCCAACGGCAGTACGCAGGGCGAATGAACGGGTGTGGTGAGGCAGGTGCGGTAGTACATGCCACACCTCATGCGGAGACTTGTTACCAGGGTTGGCAGTGGTTGAGGCATGGCTCAGGGCGTCACAAGACCAATGCGCCGCTTCCGCCCACAGGGACTCGGTTGGCGGAGGTTGAACGAGCGGGAAGATGATAGGGGCCTGGATGCACGCAGCATGTGCTGCGTTCTAAGTGATGCCCAGCGCTCTCTCTACAACACAATTCTGTTTTGGGCTGGTAGCGATTGTAAATTCCTGCTTGGTGCAATACTGTTTGCATACACCTCTCCAAACTCCCCACCATAGAATTCTCCCCCGTTGTCAGACCTTACAATCTCAACCTTTGAGGGGACACCGTCGGCGCGTACATCAGCCAAAAATTTCCTAAACGCGTCTGCTGCTTCCGGTTTGTGCTTCAGAAAGTATACTCACGCGTAGCGAGAGAAAACATCCTTCACTAGCATAATACATCTCTTACGTAACAAAGAAGGGGTTCTTTCAGGGCCACTCAGGTCAACAAAGACCCATCCAAATTTCTGTGAATCACGTGACTTAGTACTGCTGGGGATTGGCTTGCGGTAACCTTTCGCCATAGAACAGCCAGTGCAGGGTCTTGGAGTCCCTAGAGGTTCTACACCGAGTGATTTCGCAGTCTCTCTCAACAGCAGTTCGTAAGAGTGACCATGCACGCACTGGAATACGTTGGTGTCTTCAGCAGTCTCAGCAAAAGAAAAAAGCGTAACTACCGGGGGCAAGCACGGGAAGCGCCTGTTGTGGAGAATCGCAATCAATTTTGACGCGGTTCTCAGTGGAGTCAGGGGTCAAGAGGGGAAACGGCATATAGCCGTTGTCTGGCTCTATTCTGTACGCGAAGTTAAAGTAGCTAGATCCATCACCCTCGAACCTCAACCTCCCATTGAAAATAGAAATAATACACAAGCCCTACTCCTCGGTCAAATGAAACCCACTCCATGCTTATGCGCAGCCATCAGCGACAACAAATTGAAGGCCAAATCCGGCACGTAACCCACATCCAACAGTTCAACATATACCCAGGAAATGCCACCGCTTGGATATGGACACGCCCTATGCCCTATATCCGGCCGACCTGCTATCCCGCCGTTTCAGAGAGGGGGGTGTTATAAGGCTCAGTTTGAGCAAGCAAGTGATTAACCGTTTGCAAGGGGTCAAACAGACAAATACCCCACTTACTTGTGCTAGCAGTAAAGCGCAGCAGCATCTCCGCTAACCGTAGTAACCACTCTGTAACGGGGAGTAGCTGCCCTAACATCTGCAGAAAAAAAAATCATACGTGGACCCTAGCAGCACTGCGAAGGGCGGCGCGAGTACTAGCAGCAGCAGAAAGGCAGCCTTTGCGCCAAAAGTATAATGCTCAGCCTCTCCGCCAACTATGAACCGCATTACAGCGGACAGTATCCGTCGTGACAGCTGATGATAGAAATCGAATTGCAGCATCGACCCTAGCAATATTGTGGAAGGGCAGCACATGTACCGGCAGCAGAAGGAAGACGGCCTGACGTCTGGACAGCTGAAAAAATCCGTACCCACACCGACCGCACTATAAAGGGACAGTTACGTCGACAGCAGTGCAGTGTGCCGCACTATCGCAGCTGTGCCCATTCAAAAAGTGGTATCAACACTCGCGTACCCATGAATGGTGAAAAATTTGGCCTCGCACACACTGACAGCCTTGCACCAGAAAAAGCCAGCACACAGAATTTCAGCATTCACTAAATTCAAGCTCTTGTCACGAGAGGGCCAAGACGAAAAATCTCTCGAATCGATCCTGCAAGGAGCTCTCGCAAAGCAGCGAAGGGTGTCAGAGCTGCAGTGTTGTAGCTGTGGACGCTGGGGCAGTGAAGGGTCGAGCTATGTGCTGCATGGGCGAAAGCAAAGTAGGAGGCTAGGCTGCTGTACAGTGATCTCTACAGCAGAAAATCCGACGGTATATGGCATATATTGACGGCAAGCCCATTATGCTGTACTGTAGCTGGGAGCACTGCGAACGTGATGGTGGTTACGCTACGTTACGCAGTGGATTGCTGTTGATCGTCAAAGATCGGGGAGGGGTCCGGGTTGCTTCAATTGATAGCTGTACGATTTCCAGCAGAACGGGAAGACAGTTTGTCCAACGCGCAAGACAGATCGGCGCATGTACTTAGACCCATACAATAACCTGCTGCTCGCGTGTCCTGAAAAAATCGCGAAGAAAAAGACTGCCCAAACACTCTGCGCGAATCGCCGCCTGTTCTCTCGAAGGAGCATCAAAACGAGGGATTCCCAACGCGAGATCCTGGGCCGAGGTAAGGAGTCATCCCAGCACAGGGTCCGCAGTCCAAGAAGGTCCCTCGAAGGTCGGTCTGGCTCCGTCAGCAGAGCTATACGCAGTCCGATGTAGCTCTCAGCAGGCGGTGTCTCAAACGTGTTGATGCCAGTATGCTTGCCTTCGGTATGTGCAAACGTCCCAAAGACCCCGAAGCATAAAAAGAAGGACAAGTCGACGGGCGATCTTGAGGTTTGTGCTGGCTGCTCGCGGAGATGTGCAGATAACGCAGCACAAGGCTGGCAGGGTGCAACATGCTGGCTGAGCGCGAAGCGAACAAGTCTGGTGGATGGGGCTCAGGCAGTTCCGCTGCGGAGCTGTCCATGTGTCGTGGAACAACTGGCGGGGAACGTGTGACCGGAAAGCCGAGGCGAAGAGCGTGCTCCGGGGAGCAGCGTCTTCTGCACGTAGTCCGAAGATGTCGTCCGAGCGCTACGTGCCCGGCGACCAACACGTGCGGCCCCTGCCGACTCACTGCTGTAGTGGTCGCCGTTGGAGAAGGAAGGGCGCTCTCCCCGTTGAGATGCTACCCGCGAGGGAGCAGAGGCGTTGGGCTCGACGAAAAGCAGCAAAAAATTACTAAAACAAAAGGCATCGGATAGATTGGAGGAGCACTGCTGCACGAGCAACTTCAAGTCTAGACGACGCCCACAGGGTCTACTGGTCCTGCTTCGTCTGTAGGCACGCTAGCCCACGTGCATCCGGCTGCGTCTGCCCCAGTGGCACAGGAAAGAAATCCGACACTGCGCAACGGGCCAGTGGTGACGACACGGCCTCCACCCGATCAGCTGGACGCTATTTCCGTGACAGTACGGAAGAACCGCGCATTTCGTCAAGCATTTCGTCAAGCATTTCGTCAAGCAGAAACAGCTCCGGGCCCCTGCCCTTTCGGGCGCAGCGAGAGCTCTATCTTGCGATTTTACGCCAAAGAACGACAAGGCCACGACGCGAGCACCCGTGGGTTCGGACTCGCGTCGTGCTCCCGCGGCCGGGCGTTCCCAGAGGGGGACGCCACGGGCCCAAAGGTTCGAGGGCTGGTGTTCCCAGACGGGGACATTGCATACCCATATTCCTAACACGATCTCGGACGGTTTGGCCCCGTCGACGTTTGACCCTCCTCTCGAATACTCCACAGACAAAGTGGTTTGTTCTGGCAACCGCCGTCCTACGTTTTGCAGTGGTCTCCTTCGTCGTTTGTCGTGGACGACGTATCATATTCTTGCGCGGAGCAGTATTTGATAGCCGAAAAGGCGAGGCTTTTTAAAGACCATCGCGCAGCGGAGCTCATCATGTCAACGCCTGACCCAAGCACACACAAACGCGTCAGTCGAGGCGTGCGCAACTTTGACCCCCCTGTTTGGGACAGGGAAAAGCTAAGTGCCGTGTTAGCTGGCACCTACGCCAATTTTTTGCCAAATCCACGCATGAAACTTCACCTTTTGAGCACTGGCAACACACGTTTGGCCGAGGCCAGCCCCCTGGACCCAGTGTGGGGTATTAGTCTCCGGGCAGACGACCCAGAGCCAAGGACCCACACAAGTGGAGAGGAGATAGTTTGCTCAGTGAGACAATTTCGGCCGTTCGCGAAGCAATTCGCGACAGCGAGACCGGGCCGCCACACCCGACCTACCCTCGTCGGTTCCGCAGCCCCATTGGGAATGCTGGAATCCACGAAATCTCGTCCGCTTTGCCGTCGCGCTCGGGGACCGCGGCCGGCGTTTGCCAAGGCCCTTCTTCGGAGGTTTCGGCCTATTTTTTGGGCACACCCGCCGACCAAAACATCCGGAGGCTTAGGCAATAGCTTCTGACGGCACCTCAGGCCGTGCGCTGCCAGAACACGGCCCTTGCCTCGTCGGGGGTACGGTGACGCTGGACGACGTTTCTTTCACTACCGAGATTGCAATACATAGCAGAGGGTACGCCATTGCGCCTTATACACGCGTGGCGCTCCTCGATACTGGCTCCCCTCAAACCGTCATCCGAAGTGACGTGTTGGACCGTGTGCTACTGGTAGGCGCCGCTTCGTCGGCATGCGAGAGGCCCAGCAGCCCTCGCTCCTGGCGTGGTTTTGGCGTATCCGCCCCTTCACGGACCACGACCCGCATCCACCTGGGCGTCCAATGCTTCCGCGAAAAAGAGCCGACGTACTTTCTCGCGGTGTGGGTATGCGTTGTCCCTCCACCGGTCATGAAGCACGCTGTCTTGCTGGGCCGCGACAGCTGGATGCGCTTCAACACCCGTTCGTACCGCGCCTTGCCCCCTCGATAATCAGGTTTGGGCGAGCTGACGATGTCCCACCACGCTACAACAGGCGTAGCCGCTTATGCCGTCGACCCCGCAGCTACGGACGGTTCTTTCCACCTCCTCTATGATGGTACTACAGGTGTTGCCTTGTCGGATGAGCCCCAGCTGCTCGCGGTCAACTTGGTGCGCAGTAACGGCTCCCCTGTTCTCATAGGACACCACTTTGTCGACATACTGCCGCAGCCGGACTTTATATCGGGGCAGAAACATGTTGTTGCTTCAGGATGTCAGGTGCTTCCCTTAACAGGTGTCGCGGACTTCGATCCAGGCGAACTCGTCGGGGTCGCCGACGCCCCACTTTTGCGCGTCCCGCAGGGTGCCTTGCAACATACCACCCACGCTGCGGGGCCCCACGCTGGCCAGACTGCGGACAGTCAGGTCTCTGCGGTCGCACCCTCGCCTGACACGGAGGTGGCAGCTCCCACCGTGCCGTCGCCCTCGCCGGCGCTAATGGGACGATTGAACCTTGCCAAGTGTTCTGCGTTTCTATGCGTCTGGGCCCGACTCCCACCGCACCTGCGGGAGATCGCGTTCAATTTACACGACCCTGGCTGGGATCCCCCGGCCATCGAGCAACTGGGGGATATGCTCTGCGACTTTCCTGATGTGTGCTCCACCTCGAAGACGGATTTGGGGTCTTGCTCCTTGATGCCCTTCGATTTCTCGGTTCCGGAGGGCGGCGCTCCGTTCATTTCACGGTCCCATCGCAAACCCTATACTGGCCAAAGAAGTGGACGCGACCCTTAACCAATACCTCGCGGTTGGGTTGATCCAGCACTCGACTTTACCGTATCCGAGCCCGCTGGTGGTCATCCCGAAGAAATCTGGTGGTGTGAAGATCACGGTGAACTACAAGAAGCTCAACCAAATTAGCAAGCTCAGCCAACTGCCGATTCCCCGCATGGACGTGGTCCTGGACTCCTTAGGCTCAGGTCGTGTGCTTTCCTTGTTCGACTTGGTTTCCTCGGTCCACCAGATAACGGCACCTAAGAAAACAGTTCCCCTTACAGCGTTCTGCACACCAACAGGCCTCTACGAGTGGCTCGTTATGCCTCAGGGCAGCGGCGCCTTGCCTGGGCGTTTCGCCAAGGTCATCAATGAGATATTCAAGGACTTGAAACAGGTGGCAGCATACCTCGACGATGTCATCGTGTTCGATTCCGACCCGGTAGCGCATGTTCCGACGATTCGTTCCCTCTTCGAGGGCCTTCGAATTCATAATCTCAAGCTTTCCCCCTCGAAGGCGCGATTGGGTGCCACCGATGCAAACTTTCTAGGCCACTCCATTTCCCCAGCAGGTCTACGCCCAAACGCGAAAAAAATGTCGGTATTGACCAATATGCCGATGCCCACAGACGTTAAGCAGGTGCGCGCACTCATGGGTGGCGTCAACTATTACCGCAAATTATTGCCCGACTTATCGAAGAGGCTTCGTCCGATTAACGCGCTCCTCCGGAAGGGAGTTAAGTTTGCTTTCACGCCTGCTATGGAGAAGTTGGCGCGAGAAATCTTGGCGGAGCTCACGACACCGCCGGTCCTCGTTTTACCCGATTGGGACGCCATTGCCAACGGGTCACGCCCGTTTCACGTGTATTGCGACGCCTGCATCGACGGGTTCGGCGCCGCTCTCGAACAGGAGCAGACGGACGGCTCCAAACAATCTATCGCGTACATCAGCCGAGCCACGTTCGACTCTGAAAGACATCGGACTCCTCTTGATTTGGAGATTGACAGGATCGTCTGGGCTCTCAAACGCCTCCGCGGCTACATTTGGGGCACCAAGTTCCGTATACTCTCTGACCACAAGGCGCTGGAAAACATAGGTAAGGTGGGCGACCACAACGCCCGAGTCCAGATGATGGCTCGAATTCCTCACCGCGTTCGACTACACCCTCGACTACCGCAAAGGAAGCGCGAACGGCAACGCCGACTTCCTGTCTCGCTTACCGGAGCCTTCCACGGAACATGACCGCAATGGTTTGACGAGTCTTACCCCTGTTGAGAATGGTGGCATATACCTCATAAGGGCTTGCGGGCTGCACATTCCTTCCACTCTGATTCCGGGTGTCGGCTTGGGTGGGCTAATGCCCGCACCGAAAGTATTGCCTTGGGCGGGCTTCCTTTCACCCTTGCCGACTGTTGCGATTTTCGCGCACACGGGCAACGTATGAGGCTTGACGACCTTCCTACTCCTTCCAGGAGATTAGTCGCTCGTGTTTCTGCATCCGCCGCCACCGTCGATAGCTCTCCCGGCCGTGGGTGGGTCTCGCGTGCAGCCGACAACGATTTCGCTTCCGTTTTTGCTGTACCCACCGCGGTCAGCGAGGGCCCCGCGGAAGCCCCGGCTACCACGACGTCAGTCACCAACCGACCCATTCCAGGAGCTGGGTACAAGGGACTGACTCGGTTGAGTCCACGGGCCCGACCGCGTCCGTCTCTACCTCACCCAGTTCCCCGGCGCCCCAGACGATGACGCAGTTTTCAGACCGCATTTCCACTCGAACGCGCCGGCGTTCAGAAACAGCAGCTTGTAAGGCACCCCCTGCTGTCGACTATAGCTTTCGCGCCCGGTGGAGCCCCTCGGCTATCTTCCAGACGAGATACAACCCCACCGCCAGTCTCACGGCCGCGGCTGGCTCCGCCCGCCGCCGCGACCCCTGCTCTTGCCGACTCGCTGGTCCGCACGGTGCCGCTTCCGTCCGACCACCACCACGCAGAGCTTCTGGAACTCCTCTCGCACGGCTCGCGCCTTCTCCTGGTGGCATGCCAATTGCATCTACATGGTCGGACGCCCTTGGTGACGCTGCTGAATTGCGATTTGCTTATTCCGTCGCGCGTTATTCGCATGTCGATTGGAAGTGAGAGCAGCACGTTGAGCCGACGTGCCGCGCCACGATGAGTTACATCTCTTTCGGTCGGCCATCGGTCCTGCCGCCCGACGTTTTGGCGTGCTAATCCCTCGCACAAGCATCTCTCCCTCGCAGACATCTGGGAGCAGGCGGGTAAGGGTCGACTACATACAACCGACGACAGCATCGTTCTACTCGTCCGCAACCCGACACTGCCGCCGACAAGGTCTGACAAACCCAACTCTGTGGGGCAAGCTGCTTGCTTGCTAAACGACGAGCCGGTTCGCATATATGTCCCCCTGCTCGACTGATTCTACGATAGACCCCCCAAAACTTGCGATCTTCTTTTACGAACGTTCCATGGCTGCTCGACACAAGGAAAAATACGATTGGAAATAAAGTATCCATATATTTTCTTGTGTGCGAAGGCCTATCAATCGATGACATCGGGGTATCGAGGGACACCGTATTTCGGAAAATACGACCGGGAGCTGGTTTTGAAACCGGCGATTTCGGTAATGAAAAGTTTGGGGGGCTACCGTAGAACGACTTGCTCATGCGCCCTTGGACCATGCAAGCTTGTCATTCGACGGCCTCTTGCCATATTGGCACCACGCGCACGTTGCGCATGCTGGAGCGTTTTCATTGGTGGATTGGCATGAATATGCACCCGGTGATGGCTTCGCCACTGCTTGAAATGCCAAACGCAGAAAAGCCTACGGCTGACTGTCCGCTAGTCAATCATCCCAATGCCTCTGCCTGAAGGTCCAGGTGTCGCCGTCAGTGTTGGCTACTTCGGCCTCCTTCCGGTCACGCCACGAGGCAACACCTACATCTTGCTGTTCACCGATCGCTTCAGTCGTCGGGCCGACATGTTGCCCGTCACTGCCGCCAAGTTCACCGTGGAGGGTACAGCCAATATCCTAGTGAATCAATGCATTTCCTTGTGGGGGTTCCCATGTACCATACTCTCGGACAACGGCCTGCAGGTAAACTGTCCTGCTCCAAGCTTTTACAAGCTGTATATCAGCTGTTGGGCGTGCGCAAGCTTACTACAAGCTCCTATCATCCCAACTGTAACGGGGGCGTTGAGCGGGTGAACCACACTATGACCCAAATGCTGGCTATAGTCGTCAACGAGCGACAAGACGATTGGGACTTGCATCTTCCTCACGTCTAATTTGCTTACAACAATTCCGTCAGCGCAGCGACGGGCCTGGCCCCCAACGAGGTCAACATGGGCAGACCCCCATGTCTCTCCCTGACGGTTTTCGACCGCACCGGCGTCGTGGGGCACCAGAGTCTGGCCCGCAACCACCTGGCCTATTGCTAGTTCGCCACCGGCCGGCAAAAGTGCGCGAACGACATTGTTCGCGCACACCACGCTCTCACAGTTTCTCGTGTTAACCGCAGAAACTACGCCTTCACGGAAGCGCTTCGTCCGGCACCTAACTTCCCTGTGGGTGGTTTGGCATGGGTGTACAACTCAGCCTCCATCATCCGCCAGGGTTTGAAGGCAAACACGGACGCCAGGGTGCTCAAGGCCGAACTCGCGGTTAACTAGACGGGTCCTTACAAGATCCCGGCAGTCGGTCCCTGCTCCGCTGCCGAGACCCCGGACGGCTCACCACTCGGGGGCAACCTCCTGTATTTGGACCTCTCTTCCAACCTGCCTGGCTCGGACGCTCGTCGGCGTGTGGTGATTAAACGCTGCAAGCACTGCGCCAGCCCCCACGACAGCGGGGACATGCCCAAATACCTACCGGCGGGGCTGACGCAGTATGTGCTCAGTAACTTTTCCAAGATGCCCCCTCCGTACCACGTCACTCAAGACGATGTTTCGACCCCTCCCCAACGGCTGGAAGTGGAGCAGATCACCGGCCATCAGTCGGTCCGGGGGCGAGATGGCGTCATCGCGGTACTATACAAGACGCATCGGGCGGGACTCTCTGGACCTTCCTGGGAATGGGAAATGGACCTCCACCTCTCCTGCCCCCACATTTTGCGTTATTGGGCCGGCACGCCGGACCAGAACCGCCAAACCAACCGCCTCTACCGCCGAATGCGGATCGCGGTGGCACAGCACGAGCTCTCCCGCAACAACGGGGAGCACAGCTCTCCCGCAACAACGGGGAGCATTTCCTGCCGCCCGGCTACGCTTGTGTTACCCGCGCCGAATGGTTCCGCCGCAACCACGACACGGTGCTTCCTAAGGGAGCCCACGTTTGGGACAAGGGAGACGATGGGTTATGGTGGCTTGGAGAAATCAGCGCACGCACAACCGAGGACACGGTATACCTGGTCTGCTTTCTAGACGACCCGGGGGCGATTAAGCTTCCTCTTCCCCCAGCGCGCTACACGACTTCGACGGGAGCCGTACGAGGTTCTTGGTGCCTGCAAGTTCACATCGCCAGCGCGTTTCCTCGGGGGGTCCACCGTAACGTAGATGAATCTCGAGACGCGACCGAGGCCAGTTGATTTTCAATCCACCGCCGCCTCTCGATATTTCTCCATTTTTTTCCTGGGTTACGGGGTTTAGAGTTTGGCCTTTGGGTTGTTTGCGGTGTTTCGATCGTTTTTTTTTACTGGGTGTGGGACGTTATAACCATTTTTTTTTGGTCCTGCCGGTGCCCCCCCCGCCCTGTGCCGGGCCAGAGTTCGGGTGTTTACGAAGCTATATGAGGCGCAGGACTGTTTTTTGTGTTTGTTCAGTTTCGCCCTGCCGACGCCCTCCTCAGCCCAGAGCCGGGGGGCGACCAGGGTTCCCTCTTCGCGCATAACGTGGTACAGGGGCTATATATGTGAATGTGTCTTATTTATTTTTTTTTCTTGTGTTGTATTTGTTTTACTTGTTTCGGCTGAACAATCCCCCCCCTCACGGGGCTGTAGGTGGTGTCACCTTCCATTCCGGGTATTTGTCTCTTCCTCGTCTAACCTCCACCGTGCCAACGGTCCGCGGGAGGTTTTTGGCATTACTTCTTCCTCGAATTGGCGCCTGTGTTCCTCTTCCTTTCGACAAGGGTTTGCCTTGTCATAGTGCATCTTCTGTGATTTGTTTGCCGTACGCGTAGAGCCTTTTCTGCCCCCCCCCCCCCCTCCCCCCCGCCACACCACGGTACGCGATAAGTTTTTGATGGGTGGCTTGCCAGGTTGTAGGGTCTGTGCTTCCTTCAGCTGATTTTCTTCGCGTTTCCCTGGCTCCATAGCCAGGCCGTTAGAGGTGTGGGAGTAGGTGTTGAGAAGCCGCACTTTCGACTCATGGTCTAGTTCGTAGATTCGTAGAACCGGAGTTTCCCCGAATCTCCCATGTTTCTGTATATATATGCGGCTCATCAGGGCGGGCTAATGTTAAGGTACGGCCTTGAAAGGCCTGCCATTGCCTGATTTGATAGGTAATGGGCCGTTTTCGTATGATAGGTGGACGTTATCTATTCGGGGTAGTTAGGAAAGGAAACCGAGGCATGCGCCTCGGTTCTCAGTTGCTATCCGGGGCTCTGTGGAAGTACTAAAGCTGCCTATCTACTACGTACGGCCAAGAAAGTGAGTACTTACCGAGGACCTGCTCAACAGGCATACCTGTAGGGGGCACTCTTTGTGCCCGCCCTATACCCTTACACTAGTTACAGGGCACACCTTTTAAGTACACGGCATCACGCCGACACCAGGAAATCATGCCAACGCCAGAAACGCGCCGAATTTACGGGAACTGAACTTGAAGCGAAACTACGATGCCATCGTGTGGGGGTGTAAGGTGGTATGGGGGATCGGGTGCGACGTGCACGGGTGATGTCGTTTCAGCAATAACAATGCTCAACAAGTTTTGTACGTCATCTGCAACCGGATCAAAATTTTGCTCCACTCGTTAAAAACTTGTCGATACTCCTTGCATGAGAAGAGACCGGAAACTGGAAGTGTAAAGCGGCCTCAAACACCTACTACAGTAACTGTAGTATGTGTACCATCAGCCCTATAAAAAATACTGTTTGCCTCAAGCGGGCTGGATTTACAAAGCAGCTTCTTCTTCAGACTTGTATATCTCGACTGTTAATAGGGTTGCGTTTCAACTAAAAATCAACTGCTCTTTGATTTAAATCAACGGAATTTTTAACATCAATTTCGGTTGAACTTTTATTTGATTTGTTGATTTAGATCAATCTCGGTCGAGATCTCGATCAACTTTATTTCGTTGATTTCTCGGTTGATTGTTTTTGTTGTTTACCCCTCTGAGCCGTCCGCATAGCGTCTCCGCGCCATACCATGCCCCCACAAGCCCATGCAAAGTCCCTGGCTCGTCATTTGACGCCTCCTGTGCCTGTTGCACCTAGGTCCTGGTATATAGCGCTGCCACACTACTAGTCTAGACTATATTGTATGAAAGCGAGGCTATGCCGCCTGCGGCTCCGCGCATGCCCGCGACGGTCGAGGATGTCACGGGCAAACAGAGGCCGTAAACGCGACACTACATACTGACAAGGGGTGCAAAATTAGACATGCTTGGTTGAGGGCGAAAACAAAACGCCGAACACCAAAAAGCACACACTCCCTGTTTTCGTGCGTACATCCAGCACAACATACAACTGGTGTACCACGACTCTTCTACAATAGGCACAAAATGGCAAGAAAGGGCGTGCCAGTCTTCCAACTCCCGCCATCAGACTAGTAGCAAGTAAATGGGGAAAAAAGTGGACGTACGCGCAAAAGAAAAAAGAAGACGAAGGGCATGTCGGGATTTGTGGATCTACTTGATGAAGGTGGCGTTACATGACATGAATACTCGCTCGTCACAGCAGGCCGCACAACTCTTATTCATGTGTAACTTCAACCACAGCGGCAGCGGCAGCGCCACCAACCTGGAGTTCGACAAGCAGTAAGCAGTATCCGGTGTAATATGATATGCATACAGAATAGATTTACTCACGGCTAACGTCCTTGAAATATATTTTTTTTGAAATGGATTCTTCACTTTGAGCCGGTACGAACAGAACAAAAAAAAGAGGGAAGAAAAAGAAATAAACGAAGCAGTAAAAACATGGTATCGGATACACACCGAGGCTCGAACGCAAAGGGAAGAAAAACAAGAGAATTGAAAAAACTGTTGAAAAAAGACGGTTCACCGCGAGATTCGAAATCGCAGCTCGTGGTAGCAAATGTTCGGGGCTACTCGTCGAGCTGCTGCTGTACAACATCAAGAAGGGCTTTTATGTTGGTGGCACAAACTTTTTTTTTGTGATTTTATACGTATAGTCTAAACGTATAACTACGCACTTGACATTTCACAACAGAAATTTGGCCAAAAAACGTTACCTGGTATTTGGCAGGGGCCGTCACGACGCGAAGCGCGAACGGCCGAGGCCGCCCCCGGCAGAGTCGGGAAGGGCGAGCAAGGTGCGGCACGTTCATGAAACAGCGCGCCGAGAGGTGAACCTCAGCTCGAGCTATCTCAAAAACGGCCAAAACCTGGTCCAAAACGGACCCTACGGTTGCTCTCGCGCAACCTCCGCATTATCGTCCCCCCATACGTTTATACCACAGCGTAGCATCTGTAAAAAAATGCGCAGTGATGCTCGTAATGGCTATATCTCGTTATCAGACGTCCAGCCATCGCATGCGAGGCGGATAGCCCGACCGCGCAGCAATTTTTTCAGCCCGTCACGCCAAAAATCAGGTTCTCCTTCGTCCCAGTCAACATCGCTGTCACTGTCAAATCCACCCCCCGCTGGCTGACAGTTGCGGCTCTTCTTGTCCCTCTCCCGTTTGGTTGATCGGGCTACTCATTCGCAGTGCAGTTGCTTTCCCGTAGTGACGAACGGGTGTGGTAC
Organism: Undaria pinnatifida; assembly: GCA_012845835.1. Classification (NCBI taxonomy): domain Eukaryota; class Phaeophyceae; order Laminariales; family Alariaceae; genus Undaria; species Undaria pinnatifida. The sequence goes on from JABAKD010000029.1 coordinate 840,631, forward strand.
ACAGCAGTTCATAGCAGGCCTTGCAGCTACTGCTTCGCCTTTGGCTACACGGTTAGTCTAGACACTACATTTGTCAGCAGATATACCGTTATCTTCTCTCTGCCGGCTCCGTCAAGAAACATCCTCCAAAACCTGGTGTAAACTCCGAAAAAAACAAACAGCACCTATTTGCATTACCGTTGTGAAAAAAATGACTGAACACAATGTGTCTGATTGGTCGAGGGTTGCCTTTCGGCCGGCTGCGTATTTTTGGAAAAACGCCTACGAAACACGCGGCGGGAACACCCCTGCCGACCTCCAGCCCCCCAAAGGGTTGGGGTTAGGGTTGGGGTTAGGGTTATGGTTGAGGTCGGGTTAGGTCTGGGCCGACGTGCAACGTAGACATTGACCAAGAGGGGATGCAGTCAAATTTTTCAACGATAATGCAAATAGTGTTGTCCAGAAACACAAGTAAATCTCGTTGATTTAAATCGTCTCAACAACCGAGGTTGGCTTTTGGATATAAATCAATCTCGGCCGAGATCTCGATCAGCTTTCGACCTGAAAAATCAAATCTCGGAGCAACGAATTTTCATGGTTGAGACGCAACACTAATCTCGACGTTTTATTGCCCGAGGGGGGCACCCAAAGGGTAAATCCTACGGACAGGGTTTCGAACAGCCTTCATTGGTCTATTTTCAGTATCCCTGACGGACCGTTGCCAATATCCCTGACGAATCGGTGCGGGCTGTTCAAAAGGAAATTATACCGCTTCCAATATTACGATTGTCCCCGTTGACGATGCATTACCAGGTACCATGGCATAACTCAATCATACAATTATCCAGCCACGAAACGTGTACTATGTTTATACGCACAAGCAGTCGGCTTGTTGGCGTTTTTTTTAGATACTGAAAAGATCTCGCTTCGTCTTGGCCTAACCATAAACCCAGCTACTTTCAACCAAGCATGAACAGGCAATCACATACGTGCTATTGTACCCTTGCTACCAGGCACGTATCTATCTGGCACTGTAAAACCCGCCTGCATCGTTCATGAGGACGTGCAGACCCCGTGGCATGCGATCCAAGCATCACACGCAGTTTGCGTGCGTTTCGTCAAACCACTTCATCTCACAGCCAAGCTGTAGTTGAAATGTGTAAAAACATTTCCAGGCCTCAAGCGTAATATAATACGATGCCAAGCCGCCAGAAGTCGTCACAATCACAATAAACAGCCATCAGGCACTCCGCTTGGCACTCGGGCTGCAACCAACTAATCGTCGGCAACTTACTTTTCCGATGCTCGACTCCGATATCGATTCGGGTGCCGACTCTGAACCACACGATCTTTCGTCGACCGCCGCAACAAAGCATCAACTTTGCAAAGGGCAAGAGGCATGGTGACACAAGTCGGGGTGTAAAAAATAACTCCTTCGCAGCCTTGCATCGCGAGGTGTCTTCTCTACCAGGGCGCGACTAGCGATCAGGCAGAAGCAACGATTTCCCGTTTCCTTGAAAGGTTATCCCCTATCTGTTGTCGCGAAAACCAAAATAACTCCAAGACGAAGATGCGTGCAAAAATGCTACCCAGGGGATTCACCGACATCTAGCTTTCGCGACATCTAGCTTTCGCGACATCTAGCTTTCGCGACATCTAGCTTTCGCGAGGTAATAAACCCGGTAGCGCGCGCGATCGAAGCATCGCTCGTAACGTGCAAGTGCGACTTTCGACGAAATCTTTCATATTACAGCTCAGGTGCCTTATAAATTTGCGTATAACACGACCAGCCAGTTTTCCTGAAAAGAACAATCCCCTACCCCCTGTCGCGAGAAAGCCAAGACAAACTCCATCAATCGACAATCCGTTGTCACGAAAAGTACAAAACAAGTCCGAGATCAACGCCAAATTACACACCGGTACGCTTGTAAAACAACAAGACCAAGTTCGAGATCCTTGTCAAAATACATATAAGTACCAGAAAAAAAAAAAAAAAACAACAACGGAACACGCGCATGGTGCTGGGTCGGTGCTATTTCCCTTTGAACTGCCGATACTGTTCTCTTTCATTGAGATATTTCATCGCCATCGCCAATACCTGCCCAGTGATCGATCAAATATTTTACCTCAAAGCTCCCATGTCTATTCAAAATGCATAAAATAACCTATATTCAGAGCCGAGCCGAGGTGTCTTTTCGATTCGTTTAAAACGCCCATCAAAGCTGATCTGTCTCGTCATTCTTCAAAAAAATGAATCAAGACAGGAAATGTGATATTGAGAATTTCGTCGAAACTAAGCTTTGTAAGCTGCGCGTGGTACTTCGACCGAGCGTAGAACTACGGGGTGTGTGTATATATATATCCTCACAAAGGATACAGGCCGATGACTCCAAATGGCAACATCCACTCACAGCTGGGGTGTATTGACGATATATAAGTAAAAAATACCTGGTAATAGCTCAACACCCAGCTCTCAAGCCCCAGGCTCGCCATCATCACTACTTTCATTATCGTCTTTCCCCTCGCCATCGTCCGAATCCGAGCCGTCCTCGCCAAACACGCTCGACGCAACAACCTCCACCATGTCAAACTCCTTCTCGAAAAACGGGAACAACATGACCCACCACACCAAATCCGACACCGTCATCCCCCCGTCGTGCTTCGCGCTCTTCCCGCCAAGCCCTTCAGACTCTAGGGAACTCCTGCCCTCGTGTTGGTCTTGCCCATCGTCTTCGGAGTCTGCCGTATGCAGGCCCAGGGCTCGACCGACGGCTGCCAAAGCCGGTCCATCGACGTTACAATCGAACACGTCGTCCTGGTCGCTCGTATCGCTCGCCGACATTGCTGCAAGGACGGTAATGTATGTGCGCGCATGAGCCGTAAGTACATGCAGTAGATATAACATTACGTGCAGTAGGTCCGTACACACAGCAGTACGTGCGGCGCATGCGTCATTAGCTGTAGGTGCCGTATAGCAGTAGGTATAATCCGACGGTCGTATCTCGTGAACCACTGGGAATCAGGACTCGACCTGTGAAGGCACTGACCCTGACCTGCATGTACGAAAAAAAAAGTATGACATGTTAATAATTCGACTCGATCTCGACGAGATATCGGCCAAGACTCAAAAACGCCAACGTTTTAACATTTAAATTCTGAACAAAATCGTCGTTCCCGATCAAGATTAAAAATGGCGGAGACAGCGCTGAAGACACAAGGAGAATATAAGTTTCATTGCCCAGTTCCCCACCCATCAAGAGATATTCCCAAAACACGATTCCATATGTATAATAATCAAGGACTTACGAAAAAAAAAGAAGCGTTTCTGCGATGCCCAGCTCAATTTTGCGAGGTTCGATGTGATTTTTCAACCTCATATTCGAACCGCATGTGCAAAAAAATTCCATAACTGTCTGTCTTTTTATATTTTAGACAAGTATTGGCCGTTTTCGTTTTTTTTCGGGTGCTTGCATCGGCCATCTCTATCGGACAAAAAAAAAAAGAAAAGCAGGCACGCAGGCATTGAACTTGTTGGTGCATCATCAACACCGTGCCAAAAAATCACATCCCAGTATATAATATTAAGCGGGGCATGGCCAATCTACCTCTCAGGCAACACCTTGGCTGTCCCAGCTCGTACAGCAGTACAAGTACCAGGTAATAGGTACATAACTCTATTACCAGCTCTTGCTATATAGCCAAATATATGTATATATATAGATATATGTTTTCCCACACATCTACTTTCCAACTTCTGGACAAGCCGTGGTCATACGTGTCGTCCCTTCTCCCCCCCAGTTCTTGCCTTCAATTTTATCGTGCATAGGGTTCAACAATCCCACTGCTCGTCGATTTTACATCGAGTATTGCTAACTCACGCTCTGCTCGCGCTTTCCGCAAGTCAATTTGTGCACAAGAAAAAGTCCCCACGAATTTACACGAGTATGCACTCGGGGGGATTCGAACTCACGAAACTGACCTGTACCAAGCTCGAGGATAACCTGATACGCCACCGGGGCGACCGGTTATATATACGTGTATTTGTCTGATTCCTATTAGTATGTCTAAAACCGTGTGGGTGAACTTGTAGGGGTCAAAAATATGTGGGTGTGCAGTCGTACACAATACGTTGTACGGGTAAGCGCACGTTCACACACCTTCCTCATCGCCCTCGTGCGAGGCCACACCCACAGGAGAAGGCATCACACACGCCGGCCCATCCCCTCTTGCGTAAACCACAGCCTGCAGAAGAACGTTCGGCTGGTCATACCCCACCCCCCCACAGATCGTGTAGGAGACCAACGTCCTAGGGTCGAAGGCCAGCCCCACCCCGTCCGTCTGCATCACCAGGGGGGGTGCAACGGGATCACGAGCGACTTATGAACGATTATTTAGCATACGACATGAGACAACATGAGACGACGTGAGCTGGCCGCTGCAACGAAAATAGCCCACCAGTACTCGTAATAGTCTACAGACGCATGCAGCTTGAGATGGCTGAGCAACCCGGAAACCGGCCAGCTGATTTCGGGATATCAATCACACTCAAATAGAGCAGTCTTGCGGAAAGACGAGTACACTATTCTACCTAAGATCGCTCACCCAGCCACTTTACTCCTAATATACAAACATAAAACACCGCAGCATCATCACCTCGGAGCCGTCGCCACAGCAACCAGTCTGGCCAGTCTGGCACACTTCCTCCATGCACCCTTTATTCTCTCCCCGCTCTGGTGCCTCCTCCTCCGCTTCCTCTTCCCCGTCCTCTTCTCCTCCCCCCTTCGGTCTCTTCCTTCGTGTATCCCCGCCGTTCCCCGAGCTGGCTCTCTTGCGCCCTTCCGGCGCCCCGCCCCCTCCGGCTTTCCCAGTCATACCACCGTCGCGGCTGCTACTATTCCCGGAGGAGCAGCTTCCACTCCCCTTCCGGCGATCCTTTTTGCCAACAACCACAGCACTCTTCCTCGAACCACCAACTTTGTCCTCCTCTTCTTCGTCCGATAGGTTCACCACGGTAACGCTGCTGGTTTTGCGCGGCCCGGCGACGCCGGTGATGAAAACATCGTCGGCGTCAGAATCCTCGCCAGAGTCTGAATCTGAGCCAGAATCTGAGCTCGAAGAGTCCGGGCTTTTTGGCAGGGATTCTCTTCGGAAGCGGAACAGCAAGTATACCGGCGGTTCGCTCGGAGGCGAGGGTGCCCCTTCTGCTACCTCTGTCGCTGGTTGGGATGATGCCGCCTTGCCGGGGGGTGGAGAGGGGCTGGCAGTGCTGGTGGTGGCCGCGTTGTTCAGAGAGAATTCCACCTCTGCGTCAATAGTGGTGAAGCCGTTCAATGCCGCCACCTGAGACGACATCGGGTATGACGACGACGCATACGGGCGTTTTTGTTGCCGGTGATACGACAATAAACCCTCAATCGACCTGGCGTCGGCGGCTGGTGTTACGTGTTTTTCACAACAATAGGAGTGTCGTCTTGCCTACCAAAAAAAGGGTAAATGGTACAAAGGGGCACAGCATATCAAACAATACCGACATTGGGAGATACCACCTTCCGCGGACGGCGAGATTCTCGAGACACAGGTGGCCGTCAACATCAACCCAGCTGCCCGGCACGACGTGTGCGCTTCGATGGAACTCTCTTCTTCGAAACAATCAACAGCACTCTTTCGCAATCTCGTCTAGGTGTCCAACGGCATGCGCACCGACGACGTGGTAGTCTAGGTGCAGTAGGTCCTCCCGCACCACTCGCGCACGGCATACGACCTCATGCACTGTATATGCATACCGTGTACGCCACAATCCTCGCGTGGCGTCGTAAGTACGGTCTTCGCGTACGGTGTACTTAAGAGCAGCTTCAGAGTATACGTATGCCAAGTACACGAAATACCACAACAACCACAAGCTAGAGTCGTCGCCTGTCGGCCATCTTTGTGGGCCAGAACGGGGTACACCATATCGCAACGAGACACCAGGGTTCAAGTGGTGACAAAAACGGAGATATCCCAAACTTAGTAGAACCGACGGGGAAAAGCAACTGACACGGGACATCTGCTCCCACCCCGCTTTTGATCACTCTCGTTGACCCGTTACGAATATCAACCACGAACTTAAAAACAAGTAGAACACGTTCAGTGATTGAAAGGGGTCAATGCATTTCCTCCGACGCTCAAGATTTGGATTTGGAGTCGGTACGGCGGAGCATGTAGATGCTCCCGTCGGCGGAAATCAGAGTTCCATTTTGGTGAATATTGCAGGTGCACCCCTTTCAGTCCTTTATCGATCCTGTGGGGGGTTGTACCCCTTTCAGTCTTTTATCGATCCTGTGGGGGGTCGTACCCCTTTCAGCCTTTTATCGATACTGCTGTGGGGGGTTGTACCCCACTCAGTATTTTATCGATACTGTTGGGGGTTGTACCCCTTTCAGTCTTTTATCGATACTGTGGGGGGGTTGTACCCCTTCAAGTCTTTTATCGATACTTTGGGGGGTTGTACCCCTTTTCGTCTATTTTTAGTGTTTATAATTTAGAAATTCTGTGTAATTTTGTTGACGGCGCGCACCTTATCCAGGCGTGTAACCTTCATGCTCGAAAGCATGCGCTTTACGTTGTCAGGCAGAACCAGTGTCTGCCCCTCCTTGTCTTGTCCTGCCCCACCGCCACCACCCCCGTCTTGTTTGGCATCTTCTGCCCCATCATCTTCCTCATCACCGTCGCTCTCCTGTTCAGCGCTAGGTTCTGAGAACAAACCGAATCGATCCGCCTCGTGGAGAGCTCTGCCAAGGAACAGAAATGAGGAAATTGAGACAAGCGATTCACAACAACAAACACATACATACAGTAGGCAGTTAAAACAGCAGTGCCGTCATGCTTGATACGCTTACGAAGTAGTAGCAGCAGCATCATCAGCAGCAGCAGCAATACTAGTGGTAGTGTTATTAGGTGTCTGCACTCGCGCAAACTCAAACTCGCCTCCGATAGACACCCGGAGAACCCGTCGCCGGGGGGCACACAGTTCATTTTTCTCGCAAAACAAAAAAAAAACACACACACACAGTTTGATCATGTTAAGAAATAAGATTCGACCACCACCTCCATCCTGGCGCCACAAGACCTCCCGAGACCGCGCGGCACCTATATTGCACATCTCATAAAATATCCCGAAAAAAACGATTTCGGGACTCAGCCGACAGGCTGGAACCACACCTGCTTTCCTTCAGGAATTTCCATAATTCCGCAACACGCACTGCTGTAGGTTTGAACCAACAACAAAAAAAGTTGCAGGGTACTTTCATGTGCCTTGGTTCCTTTACTATTGATAGAGCTCACCAAAACAGCACAATTTGATGTCGATTTAGGGACGCGACCACGGCGCCCGAAGTTAGACTTGTGCTTGCAGGCATGTGACAAGAAAAAAAAAAAATGTAGGGTGTAATCATGTTCCTTGGTGCCTTCACTAGAGCTCACCAAACGACAGAATCTCATATCGATTTAGGGACGCGACCACGGCGCTGAAAGCTAGATTTGTGCTTCCAGGATTGTGTTGTACACGGTTTTTTTTCTACAAAATTGAACCTTCAACGTGTTTTTGGTCCTCGACAGTTTGCGCCTGGCGTGCGTGCAATCAGTCAGCCAGCACGATATTTTATTGCGGAAAATCGAATGTCACGCGAGTGGTCATGACCCTTAACGTCCATGAAATCAAGAGAAATCTGGCAGTGTGGAGGGAAGGAAACAGGGAACACTATCGTAGCCGGTCGCTCCCGTGCCGTATCAAGTTATCCTCGAGCCTGGTACGGTATAGGTCAGCTTCGTGAGTTGGAGTCCCCCCGAGTGCATACTTGTATAAGTTCGTAGGGAATTGTTCTTGTGCAAAAATTGACTTGCGGAAAAAGCGAGAGCGTGAGTTAGCAACAATTAATGAAACATCGACAAGCAGTGGGATTGCTGAACCCTATGCGCGACAAAAATTGAAGATAAGAAACAGGGGGGAGAAGGGACGACACCTGTGACCACGGCTTGTGCAGAAGCTGGAAAGTACAACTGTGAAAAAAAAAGAAAAAAAAAAATACCCTGCATAACTTACGAGAACGTAAGAGGGGTGATGCAGGCGACGAAACCGGTACATGAAAGTGATCCGAAATATCTTCAACCGTTCGACCGATGTCCCCACGTCAGCATTCCTTGTCCAACGTTGCAGACGCGGACATTTGTATAGGCCCTGTTCCTTACTTTCTCTCGTGTCTTTCGGCAAATGGCCCGACCGACCGTCCCTTCTGCCCAGCATTCCAGGCCCTACTTTTTTTTGGCCTTCACAGCGTGACACGTGCTCCTTCTTCCCTTCTGACGTTGTTTCCGTGTCTATACCCATACCTAGATCTTGTATGCCTTCGCATCCCTGCGCACAGATAGTGGCCTCACCCTTCGTGCTTTCCTATTGACAGGCCGATTGCTACTGGCAACATCGAAGTCTCACGATTGTGAGCTCCATCACCGGGCTGTATCTCTTGCAACGAGGCGTAGGCGTCTAAGCCTCATCGCGAGGTGTGGGGGAATCTATAGCCTCATTTCATTGGTTTCAAATGGCCGAATATTCGATCCCCTTTCCAATATTGGATGTTTTGATGATATCCTTTGATTGCCATGTGATCTGCACCTACGGCTATTCAGGGTGGCCCAATGTTATGGAGTGCTCTCCGTAGGTGGATAGTCTACAGATTCGATGCGATTCCATATGAAACCATGTCAGGGTTGGGGCGAAACCAGGTGATACTAAAAGTACTTGCCACGGTCGCATCAAGGCCATCATACATGGGCGATACCGTAAGTAACGGTGATGGCCCCGGCAGGACACCCCTCATAGGTCACTGCTATGCTATGCTCTGCCGGTCCTATAGCGTTCCTTTAGAGCAATGTCAGCCTTGTGTCTAGGCAGCGAGCCTGAGGGAAAATGAATCAAGACGCCGGAACCCCACGAAGGGAACGCCTCCCAACATCGACAACCCTTCCTCTCCGTTGGGGACCTCTTCACAGCAACCGCCCAGGGGCCGATCCGGCAAGCCATTTGGGTGTGGGAAGTGGACGTATTTCCGAAGCAGGCAGAGGGGTGCTTTGCACATGTAGCAAACTTAATCTCTGGGATGGGTAAGTAAGTGCATGTTTTGCACAACAACAGCAAACAGCAGTGCTTCTGTCGGCGGTGATTGCTCTGTAGGTGATGCTGGGTTGCGACTAGTTGCGACATAACCAACAGCTGCTGCTGCCTTTTCTGTGGCTGCGTGCGTGTGAGAGGCGACAGGTGTGTAGGGGGGAGGGGGTTCTTCCGTATCGCCCCGCGTGGTAGAGGTGTGTGCATTTTTCTTGTTTTTTCGTGTCGCCCCGGGGGGGCAAACGAGCCGAAATGTGAACGTTCCTCAAAAACCGCCCCGGTTTAACGCCTTTGCAACTGGAAACCCTTTTGGGGGACACATTTACTTGAATTTAGTACAGGGGGGGGATTTTGGGACTCTAAAGGGGTTAAATAACAAACACTAAATGCCCCGGAGCGTGTGTATAAACATGAAATCACAGCGCCCCAGGGGGCGTTTACCCGCTTTACTACGGTGCTCGTAGAATGCCTGCACCTGGTACACGATTTTATGCGCTCTTACCCTCAACGTGAAGGTAAAACATTTGCCCGTGACATGTTCACAGTTATGGTTTGATTTGATCAAGCATTTCATGCGCCCACTACAGACTGGTATATACCAGGTACGTTTTTTTGTTTTTGGGTCTGTGTGCTCATCATCACATCGGTGTTTTATCTTCGTGCATATTTTTTCTTTCTCTTTCTCCCGCCCTAGACGTAACTCAGATGCGGGGTCGCTAAGCAGGCCCTTCCCCCCCCTCCCGCCGACGGTGTAATGCGTGCCTCCACTTTTATCGCAACAAGACTTCCGCCGGTTCTCCCCTCGTCGACTCGCATCGAGTTGGTACCTACTTCTACCCGGGTATGATTTGAATACAGCAGTACCAAGTATACCAGGTACAAAATAGCGTTTGACTGCTGTTGTTCACGTACTGCTGTTTTGTCGCTTGTTTGCGTGCATTGTTCGGCAAGCAACAGGCTGACCACCAGCATACCTCTGGCGTGTAAAAGGAATCCCTGCACCGCCATCCTACACTGATACCTCAAGACTTGATCGGGCGGTAGGGGTAGCGCCAAGCTACGATAATGCCCCCGCCATGCATGTGCTATGTGTCATCGGTGATATTTTATGAATAGGTACCAGGTTCGCGTCCGAGTGCCGAGTCAAAACTGAATCTTAATCTTTGGTTACTTGAACGAAACGCTGCTGATTAAATTGTCAACAGTGGTAGAGTAATATAATAGCAAAGCCGCGTCCCGTGGACGCTGCGTTGGGTTTGCAAAAGGCCAGCGTGGAACTCGCGAGATGAAGACGCATCAACCCCCCAGAGAGGGCCAAGCCACACCGCAGCAAGGGGGCAAATAACAGCCAACCAACCAGCCATGGCTCGCAGCTGCTGTAGTACCATGGTACCCGGGAGTAGGTGGGGTATGCTCAGGGTTCATGTCGCTTGCAGCTGATCTTTCTTCCGCTCACTGCCCTGCCCGGCCACAGGCCTTTCCTCTTTGTATTGTCATTTTCAGTGCGGTATTATTTAGTGCGGATACCCATTTTAGTACGGTTAAAACTGCTTGTCGCGACGTTATATTGTTGAAATAATATCTATTTATCCTTAGTTAGTGCTGTTACCCACCTTAGTGCGTCTGACAAGGCCCCGCACTAAAAAGTGGCCACGACTGTATCATAGAACACTTGAACCACACCTGATTTGTTCCCGCACTGCTAACAGTCGAGCCTCCTCAGCCAGCCGAGCAAGCAAGTCCTCGGGGAGGCACGTATCGCCGTGCTTCTTCACCAACGCCAGGATGTCTTCCTGGAGAGACAGAGCGCCAGCCATGCTGCAGGAGCTAGCCGTCGAGCTATCGAGCTTCTACAGCAGGAAACTCCACTGGCAGCAGCAATGAATGGAGATGATTGAAGCAGTCGATCAGGAAATAGGGAGATTTGGAATTGCGCCGCATCTTCGAAAACGCCAAATAATTTTCAAAAATGTGAAACGGTCGCTCCCGCATGAACGAAACGAAAACGGTTTGTCGGTTTTGTCGTTGGTCGAAACGGATTGGACCGCTCTGCACCCTGCACCCGCCTGGCACCCTGATCCTGATCCCCCACACCTAGAGCTGATCACACCCGGACCTGAGCCCTCTAAGCTGATCCCGGGTATAAATAGCCACCGGCAGGGCCAACCAAGCACCCTGATCTCACACGCCGACCACATCGAGGGTCAGCCGCATCAAATCGAGGGTCGCGCACAGCAGTACGAAGCAAGTTACTGGTACGTACCATCAGTCAGTCGGTTCGTCGCTTTTCTCTTGTGGCCCCCTCTTTGCTGAGTGTTGTTATCGTAACCCAGGGGCACAGCAGGCAGCAATGCGAGCGCCGTCGTAGCTCAAGTATCGCTCTGCAGTTCTGTCTCTCACGCTACAGAGTGCATCGTGACGACAAGTAAACGTTTTCGTGACATATATTATAAAAAATGAAAATACACTCCATCCAGCTGTGAGATCGAAGATTTCGTCGAAACTCATCTTTGCAAGCTGTGTGTGATACTCCGATCGCGCGCATTACGAGTTGTGTGAATAAAAAATGAAAATACACTCCAGCTGTGAGATCGAATATTTTGTCGAAACTCATCTTTGCAAGCTGTGTGTGATACTCCGATCGCGCGTATTACGGGTTGTGTGTCCTCATTAAGGATATAGGTCGGCGACTCCCCTTGCAACTACAGTGTAGCTACGATCGTATCAGGGTCAACAGGATGATGTTAGGCAGTCTGTGCGCGGAAACTATAAAACTCGATTCTGAGGGGGACAAAATCTGACAGCTGTGGAAGGAAATGCATCAGGTTATCAATTGAATCCTGTAAGTCGAATATCCGGTGAGGGGAGGGCGGAGTTTTTAAGGACGTGGGGGCCTGATTTTGATCAAAAGGGGGGCGGGAGGGGGGGAGGGGGGGGGAGGGGACGGGTGGGGCAGGTCTATTTGTGCGTGGAAACTATAAATATTTCTTGTGGGGGAGGGAAGGAATGTGGCGGGGGGGGCCGGGGGCGGGGGGGGGGGGGCTTTAGGTCGCATAGATGTAGGGGTTGGCTATACGCGTGGTGCTAGGTCTAGGCGATGGTGCGGGTGGTGGGTGAAGAAGGGGGCTTTGGGGACGGGGGTGGGTGGGAATTGCAGCAGCGGCATGGACGGCTCTGAAACGATAACGAGGCGATATCCAGGGCGTGGAAGTGTTTATTACTCGGGCGGATTTCGATAGTAGGTGGGGCGTTTAAGCAAGAGAAAGCGAGGGGAAGAAATTAAAAAAATAAAAATAAAAAAAGCAGGGAGGGGAGGGGGGGGGGGGGGGGAAGGGTTTTCAAGAGGTTTAGGTCACATATAATATTAAAATCAAGGATTTGGTCGACACTGATGTTCGCAACATTGTGGGTGATCCTCCGATCGCGCGTATTGATCATATATGTAGAGGCCTACTATACGCGCAGTGCTGGGTCTAGGCGATCGTGCGGGGTGTGGGGAAGGAGGGGGCGTTGGAGGGGGGGAGGGGAGATGAATGAAAGCTACGTCGTGGATGGCTAGAAAGATAATGACGTGATATCAATGGCTTATTAGTGTTTATTACTCTGGCCGAATTTCAATTGTAAGTGGGACGTTTGAACGAACTGGGCGAGGAACAAAGGGGGGGGGAGAGAGATTAGTTGGAGCCACGGCATGGATGGCTAGATGGATAATGAGATGATATCAGCTGGCTGGTAGTGTTTACTACTCTGGCAGATTTTGATTTCAGGTGGTGCGTTTAAACAAGAGGGATCGGAGGGGGGGGGGGGGGAAGCATTTCAATATGTGCGCGGAAACTATAAACCCTTGAAGGGGACGACTCTGGCAGATTTTGATTTCAGGTGGTGCGTTTAAACAAGAGGGATCGGGGGGGGGGGGGGGGGGGGGGGGGGGGAGCATTTCAATATGTGCGCGGAAACTATAAACCCTTGAATTATATATCAACCGTTCAGCCCCTTCTCTTCTTGCAGCTACGCCTTTTGGGCGGAGTTAAGACACCCCCTGAGACTCTTTATAATAGTGCTACCTGCACATACGTACTCGTAGCTACGAGAGGCCCATCGTACGTTGCGCTCGCTCTGTTCACGTTGATAGTCACATACTCGGACAATGTACCAGCACCTTCAAGCACACACTTCACCAGCACCGCCGCACACAAGACACAGCATCGCGTCGACACCAAAAACGCGACGGGATTAATTCGAACACGAACTAAAGACGAACTAATATAGACAACTAGACTAAAAATATAACTACAGCTTTTTTATCAAGGCGACGGCAGGGGGGAGAGCCCTCCCTTACGTTTGACGTTTGGGCAGATCGCGCAGCAGCGGGAGAAGATGGCGCAGCAGCAGGGAGGGGCAGATAGATGGCTTTTTTCAATTTTTTATGAAAAAAAGTTGTACGAGCCAAGACTTGCACAGTCAGAAGCCGCATTAAGACCTGGGCTGGACATGTGCTGGCCTGCGACATTCGGAGGGGGGGGGTATGCCAACAGTAGGAACAGATTGCGAGATGCCGGGTACCAGGCGGCAGGCAGGTGCTTAACTTCGGGTAAGATTCCAATGATAAAATGGTTCCTTCCAATCGATGCGGACGATACAGTTTCTATTGTGCACATAGTCTAGTGGTATAGTCTAGGCCGCAACCATATATTTTGGAATCGTGCCTAAAAATAACAATATCGTCCTGTTGACCCCGGTAGCATTCAGAGGAGGAGTCATACGCAGGCCTTTATCCTCCACGTGGACCGAAGTATCACCGACACACGTTGCAAATTGGACATCGACGGATCGGGAAAACTCACAGCTCTCACCATACATACGCTGTATTCTTCAACGAAAAAGTTTAATCCAAACGGCAAAAAAAAATCGGGACTTACGACTCGGAACTAGAATAGGACAATTGTTGCAGTTCTAAACGAATGAAGGATTCAAGATACCGCTGCCAGTGCGCGGATGTACAAAGGAATTCTGCAACAACAGAGACACCATGACGGTTCGGTACAAGAGTACGACTCAAAGCCGCTAACCAAGGGTGACACCGAAGCACAAAGACGAAACGAGACGAAACAATAACCGGTTTCGTGTTGAAACTTCACACTTTGATTGAATAGCAGCTATTATTAATAGAGATTATACCTCTCTGACCGACTACAGCTACAGCAGTTTCACGTTTACAGGAAGCGCTGCGACAGAGACGAAATCGAAAAGGCTACTACTGTATTACTGGTAGAAGCCGCTGGCTCAACTCGGATTGGCACCGTAACGACGTTCCCGCCGCTGAACACAACACACAAACCACAAAATACAAACCAGAACCGTCTAGTCGAAAACCGCAAAAACAAAAAACTCTACAGTGGGCGAAAACCTCACAACCTCGGAACAGCAGCAGCTGACGTGGCACCTAGTACGTCGAAGGGGGAAACTGAAAACTGAAGGGGAAAAAACAGTATGGAAATGTACAATCCATTGTGTAGTGTGTGAAACGGAGGAGCTACAAGAAAAGCGTCGTAGCGCCTGAGAGGCCAACTAGAACACCAGGTCACGCTTGGCGCACCCATAAAGCTGCGCGACGGAGACTGCCGACCATTCCTCCTACTACAGAGGGTGGTCGGCGGTACTAATGCTGCACAACGCGGTCAGTTTTCTCAATTAGACCATACACAAGTTTTGGCGGTCTCCTGTAGCGCTAGTATGCGCCAGCCAACAATATCGGCAGTATACCGGACGCCGGTACTACTGGGTAAAGTACCGATACTGGTACTAGTATAGCGGGTTCGAGTCGTGCAACGCGATCTCGCCGGCATTAAACCGGCAATAGGCACTACTCAACAGGCACTATAGAGGGACCACTACTGTATTGGTAGCTAAAAGTAAGGACTCGTAGCTATCTAGCTATGCAAGGCTATGCTTGGGCCATGCTAGGCTAATTAGATCATATAAGTCACGTACAGTTGTTATTTACGTATCCGTTATCTACCCGCTCCGCTCAAAACTTGCATGTGTGATGGTACTGAGCTGGATCTACAGACCAAACGCTAAAAATACCAGGCTGAGAAATATCATACCAGGTGCGAATAAGCCAGGGTGGGAAAACATTATGTCAAGGCCAGAAGGGGTGGGGTGTGGGGGGTAGACAGTTGCACCCCTCTAAAAATCCGGCAAAGTATTCACAGAAACTACAGCAATACAAAATACACCATCTTACGGTGGGGGTAGGAGGCTACACCCCTAAAAAATTACAGTAAACCATTAACAACCACTGCCGGTAGACTATCAAAAAGCGGCATCTCAGCATCTAATTCGAGCAACTACAGAACAAAGCAAACGACATTTCTATGCCTAACGAGCACCGGATCCGCTAGAAATATCTATCTGTTTGGTTTGGCACCGCCACCCCCGCGATTTCTTGTGTTGGTTCTCTCTCTCAGCCGGCGCGCGAGCCTTTGCCTCTCCGTCTCCTTTCCCCCTCCCCTCCCACCGCCAGCTGGCGCTGCACCTTCCCCCATCACCACCGAGCCTCCGACAAGTTCTTCACGCCGGGGGCTTGACTTCACCTGCAACCGTTTCCAAGGCCAGACAGATCAGATGACTGCTCATCATCTATGCTCCATGTACTTCGGAGTACATAAATGCGTGGTCTATATACAATCTGCAGGGTCTACATCGTGTTGCCTGGTGGGAGCGGTATGACCTGCAATGACCTAGGACATGCTCCCTCGGTTGGACCTATACTACACAGATCCCGGACAACAAATCATAACGACAGACATACAGAGGATGTAGACGATGTACAAACGATCAATTAATATTCTGTCAGATGTCCGAAGCGTTTACGATTCGTTTCGGAAACCAACGAAAGCGCGACGTTAGGAGCTGTACGACATGGGCGCAGCTTGCTGATACTCGAACTGCTCAACGCTCGTCCTACCTAGGCGGTCCATAAGATCGAACTTCTCGTGTTATTGGCGCCAAAAAAAGGCCTCCAAAACGGTATAGGAACCCCCAAAAACGCACAGCAAAACCCCTCAAAAACGGCACCCACGTTTTTGGGGATGAAGTGTCATTTTCGCATTGTTAAGAGGGTCAAGACGCCCACACATACTCGAAAGAAAGCAACATCATGCTATTGATCTCCTCCGGCGCTTTGAGGGAAAAAAGGAGGTCTTGCAGCAAAACCGCCATCAATACAAGACGCTCACACACTATATCTGAAGGAAGCAGCGCCAGCAACTGACCTCTTCCTGCGCTTTGAGGAAAAAGCGGAGATCTTGCATTTGCCCCTCCAGCTCCAGCATCTGCTGCTCGCACAGCCGCTTGGCCTCCATGGTCTCCTCTTTCAAACGGCTGACCGCTTGCTTTTGCTTCCTTTGCTCCAACACCAGGGCACGGTTTTCCGATCGCACCCGGCAGGCGGCCTCCTGTTGACAACATGGGTTCATTCATGGAACTTAATTCAGCACAACTGAGGACGTCATAATTAGCAGTAGCGGCAGCAGCAGCAGCATTCAGGCAGTCAAAACGGTCGAAAGAGCGAAGTCAGCTGGGGTGCACTCTGGTGCGAGAAACAAGCTACCGGGTAAATATGTATTTGACCACGGGCACAGACTGCCGCGGCTTCTGGTCACACCACGGCGTCACGCGTTCATTGATAAAAACTAGCGCATGTGAGAACATCAACGTCGTCATCATCATTATTCGGGCAGCCAAGATAGTCGAAATGGCGGAAGCAGAAGGAGGGGGGTGGGGGGGGTCTACTCCAAGAACAATCATGGCATGAAACTGATCGCGGGCACAACGTACGCTTGCCCCGCTCGCGGCGTTGCCAGACGCGACGTTCTGCCACGTACTGTACACCCTGATAGCACCGATCCAAGAAAATAACGATCAGCACGATGACGAACAAGTAGTTTGCCTACCTCGTCCTCCCGAAAGGTGGCGACTAACCCCTGATACCTCAACGAGAACGCCTCCACGTCCAGCCTTAACCTAGAAAATACGTCTACAAGGCGTTTCTCGGGGTAGGCGCAAAGCTGACAACGACGTGCCCCCTCTACCTAGCGGCATGACCCCATAGAGTGTACGATAATGTGTAGTGCGCTTGCCTCATCCTCTCGCAAGCTGGTGAGTATCCCCTCGTACTTCAACGAGAACGCCTCCACCTCTAGCCTCAGCCTGGCAACTTCCACCCGCTCCTCCTCGCTGAGGCCCTCGTCGGCCGGGGCGTTAGCCTCAGCGTCCACAGCGATGGCCGTGGCAATCAGACCCTCGAAATACCTGTTTACGGGGCGGGGCGAAAATTGAAAGTCAAACAGCCGCGACGATGTCGATGGGTGCGGGTGTTCAGCGAGGTCACATTAAAAGGGTAGCAAAAACAACTTCCTGACCTGGCCAAAGGCTTTCACTACGCCACAGAACCCACATCTCGAAAAAAAATGACGGCCTACTAGGTGCAAGTCATGCGGAGGATAAATTCGTCAACTGCTGTGGTCACAGCAGTACAGCAAGTATTTATCGCACCTTTGCTGCTCCTGCAGCTGCTTGGCGACCAGAGCCTCGTATTCGCGAGAGACCACGGCCGCCTTCAGGGAATCCGTGTGCCCGTACTCGTCAAAGAAGCCCTGCACATTAGAGGCAAACGATCACCCACGAAACGCGGATCAAGGCATCAGAGTGACAAAAGAACTATCAATTGTTTTCGAGGATATAAAAAGTGACACAATTAATTAAAACCTACTGGCATGTTTTTTCGGGCGACACTGGGAGGCAAAGGACCATCGACGAAACGTGACAGAAAAACGTCAAATATATTCGAGAGTTGAAAAAATCAAACAAATCCTTGTAAGCATTGCATGTCCTGATGGGGGAACCAAATCCTTACCAGTAGCTCCCACCTCTGAATATCACCGTGGGGAGCAATACCGTACATCTCCACCTCCAGCCACCACTACCACCGCCACCGCCAATAGAGAAATAAACGTGATACCTCTTACCTCTGAATACAACGATGGTGAACTATGCCCCGCATTGCCATCCCCACCACTACTCAGGAGCGAAAACTACATTATACCATTCATAGCTCTCACCTCTGAATATAACGGTGGGGAATTTTCTCGCGCACTTCCACCACCACCACCGTCAACGCCACCAGTAGCCCCTCCCTCCGCTCGGGAAGCCGTCCCAAGTCTCCACCCCGGGTGTTCCCCCCTATCTCCACCCCTGCCTGTATCATGCGACGGTATTAGATGCCCACGCAGCGCTCGATGTGTGTAACAGTCGCCTCTGTAGTCCCATACGCGTCCGGTGCTTAGCTCCAGGCTGTCGAGGGTGGGGGAAAGGGGCAGCGAGGGAGGGGGGGGGGTGTACTCATTGTATGCACAGCAGTAGTCGGATGACGATAGACCCTTGCGCTCCTACGATGCTGGCATGGAGCACGTCGGGTTCTTATCGACCAGGCAGACTCCGCTTGCACCAAGGTTCGGCGAGTCGCATGAAGGGCGAACTGCACCCTACCAAGAACCACTTGTGAGGCGTACTTCGGCATACTGTGCGTAGTTGCACATGGGTGACAGCTTCGAATCAATCCATTTGTTTTTTGGTGTAGCCACTTCCAGACACAACAATGAGGACACCGTGCACCTGCCTCGTGGGCGCCTTACCACGTAGATACTACGTGATACTACGTGATACTACGTGATACCACCCCCCTTACGTGGAGCTAGGGTTCTTCCCTGCGCAATATAGAGTAACTCGACCACCATCTCGGTTACCGCCAAAACACATACAGTACGAGAAAAAAAAGGCGGAATCATACCCTGTTTGTCTAGCTCACGTAGTGAGAGGTGTCTCTTACAGCGTCGTTGCCAATCGACGCCAACCCCAGCAGCGCAGCAGCAACAGCAGCAGCGCGCGGGGAGGGGGGGGGGGGTAACGCAGGGCCTGGGGGTGGGCCCGTAAAATGGCCGCTCAAAGCTGCAATTCTCCGGCTGGTGGCAAGAAATGCCCAAATAAACTTCACCTCAACGCGAAAATGTTAGGGTGAATCAAGTCCTATAAAGATGAACCCTTTCGGAGTTTCAGGAGGGAAGACTAGAAAAGTCGACTGTTTGCGATAAAAAAGCCAACCCAAAATTCGATCAAATAATTCTCCCGAGCGAACTTTGAAGGGAGAATTTGACGGCTTCAATACTATTGTCCTTCGAACCAAGTTTTCCATTCCTACTCCTACCCAACCAAATTTGGCATCCCGCAGACACACTAATACGGAACACGCCTCTCCCACACCTGTGTGCTGCGTATCTACCTGTAGGTGTGGCGCGAAAGGCTGAAGTGCCGATTCGCGTGCTCTTCCGTGTAACGGCCGCATCCGATGTGGCCGCAGACCATGCAGATCCAGAGATTGTGCGCGATGCGGCAGGTTTCGCAGTTCAACTGGCGGCATGGGCACACAAGGCAGTCAGTATTAAAACAACAGCATACAGGTACCACTAGGTACCGGTATGGCAGTGAAATGGTATATGTGGCCCAACACGCCAACAAAGTCAGTCACCATGGTAGGCCAGGAGGCCACCACGCCCTCAAGCCAAACGAAATAGTCATCGTCATCAATGAACGACTAGGAAGAAAGGGTACTTTTACTCCTAAGAAAAAGCTTGCGCCTGTCTTGCGACCAAGGGCCCGACCACGGTGACGAGTTCATGTGAAAAACAACAACAACAACAACAACAACGAAAACAAAAATAATGATTTACACCGTAATCTAGAAGCATCGCGGAGACAACGCCGACTCCTAACCAACAGCAACACGTCGGACAGCGAGGCAAACCGCAGCACAAACATACCCCTCCACTCCCCCCCACCTGTACCCTCACCGTCCCTTACCACATCAGGGGCACCCTCCATCGCCACGTTGAGCGATCGACAAACGCGGCAGTTGGAACCCTTCCACATCACCACGTTCAAGGCGGGCCCACCTCGCCGCCGCACGCCCTCTTCACCCCATCCCCCCTCTTCCATCAACCACCCATCCGGTTTCTCTTCCCCGTCCCCATGGGAACCCCTCATGACGGGCCTGCCCCTCATATCGGACCCAATGGGCTCCCCAACGCTCCCATCGCCGACACCTTCGCCCTTCCTTTCCGGGTCGCCCCTGATTGACGCGGGCTTCGAAGCGGGGGGGGGGCTGCAGCCTGGCCTATCGTCGATACAGTCGGTGTGGTGATGATGACGTGGTCCAGTCCCGACAAACACCTTGCCCGCACCCGCCCTCGTAGACGGCACGCCGGACACCGCGGGGTCGAGACGGTCGAAACACACAGGACATGGGGGAAGCTCTATTTCTCGTTCGTCACCACCACACCCGCCATCGCCGCCACCATCACCTCCGCTACCGCCACCGCCCCCCTTGCCACCACCGCCACCACCACCGCCGACCCATGCGCCCCCTCTACCCCCCCCCCACGCCCAGCCCGAATGGGGGTTATGCCGACCACCACCGGTTGCAGTTGCGTAGTTTCCCTCGGCTTGCCGCGGAGGAGGAGACAAGGAGGAGCCTCCTGCCTCATGCTTCCACTCGCTCTGGCCATCACCACCACCACTACCGCCACCGCCACCATCACGACCACCGCCACCATCACGACCACCACCACCACCACCGTCGCTACCGCTACTATCGCGATTTCCTTTCCGCTCCGCAACCTGAGGTTCTCGAAGAGGTGGCGATGACGGCACCGCATCAAGGTCGCGGTGGCTCCCGGCAGTATCACTACCAACACCAGTACCCGCACTCTCTGCCCGAACCAGGTCTCTCCTCTCCCCAGAGATGCCGGAACGCAGGCACTCTCGGGGGGGGCTGCAGCTGAGCCTCCCTTGGCAGGAAGAGCCGACGGGCCAGTTACTCTTGAACTCTTCACGGCCGCCCAGGCGGGCCGTGTTTGCTACTAGGGCGACGCCTTCGCTAAGAGATCGTCTTCGTCGTCGGTGGGACGAGGCCTAATATGGGGCAGGGAGAAGAGCAGGGGGGGCTGATGATAGGAGAAGCGAAGCTCGGAGGAACAAGGGCTCGGGTGTCGATGTTCTGGGTTCTGAATCCTGGCTCATTTATCGCAAGGTCCGTCGAAACACTACATACCAGAGTATACCCCGGTATGTGAACAAAAAAAAAAATACACTCCAGCTGTGAGATCGAAGATTTCGTCGAAACTCAACTTTGCAAGCTGCGCATGATACTCCGATAACTCCGGTCGCGCGTGTTACTGGGTGTGTGTCCCGGTATACATATATAGACTATATTACCAGGTACCAGGTTTGTGCTATGGTAGACATATTTCGAACTATATACGAAGTGTGTACCTTGGTATATATAGAGACGGTAGGGGGGGGGGGGAAGAGGGGGGGAGAGGTGGGGAGAGAGAAAATGGGTAGGACGTAATATGATATCATACCTCGGCGCCTTCTTCTCTATCCCTTTCGCGAAGGTCGATGTTGCAGGAGGTGACCTCGACTCCCGAGAGAAAGAGAGCCTTCAGCACACTCCTGTCCGGAAGGCGCATGCCGTTGAACTTCTCCACGAAGGAAACCGCGTCGACCTGTCGTGTTGTCCGGGCGACGACAAAGGATCGCATTTCGGCAGAACAGGCGAAAGAGAGCGAGTCAAAAGAGTGAACGGATACAGAGGAAGAGAAATTTCGGCACAGACCGTAAAACGTATCCACGCAGGGAACCGCGTCGGCCTGTCGCGTGACATGATATTATACAATATGACAAAATATCACACCGCTGACAGGCAGGGCAGACCAATGAACCAAAGAGTAAAAGGAGGTAGGTGTTGGCTCTGTGCTGCTATAATACGCCCGACAGTTTTCAGCGGAACGATCGATCTCCTACAGCGGTACGCAGCATCAAGTGCGAAGTGAACCCTTTGTGACCAAATACGTCAGGAGACGGCACCTTGACTCCCTGACCGACGCCAATGTTGAATAATCTACTTTGACTGACGCCTCACTACTAGTTTTCAGTGTGGAATGATCGGTTTCGCTCACACCCTTGACGGCTGGGCTCTTTCCCTTGAATGGCCGTCTTCACATCGACGTCTTTGCTTGTGATCGCAGAGGGAAAAAAGTAAGGGAAAAAAAATGCCCGATAATAGAATCGACCACACGAAAAAAAACGTGCTGCTTGGGGGCTTGAAAGGTTACGTTCCAATGTATGATACAAACCACCCTAGATACAAACCACCCAAGGAGTTGTACGAGAAGCGCGCAACATGGCCCTGCATATGCTGCTGAGCGTTCATCACAGACGGTTGACAACTAGACGGTCGATTAAACTCCGGACAACAACAAGCGCCTCGTTATTCCCTCTTTCCTACATCTCTGCCACTTCTCACCAATGATGTCTCATATTGGGTTAGTAAAGCAAGCGAGTAGCATTCGCGTTGCTTGTGTCCAAGCGGTACCGGTAAAGATGTACAACAGCAGTGGTGTCCGCGATTTAAGAGAGATCGACATAAGAGAGACCTGTCTAGCATCCCTGCCATTTTTCACCAAAGGTGTCTCATGACGGCTATGACGGCTCGTCACAAAAAAACGAGCATCCGTCACGGGCGTGCGACAGGCGGATTTCACACACCAAAAAACGGTACCAGTCCGACAATAAATATAAGATAGATATCAGTAACACTTGAAAAAGGTATTAAACTCCGACATCTCATGGAGGGGATGAAAAAAAACAACCCCGGGGCAACCAATGGATGCTTCAACCCTTTGATCTATTCGCGTGGTGATGCGACTATAAACGATTCTTACGCTTCTGATGGCAGTACCACATGGCCTCATATTACATGTGGAGATTGTATTCATTGTTTTCATCTCGAGGTTATATCGTATCTGTTAAATAAGGACTGGTACCAAGTATATGTTAAGGCATTCTCAAAGTTGTACGCCAGTTCAACATTTTTCTTGAAAAACTGCCGTCCGTCACACCCCTAAATTCCCCGGCATTAGACACGTTCGTTCTAAAATAAAAAAATTGCCGTCCGTCGCCCTCTTAAACTGCCGTCAATATGAATAGACGCACTTGCTTCTCACCACGTTCCAAAAATGAACAACAGCAGCGTAACGATAGCGGGCCTGCGCTGCGCTCACGACCTGGATAAGCCGGACGGTTCCTTTTCCATCCCCTCCACCACCCCCTGCGACACCCCTGGCCCCCGTTTCCCCACTCCCTTCCGCGTTCCGCCCGTCCGAAACACCGTTGGTGCCAGCAGCCACTAACCCTGGCTGAATAATGTTTCCAGCGTTGAGTCCTTTTGCCACCTGAGGTGCATCTCGAAGGAATTCTTTTTTCTCTTCTCTTGGGTCGGCGCGCGCTGCGCTTGCTTCGTTCGGATTCCCCGTTTCCGTTTCCACTTTCGTTTCCACTTTCGTTTTCACTTTCGTTTCCGCTAAGGTTGCCGTTTCGGTTTCCGTTTCGGTTTCGGTTTCGGTTTCGATTTCGGTGTCGGTTTTGCTTTCGATTTCGGTTTCGGTTTCTGTCCCGTGGATAAGGTGGGGGGAGCTCCTGGACCTCTTGGAGCCGCCACCTGCGTCCTCGGGAGACAGCAGCCTCCACAACTTCAGCCAGGATGGGATAGCGGGAAGGAACACCACTGACGTCTCCGCCTGCCGACGGATAGTGTAGTTGCAATGCCACGTCGCCACGTCAGATGCCGGCACGGTTTCACTTTGTACTACTGCTTGCGCAGTATCAACACAGGAGAAATACTGTAATACAGCGATACGAATAGTACTACAATCGTAGCATCACATAAAATAAGGGAGTGTTATAGTAATTATTGGATACCGCGCCGTGACATGGACAATCTGTACTGTAGTTGGAGAGCCAACGAGAGCGCTATACAACCAGGTGTCATGCAATTAGAGCCGACGTGGCCGTACCAGGTGTTGAAATCGATGAAGGATCAGGATTGTGACAACAACGGTCAACATTGCAAGTGCTTCAAAATATGCAATGTTAAAGTTCTGCTGCATACGAACACAGAACCGATCGACCCAATTACGAAACTATCTGTGTGTAAAACCAAGGCATCCCACGCCGGGGTCAACTCTCACCGGCTCCGACGTCGGCTCCTCCCGCTCTCGCCTTTCTCTGTCCCCTCCCCTCCCCCAGCCTGCTCTGTCCCGCCTACCCCTGTCGCTGCTGCCATTGGTGTGACTGCCGTCATTGTGGCGTCGGACGAGGTGTGTCACCCTGAAGGTAAAGTTCGAATAGGTGGTGTGGTGAGGTAACGGTAAAAACTGTATAACAGCCCGAGACAACACACCCACTTGGACATATTTTCCGAGCTGAGTTTTTCGACAACAGCGTGCGCACGAACGCCGATCCACGAGTCTGTGATACTACCATTAGTATTACTATAATACCATTCTTGTTGTGGAGAAAACTGGTTCCGAAAAGCATACGACGAGGTGCATTATCTTGAGTGACAAAAAAGCCATCGCTCCCCCCGCGTGGTGGAGGGGGCAGCCGGACGTTTGTATTAGGCATTGTCGCTCTTGACTACACATGCCATTACAATCCGGGGTGCCACGGCAAAATATCAATATGGATGTTGTTGCGGCAAGAAGCAGAAAGATGATAAGGTATTTACTATTATTAATAATAGTATCAATAGTCGGCGTAGTAGAAGGGTGGGGCGGAAAGAAAACCAAAAGCTAGAAAGGTTTCGCAGCTGGTTGGCGTTCTAGTTCTGCCTTAAATATGAAACATAATATTTCGTTTGCGGCGCGCTTGGAATCATAAGCAGCCCGGGCTGCTGCGTGTGGCCGAATTTTTCTCGATTATTTTGGACCTGTTTTGGGCATGCTTTCCCTCCGAGGAAATAATATAGGGGTGTTGAGAGGAGAGGGGAAGGGTAGGTGTTCAGTTATTTGGTGGGACAAAAGGAGAGCAAATTTTTCCTTTTTTCGCGAGAAAAGTGAAAAACGATTTTATTGTAGGAGCGACTTGTTAAGTTTAACAAATAATATTGTATGTGTTTTCAAATGTTTTTCAAATACAAAACAGTTACAGAAAAAAAAGCCAAAATTGTTGTTTATTCGCCCCCGCCTTTCCACCTTTTTTACAAAAAAAAGAGAGAAAAAATGGAATGAAAAAAAGAAAAAAATGAAAAAATCGCTTTTGATGAAGAAAAAAGAAAAATGCTGGAAGGGAAAAAATCGAATACACTTAAATCGCTTCCGTCGTCGCCCGGTTTTCCCCCGACACCGCCCCGTTCGCTCGCGCCTCGTCTCTCAACACGAGTACAAGTAGAGCAGCAGTATACCACGCAAAACTAAAACATGGAGAATGGAAGAAGGGAAGGACACACACCATCCTTTCGCGTGGTTAGATCCCGCCCCCAGCCACGAGGAACAGAACATAGTTAGCTTGTAGCCCCGCACCGTGTAACTTTGTGAACACGGAGAGCTGGGTGTGAGGGCGTGACGAGGCTCGAGGCGGGGAGAAGAGTTGTTGGGTGATCTGTGCGAACGTGTGTGCGTGTCTGAGCGTTTGGGGTGGAAGCTGGGAGCTCTGAGGGAAAAATGAAAAAAAAGCCGCCGCTCGTAGCACCAACAGCAACCTTGAGGTCCTCGGTGATGAAGCCTTGACAACCGGGAATCGAACCACAGCCCTCAGGGTGCTCCTGCGCATCTTCAAGCGCTTCGGCGCATCTTCAAGCGTGACCGGACACCACACCGGCGAATCGTGACATAGCAGCCCCGGTGTCCCGGCTTCGTTTTTAGCTTTTTTAGTATTGGGAGTTCCATCCGAAATTTTTAGGACGTCATGTCTCAAAACGATGTTCAAGTATGTGACGCTACAAAGGGAACCGAACCACAGCCCTCGGGGTGCTCCGGCGCATCTTCAAGCGCTCCGGTGCGTCTTCAAGCGTTACCGGACACCACACCGACGAATCGTGACATAGCAGTCTCGGCTTCGTTTTTAACTTTGTTAGTATTGGGAGTTCCAGCCGAAATTTTCAGGATGTCATGTCTCAAAACGATGTTCAAGTATTTGACGCTACGAGTCTGGGTCCGTTGTCCGGCACTGTCATACACCAGGTACGACGGTAGTGATTGCGGCAATGTCGTAATAGGGGCATGATGGCGGTAACGTGTCGTATTGATGCGGCAGTAGCAACAGCTGCGAACGACTTGAATATTCCACCAAATCACTGCCGCGGATCAGATGTGCCGTGAACGCGTGGCAGCTGTCTGCTGTCGGCTCAAAAGGTACGAGTACGACACATTCATATTTGTCCTCCCCCATATCGTTCCCGTACGTGAGGCCGTTTCTAATGCAGCCGGATTCCGTCAGTCGAAAACGGCCCTTTTTGACTGGACTTTTTTTCGACTGGATTCTTCTGGTCCTTCTTCTTATCGTCAGTCGAGTCTATTTTATAGTTTTTGTGCTCTTCCTAGAGGCGGTTGGTGTGAGGGAGTACTGCTGAACAGCAGGCGAAATCGGTTGGCAGCTGTGTGCTTCGCGCTGTCTCCGCGAGCAACGGCTCGACGAACCTTCGTCCCAGCGAGTTGGTGGCTTTGGGCTTAGCCGAAAGCCGCCAAAGCTACGTTCGTGGAGTTGCACTCAGCCGAGAGCCGCCGAAGCTACAGCAGGCGCAGCCGTTGTTGGCAGCATGGGATCGACACCGCGCGCTGCTGCCGTCGTGTGATACACGCTGCTGGCCAGCGGAACTAGGAATGCGCAACGCTGACTTGCTGCGAGAAGCAACAGCAGGGATAGCCAAGCCAGCGTCAGCGCTTTTTTTATATTCCAGTGTGGTACCTGGTATGGGTGTGTGGCCGTGTGGCCGTGTGGCCGTGTGGGTGTGTTTGGTGGTGGGATGGGCGATGCGATCGGTTCAAAAAACACGTGTAAAACTTTTTCGACTGAGTTTTTCGACTGGATAATACAGTCGAAAAAGTCGAGTTTTTCGACTGGATCCGCCAGTCGGAATTCTCAGTCGAACAAAGTTGAGTCGAAAAAGCCTTTTTTCGACTGCGTAAGAAAGCCCGACTTGGGCTTCAGTCGAAAAAGGCCGTTTTCGACTGACAAATCCGACTGCATAAGAAATGGCCTGAGGCACCGAGACACGAGTGACCGACAAAAAGCAAGAACACTAGCATAACTTGTACATCATCGTAGGCGGGCAACCTGTTGGCAGGTAATATCGCCATCAGTCTAGCAACACTGGACCGCACACTAGCAGTACAGCAGCCAGCATCAACGATTTATAATACGATGTACCTGGTACGTGCGAGTATCGTAGATTCTGTTCGACGCCATGTACTGCTGTACTTGTACCGAGTACCAGTATTATCTACGTAGAAGGACTTCAGCAGCACCGCATTGTCGTGGCCTTCACATACTCTGATTACTCTGATTTACAAATGGAAATTCTGGTGTGGTCGCTTTTGCGCCGCCTCTCACGAGTCCAGCTTGCACCAGCTCTCTTCCTTCTTACCCTGATATGTGCTCGACCACGGTCCCACCAGCTAGGAAAGCCGTTTCCGTCTCAGACGCGCCACAGCAGCCGTCAGCACCCAACAGCCCTTGGTGGTACAGCACATCTGTGCAGGCGGCAAGCAGGGTGCGAAGCGAAATCAAACCAAAAACGAGAGGTGCTCGAAAGGTAACGGTATATGAGGAAATATTTTGTGCGCTAATTACCGACGTAACTGTGAACCAGAGCGAACCCAATACTGCTACATATGCGTTGCCATACCTGGAGCGTTCTCCTTATCGACCCTCAAGAAGAGCATGTTGTTGTCATCGGCGCCGTTGCGGCGGGATTGCTGGCGATGCTCCTCAAAATTGAAAATGGTACCGAAATTTGGGAGTTCCAGAGGTGTGAGGCAGTACTTCACCGGGGGATATGGTTGAAATTGAAAAATTCAAAAGAGGGAAATGTTCCCGGGATCACATCTCGCACCCACTCTGATGTTGCTTATGGCGGTCGAGGCTCAACGAATGGCATTAATTCAGCAGGGCGCTGTATAGCAATCAAAATAAATATGGCCACTCTACCTGGTGTACGCGCTTATCGTTGACGAGCTTCGCCGGAGTTCCAATGTAGAAGGCATTTCCCTCATTTTGCAAATTTGATTTTGAATCTGATCACGCCCGAACGCAATCAACGCTCACAGCCAGACAGCAAAGCCGCGGGTACTGCTAAAGGAAAGGAGGAGGCTCGAACCTCCCAGCTCAACTCGTTCAGGAAGTCAAGCGCTACAACTTTCGCTGGCTTTGCATTCCCTGAGTCAACATGCAGAAGTCTATCACGTGAGACAATTTGTGGGTTCGACAATCGCGTTTTCAAATTTATCATCATTGCCGCCCTCACCGCCGTGGCGTAAGGGATAGCTACGATGTCTAAGAGAGCCTGCCAGACACCAGGTAGCCTCACCCGGTACACACGAAAGTCTGCCCGCCCGCCCGCGAGCTAGGTTGGTGGATCCCCTCCTAGCGTTAAGTCGCTCGCAGCATTGACGAGATCGTGGAACGACGCAACTGTCAATACCAGGTGTCATTGTTTTGGGTTGGTTCTTGGCACGTCTACGTATGTAGAATGAGTTGTGCTGTTGTCCTGTCCGCACACAATGCACACTAGAGTACCAAGAGATAACTTCGCACAAGCTGGCAGTCCTACTGCTGTAGAGAAGATGTACGGCGGTGTTGGTCGCTGAATGGCGTGGACGTGAGCGCTGTCCATGTGGGTGTAAATGCTGGCTAAGTTGAGGTTGCACCTGCTGTACTCCGTTCACGAAAACTCTCGAGCTTCTCTCTTGCCTGTACCAAAAGAAGGTACGAGCGCTCTACCTGGTATGTACCTGAGAAAGGTACAGCAATGGATTCTTTCTCATCATCTCGTCGGCAATGCGATGGTATCACGGGCACGTAGCCCGAAGCCCGTATCCCTCGAGTCGCCCACCTTTGCCGTGCCTATAAGTACGATGGTATGATATGATGCGAATTAGTATATACTCGTATATTTTTACTCATACAACCATTTCAGGGCCTACACCGCCCGCGTCTGGTTGTAGATGTCAACATGGAGCATGTACCGGAGAGTTGAAACGCTACGCGCTAGTGTCCCCTACATATCATACCAGGTATCAAACTACTCTTAATAATTGCAGCATTCGAGTACGTTCTCGCACGGACTGTTTTTGCGGGTGTAGATGCTGTAGACCACCACATACCTGGTATACCATACGGGTGTATCGGAAATGAAGGTAGTGCTATGTAGGGACGACCGGTAAATTATGTCGAGGCTGCTGTTGTAGCCTATGCCTTGTACTACTGGTTGAAGGTGCGGTTGCTGAAAGTCGAGGAGATCGAGACACTACTCTATGGTTGCATGACGTGAAGCCCGAACAAGCCTGACTATGACAGGCTACGACGGGTTCACCACTGCATGCTCCTCCGATGCCTCGCATGGCGGAAACGGAAGCGCGACGACCACACCCTGTCGTACGCCGACGCGCTCACCAAGACAGCTTCCGAGAGCATAGAGGCGATAGTGCGCAAACGGAGGATATTGTTTGCGGGATTCGTAGGACGTATGGGGGAGGAGCTTCTGCCACAGAGGATGGTGTTTTGGGAGCTTGTTGGGGGTAAGGGCTACTCAGGGGGGCAAGAGAAGGACGGGCTGGCTCATCTGGAGGAGGATAAGTCGGTCTTTGGAATGAATTCGAAGGGTGGCGAAAGGCTGCTCAGAACAGAAAAGGCCGGCAGATGGTTTCGACGGGTAGAGAAGGGAGCCGAGTTGTTCATGCGGAAATGGCCTAAGACGGAGAGACGCAAAGCTGCAGAACCGACGAATTCCCAAGCCGGTTTTCTCGGCAACGGGAGGGGTGCGAGTTCCGAGTCGTCCGTTGATGGATAAATCTGGACGACATATTTCAATGCGACCGTGTTCGTGGCGTGTAATCCCCCCCCCCCCCCCCCCCCCCCCCAACACACACATTGGAGGCAATAACCTCGGAAGCTCGTCAGTGTACGTACTCCCAGCGTGACTCGTAGAGTGTTCTAGTAAAATTAAACACGGTGATGTCCGTCGGATAATGGTTTATATTTTTGAAATTCCTCCGCGTGGCGCTCGCTTTGTTTTTTTTACATTGAAGTATTTCCAGGTCTTCGTGGAAAATACACAGCCCACAGCCCGATGGGTAGCCGGCCACATGCGAAACAATACTTTGCTAGTACATTGATCTGCGAATCTGTGCGAATTGCTGTTTTGGTATGCTCGAAGCTGCAGCTGTTTCATGTGGTTCAGGTGGTCGTGTAAGCGAGACTACCCCTCGCGCGGCCGCAACAACTCGAGAGTCGCCAACCCCGATCGCCGCCCAATCCAGCAGTATCACGATACAGTATCACAATACAGTATCACAATACAGTATCACAATACAGTATCACAGCAGAATGCTGGAAACCTCCTCACGACCTGCGTACTACTATATTGGACAAACTGTAGCAGCAGCCTTTTCTTTTGTTAGCAGTGCGCTGACAGGCTGCCGGCTGCTGTGATGCATCTGGCCCGAGCGAAGTCACTCAACAAGCACTATCGAACCGGATTTGGGCATCAGCACACCGAGAGAGGCATACTGGTGGCAGAGCTCTGCGCAGGGGCCTTCAGTTGATGCCACTCGAGAGGGGCGAAGGTACTATTGTAGTGCTTTTCTGCATGCTGCACTCTGCTACCTCTGCAGGCTGCCGCAGAGGTTCGAGGCAGACAGAGTTTGTTGCGAGTGTTCATGCAAAATGTGAAGGTTGGTGCATAGGTCTGGAGCATGCTTGAAAAACGAATGACGCAAAAGACACCTTGCCCGCCTCTATCTAAAATGTCAGCTTTTGTTGCACAGAAGGACAATAGTAGCTGCGACCGAACCTGCAACGAAACGTCTACGCTCAAGTTCTGTAGGGTTTGTGGATTCCGGGTAAGGGTATGGGAGTCTTACAGAACTTCCAGAAGTTTCGGTTACGGGTGTGAAAGTGTTACAGAACTTCCAGAAGTTCTGGGTATTGTGGCACGGGCGTACAGAACTCACAGAAGTTCCGGGCTGCTACGAAATGTGCTGTACCCGTACCCCGGGTGTTGTGGCACGAGATTTACAGAACTCACAGAAGTTCCGGGTACGGGTATGAATATCTTACAGAACTAACAGAAGTTCGGGTACGGGTATGAAAGTCTTACAGTACTTCCAGAAGTTCCGGGTATTGTGGCACAGGCGTACAGAACTTACAGAAGTTCCGGGGGTGCCCCACGGGTTAGAAACGAAAGAAACATGGACAGGACCTACAGTAGGTGCTACTATAATACCTGGTATACGATACGTTTTGCTACTGCTGTACATTCGGCGTTCGGGGTTTCACTGACGACAAGATATGACATCATAATAGAATGCATAATACACTCTTTGGGTTATTATACCCTGAATTAACGCATGACATAATGTGGGCTCCCCGGGTATTGTAGCAAAGGTATACCCGTACCCCGGGTATTGTTTGTACCACAGTCTACAGAAGTCACAGAAGTTCCGGGTTAGGGTATGGGGATCTCACAGAACTTACCGAAATTTCGGGTACGGTACGGAAGTGTTACAGAACTCACAGAAGTTCCGGGTATTGTGGCACGGGTGTACAGAACTCACATACGTCATAAAAATGATATACCCGTACCCCGGGTATTTGTGGCACTGGCTTACAGAACTTCCAGAAGTTCCGGGTACGGGTGTGAACGTCATACAGAACTTCCAGAAGTTCCGGGTACGGGTATAAATGTCCTACAGAACTCACAGAAGTTCTTTGTAGGGTAATACCCGGGGTAAATACCCCGGGTATGGTTTGTGCGTACCCTACAGAACCCAACCTTGTAAAAGGTCAGCTGTGACGTTGAATACATTAAGAAAAGCCCACTAGCAGGCACGGAAAAGTGTTATTGACCAGCGGCGAAAATATGAAAGGCCCGTCAGCAGGCAACAAAACTATGAAAGACCCGCCAGCAGGCACGGAGGCCTTATCGGCCAACAACCGACTATTGTTTCACAACCGACTTTTGTTGCGCGTTGCGGTATCAACACTGGGTGTTTTTGTGATTTTGTGTATTGTCTGTTCTTTGTTCCTGTGTTCTTCTGAACCGGCGTATGACCCTGATATTGGTTTGTTTTCGCGTATTGACGCTTTGCTCGCGTGGGTTGCACCTTGGTCGAAGCCCGGCCCTCAAGGTATACCGGTTTCCGGCACAGGTGAACAGCAGTATGAATCGCACGGCAGCATCATTCATAGAGTACCCATCACATATATAAGGCTGTAAAAGTTCGATCCTGAGGCGCGTCTTGTGCGCTTTCTGAGCCGCGCCCGGTGCGCTTCGGGTGGAACCTGACCCTGACGTGTTTCAGGGCAGCGACCTAGACTCCATGTCAACGTGTACATTCGAATCGGGGTTAACAGGTAGATAACAACCGTTCTCTATTCTCCAAGAGTTTCGTCATCATGCAGAAGAATGAAAATGCGTTGTGGACAAGCCTCTACCCCGCGCATGTTTGTTGGTTGGACGGTCCAACCCACTGCGTGGCGCCTCTTTTTTTCCCCCTCCTACCCGTGCCCATCCTCGATAACGCCCGCCCTGATGAAAACGTATGCATCCCCTGTCCACTCACGCCTCCTTTGTTACGAGAGTATAACATGCGACATTCTTATTTTGACACCTCCAAAAACCTGTGACCCTTTTCGAGCTGCCTGAAGCGTCTGCCGACCACCAACGCGCACGAGTTGACGACAGGTACAAAAACGCCTCCTGCGCGAGTTCCTGGCGACTGGCTATGTAAACAAATACCAGGTATATTTGGTACGTGTATCCCCACTACAACTTGGGTGTATCCCTACCCACTAGCAAGTATAAGATGTGATGGCGTTTTTATTGCGAACGACCCTAAAATGGCAAACCCTCCTTTTGTTGACTATTGCGTCGACGGTTTATGTCACACCTTTTGTTATAGCAAGTACCAGGTATATTTTACCTTCATCAACGCTTTCCAGACCCCAGATTTGTTTCGGGAAATGTTTTGCTCCTATGTTTTCGCTTGGCTTTAGAGACCCCCCCGCTTGTCTAAGGCCCTAGACGAGGGGGCGTGGGGGGGGCGCCTGCGCTCGGTAGTGAAAGGGTCGGTCCCCCGCGTGGTCTCTTATCGCCGTCGTTCCTTCCTGGTGCTACTGCGTCCCTTTTTGTCCGTTGCAGATCCTTCTTCGGGGCCCCGAAAGAGGGGGCGGGCACCCTGCCATCCCCAAAGAAATCCCGCTCCCCTCCCTCTACGAAACCTCCTCCGGAGGCCAAAGCCAAAGCAAAGGCTAAGGCGAAACCGGCTTCCAAACCGAAAGGTAAGGGTACTGCTACCCCTGCTGCCCCGACCTCGCCTGCGAAAGGTGTTGGAAGGGCGGAGGAGGACGGCGAAGAGGAAGAAGGGTCTCCTTCTAAGAAGGCGGTAGGCAAGCGCAAGGCCGGAGAAGAGGGTGAGGGGGGGGTTGGCGCAGCGGGGACGGATAAGTTGGCGAAGAACGAGGAGGAGGAAGCGGCGGAGGAGGAATACGAGGAGAAGAATGTGGAGAAGGAGGAGGGGAGCAACGGAGAGGGGGAGGAAGAGGAGGAGGCGCCCGTGAAACCGAAGAGGCGTCGTAGACTATCCAAGAAGGTCACCGTGGAAGATAGGTGGGTTGTCAGATTCTCTTGTGTGTGGAATCCAAACCAAAACACAATCGCAACAAAATGAACTTCGCCCGCGTTTTCGGGGATAAGTTACTTAGACTGAGTGTGGGAGAAAGCACAAGTGCACTGGATAGGATGAACTTCGCCCATGTATTGGGGGACCGCTAACGTGAAAATCCCTTTTTTTTTTCCAGCTATAAAGAGGGTATACCAGGTAACATCGCCGTTCATACATCTGGATAGTCACAGCTGAAAGGACCCCTGTTGTTGTGGATTGGTGTTGAGTTTCCTATTAATAGTGGTCAGTTATGGGTAAGGCCACGCGCGGCGCATAGGTTAGTTGAAGAAGGTCGATGCGTGAAGTGGTATTTTTTTTACCTTTTCACGTTTCGCCCGTGGTCTTGCTGTAACGCCGATTCCCTTTTCTTTTTGTCTCGAGCGGTACCTACAACCCTCGCTTTTCTCGTAAGTTCGATAGTGTGATTTCTTTTATAGTTGCAAACATCCGGACAGATTAGATCCCATTCCATGATCTGTGTGATCTGTGTCTTTCGGGGCAGACAGATCCCCGGCCTACCTATTATACGATCGGCAAGGTCTAGATCATGTTGCCAGATGGGAGCCGTGCGATCTGCGTCACCTAGTACATGTTTCTCGGCTTGGATCTGTATTACGCATGGGAAAGCGTAGTGTTTCCCGGCCGAATTTTTATTTCGTCGTGTTTTTTCAGATCTTCGCACGGTAGGGCTTCAGCACCTTTGTGACACCACGGACCCTAGATTTCGGACAAGGATTGATGCGAGGACAACAAACAACGCAGATCCTGCGCAACATATCACAACGACAGATATAGGACCTAGATCATCTGTTCATTGATGGTGGTCTATCCGATGTGTGGATAGTTGGATGTTTCGATATTTTCGACATACGTATCAACTTTTTCGATATTTCGATAATTATCTGTATCGATGCAGCAGTGGTAGTGGATTCTCTATAGTGCCGGTATGTGCACTATAGAGGGAAATACAGGCACTATCGTAGCTGCAATTGGCGCTACCCCTCATTCTGCCACTACTGGGGATTGCCATCTGTACCAGGCGATGTCGCAGGCGCTACGGCGGGTAACCGACACTATAGAGAGACCACTGCCATATGTGGCAGAGTGTAGCGCATCCCACATTGTATACCACACACCCCCAATTTACCCACCCGGGTGGAAATTATTATAATATCCTGAACGACCACCCGATTTATCACCCGAGGCACGCTGTATACCAACCCCCCCTCACGAGACACTGCCTCCTGGTCAGTATCACCCCCCCCCGATTACCTGGAATGTACCATTAAAACCCCCTTATTAGCACTGCTATCACCCCCCCCCTTGTTATTACACGTCGGAATTATACCACCGGGGTGGTAAGTATTCTAAAATACTAAGTGATCGCCCACTTTATCACCCGGGCTACGTTGTATAATCACACCCCGTCAGTATATCACCCCGGGTGATGAAAAAACTATACCCGAAACGGCTGCTATCAACGGGAGGGTGTTATATATCTGGTACGGTACTGCTGTAGTTTGACATTTCGATCTTTCGATAGTTCGATACTTTGATACTTTGATATGTCCCTCAGAGTAGGTCCACGCACCTTGCGAATGAAGGGTGCGAGTAACGCTGCGTTTTTCTTTTGGGAACACCCGAGCACCTCTACTAGCCCCACCCAAATCAGAGCAGTATCAATATCCCCACTTTTCGTGGGTACCCATCTTGTTTATGACGCCAACGCTGTTGTGGCGCGGGGTTGAGGTATATATTGTATGAAGCATTTACGAAACTTGCTATGCTGGTTGTAACGGTAAACCGTTTGAGACAGACGGGACGCCTCCATTAGACCAATAGACCACCAAAAACAGCATTGGAATCCCCTTTGAGTTCACCAACGCTAGAGTGTTTTCCATGTATCCGTTTAATTTGACAAAAAAAAGTGCGTTTTTAACTACTGTTAGGATGTTCGCGGTTTTCAATCGGGGGAAAAAAAAATGTTAAATAGTACTTCGAAGTATCAAAACTGACGAACACCATAAACCTAAGGCCAACTAACCCACGAAGAAACAGGGATGAGTACGAAGTAAGAACCTGTCCGCGGATCGGTTTTTTCATGTTATAATCTCGCGGAGCGGATATCCGCCCGTGGGAAAAATCATGGATTATTGCGGAGCGGATATCCGCCGCTACAAATTTCACGGATTATTGCGGAGCGGATATCCGCCCTTAAATATGTCGCGGAGCGGAGGGGATTGTTTCTAGCGTGTCACGGAGAGGAGCGGGGCGGAGCGGGGCGGATATCCGCTCGCGGAGAAAGTCACGGATTGTCATGGACCGGGTATCCGCCGCTACAAATGTCACGGATTATTGCGGAGCGGATATCAGTCGCACGTTTTTTTTCACGGGGCGGTTTATCTCACTCCGTCGAGCAAACCGCACAAAACCGCGGCATTTCCCCACGGTGCACCGTAGAAATTCCCCGTTGAATTGATACGGTTCACCATGGCAGTGATACGGGTATCCGCGAGTAAATACCATTGAATACTAAAGGATACGTTGTGTACTGGTGGATAAAATTGACTTTTTTTGTTTGCGCAACCATGTGGCGCCCAATGCCCAGCACCAAAGGAGAAAGGTGCACATGTAAGCGTTGCGTCCCCCAAGAAAGCAATTACAAAACTGTTGGATATTAATATTGACTGCTTGAACATGTATTTGCTGAACATTCGTCACAGAGTGACGGGGGCCAGGGCAGCAGACGCGCAACGGCAGCAGCGTCTGGCCCACGGGACCACGGCTCTCCATCATGAGCAACTTCAAAAACACGTGAAACCAGCTAAAACCCAACAAAACAACCACCTGTTCATATCACGTTGTTTACGCGGGGCGGGGGATGGATGCCGTCGCTATGGGCGCCATGCAAGGAATACACTGTTGTTGTATGAAGTCGTTCTACGGTAGTTTATCCAGCATTCTGAACAATTTCGACCGTGGACAAACCGCGGCTCCCAGCGGATTGATCCGTGAGATGTATGCTACGGTAGGTACGTAGTTCCTACAGAGTGTGAGTCGAACCGCTCCGAAGAAAGACCGCATTTCAAGGTTTCAACCGCGCAATTGCAATCCATACGGAGCGGTGCGGTTTCTTTTATAATGTTACGGAGCGGATATCCGCGCGTCGGGAAACTCACGGATTATTGCGGAGTGGATATCCACCCTTGGAAATGTCACGGGGCGGAGCGGATTTTTCTAGTGAGCTACGGAGCGGAGCGGATCGGATATCCGTTTTTGGGAAAAGTCACGGACTGTCACGTGGCGGATATCCGCCGCTACAAATCTCACGGAGCGGTGCGGTTTGATCGAACCGCTCCGTAAAAAACCGATCCGCGGATATATTTTCACTCCGTACACATCCCTGGAAAAACGAGGATCACAAATTATAACGGTAGGAAAACTTGTTCTGACCATTTTGTTTTCGCTGTTTTTTTTTCATTGGTTGTGTTGGCCGTGGATTGAAACGTCCGACGGTTTCCATAATAGTAGTATACTGTTCCTACCCAATTCCTGCCCAAACAAGGTGGGTATCTCGCAAATACCATGGGAACGCTGATCGAGTTAATTGTTCAAAGTTATCTTAAGCCTTGTAGCGCCACACTCCCGACATGGGGACAAAACACTTGGAGTTAGACTAGAAAAAAACAGGAGTTGGAAATGATTTAAAGTCGGAGGCATCTCGAGTGAGGTGCCTCCTTAAGCCTACCTCCTGTGGTGTTTAAGTGCATCCCTATCCTACCCCAGCAGGTGTCTTG
This sequence comes from Undaria pinnatifida, assembly GCA_012845835.1. Taxonomy (NCBI): domain Eukaryota; class Phaeophyceae; order Laminariales; family Alariaceae; genus Undaria; species Undaria pinnatifida. Next base: position 878,391 of record JABAKD010000029.1, read on the forward strand.
CCGCGGTATTTGCCATCACGAACCAACCCATCGCTACGCGCAGCGAAGCTGAGTATCAACCACTCAACCGGCCAAATTCACAGCTGACGTACTTCAAAATATTAATACTTTCATGGCATTCGTTGCTGCAGTGACGACGAGATGTTCGGAGAAGGCGGCGGGACGGACGAGAAAGCCGCTAACGGCAAGGCTAACGGCAAAGCTAGCGCCATGGAGGTGGACGAGGACGAGGAGAACGACAAGGAAAACATTGTCGCCAGCCCAGCCAAGGTAGCTATATTTCGCATTCGAAATTCCACCCTTCAGCGCATGTTACGATAGAGGCCGAGGCGCTTTTGGCCAAAGTAGCGAAATTTTCGTATTCGAACAAACCACCCCTTTTCTCATGTTCCGGTAGAAGCACGAGCGCTTTTGGCCAAAGCATCTATAGTTTTGTCGGCGAAATTATTCTCTTGCTTTCGGTGCGTATTGCGATAAAGTTACGAGAACTTTTGGCCCAAACTATCTACAGGTATGGTTTTGTGCGCGAAAATTCTGCCCTCGCTTTTGGCACGCGTTGCGGTGGAGGCACGAGGGCTTTTGGCCAAGGTACCTATACCTTTTGTCGGCGAAAAATCTCTTCTCGCTTTTGGCGGGTGTTACGGTAGGGTTCCGGGGACTTTGGGCCAAGGTGTCTATGCTTTTGTGGGCGAGAACTCTGCCCTTGCTTTTGACGCGTGTTTTCGATGGAGATGCGCGAGCACTTCTGGCCAGAGTATCTGGGCTATGCTTTTTGTGGGCGAAAATTGTGCCCTTGCTTTTGGCACGTGTTGCGGTAGAAGCGCGAGCACTTTTCGCCAAGGTATCTACATACACTTTTTGTGGCCGAAAACCATGCCGTTGCTTGACGCGATAAGGGTAGGGGCACTTGCAGCCAAGGTATCTATCCACCCTGGGTATCCTTTTTGTCGGCGAAAATTTTACTCTTGCCTTGTTTAGGGTGTTTCAAACGAGGTTATACGAGCACTTTTGACCTAGGTAGCTACATTCTAGCAGCTGGAAAAGCCACCCTTGCTGTGGCTGGGTTGGGGGTGGCGTTGTTTGGCCAAGGTATCTGTATTTTTGTGGGGAAATATTTCCGCCCTTAATTTTGACTCGTGTTGCGATGGAGGTATGAACACTTCGTGGCCAAAATACCTATGTTCTAGTAGCTGAAATCTCTCCTCTTGCAAGATGACTCGTGAGGCTTTAGGGGTGGCTTTTGTTGGACAAGATATCTATATTTTCGTGGGTGAGTGTTCTGCCCTTGATTTTGACGCGTGTTGCGACCAGAGGTGGGTACCTTTTGAACCGTTTTTTTATTTTAACCCAGCAGGCGTGTGCGAGTAGACGGTTTTTCACGATTTTATTTTTCGTCTTTCGCCGGTTTAAACCGGTTAACCGAAAACCGGATAACACCGAAAAACCGGCAGCACCGGAAAATTTATTCTGTTGATTTTCAACAGAATAAAACCATCACCAGTAGTAGACTGCACAGCAGTAGTACGGTTACGACGCAAGGGTACGTGGGATTCCCCCCCCCCGGCCCTACCCCACCCTTAATTGATCCGAAGCTGTCATCCATATGCAATAAGGGACGCACAAGTTGCCGAAGTCCGCCTTGTAAATGGTTGTGAGCAGGATGAAGCTCACCCTTCATGCGACTCGTTGAACACGTCATGGTGCTTCGCGCTTGATGCACGCGATGTCTGCCTGGTCGATATTCGACGTTCTCCGTCCCGGCATTGTAGGGATGCGAGGGTCTAATAGCTATAAATGGTCATATAATACGACTACGGCTATGGATTAAATGAAATGAGTACCCCCCTCCCCCCCCCTCTCCTGCTTTGCGTTTAGAGTTGGTGCCCCCTTCACCCCACTAGGTGAAATTCGTATTTTAGTTGTGGTGGTGTTTTGCAGAAGGTTGAGGCTTGCGCTCTCGTTGTTGGGAATGGGACCACCCCCCCCTCCCGCCCCCCTCTCTCACTCCCTGTTTTGCTTTTGATGTCCTTACCCCCTGCACCTTACGTGGTGAATTTCGCACCTTGTTTGTTGTTGGGTGGTGTTTCGCAGAAGGTGAAGGCGAAGGCTAGGCCGACCAGGGGCTGCTCCAAGACCGACGGCAATGATAAAGGTGAGGATATAGCCTACATCGCCGATGAGATAAGAACATACAGTATGGCACCACTCAGGACGGAATTGCAAGGACTTGTTTATGAATAGTTTTTTTTATGCTTGGAAGTATGGGTAGCGCCTGCATCGTCGTTGAGGTAAGGGATGCACACTGTTATTAATAGTAGGACACGACTCTGCACGGAAAATGTAGGGACCGGTTTGGTATTCATACAATACCACTACTGTTGGTTTTTCTGTGTTTTCTTCTTTGTTGATATCGTTTTCCTTTCGTTCCTTTGTTTATCTCCCTTTGTTTCAACCAGCCTTTTGTTTCCGTCTATTAGTGGCATCTGCTCAAAATCAGCGAGGGCGGGGTTGAATACAGGTCAGGATTTAGAGCTGCGAGTTGGGATACAAAGAGCGGTACGACTCTGAACGGAACTATGAGAAATGCTTTTGTTTTATGTGTGAAGATATACTACTGTAGAACCTGGCACATTTGGACAGACAGCATAATCATCGTTTTGGTGTTTATGTGACTGAAACGGTCCATAACGCCTTTACGACTGGAAACCCGTTTTGGGGGGGAGATTACTTGGAATTTGCATAGGGAGGTCTCGGGGCTCCAAAGGGGTCAGACGTTCCTTACATATGGGTGCAGAGTGGCGCCTGGTAAAAAACGACGAGCGTGGCGGCGGTGCAGTATTTTTACACTATTCGTTTTCACTGTTAGTGTCATTGTGGAAACAACGGTTGACACATTCGACATTGCAAGCCGAGATGGGATCGTCGACGTCTGGCCGGAAGCGGAAGACATTGAACCCTCCCCAACCTCCCCCCTTTGCCTCGTCTGCGCTGGCTGTGCAGTCGGTGTTCCGGCCGGTGGCGCCACTGTCGTCGTGTCTCCCTCGGCGGTTTTCTCTTGTTGCTTGGTTTGAAAGCTGTAACCAGCTTCAATAACGACGAAGTCGCGATAGTTTTAGTGTGGAACGATCAGTTTGACACCCTTGGCTTGACTGCTGGATGTTTTCCCTTGACTCACCGACACATTTGCTCTCTATCAATAGCTGTGTGTTTCCAGTATTATGCGACGAGGTGAAAGAGCGAAAGAACAAGAACAAAGTCTCCAAGTGGTTGTTGATTATTGACGCAGATAATAGCAGCACGATGTATAAACCTTGTATCAAAGATGCCAGGAGACGGACGGCACCTTGACCCCCTGACCGACGGCAATATTCCAACGATTTACCTTGACTGACGCCAAACCACTAGGTTTTAGCGTGGAGCGATCGGTTTGATACCCTTGACTTGCAAGCTGGCCGCAGGACGTTTTCCCTTGATCCACCGTCTCCTGACATGTTTGGTTTTGAGTGGTTGCGTGCAGTAAGATGTGAAGCTGTGCCGCAGCGTGCGACTCTCGCCGTCGCTGGTGGAAAATATTTTCCCACTTCTTGTTTCGGCGAGCATTGCGCGAATGCCATTGTCGCGCCACCGACGCTTCCCGCCCCCGTTTCTAGAAAACGCTACAATAAAATACCTTTCCCCCATTATTCTTAGTGGATTTGCACGAATGTCGTCGTCGCGCCGCCGACGCCCCCCGCTGCCCCTAGTAGAGAACGCCGAACGAACGGTATTTTAGCTATTTTGATTATGAGATTTTGCGCGAATGTCGCCGTCGTCGCAACACCAGCTCCCCCCTTCCCTTGGAGAAAATTCCGCAGGAACGAGCTTTTCTCGATTGTCTTAGAAGCTTTGCGCGAATGACGTCTTGGCACCACCGACGCTCCCTACCCCCTTGTAGAAATGGCCACAATGCATAAGTTTCCGAATTTTTTATATTAGATTGACACGAACGTCGTCGTCGCATCCCCGACGCTCCCCGCTCCCCGTGTAGGAAACGCGGCATGACTTTTCCTGATTATTTTCTCACTAGAGTTACAGGTATGTGGTCGTCGCATCACCGACGCTCCCCGCTCCCCTTGTAGAAAACGCCGCAAGGTTGACTTTTTCCCGATTTTCCTTGAGACCTTTGCACGAATGCCGTCGTTCGTTGCCGACGCTCCCCGCTCCCCTTGTATAAAACGCCGCAAAAACGAGCGAAGAAACCAATTTCTCGTAGATGAGCACATCGTCGTCACCGCGCCGCCGACGCTCCCCGCCCCCATTGTAGAAAACGCCGAAATACCTTAGTCCGATTTTTCTTTGGGGATTTGCGCGCATGTCGTCGTCGCAGCACCGACGCTCCCCACTTCCCCTGTCTAGGACGCCGCAAGAACGAGCGTGGAAATCGAATTTTCTAAGGAGTTTTGCATTCACGGATGTTGTCATCGCGCCACCGACTCTCCCCGCTCCCCTTGTTGAAAACGCCGCAATAAAGACCCTTTTGCCATTTTCTTAGGAGCGTCGCATGAACGTCGTCGTCCCATCACCGACGCTCCCCACTCCCCTTGTGTAAAACGCCGCAAAAAAAACATTTCCCGATTTTCTTTGGGGATTCGCGCGCATGTCGTCGTCGCACCACCGACACTCCCCACTCCCCTTGCAGAAAATGTCTGGAAATAACATTTTCCCATTTTTTCTTTCCAATGTGCTTCGAAATATAGAAGACTTAACACGAATGCCATCGTCCCATCATCGACTCTCCCCGCTCCCCTAGCAGAAAACGCCGCAGGAAAAATGTTTTCCCGATGGTTTTTGAGAAAAGTTGCACGAATGTCGTCGTCGCATCATGCTGCTCCTCGCTCCCCTTGTAGAAAACGCCGCAAGAAAGAACGAGGAAACCGAGAAAGAGGTGGACGAGGATGAACCCGATACCGCTGCTGAAGAGGAGGATGATGACGACGATGATGATGCTGATCATGAGGAGGGTGGAGAGGAGGATGAGGATGAGGATGGGGAGGATGACGTGGAGGAGGAAGAAACAGCGCCGAAGCGGAATGGGGGCACCGTGGCGATGGCGCTAATGGCGGGCGCTAAGAAGGCGAAGAGCACTTCAACAACGACCAAGAAAAAGGTGGTCAAGGTACGGCACGGTAGGGTAGGGTAGGGTAGGGTAGGGTAGGGCAGGGTAGGGTAGGGCAGGGTAGGGTAGGGTAGGGTAGGGCAAGATAGGGTAGGGTAGGGTAAGTTAGGGCAGGGTAAGGAAGGGTAGGGTAAGGAAGGGTAGGGTAGGGTAGGGTAAGGAAGGGTAGGGTAGGGAAGGGTAGGGTAGGGTAAGGAGGGGTAGGGTAGGGCAGGGCACGATAGGGTAAGGTCGCGCTATTGATTAACACGTGTTGTTGGTGACGGTGATGGCGACGGTGATGATGATGACGATGGTGATGATGATAATGATGATCGCGTTCATGATCATAATATTCATTAAATCAGGACGATGGTGATGATGAGGTTGAGGAAGGTCGTGATGGTGATGTTGACGAATGCAATTACATTAGTGGCAATGCCTTTGGGTATGCCGCGCTTCAAAATCGCTGACGGCCGTCGTTCCCCCTCGTCATATTATGGAAAAACGCCCCCTTAAGGGTTATCTACTTTAAAACTCAAGAAGAGCGGTTGGCGGCTACCCCCTCTCGTTTGTTGCTCTTCTCTGCCCCTTCCAATGGCGTCCTCGCATCTTTGTCACCCGCCGCTTCCAAAGAGGAGTTTCGACGAAATCGTCGATCTCATAGCTGAAGTGACTTTTTCTTTTTTCAATAACAAATACTCGCTGTATCGACCGCTCTGCCGTTCGAACTCACAGCTAGCGTACTTTGTAAATCATCGCTGTCGTGGCGGCGTCCCTCGCGCTCGCGCTACAGGGGTCTACGGCCGCCAGCATCGTAGTGGCCAAGACCGAGGACCTCGTGGCCAAGGCTTCGTGGAAGAAGGGCCAGCCCGTGCCGTTCGGAGCGATGGCGGAGGTGTTCAACAGAGTGGAGCAGACTTCCAAGAGGTGACTCAACTGCGCCGTGAAGCCCTGAGACTACTGTTGCATTGGGCATGGAGGGCGGGCCCAGGAATGCAGGGTGTTGGGGGAGTAGAGCTTACGAAGGCACCCTGCTGTGCTTTTTTGTTTTTGCTGTACAGTGGGCACCCGGGCTTCAGGTGTGGTCAAATCGTCCCGGCTTGTGACGCGGATACGGTCGTTACTGCTGCTACTGCTGCTACTGTGCGGCTGTTCCTGTTGCTGTCACTACTGGTGTTGTTGCGACTGCTGCTGCCGCTGCTGCTGCTGCTACCGATTGCGATTGTTGCTACTGATGTTGCTACCAGGGCTGCTGTAACCGCTTCCTGTCGCCTCCGCGTCACCGCCATGCTGTTTTTTTTTGTTTCTGGCACATTGCTGTGCTCTTACGTTAGGTTGGAGATCCAGGAAATTCTACGTGGTTTCCTGTGCACCGTTATCTCTCTCACGCCGGAAGATCTCGTCCCGTGTGTCTACCTCGCGTGTAACGAGGTAAGCAGACGAAGCAGCTCCGACCGCATGGTGGCTCTTTCAACCTTAGTGTGTCTCCCGCTGTTGAACTATACCACATGTCGCATAGATCAGAACCCTATTGTTCATGATCTGTATGATCTACCAGGTATTTCTTTCAGAGGAGACACATCCCTGAACTGTATGGTTTATACGGCCTACATATTATGTTGTCAGGCGAGAGTAGGATTAGCCGAATGATGTAGCACATGCTGCCTGGGTTCGATCTGTAATTACGCGAATCTTGCGCAACATACTGTGGCAACAGATATAGTATGTATGTGATCTATGTGGCCTCTATGATCTGCTGTAGCTCGTGATCTGTCCGATGTGGCCAACGCTGGCGTGTCTCCCCCTGTTGAACTGTGCCGCACATCGCATAAATCAGAACCCTATTCATGATCTGTATAATATACTCCGTATGTATTTCAAGGGAGATAGATCCCTGTGGTCTATACGGCCTGTAGATCGTGTTGTCGGGTGAGAGTCGGATTGTCCGAATGATGTAGCACATGTTTTCGGGGTAGGATCTGTTCATACACAGATCCTGCACAACATACCGTGGCAACAGATATAGGATCTATATGATCTGTTACTTATGTGATGTAGGTCGTGATCTGTCCGTTGTGGCCAACGCTAGCTTGTTTTCCCCTGTTGAACTGTATCGCACATCGGATAAATCATAAAACACTATGCTCGGCCTATATGATCTATTTATTTCAGGTGAGACAGATCCCTGATGTATATATGGTCTATACGGCCTATAGATCATGTTGTCGGGTGAGAGTCGGATTATCCAAATTATATAGCACATGCTGCCTGGGTTGGATCTGTACTTACACAGATCCTGCGCAACATACCGTGGCAATAGATATAGGATCTATATGATATAGGTGATCTCTATGAGCTATATGATCTGGGGCGTGATCTGTCCGATGTGCCCAACGCTAGCGTGTCTCCGTGATCTGTCCGATGTGCCTAACGCTAGCGTGTCTCCTTGTGCTGAACTGTACCGCTTTGGATAGCACCACAAGGGCTGTTTTGGGGTACTAACATGAACACCGAACAGCCCTTACGTGTCCGTCCCGAATGACATCATAGCCTCGTGGCGTCGTCGTTCGGTTTGCGAACCCTCTCATGGGCCCTGCGTATCTCGAGTGCCGTCGCGAACGTGCGCGATGTAAGCATACGCCATGACACGTTTGTGATAATCCGTGCGCGCGATGGAGAAGCATGCGCGATGCGATGAAACGTTTGTGGTAAAGTCACGTGTGTTATGCACTACATTACTACGCGTTGAATTACGCTTACTCAAACATTCCGGATGTGACGTAAGCTGTCACATGCTCACGGTGGAACACGTGCGCGCTATGAAGCACGCGCCATGAAACGTTCGTGATGAATACGAGCGCGCGATTAAGAAGCACGCGCGTTGAAACAGTCGCGACCACACTCGTGTGTACAGTTGACAACCGCGGGGTGCATCGCGCACAGTCGAACTTTCCCGGCGAACCTTGCGCGATGTATTGTTCGCGATGGAACACGTGCTCGGTGAATCGTTCGACATGAGAACTCCGCAATAATACACCCATAGGCGATGAGACATGCGCGACTATATATTCGGGATGGAACACCTGCCGCGATGAAGCGTTCCCGATGGAACATTCGCGATGGAAACACGTGCGCCACCAAAAAGCTACATCGCGATGAAACATAGGCATTCAAAACATCCGCGAAGAACCTGCGCGTTTAATACGTGCGCGATAAACACGCGGGCACGATGAAGCAAGCGCCGTCAAAGGTTCGCGATGACGTGCCGTTGATGAAACTTTCGCCATGAAACTTTGCTCCATGAAACAGCTGGCGCCAGCGTACGAGGGGGTGGAGCTGGGCATAGGAGACGCCGTGCTGCAGAAAGCCATTCAAGGGGCCACGGGGCGTTCCGCGAAAGACGTGAGACTTGTCATAGCCAGAGACTTCGGGAGGGGAGGTGTTGTAGACTAGATAGTTGGAGGCGTTTCCTGGACCGAAGCGTAGCGGGGGTGGTCACGTCCGGACGAATCCAGAGTACAAAAAGCGGGGTGACGGTGTACGGAGATGAGGGGCGGGCGGGGGCAGGTAGATTGTCGGGCTGCGCGAGATGTGGGTTTGCTGACATTGGGCGAATGTTTTGCTTTTGTTGGGGGTGGTGTGGGGGACAAAGGCAGCGTCGCAATCCAGTAGTTTTTATTGGCGCGGTTTAAATCAGCCATCTCGCATTCGCTCGTATTTACATGTGCTGACAGATCTGGCCGAATCTCGAATTTGTTTAGTACCTTTCGAATCGCGTTATTTATTATCATTTCCTGTGGCTTGGGAGGGAGAGCTACAGGCTAACATGCCTACCGCAATACCCACCTCTGTGGCATGCCCACACGCCTTTGCCAACAAAACGCATCTCCCTCCCTTCACTGTCTGGGTTCTACTGTACGCATTCCCGGACTACCGAGACACCGAGGTGGTACAACACCATTCCATTCCCTCCTGGATAAATATACCTCCATATGCGACTAAAAATAACAAATAGATAATAAGTGTACGTCTACCCCCGTGTGTGGACCATATCAACCGAGAATAACACCAACATATCTTCGTGAATCTCTCGTTTCCTTCACCATCGAAAGAAAAAGGACGGGTGGGTGGGAGAAATCACGAATACCTGGCCCAGCAGCTGCCGGCCAGTTACCAGGAACAGCACGACTGTCTGCTCGCGTGTTCTACCAGTCTGCCAGCACCGTCCCGTGCTGTATCCACTTGGTATGGCCGCTATTAATAACACGATCCACCAAAACTGTCATGCCGATGCAATCAATGCCTGTTCTTCAACCTCGGAGTTATGAGCGAAACGCCTCAGAAATTATCTCTCGAAACAAAAGCCAGATTGTTCTTGGTTCGGTTCCCTACCTCTAATAAGCTTCTCCTTGTGTTTCCAGATTAAGGCCGCTTCCGTGAAGGCAGGCGATCTGGGCGAGGTCGCGCAGCACTCCACGAAGGCGCAGGGGACGCTGTCTTTCGGCCAGACAATCAAAAGCCTGTCCGCTAGAGATGTGAGAATACATACGTAATACATCCGCAAAGGCATGCTGCCTACGGTAACGGTTCGGACCTGATTTTTTTGAGGCCCTTCGCTTGAGATGCTCTCTCTCTCTACCTCCACGTCGCCCGAAGCGAAAAAAAAATGGCTTTTGAAGAAATAAAAAATGAATACCGTCCCGTGAACAATCCCGTGGCTTGCTAGTAGGTCAAATGGTGAATTGGGTTTTCCTCAAGTTTCTCGTCTAAATCAATTCAGATTCCAAAAATTCTAACGCCGGATCAAACGAGTACGGGCGTGAAAACACACATGGTGTTGTAACGATGACACACATGGTATTGTAAGGAGGTTTGGTGGTTCCTTGGAGGAAGATCCGTCAATCCGAAGGTTCTTTTGACCAAAAACTACTGTACCTATATTGTAGCACGCGTCTGTGACCATGACGTGATAGCGTTAGGTTGGCGTGCGTGTTCGGCGGGATTCAAGGCGAACAATTGTGTGATAAGATAAAATCACTTCGTTTCGTGCCAGTGGTATGCTGTTTTGGTTGATTGATTGTTGACTGATTGATTGATTTGATTGATTGGTTGGTTGGTTGGTTGACTGGTTGGTAGGTAGGTTGGTTGGTTGACTGGTTGGTAGGTTGGTTGGTTGATTGATTGGTTGATTGATTGATTGATTGATTGATTGATTGATTGATTGATATATTGGTTGGTTGGTTGGTTGATTGGTAGGTTGACGTCCAAGTGGCCCGCATTCATTGCTGCGCGACGCAAACTCTCTGTGTATATCTATCTATCTGTATCTCTCCCAATATCTCCATATCTCTGTAGCATCTCTATATATCTAAAGCATATTTATATACTCTCTATACTCTCTGCTTCTCTGTATCATCTCTATGTCCCCGTCTCTGCATTTCTGTTTCTATATCACTGTCTTTGTATATATTTCTAGCTCTACGTCTCTATTGCTATACCTCTCTGTGTCTAGACTATGTCTCGTACGTCTTATATTTTATCTCTCAATATATTTCCCGCAGATTTTGGAGAGCTACCGCGCCATCGCACGCGTCAAGGGTAACCTGTCGCAAGACGACAAGATCAACCGCATCAAGAAGGTGAAGACGTGGTGCCCGTTCCATCTCCGACGAGGTCCAGTCGCTGTTGCTGAAATAGTTTTCTTGCGGATCAGATTTGTTTGCTTCACTCCCGCGGAGGCGAAGTGAACATATACTCGTGTATGCCACGATTATATCGCGCAAGTTCATAGGAAACGGCGCATATGCCCGTTTCACGCGCACTCGAAGTATTCACACACAGCTTGCAAATGTAGGAGTTTCGACGAAATCCTCGATCTTGTATCTGGAACGTTCCTTTTCTATTTTTACACAAGGAACGGTAGTGGAGTAAAGGCGATGTTGTCGAACCATTGCCGTTGGTAGCAGTATATTTAATGGCAGTGCCGTAAATTAGAATATCCAAATTTCAGGACGAAAACAGCGACAGCAGTAATACGACCGAAAAATAAATAACGACAGCAGTGGCCACGAAAGATGAAACGAAACGATAACAACACCAGTCAAGCGACAACGAAAGTGCCGAAACGGTAACATCAACGCCGCAAACCCTTTTTGTGCCGGCGTGCGCTTATCCCTTCCCGGTAGTGTGTTGGGACTGCTCTGTGGGCGGTCGATGCCCATGTTGCTCGGACCAACACCAAACCTGCCAAGACAACAGCGCTATCACCCCCTGTTTGTAACAGGCAGCAAATTTGCTTTATTTAGAGAGGTGTTTGTAACAGACAGCAAGTTTGCTTTATTTAGAGAGGACCACAGTAATGAGGACCCACGGTATATACAACAACCTACATACAAAAGCCTACATGTTTTCCTGTTTTTCCTATCAATAGCCATACTTGATCCTGATTGCGATATTCCCCCGTAAATTGTTCGTTTTCCTCAACTGACACGAAACTACTGGATTTTAGTATGGAGCGCTCGGCCCTACATCTTTGTCAGCACACGTTTTTCCTTGCTTGACATGTCTCCTGACGCTTTTTGCTTTGGTAGACATTGGTGTGAAAAATTCGGCGCAACACCGTTGACAGCGCACGTTACCCTGCTGCTTGACATGCTTGGTGACTTTTTTTTTTTTTTTTCTAGTAGATGTTGGTGTCCTGCAAGGGGCTGCAGGCGAAGTACATCATCCGAGGCCTCCAGGGGAAGATGCGGATCGGCCTCTCTGTCTCCACCGTCATGGGTGAGGCGTTTTTGTCGGCGTTCCTAAGGCCGCCGTTTGTTATGGGAGCGTTTTATTCAGCGTGTGCGATCAGGCTTTTCCTGAGCTTCAATCGGCTGTTTCCCGATCTAAACGGGGTTGGGTTTCCTCGCAATCAATTGGCATTTCCCCCTCGGCCACCACCGTCATGGGTAAGCCATCTTTGGTTTAGGTGGCCGGTACTCTTGCATGGCGCACTGATGCATGCTACTAATGCTAATAGTAAATAATAGTATTGCTAATGAGGGATTGGGGTATCCCAGGTTCGACTCGCAACTTGCAACCACTTCTCTTCTTGTTCTTCGTAGCGTGAAGGACACGCCAGGTTGGAGCAAGGTTCGACGGCGAACCAAGCGACGGTAACAATAGAAGTGCCTTGAGGCAACGAAAGGTGCTTCGCAGGCAAAACAGAGAGTCGACAGAGATTACTTGTCAGCGGGAGACGTAATTACCCGCCTCTCTGTCATCAGAATCTACGGAGACTCCACGACCACTTTTAGTACAACAAGACACGATATTCAATACCTCTGGAACGGCTACCGTTCATACAAATCTTCACGAGAAGATCTGTCTACGTAACGGTAGAAAGTGTACCTGTGACCCATATCGCCCCCCAATGTTTGAACGCTACATACTGGAGAACCCAGCACAGCTTTCGAACATTTAAAGAGGAGACAGGTTCTCAGGTTCTCTAATAAATCAGAGTATTGTGTTGTACTGTGGTAGTCACTGTGTGTATTGCACTTGTTCATTTTCTAATCATGTCATCCCCGGCGCAGTTAGAACCACGGGCTTGTATGAGCATAATCGAATTTTACTAAAGATGTCAGTCACACACTATGAACTACCAGTGGTATGTACCTTCATTCTTCACCAGAACGGTTATCCGGTCCCGAAATGACGTACTCGACGATAAAAATCGACTTTTTATAACGGACGATAGTACCTTTGGCAATAATCAGGACATTCCTCAACATAAACGATGTGCGTATGAGACGGTTGCCTGCAGGGCTTGATACACACTTAATGATGAGTTTACAAATGTGCTGAACAACGATTTGCCAGAAAACAATGCATGCAGAGTATGCAACACGGTAACGATTGATCGATCAAGACGATAAAAGTCTGCATGACTTGACGATAGTGTGGATGTAACGATGACGGCGCAGTATGACGGACTGCGGGTGCATGGTTAACGATAAGGTGGCATGTCTCAAGTATCGAAAAAGGCATAATCGATAGGACGGCAAGATCATGACCACGGGTCAGCAAACGATGGTGGCTGACGACCGTAATCAGTACACAGACAAATCTGCATAACGACGAGACTTCCTGCCAGTCAATTAACGGTTGACTGTATGCAGGTCGCACGGTAACACGGGATACGACCGGGGAATATTCCATATGTGGATTCTGTTACTTAGAAGTATACAGCTCACGCGCTCAACTGTAACTCTGTAGTCAATCCAACACACGATTCTGACACTGGAGAATGCATTACGAATGCACCCAGGAGCCTCCAATATCTCATACAGAAAAAGAAACGATGTTCATTAATTGATTAACCTCACTGCGCCCAATGTATACTTCAAGTATATGCACACTGTACACAGCTGCAATTTCTCAACCAACCCAACAATGACGCCCGAGTGTATACTTCTCGTATATGCACACCCTTGCGTAACTACTGGTTGAACGCCCCCCACACTAACACTTACTACCCCAATGTGCAGTAGTGTCTCTGAACCGTGTACGTCTCTAATTCTATAGCACTTTATTTACGAGAAAAAGGCTATCTTTTCGCGTGAGGTACTTCCACACGAAGAAACAAACAAAAACAAACATCCACTATTGGTATAAAACTAGGACCTCAGCTGTTGGGCAGCAGCAATCGAGTATCCAACCATGACTCAATACGTGGGCACTACTCCACAAAATACGCCCAAGCAACCACCGAAAAACAAAAAGGACTCATGAGTGTTGCGGCTCATGTGTCAACGACGCACTATTGACGAACGAAACCCGGCCGGGGAAACAAAAAATAGTGGGGGTGGTGCAACGATACTGATGACTAAGGACTCCCAGAAGGACGGAGGGTGGTACTGGGGCTTGTATCAGGACGACTGAGCAACGACGTCTCGTTTACTCTTTGTACTTTTGGGAGGATCAAAAGCGTGTGGATCTTCAGCTAGAATCCTTGAACGATACGCTCTGATCATCTCATGGCATTGAGGCACAACGTTGACGTGTCTCCAAATGCCTAAATTGGACGGCTTATCTTTGACGAGAAAATGATACTGAAAATTCGTCAGTGAGGCTTTACCAGGCCCACGCTTGTGACCTTCGATAGCTTCAATAGTATACGGGCCGATGTGCACGGTAAGCACAGAGCCGTCTAGATCAGGTACCGGTAACGTAGTTCCTAGGAACAAATCATCGAGTGCGGTAAAATCCGGTACGGAACTAGACGCGTCATTATGGTATGCCTTGATACGACCTAAATGAACAGATGTTTCCGCAAGTTCACCATCTCTCGCAACACGGTAAATTACTGGTGATAACTGTGAACGCACAGTATAGGGACCACGCCAGGGACTAATTAGTTTGGGGTTAGGTCCATCAGCAACGGTATAGGGACGGTGTACTAACACTTGGTCTCTGGGCTGATATTGCGGAATCGACAATTTCTCATTAGATTCTGACTGCTTGTCGGCACGCTCCTGTAAATTGCGACGGGCAATTTCGTACGCGAGTTGCAGATTTTCAACGGTGCGACGGGAATAATCCTGTCGGGTTCCAGAACCAGACGTACACGGGACGCCGAGAATAATGTCAACGGGTAACGAAGCTCTACGGCCGAACATTAAAAAATGAGGGGTTTCCTCGAGCGTCTTGTTGTAGGCGGTATTATGGGCAAGCTGAATAAACGGTAACAATTCTGCCCAATTGTCGTATTTGACGTTTACGTACATCGCCAACATATTATGCATTGTACTATGCACACGCTCTAACACTGAATTGCCTTGTGGGCGATACGCTGACGTGCGCGTCTTCTTGAACCCAAATACGGATTGCAATTCTTTAACAAGCTCGTTTTCGAACTCACACCCCAGGTCACTGTGTAAGGTTTCAGGAGCTGAGAAAACGGAGAAAACACGTTCTACAAGAACGCGAGCGATTGTGGCCGCTGTCTTGTCACTAATCGCAACTAGAACGAGAAAACGAGTCAAGTGGTCTATCACGGACATTACATACTTCGAGTTATTCGACGACGATTTGTACTCTACTAAATCGATAGCCACACATTGAAACGGACGGGAAACAGGACGATGACCAACAGGTAATTTCGGAGGACGGTGTGACGTCTTACGGTGTTGGCATGATGAACAGCATTTAATGTGCTTTGCTACGTCTTTCGACATAGTAGGCCACCAATAACGATCTCGGATTTTATCGAACGTATCTTTAAAAGCTAGATGACCTCCAGACGCCGGTAGGTCATGACACGAGTGGACGATTAATTTCCGTAAAGCGGTGGGCACGACGAGTTGGTCACGGAACGAACTGCGTTTGCGCAGATAACCCGGCAAATACGACCGGAATAATATTTCTTCGTTCAAAAAATAATGACTCATGCTGTTTTTGGTTTCACCATCTGGGACGGGTACGGTAACAGGTGCTTTTACGTATTCGATATACGGACCGAACTCAGCACGTTGTTCTTCCAGTAATTTTTCTGGGTCAAGCAACGGAAACAGAGACACTGCACTAGCAAACAATTCGCTATCATTCTGTACAAGGTCTACGTCTTCGAGGTTTTGTGAAGATACTTGGAAGTCGCGAGGCCCAGGTGCACGATACGGTCTATCGCTCGGAACGTTTCGACAGATAGACGCAAGGGCTGGTTCTTGCGGTAACGGTTCTTCTTCCACTTCACCAAACAATCGAGACAGCGCGTCGGGTACTACATTTAATTTTCCCGCGACGTGTTTAACGGTGAAATCAAAGTTTTGCAACGCAATAGCCCAACGAGTAAGCATATTGGACGTATCCTGCATGTAGTATAAGTGGGTCAATGCTTGATGATCAGTGATCACCGTAAAATGTTTCCCAAATAAATACGGTCTCCAGTGAGCGAGTGTAAGTACGACTCCACAACACTCTTTCATTGACGCAGAGTAATGGCGTTGCCCATGTTTGAATCGTTGACTAAAATACGCGATAATGTCAAGATCAGACTTCGAGTCGTCTTTTTTCGACGGCTGAGCAAGAAAAGCGCCAACTCCTATCTCACTGGCATCTACATGCACAATAAATTCACGCTCATAATCAGGGAATTTCAAGACTGGGGCTGACACCAGTAAACGTTTGATGTGAGCGAACGCGGTATCTTGCGTTTTCCCCCAGGCTTCCTTAAAGCGTGATCTAGTTGCAAACTCTTTACGGGTGAGATCAACGAGTGGTGCGGTTACTTCGGCGAAATTCGGCACAAAACGACGCACAAAATTCATCACCCCTAAAACGGAACGAAGATCTTTGATGCAGGTGGGAGTAGGTAGCTCTTGAATAGCTTTGATACGATCTTTCCCAACTGCAACCCCTTCAGCAGAAATAACATGGCCTAAATATGCAACTGATTTAGGACCAAACGCTAGTTTAGACGGCTTCAGGGTGAGACCAGCTGCTTGCAACGCTGCAAACATGCTTTCTAACGATTTCAAATGATTTTCCCAGGTTGTGGACAAAACGCAGAGATCATCCATATAAATAAGCAACTCGGGAATATGGCCCAACGTTTTATGAGCCATTTCTGTGAAAAGCCACGGGGCATTACAAACACCAAACGGCATACGTTTATAACAGTACTTGCCAGAATTAGTGACAAATGCTGTAGTCTCGACATGATCAGGGTGAACGGGAATCTGCCAATAAGCGCTTTGGACGTCAGCGACACTGATAAATTTGGCGCCTCCGACCATGTCAATGTTATCCTCGAGATTAGCCATCGGCCAGGTCTTGCGGATAAGGTGTTTGTTGATTGTACTTCTATAATCAACACAGAAACGAGGTTGACCATCCTTGCGAGCCACGATGGTGACGGGAGATCCCCACGGGCTAGAGCGCTCCTCTATTATATCATCGTTGAGCATGTCCTGAACACACTTGTTGATAACGGCTTCAGTGCGCGGATTAGCTCTATACGGACGACGGCTCACAGGTTTGGTATGAGCGGGAAGGGGAAACGTTGCTTCGGCAGTATTGCACTTACCCAACTCCGCTCGTGATAACGATAAGACAGGACGGTATTTTGCACATAAATCCAGGATTGCTGACTGCTGTTCAACGGTGAAAGTAGAGTCTACAAATGCTCTGGATAGTGGCGCAATAATTTCAGCACGTGCTGCTGCAATTTCGGTCGGGGTATTAGGTGTTGCTGCTACAGCATGCACATGTAGCTGAGCAGGAGACACGACGGCAACACTCGACAATTTCCCAATCTCTAATTCCTGCGTGGAGGGCAAGAGACTCGGACGATGGATTAGCTATTTGAACGGCAACTGATCCATCAGCTGCTAGCCACGTGGTGAGGGTGCGAGCTACGATAACTCGCTCAAATTCGACCGGACGATTGTCGCAAGACATCTCATTTTCCGAGAGTATGCGCGGCTCAATAATAACTTCCGTATCTTGAAGTGGTTTGATGTCTGTAAAAGCAGTGATCACGGCACTGTGACGGGGGCGTAAATCAATACGATTGCACAATTTTACAGCGTGTACCTCAGCATCTTTGTGCACTGCGGCTACGGAGCGCAATACAGTGGATGAGGTCACCTGGGCACGAGCATCAGGGGACCTATGGGTAGCTGGAATAGTGACAGTACTAGACGAGAAAGTCAAACGCTGATTTTTCCAATCGAGTATAGCCCCAAAACGAGACATGACATCATTATCAAGCAATATCTGGTCAGGCCCTAACGATGGGATAACGAGTGCATCAATACGACGTGTGATATCACCCAGGGTAAGAGACAACTTAATAAATCCCAAGATCTCGAGCGACGAGCCATTCGCTGCACTCAGAGACATACACGATGGTGAGACGGTTTCAACCCGGGCCTTACACAAGGTTGGATGTTGCTTCAAAAATAACAGCGAAACACATGTAATGTCGCTTGCAGAATCAACAGTCAGGCCAGACACAGCAAGACCATTAACTATCCCGGGGATACGTATCCGCCGAGAGGAAAAAGAGAGAGTAGCAGATGGTTTCTTTCGAGACAGCGAAGAGCTGAACCACGAATTATTTTTATTATTGGTATTGTCAGGGCATCCGCTATTTACTGCTGTATTACAATCGACCGCACGGCGTTTCGATCTTGCACCTACTGGAACAGCAGTACTACTAGCGGTGTCCCTCTTCTGACCACGACGAGGTTCAGAAGGAGAACTACTATCGGTAATCGTATTACTCCCATCAGACAAATTCTCAGCACTCACGGGGTGCTGTTCTGACAAACTACAATCCGATACCCTCCTACAATCACGCGCAGCGGTCAATTTCACAGCAGACACGGGTTGCTGTGATGACGAGCTACGACTCAAAATTCCACTACTGACGGCACTCTTTGTTTGGTATGCAAGCGACGCCAGAAACGTTTTGTGTTTCTTGGCGTCCTTCCTACTGCAATCAACGGTAACAGCAGGCTTACACCTCCCAAGTGCTACGGACGAAACACCTGGGCACCCCTATTCGGAGTCGTCGTCTTCGGAAGCCGGCTTGCGCTTCTTCTTCGCCTTGTCCCGTTTGTTCCCAGCAGACGAAGAGGATGCGGCTGATGCAGATGCTCCGGCTGCGCCCGAAGCTGCTTCCCGGGCCAGACGCTCCTCTCGAGCGCGTGTCCAGCATTGGTCGATCGAATGACCCTGCTTGCTGCGACACGTAGGGTGGGTACATAGTTCGACACGGTTGCTCGACGGCGAGCGACCTGCGGAACGTTTGTAGGACGACCCTCGACCCCTGCTCCGCTTGTCGTTGGTACGGTTCTGGGAAGGGGCGGGTCGTGCAGGGGTACGGTCAAGCGCACTATGAGGTACACGATTAAATAATGCACTGACGTGACCACCTGCGAGACCAGATGCCTCGTGACGACGAGCGCGTTCGATGGCTTCCTTCATGGTCGTACATGGTTTATCAGTCAGTTGCAAGCAACGAACCGACGGTTTCAACCCGTGTTGCCACAAAGCGATCATCATCGCACTCCACGTAGTACGATTGTCAGCTGCACGATCTACAGCCGATTGGAACTGCCCGATGAGGGTACGGTAGCGCATAGCATACGAAGCTACAGTTTCCTCCCCTTTCCGGTTGAAAGAGGCGATCTGCCTGGCGCAATTATCAATCGAGTCAGCGGGCATCAATAAATCTAATAGTGCACGCGTCATCTCCTGCCACGTTGACGGCGGGGTGAATGCCCCCGGGATACCCGGGTCAGCCGTTACGGTGGCTGAACTAATGTCTATTTGCCCAGTAAGGAGCTGCTGTATCAAAGTGATACAGTGCCCCTCACCCAACAGAGCGATGTGTTGGAGCGCGACGTCATCTCCAAATTTCTCATCGCCCGGGCGGATCCTCTTAGCTTTCAAGCCAACGATAACTCGAAAATGACTAAGAATTTCCGGAACATTTTGGTCGCTAGACCCATTAAGGCGGGGGACGCCTCTTAGATCAGCGGCGGTGACGGTAACAGCAGCGATATCTGCTGACGGCGAACCCAACGATAGGTTTGATTTAGATGCCGACGACGGCGAGGGGTTTTCAGGGGGACTCGATAACGTTCGCGACGACCCTCCTGCAGTCTGCACGGTAGACAACCCTACTGCTGCTGCAGATGAAACTGCAGCGGACGAATTGCTGGAAGCAAGCGACACGGTGTTGTCAGCTACGGGAGACGATTTTGACGCAGTTGTGCTTTCAGCAGACGACGCTGCGGATACGGCGGTACTTACCAATGATTCGTTGGCCACGGAGACCGCCAACAGTTCCGAACCAGCAGAGAACGGAGTCGGGTCCCGTCCTTCGCGGAGCGCCACGATGCGCGCTGTTGCTTCTTCAGTGTAAAGGAGCATGGCCAGTTCTTCCGGTTTCATGGGTTTCCCGGCATCACCCCGAATGGTGGCGCGGAGCGCTTCTTCCGCGTCACTCGACGACGAGGAGGACGAATCAGACGACGATTCGTGGGAAGGAGACGGCTCCTTCCGGGCGGGCAACGTTGCTTCCGCATTGGTGGTGGGGGTGGCCCCCCTGCTTTCCTCCTCGTCAGAGGGAGCGGGTTCGTAGTCGACCTCGTCAACATGACGAGAGTCTGTTGGATTTTCGGGTGCTGCTTTTGCAGCAGCTTTCTTTTTCTTCGCCATTCGCGTTTCCAAGTACAAAAAACAAAAAACGAAGTTGGTACAAGCTAACGAGCCTTATCGACGCCAGATGAGGGATTGGGGTATCCCAGGTTCGACTCGCAACTTGCAACCACTTCTCTTCTTGTTCTTCGTAGCGTGAAGGACACGCCAGGTTGGAGCAAGGTTCGACGGCGAACCAAGCGACGGTAACGATAGAAGTGCCTTGAGGCAACGAAAGGTGCTTCGCAGGCAAAACAGAGAGTCGACAGAGATTACTTGTCAGCGGGAGACGTAATTACCCGCCTCTCTGTCATCAGAATCTACGGAGACTCCACGACCACTTTTAGTACAACAAGACACGATATTCAATACCTCTGGAACGGCTACCGTTCATACAAATCTTCACGAGAAGATCTGTCTACGTAACGGTAGAAAGTGTACCTGTGACCCATACTACTACTACTACTACTACTACTACTACTACTACTACTACTACCACTACTGCTACTACTACTGTTGCTACTAGTATTAATAGTACTTAAGAGTAGTTTTAGTTATAGTAGAATAGCAGTACTATAAAATAGTGGTAGTAGTGGTAGTGGTAGAGGTGCACGTATTTTTTGTGAGGGTCCCCGCTTGGGCGCTCTCTGCCCCGCTCAAATGCGTACTTGAGAAAAAACGAAGGCATATCCCTACGATATGAACAATCTCAATAGCCTGCAATAAGTATAAACATAACACCAATACAGCCGTTACAAGCAAACCGTGTTCCGCGTGTTTTGCCTTACTTCTTTAGTCTTGGAACTCCGCCGGTCATTCATATATATATGATATTGCCTCTAAAGGGGTTAGCCCGTCTACTACAGCATGGGTCCCCCACTAAGGCGGTATCCCTATATAAGGCGGTATCCCGATATAAGGCCGGTCGAAATAGCTTGGCGCGACTTGGGAATTGCACTCAGCACCTGGAATAAGGCGGCTTCCCTATGTAAGGCGGTCGCATTGCTCATTATTGCACACCACCGCCTTTACTTGGGGACTCCTACTGTATCCTATACTAATAATAAGTAGTATAATACACGCATACGCTACAGATGGATCGCTTTTGGCGCATGTGCGTGGCGCATTCATGTTGGCATGTGGAATTTCCTTGAAAATCAAACAACTTTCCCGCCCCCCCCTGAAATTGAGGAAGTCGGGTCGAGTGTTAAAACCCTTTTAGAGCCCCAAAACCCCTTTATACTACTTCCAAGTACTTTCCCCCCCAAAACAGATTTCCAGTTGTAGAGGCGTCAACGAGTCGGACAACGTATGCAACAGTGTTACTGTCTCGGAGAGGCATGCACTCCGAAATACCTCTTGTTTCAATGAAGCAGCAGTCGCAAGAGTTGCCGACCATGAACCTTTCAAAACTTTACAGGGATACGTTTTGTGTTGAAGCTGCATCTGACGGTCGTTAGCGTCGGCCACCCTAGGCAGCCGGAGCCAGTAAAGTAGGCGGTGTGTCCGAACTGGACTGGAGTGCAGGGAGATCTACCACACGCGGGTATAGAGCATGGCCGATACTCGCCCCGTTACACCCTCTTCCTAGGCGCTTGACAACGCGCACTGATCGTAGTTTTGCAGGGCTTGTCATGGGTCACAGCCCGACTCATGGGCCGCCGGGTCCAGAAGTTTTAAAAGTGTCGCGGGTCGGGTCGGGTCGGGTCAGGAGGTGTCCGGAATCGCATGGGTCGCATCGGGGAGGTTTTCAAATCTCACCGAATCGCACGGGTCGGGTTGGTCACCCTGGCTCGACCCGATCCGCGAGGGCTGACCCGATCCGTGGCCCGACCCGTGGAAAGCCGTGGTGTGTTTGGTCGCTTAAAATGGGTCCAGCAGGGGAGCACTAAAAAACAAAACAAAAAAATACTCTCAACACTTTTTTTCGGTGAGGAGCCAGACATGGGGGGGAATTATCAAAACCAAGTAAACAGTAGTCGGAAAAAAAACATCTTTTAATCGGTTCGCACAGAAAGCACTGCGCTCCGGTATCTTTTCTTTTTGACCTTTCTAGGAGTATCGTTCGGTTTTTGTCTCTTCGTGCGTCCCCCTGGTCTGAGAGGGGTTTGTATTCCCCTTTTGGCGCGTTTGTGTGTGTCTTGCGTCGGTGCCCCAGTATCGCCCACTGCTCTCCTTACGGCCCGATTTATTATGTTTGTCTATAATTTTACGTTTTTGAAGTGGTTGCTCGGTGTCCGTTCTCTCGCGATCGTAAGGCTGTTTTCCACCTCGATTCGACAAGCCGATTCCTGTTATAACAAAGTTTCGAGGTGGACAAAACGCCATCAGAGTGTGCGATCCGGCGACCCTTCTCAGCCGCGAAGAAGACGGTTTCAAGGAGTAATTTTAGTTTGAACTACTACGAAACGAGTTGCTCCCGCGCCCGCCCATTCCACTTCTCCTACAAACAACCTCACTCTGAATAACCAGTGAACAAAGAGTCTCATTATATGAATAATGGGCATTCGTCCCAGTCAAAATACCGGGGGGGAGAAGGGAAGACTCCTATGACCACGGCTTCTCCGAAAGGTCGCTGAGGGTAAACCTCTTACGAGTTGAGCTGGAGAGTATAAGGGTTAATTAATAACAATAACAGTTACAAAAATGAACATCACCGCCATAAAGCAGCTAGGAAATTTGTCCCAAAGTGTGTTAGTTGTCCCAGGCGTTGTGATGTGTGTCCCTTGCCGTGTTAATTTAGTAATTTCCCACCCCCACCCTTGCCGCCCCTCGCCTTCGACATTCTTCCTGCCTTTTCGGTGTCGACGATCAGTTTCCCTCTCGCACGCCGCGGTTACCTGTCCCTCCGAGGCGGCCCTCGCCGCGGAAGAATCGGAGAAAACCCTGGAGAAGGAAAAAACGGGCGATAAAGGACAGACCAAATCCGAGAAACAAGACGAGAACGAGGACGAGGGGGAACAAGATGAGGAGGCCGGGGCAGAGAGGGGAGCGGCGTCTTCTGCCGAGGGTGGGGATGACGAGGCAGCTGCGCTGGACAAAGGAGAGGTCGATGGTGAGCACGATTCAAGCGCGCACGCGCGCGATTGTGTTTGTGTGTATGAAGTCTGCCATCGGCTTCAAAGTCGCTGCGCTGTTGAAGGGCGTGTTTGAGGGCAATGATTGTATTGTATTTTTGTGTGTGTGTCAATACCGTGCAGCACTGCCTGCTAGGGGTCCGACTGATGCGCGTACATAGACGTGTGAAGGCTCGAACCTACTCACAATGCGCCTCCTTGAATTATGCTTTTTTTTGCTTGAGCGACACGCACGGATATCTTAAGATGAGCACGTTTATGCTTCAGCAGAGTGCGTACGGCTCTTCTTACTGTAGGTCCATCACATGTCCTCAGACAATTCTGTTAAGTGTGTAGATGATCACGTAAAAATGCTGTAGAATAGAACATGCACATGAAATCATCATGAGAGTACAGTACCTGCTGGTAGCGGTTTACGCGTATACTCGTGACCACCTGATTTAACCCGTGTACACCTGGTTTATTTTTATTTTATTTTATCCTTCGGCGGGTGGGGAAAAATAACGCTTAATTTCACCACATTTCCACGATTTTTTTTTTCATGTCGTGTTCCAATTTACCTCCCTTGTATTCGCAATCCAGCGCTTGGTAGCGTGTCGTTCAGTACCCGTGGTAATGACAGCGCACGCTGCCGTGGTATACGGATGCGTGAGGATGTAGACTATGTCGACCTGACCTGATCCCTGGGGATCAGTTGCGGTGGAGATAGCCACCCGGAGAGTCATCCCTCCAGGTAGTGTGAGACTTGCGCAATCTCACCCACTTGCTAACCCCCCGGCCATGAGAAAACAGCCTTCCGCCGGGCGTGGTCCAGTTACGGTCTACCCTACCCATTCGGGCGCTGGTCCTCGACCCATTTAGAATTCCACCCACGCTTCTAGGAACAGAGTTGTTGAAATCAGTGTGGGATCATTTTTACAGGGGGAAAGGGGTTAAGCGTATACTTGACGTCATGCTGACTGCTGTCTGTGGTGTCACCTCGTGGAACATTATGGCGTGTAGGGCTGATCCGCGCACTTGACGTGTGTTGACTGCTGTCTGTGGTGTGCCCCTTGGTGAGTTTTGTGGCATTGCAAAGCTGACCCCCACACTTGACGTGAGTTGACCGCTGTCTGTGGTGTGCCCCCTGGTGATTTTTTTTTTTTTTTTGCCTGTAGGGCTGATTCCCGTAGCGCGGAAGCTGCGCGCAACGAGGGCTCGGGACTTGGATCAGCGCCTCGAGTTAGCGACTCAGTTGGTGAAGCAGGCGTATTCTGAGTGTCCGAGCCTGGATCTTCTCATCAAGGCCATCCTCACATCCCCGCTCTACAGGTATGGACGGCGCGCTACGTTTTATCTACTCTACTATATCATAACTGCTTGCGGTATGATCTGGCGCATGTGGTTACCTGCTAGAGCGCCTGTACTTAGCTGTGTTTGGTGCCAGTGTCTCACCTATACTGGCGGAACTTCCTGATCAATGCCATCCTACCACTCCCGCTCTACAGGTGTAGTGGCCCAGCGCGCTGTGTCTCGTCTATTAGGGGTGGTTGGCGTCCCCGATGGCGTAGTGGGTTAACCTCGCAACTACTAAGGTTGATTTCGCTGGTTCGAGCCCCCCCCGGGGACATGCTCGTTTTCGCGGGGACTTTTTGTTGTGCAAACATTTACTCATGGGAAGCGCGAGAGCGTGAGTTGGCTAAATTCGATGAAAACCGACGAGCGTTGGGAATGCTGAACCCTCTGCGCGATAATAAATGAAGGCTCGTACCGTGGGGGACACGGGCCTATACCTGTGACCGCGGCTTGTCCAGAAGGTTACTGAGGGTGAAAGTGAGATTTCTGTATGGCCGGTGCGATCTACATTCATAGGTGGCGCACCTGCTATGGCTCACCCGCTGGAATGGCCGGTAGGGTGTATAGGTACTGTTCTTACTAGCTGCGATTAAGTGTTTGCGGTTTTGGTTATGTTGGCCAATACTAGATTACACCGGTGTTGGTATCGATTTTTGAGGACAAACCGCATTTTGCGCGGTGTTTGATTTCGGACTAAAGGCGATGGTTTTCGCTCCGACGGTATGTTTCGGGTGTGTCGGCTCCGCCAGTCGTCATAACTTTAATATTAGTGCTGCTTTCCAGTGCCAATGTACCACGGTAGTTAATGTGTGTCTTGGGGTGTGTTTGCGGTACGGGCAGCGATTCTCCACGGCACAGGCGTCACCCCGGAGGGGCAACATATTCGGTAGGACTGAGTTGTCTGACTATGGTAAGTTATGCCAATAGTAAATCGCCGACTAGTCATTGTTTGACTAGGTGTTACGGTTGGTTGCACCCGTTGGTCTAGGGAGTTGCGCGTCTTTGTATGACTTGCGCGCTTCTGACTAGACGTGTGTTTTTTTGTAAATGACGGACTATTATTAGGCGGTTAGTTGGCTTATTTGGCCACGCAACTTATAAATCCAACTCACAGGCCCAAAATCCACCCGTTGGAGTTAGATATCCGAGCAGTGCCGCAGGATATTTATATTTATGTATCCAAATGCCGTTATGATGGTGGATGACCGACGAACTGAGCCCATTTTCGTTTTCGTTACATGCTTCTTCGTCCAGGCCCCAGCAGACATGCATACGTTGGGTTTATATATCCAAGCAGTGCCGCAAGGTATTCATATTTATTTATTAAAGTCCTTTATGATCGTGGATGCCCGACGAATTGAGCCCATTTTCGTTTTCGTTGCATGCTTTTTCGTCCAGGTTCCAGCAGACATGCAGGCTTTGGGTTTAGATATCCGAGCAGTGCCACAGGATATATATAGATCCAATGTCCTTTACGATCATGGGTGCCCCACGGACTGATTCCGTTTTTGCTTATGCTGCATGCTCGTTCGTCCAGGCTCCAGCAGATGTGCAGACTGACCCCAGGCGTGCCCGTGTCGCCCATGCTTGCCAAGCCCACCAAGTCCGTCGGGGAGGTGCTGCAGAGGTTGTCTGGGCAGGAGTTCACGTGCGAGTACAAGTGAGTGTTACGTTACCCTATTTGCCACTGCAAAAACAGGGATTTCGCGCGTCATGACCAGACCCGCGGGTCGGGTCAAGAGGTTTTGAAGTCTCGCGGGTCGGATCGCATAGGGTGGGGTTGGGTCAGGTGATCCGACCCGAAACCTCACGGGTCAGGTCGGGTCCGACTCGATCCGACCCGCGAGGTTTGACCTGTACCGTGAAAAGCCCTGGCGAAAATTATCCTGCACTAATTCCAAGTAGTTTGTCCCCCAAAAGCGTGGGTGCATCAGATCTAAAGGGATTTCACAACACTTGCGATATACGAATGTACCTAGTATTTTGTTTCACTTGAATTGCTCTTTGTACGATTATATAATGGCTCGAAAGTTTACCCTATTTTGCGACGCTCCCGAGTACAATTATAATGCTCCGTTGGTTGTTGGGTCTTTGCTATTGCCAAACTCGAATATCAGCATAGTGCCTTCGCTTGCTTTCCCAGCGACCCCAATAACGGTTCCACGGTTCCGATGCGAACACGTCCGTGTCGTCCGTGACGTTTCTATGATGCCCGCAATCAAATGGCATCTTTTTATTTTCTGCATTTGGCCGTGCTACAGTAGTATTAATAGTGCTTCGAGTGTATGGTGCGTTTTCTATTGCTGCCAGCGAAAACCGCTTCACCGTTTTTGGACTTGATCATAGTATGCCGTCTAAAAAAGCAACGAGGGCCCTCTCATCAAGGGTCTGGGAAGAAGTTGCAGCCGTACGGAGTATCGGTAATGTTGCACGCGTATTCCACAGCTCCTTTCACAGCAGGTCGGATGCACCTTCTACCCCAGCGACTCGGATTATTAGCTGGTGTGGCCGATTCTATCACCAAGTCACTTTTTATCGACAATTTTGCCCTCTGGCATCCTTGAAGTAAACCCTTTTGGAACAGCACACGTCGGACAATTAAGATCCTGTTGATCTGTTAATGATCTATGCCGTTCAGGGCCGACAGATCCCTAGTCAATGTGATCTGCGTGGCCTATAAACCGTGTTGCCGGGTGGGAGCCGTATAATCTACATGAGGTAGCATTTCTATTTTATGGGTTGGAGTTGCACTGCGTATATTCTGCACAACACATCGTGTCGACAGATAGGTTATCTAGATTATCTAGATTATCCATATCGTGATGTATTCGAGGTGTGGAACCCAGGAAAAGCGACAAACTAAACGAGAAGTGCGATGTTGTCAACCGTCTACGGGCACCTATGCTCAGTGAGTAAATTGGTCGGGATATATTGCAGCACTTTTCCCATCTTGACAGGCTACAAAATTGCCTTGAGTTGCCGTCGCTGACACCAAACTAAGGTTTAGTGTGCAATAGTCGGTTTCGACACACTTGGCAAGGCATGTTTTCCCTCGCTTAACACGTCTCCTGACATGTTCTTCGCTCACCATGCTGGCATCGCATTGTGTTTTCTCAGATACGACGGTGTCCGAGCGCAGGTACACCTCAAGGCGGACGGGTCTCTTCGGTTCTTCAGCCGAAGCAGCAAGGACAGCTCGTCAGAGCTCCCCGACCTTATCCCGGTCATGAAGGTGGGTACACCAGGAATGAAAATGCATCCGTGCCGAAACATCAACATTTTGGTAGTCACCGGTTGGTTGCAAGACTATTTACAGGCAAAGATACAATAGTAATGAGGACCACATGCGCTTGGTGAAAAAGGGGGGGTATGAGGTTTTTTGTGTATACTGTGGGTCCTGATTACCGTGGTCCTCCGTAAATTGTGCTGTATGCAGCAGTAAATGCTACCGACAGGAGTTGCACCACTAGCACGAGTGTTTTTTTTTTTTTTTTTTTTCCCCGAGAAAGTGATAGAAGTTTCCGCGGTGAAAATCAAGATGGCAGTGAAAGAAATAACATCCCGCCGAAGCGCATTAGAGGCTGGAGTCGCAATGGGTGCGCTCCTGTGTCGCACTTTATACATAGCCGGATCGTTGTTGACTTCTTCGCACCAGTGCAGTACCCTCAGCCATGAATCCCTCCAAATTCTATAGAAACCCAACACTTCGGGCTTGACCACTCGGTTTTGCATGTTGGCAGGACTGCGTGACAGAGGGTGTGCAATCTTACGTGATCGACACGGAGGTGGTGGCGTACGACCGCGACACGGGCAACCTCCTTCCTTTCCAGGTGAACACCGGTCCTCATCATGAGCGGTGATGAAAACGTATGCCCGCTTGTAAGTTGGCTAGCGATAAAATAAACTATCGGTTGCAATATTAGTCACACTTGACTCAACTTCCTAACCTAACCCTATCAGACCGCATGCCCGCTTTTAGAAAGTATGATGTTATTATCGGGACGAGCGACGAAAACTGAAAACGGATGCTCCCCAAGTATGACGTCATGATCTTGAATGGTGGTGAAAACACGTCCGTAATCATGATGTCCTTACCCCGCTGTTGAGGACATTGTCACATGGTTGATGACCGCGAAATGGGCAGCCTCCTTTCCCTTACAGGTGAACGCTGGGGCCGTCATGACTGGGAACGAAAACGCATGCCAACATGATGTCGTTGTCTTGGATGGTGATGGAAGCTCATGCCCCCTTTTTAGTATAGTGGCGTTATCAGGAGTGATGATGATGACGATGACGTTAACAATAATGATGATGACGATCATGACGATCATGACGCTACCAGGAATGGTGCTGAAAACACATGCTCCCTTGCAAGTTTGACGTCATGGTCACAGGGTTAATGCCATATTTCGGGTTCAACGGATTTGGTAGCTTGTTCTGAAAGCCAATAACATAATCCATTCATATTCCGGGCGACACGCGTGCTCATGATGTATGTCCGGAGTTACGGCGCTTCTGCTGCTGGCGCTTCTGCTCCTGCTGCTGCCCCTCGCGCTGCTCCCGCTCACGATGCTGCGGTGGTCGCTCCGGCGGCTGCTGCGGCGGCGGTGGATGTGCGAGCACGCGGTTGATGGCATGAATACGTGGTTGGTGACATTGTCACCTGGTTTCTGCCAATGCCACATGGTGTTTTTGTCAAGGTTGATGGCATCATCGCATGGTTGATATTGTAACCATGTGGTTGGTGGCAAACGTACCGGGTAGCTTTGTGTACACCCACATTAGCGTCGAGTTGGGGTGATGAGTTGGTTCGTACTTGGGGAAGTTTCGTGGCGATTGTGTGGCCTCTTTTTGCCGTGCGCGTGAAAGCCGGGTCTAACGATGGGTGATGGTAACACATATTCCCCTTTATTTGTTTTCCTTTTCTTGACCAATGGCGTCGAGGAAAGGTTGCGATCATCTACTCACATCAATGGTAGTTTGGTGCTGATCTCTGCTGCTGCATGTGTCTCCAATGTTAGATATTGCCCTATTTGTATCCAAAACTGATCTCTTATCCTTCAAGCAGGCTGCTATCAAGCTGCGGTCGCTCCGTTAGGGAGTTTTGCAGCGTCTTTTGTACCTCGACCAAGGCGACCAAGGCGTACCACGCGTTCCCGCAGCGATCACGTTTGCAATGGCAGTGTGCTTTGTTGCGACTCGGTGACAAGTTGAAGCTTGGCCACACCGCCCGTGTTTTTCATTACTGGAACCGCTGATGCCTGCCCGAAGTTTCCAGTGGAGCTCAAGTTTACCAACGCGTTGTTTGTTTGTTGACGACGCTGGTGCCTGCCCGTGCAGATGCTGTCTACGAGGGGGAGGAAGGACGTTGATGCCAAAGACGTGAAGGTCAAGGTGATCGTCGAGGCCTTCGACATACTCTACCTCAATGGCAAGGTGAAAAACGTTTGGTCTGTAGTACTGTACGTCAATGGAAAGGTGAAAAACTATTTTTTGTAGGAACAACAGCTCCCGCCTGTACGTTGACCATACGGTACCTTGATGGCAAAATGTGAAAAATCGTTTGCGTAGGAACAGCTACTGCTGTACGCGTTGGCATCATACTGTAGCACAATGGCAGCAAAGGTCCCTACCTGTTTGTTTTGTGCACAGGAACAGCTACTGCCGCATGTCGACATGCTGTACCTCGATGGCAGGGTAACAAACCATACCCTTAGGTATTTGCATGTTGTATGCGTTTGTTGTTTTTTATCTCACTTTTACTTTCCAGCGTTTTGACAAGCAGTGGTCACAGGTCTTGTCCCTTCCCCCCGCCGGTACGCGCCTTATTTTATCGCTCAGAGCGTTCAATATTCCCAGCACTGGTCGATGTTCATCGAACTTCGGTAACTCACGTTCTCGCGCGATCCGCGAGTCAATGTTCGCACACAACAAAAATACCTACGAGTACGAATATGCACTCGGGGGGGCTCGAACCAGCGAAATATATATATATATATATTATATATATATATCGTCTGGTCATTCTTTTTGGGGGGGATTCGGTCAGGAGCTTTTTTTCGTCTCGGCCTCAGTATGCGATTCTCGGAACTGGAATTTTCCGTCAAATAGCTTCGTTCGAGCGCCGTTTTCGGGGGGCGGCTCCAACGCCCCTCGCCCTGCCGTATCCGTTCCGCACCTCGACGTGAACGCGGACGGATGATGAGCGAGACAAGCGAGAAGTTGCGAAAATATTGTATTTTGATGAGGTAACTTTGAGACTTCGGTTGTATCTTGACGTCTGCAGCGCCTGGATGATTTCCAAAATTGGCATCATTTCCAAACGGTAGTAAAGTTTTGAATTTTGCGGTGGCATACTCTTATTTGTTTTTCTTGACGTCTGCAGGGCTTGAGCGTTTGTTTGTTTTGCTTGACGTCTGCGGGGCGTGAACGAATGAAACACGTAAAAGTCTTCGGGGGGCGGCTCCAACGCCCCTCGCCCTTCCTTATCCATTCGGCACCTCGACGTGATCGCGCATGGATGCTGAGCGAGACCAGCGAGAAGTTGCAAAAATATTTTATTTTGAGGAGGAAATAATGAGACTTCGGTTGTATCTTGACGTCTGCAGCGTCCGGATGATTTCCAAAATTGGCATCATTTCCAAACGGTAGGTAGGTGGTAAAGTTTTGAATTTTGCGGTGGTATATTCGCGAGCGTTTGTTTTGCTTGACGTCTGCAGGGCTTGAGTGCGTGTTATTATACCAGTAGTAGATCGCTCTACTTGGTCTTTTTATATTGCGTTTGGTGCTGTTGAAGTGTTTCTCATTTTGAGCGTGCTTGCTCTGCACGTCAACCTGCTTTGGGCTCAAAGTCGTTTTTTTGTGCGACCTTATTACGCAAATAACGTCTGCAGGAGGAGTTGTGAACAATGTGTATACCTTCGGTCGGGTGAGGACGCACATGAAAAAAAATCTGATAAAATATTAATAGGATACGCGCCAACAACAACGTACAACGACGACGGACATCCTACAAAAAGAAATGAACAAATAACGCACCAACCTGATGATATATAGGCTCAGTCGTTTTTTTGTGCGACCTATTATGCAAATATCTCATTGAACTGCGCTCGCATTGCAACTGTTTGCCGTATGCGAGAAGTTTGCGAGAAAATCCGACTCGGTCGAAATAATTGTGAGCTTATTGGGTCAAGCCTACCAACCAATCACGAGAAATAAGCCAATGGAGTCGAGGTTGACACACCGTGCGGGGATGTATATCGACGCGGGAGATCATCGTTGTAGTTCCCGCGTTGTCGGAGCTGTAGAGATTCGGAGGGTTTCTGAACCGGGGATGGGGCCCTATATCTCCCGTGTGCGACAGAACTGCCCCCCATTGGTTGATGAGCCTCTACCATCCTCCTACTAGGGTGGGGGGCTGCTTTGGAGCTCGAACCAATCAGCGATTCTAGCCAATGGAACTGGGGTTTCCACACCGTGGTGGGCGGTGTCGACCCGAGAGATCTCGGTTTTCTTCCCCCGTTTGTCTAATTTTTAGATATATGGAATGACCCCTGGACCGGGGATGGGGCCCTATCGTCCCCGGGTGGAGCTGGCTCTATAATATACGAACCCCAGCCAATCAGGGATCGGCCGGTCGGTGGCATTGGGGATTTCCACACTGTCCGGGGGGGTATCAATCCTGGCGATATATCCATCCGTGTTCGTTGTCGGGTTGTCGGGGTTGTATACATGTAAAAGGATTATGATTCTGGGAATGGACCCTATCGTCCCCGGATGCCGGTTACCAGGTATTACATGTTTTTTTTTCGTCTAAAACTCGATCGAGCCTGAAATTCTCAACTACCAAATTCTTAGTTCAGTGCTATCGCGCACTAGTGTTCCATTGACCAGGCGAGAGTGGTCTACAGCAACAAGTAGCAGCATTATTATAATAGCATTCGAGGAATTGAATGACGAAGGCAGCGACACCGTGTTTCACGCCTAGAATACCGTCAGCAAGTCTCTCCACGATCACTATACACACAGAGACACAGTCGGTCTGCGAGCCTCGGATCTAGATATTATGGTATCATGCATGTAGTAGCAGAAGCTGGCTCCGTGCGCGCTTGTCAGTTGCTACGTAGAGAACATGCAGCAAATATTTGGCCATCCCCCTGCTGGCCCTGGATGCGTGGTTGAGTCAAAACGTCAAGAAACGCACTCGAAACGTCTCTTCGTGGCCAGACTAGAGGGTCAGTCTGCGTGGGCTCGGATTTATCCGATCGAAATATATATGACGAAGCTCGGAATCGGATTCACGCAAGAAACGGAGAAATGGAGGAAACGACAAAAGAAGCAGTCCACTGTTAGTTTATATCAATCTCTTGGCATTACCTTACGTTCTACACGCGTAGATTATGTGTTGTGTGGCAACGGTTTTTACTCTTTATCGAATATTGAATCGAACAAGTCAAAGTGCTGCCCTGCCCCACCCATGCGGAGCCCTTGTATATTATAATAATAGTTACGGGGATAACCCATTAAACCTTTGGGGCCTCCGACTGCATACAAACAGCTATATGGTCTCCCCATATGATAATGCCGGTGTGGACGAGTACGAGTGTGCACTCGGGGGGGCTCGAACCAGCGAAATCGACCTTAACCCCTTTACAGCCCTACAACCATTTTCTGTACTAATTCCAATTAAATTTGTCCAAAAAACGGGTTTCCAGCTGTACAGGCGTTAATAGTTACGAGGACAACCCACCAGACCATTGGGGACGCCAACTGTATACAAACAGCTATATAGTAAAGTGGTGTTGTCCCTATGCTGCCGGTGTGTCCCAGCCAACACTACCAGCAGCACACCGGACACCGACACTATTGCTTATCGTACCGATGCTTGTACTAGAATAGAGGGTTCCAGTTGTGCCAGCGACTTCACCGTTACCATACCAGCAGTAGGCACTATTCAAGGGGGGCACGAGAGGGAGACCCTCACTGCACTGCTGTACTGCAAGGTGACTTTGTTTTGGTCCTTGGTACACGAACATCTACTATTAATGCGGTACTGTATTGTATATGCCTCGAAGAGCCTTTGGTCTCTGTAAAATTACAGCTGTGGCAGTGCTGCGCCTCAATAGCAACGTGAAAAATCGTTGGCCCTTTTATTCAAACAACTACTCCAGTATTGTACTGTATCGCACGGGCAAGATGAAAATCCTTTTGGTCGTTGTATAGGAACAGCTACTACCGTAAGTGCCTGTAGCCCTGAAAAAGCGTCTAGATCGCAAGTTTAGTGTGGTCGCTTACCGACCTTGTACGCAGGTGTGTCTAAAGGCAAGTACTTTGATGGCACAGCCGTTGTAGAGGGTTTGAAAGGCTAACCGGAAGCCCCGTCAGGAGCGAGACAGCACGGCCTGCCAATCATTGCGTGTTTGCCTTCTTTTTTCCGAATCGGGTTGTAGTGCCTACTTTTTCCCGACCGCAAAAGTGATCCCGTACTACTGCAATTCCAAGTGTTTTTGTCGCCCAAAATGAGGGCGCGTGTTTGCCTTCTTTTTTGCGAATCGGGGTGTAATGCCTATTTTTTTTCCGACTGCAAAAACGATCCCGTACTACTGTAATTCCAAGTGATTTTGTCGCCCAAAATGAGGGTGCAGCTTGTGAAAGGGGTTGAATAAAACCTTCTTCGTGCCTTATCCCACACCAAATTCCAAGTTATTTTTCGCCGAGGACGAGGTTGCTGTTCTGCAAGGATTAACACTTGCTCCTGCTATGTACCGCCGCCGTCGCTTGCCACAGTCGCTGCTCCAGCACCCTCTGCAGGAGAGGAGGAAGGCGTTGCGCAGCACGTTCAAGGAGGTCGACGGAAGATTTAGATTCGCCACGTTCATGGATCACAAGGTCGGAGAAGCAGAACGTTTTGCGTCGGACTTGGTACCGTTTTCCACGCATGATAACACACCCCGTGGGAGGCATATTGTAACCTGTTTCCGATGAGGGCTATGGCAGGGGGGGAATACTTAGGGTTCGCTCGAGCGGCTGCTCTGTTAGTTTGCGAAAGCTTAAACTTGTGGGGATTTTCGATTTTTCAACATGTGCACCGCCACGGAACCATTTGTTGTCCTTGAGCCCAAAAATAAGCTTGAGAATACCGTTTTTTTAATGCCGTACCGGGAGCCACCACACGCGCACGATTGAGGTTTGTACTCGACACGTAGTGGAAAGGGGGGTACCCTTCGCCCTATCCTATCGTAGCGCGCGTCTTTCCTCGAACACGAGGGAGGCACAACCAACGAAAATTGTCGCCTTGGAAAGGTCAGTTTCGTCGAGATCCGTCCATAGACGCGTCACGCGGCGTATAACCTCTCCGTTTTGTTGAGAAAAGAGAAGCAGCTCGGACCATAGTCCCGCGGGGGGGTGTACTCAATTTGTGCATGGCCGTAGTCGTATGACCATAGACCTTCGCATCCCTACTATGCCGGGCGGGGTGGGGGGGTGATCTCGCGTGTAATGCGGTAATAAGTAAATAGCACATGGGGTCGAACCCATGTGACCGTAGGTAATCTCATTTAGTTTATTTAGTTGATTGTATGTTGGGGGTCCAGTTTTGCTCAGCAGAAAACGTAAGGTGATGCGTGGATTAAAACTGCTAGATGAACAAGTAATGCCATCCGAGAACGTACCTGGTGTGGTGGACGACCTGGTGATGTATATATACACACATATACGAAGTATGCTGACTAAAGTATGGACTCGTTTGGGCTGGTCGGTGTTGCTTGCAGACTTTTGCTTGCGCCATTGCTAATTTTGTCAGTTTAACTTGGTTTTGATGAGTTTTTTTCCCCCCTCTTTTCAACTTGCGACACCCCCGGAATTTCAAGCCACACTCCCGAGGGGAAGCTCTGTACTTTTCATGTTTTCGTCCAATTTAGCTCTCCCGCAAGGCAGCTGAGGAGCTTTATTGAGTTTGATGTGCTTGAGTTCGCAAGGCGCCGAAAATAGCGAAAAGACTTGTCCACGACGATGAGACGATTTCCCAGGGCAGCCACCATGAACACGTGGGCACGTACAACTCAATTAAGCTACATGCAAAACGAAAGATTGACGTCGGATTTTTTGCTTTCTGTTTTCTTGTTGTTGCGTGACTAAAGGAGGACGGCGACACGGGACCCATCGAAGAGTTCCTCTCCGAGGCGGTGAAGGGGAACTGTGAAGGGCTCATGGTCAAGACGCTCAATGTAAGCCTTTTGGAAACCTTGGCAACCCTTAGCCGCCCTCTCTTTCCTTTTTTGCCGTCCCGTGCTGCCCCTTCTGCGGGATTAAATGGAGTGTTGGGTCCAAGTTGACGACAGTACTTGAGGGCTTTCCTTATGGTACCGGCTGAGTAGTGCCGGCCGCCCGCTATAGTGCCTGTGAAATCGCCTGGCACAAATGAGAGCAACCTATAGTGGCAGTAAGCGGAGTAGTGCCGGTTGCCGATATAGTACCGGTGTTTCCCTCTATTTTGCACATACCGGCACTATAACAGGACCACTCCTGTACGTGGAATTTGTAGCTGGATACTTTTCGCGAGAGAGAAGGATTAAGAACTGAACCCACGTTTCGGAGATAAACTACTTAAACAAATGCATTTGGTTGTTATCGCTTGCGAAAAAGGGTTAGCAGATATTTTGGTTGAATATTTAACAGAGTTGATGTTTTTCTTGGTCAGGATAACTCCTCGTACGAGCCGTCGAAGCGATCACTGAACTGGTTGAAACTCAAGAAGGACTACCTGCAGCCGGATGGTGGGGGCGTGGGAGACTCGCTCGACCTCGTGCCGATAGGAGCGTTCTTCGGAAGGGGGAAGCGTACGGGTGAGCCCATCTTGTTGCACTGTTTTTTGCGACAAATCAACGTGTCTGCAACAACAATATCAGAATTGGGGATAAACAATACTCGTGGTAATTTCGTGTACGTACGTATCGGCCATTTCCGACGCGAGGAAACTAACGTAGCCATTAAAGGTTACGTATTTTTTCACCCGACGTCCTCTTGCGCGAGTGGTGGCTTGGTTTTGGTGCGCAGGAAAAAGAGAGCTCTCGAATGAACCTTCTCGGGCTTATACTTGTTTTACCCGTTGTTCGCTGGCGTGCGTGGTGTGTTGGTTTGTGGTGCGCAGGGAAGTACGGGGCGTATCTGCTGGCGTGCTACGAGCCGGACCGCGAGGAGTACCAGTCGGTGTGCAAGATCGGGACCGGCTTCACGGACGACATTCTTCTCTCCTTCTGGACGGAGCTGAAAGAACACACAATAGAAAACCGCCCGAGGTAATGCGATATGTCGTTGATATGTCATGTTCCGGTGCTAGGCTACGGTATTATACTTGCTATAGTGTATTCCCATTTTCGTGCCGAGCAGCGTAACAAGCTATTTGGCGGCGGCGCATTCCGCGCAATAAGTAAGCACGAAAGATTAGCCCTTTTCCCACTCCTAAAAATTGTCCTGTTTTGTTTCAAGTGTTCTTGTCTCCATATCCGGAGCTCGCTGCTGTTCGCGGCTAAAAGGGTTAGGGCTTGTAAAAAATGTTGTAGCCACTCCCTCGAGTTGTCCTAAGACGCTGAAAATGCATGCCCCTAAAAGTGCACCCACGAGGCAGTTACATAATACTCTCACTGCTGTCTCTAGAAGTGGCCATACTGGAAATTAAATTAACTCATTGATGCTGTCATCCATATGCAAGTCCGCCTTACAAGTGGTTCTTGGTAGGATGCAGCTCACCCCCTTTTCGACGAGCACCTCACGGCGCTTCGCGCTTGGTGCAAGCAATGTCTACCTGGGCGGTGAAAACCCGGCATGCTCCATACCGGCATTGTAGGAATGCGAGGGTCTATGGTCACACGACTACGGCCATACATAAGTATTGAGTCGCCCCCCCCCCGCCCTATCGTGGGTTCTCCGTCTCCAAAGGGATGCGTGGTCCATGGTCAAACGGCTTAAGGCAAGTAGCAAACGAGTACCCCCCTCCGCCCCCTAGCATTTAGAAGTGGCCACACCACACAACAAATTTATTAGTTCGAAGCTGCTACCCGACATGCAAGGAAGTACGCACAAGGTGAGGAAGTCCGCCTCGCAAGTGGCTCTTAGTAGGATGCAGCTCACCCTTCATGCGACTCGCCGAACACCTCACGATATTTCGCGACATTTCGCGCATGTTGCAGGCGCTGTCTGCCCCGTCGGTAAAAACCCGACGTGCTCCGTCCCGGCATTTTAGGGGTGCGAGGGTCAAAACTGCAATGGTCATACGACTACGGCTATGCATGAAATCGCCCCCCCCCCCCTTGTAGCCTTGATCTGATGTACAATACGACTTACTTTTGCGAGATCACGTAATCTTCCTGTACCTCATCCAAGCTCCTTGCTTGCCACTTGCTATGTGGATTCAGACGATACATTGGTGGCCGCTCGGTTTAGCTGAATGATGATGCACGGATATGCTTGTGCCGCTGATGTGCTCTCGTCTTGTGGAGTTAGCTGTTTGTTCGTGTTCTTTTTGTTTCAACTCGAAATGGATCACGAAGGCTGCATTGACTGAATCGAGTTTGATTTTGCCCGCTGCTGTGGTTGTTCTTGGGCTGCAGGTATTTTAACGTCGCCGACAGCTTGGTGCCAGACGTCTGGCTGGAGCCCCACAAGGTAAGCCTGATGGCCTTAGCTAAGAGCTCAATAGCAGCATCTATTGTCGCATCACGTAAACAAAAGCTGCGCATGGGGATTTGTTTTCCCAAGTTTCTTGGTGCCGTATACTGTAAAGGTGTTCGTGTGTTATACGTGTTGAGGTATTATTTCGCTGGACGCATAGCATGAATAAAACATTCCGCCTTGCGCGTGATACTCCGAACTCCAATTAATGAAATGCAGTCTGGCTTGCTGGTTCGAGCACGACCGCTTCAATGGTGACCAGCCCACAGCGCTTGCCTATGGTTGCAGCGATAAATTCCACTGCCAGAGAGGTTGTTCCA
This sequence comes from Undaria pinnatifida, assembly GCA_012845835.1. Lineage (NCBI taxonomy): Eukaryota > Phaeophyceae > Laminariales > Alariaceae > Undaria > Undaria pinnatifida. Next base: position 917,120 of record JABAKD010000029.1, read on the forward strand.
GTCCTGCCCGTGGGTTCCCGATGAGCTAACAAATCATGCCAGTTGTTGTTTGGTTCTCCATCGACTGTGTTGTTCCAAATGACCGAATGCCTGTGTTTTGTCGAGAAATCTGGCCCAGGAGCTGCTGATAAGCTACTAGCAGCAGCGCCGCCTGTTAGCGTGTTATACAATTCTGCCACCGCCGTCCCTCCCTGTATCCACTAGGTGTTGCCGCTAACGCGATGCAATCAAGCAATGCCAGGTTGGGCGCTGCCATGAAGTCTCTCTGTCCTCTTGCATAGAGTCATGAACCGTCACGCCTCATTCTCACTTGCAAGCAATCCACTGATTGTTCTTGGTTCGGTTGCCGATCTCGAATGGTCCTCTCTTTTTTTGGTTGCAGGTTTGGGAGGTGAAGTGCGCCGACTTGTCGAAGTCGCCCGTGCACAAGGCGGCAATAGGAAAACTAGACTCCGACCGCGGCATCAGCATCAGGTTTCCTCGCCTCTTAAGGGAGAGACTAGACAAGGATCCCGAGCAGGCCACTACGTCCGACCAGGCAAGTAAAAGTAATAGCTCGGTGTTGCTTCGTATGGTCATACGACCAAAGCAATGGGCGATAGTCAGCTTTGCACGCTTCGTGATGCTTTATTCGTTTGGTTGCTCTGTGACCTTGCGATCGTGGATTTTTTAGTTCCGCGGCACCCACCTTTCTCGGAGCCAACAACTTTTGGTTCGAAATCCGACGAGTTTTCCGAAAAACGTTGGTCAAATGCACGCTGTGTTTGTAGTGATGGAAGTAACAAGCTATACTGGTATGCATCGTTATTAGTCCGCCACACCCTTCAGCCCGATTCCACACATTGGACTATGCGTGATACGCGACTCTGCGGTCCCTTGCGTGCAGCGAACAGTCGCAAAGTCAGCAATTCTTATTGATGGCGTTGTTGATGGGCAATCTGGCCGTTGTCCGCGCCCGCGAGACAGAAAAGTGTGCGGCACCCCCTCGCGTGGCTTAGGTGGGTAGCTGTAACGCGTTGGCCCAAACCTCACGCCATGTCTCACTTCGTGCGGCCCATCCTCCCTCCGATTAAACCTCTTGCCGTGACGTTTCAGATCTTGGACATGTACGAGAGCCAAGACGTTGTGAAGAGCAACGCCGCCGGCGCGCAAGCAGTGAATGCCGACGACGACTGGGAGTTATAACCGGAGTCGCGTGTAAACTTTTCTCGCTCCACTGCTGTTGTAGAACAGGGAGGAACTATAGCCGGAGTCGCGTGTGAAGCTTTTTTTTCACTCCGCTGTTGTCGATCAGGAACTATAGCTGGGGTTGCGTGTAACTCTTCTGTGACTCCGCTGTTGTTGTAGATCAGGGAGGAGTTATAGCTGGGGTCGCTTGTAACTCTTCTGTGACTCCACTGTTGTAGATCAGGGGGGAGTTATAGCTGCGGTCGCGTGTAACTGTTCTATGACTCCACTGTTGTTGAAGGTCAGGGAGGAGCTACAGGCGGAGTCGCGTGTACACCTTACTCCACTGTTATTTTAGACCTCAGAGCATCTCTGTGGGGGAGCGCCATTGGGTACAGCACAGCCTTCAGTACGGAGACCATAGTGTAATGGGATTGCGCTGCAGGCGCGGTGGCCTCCGAATTGTGAAACGACCGAGAGGCGTTTTTTTGTGCACCGTTTTGGTTAACAATGCGGTGGAATCCTATTTTAGGAAAAGGCGGAAGTGTGTTGTTTTCCCACCTGGTGGTTGCGTAGTCTATTAGTCTAGTCGATGGGAAGATTATCGATATTGAGGTTACTGGGCTGGGTTGTGGATCGATCTTTTACCCCGGTAGCCCAACATGTAGGTTGCTGCTTCACATTTTGGCGTCGTCGGCATGACAACTTTGATGGTCGGCAGGCCTGTCGATAAGAGGGGATCAACTCGTACGCATTCATTGCTGTCGAGGGCGGGGAACGCAAGAGTTTTGCCGTTTTGTTTTCGACGTTACGCGTTGATTTATACTGTACGCTAACCCTTTTTTGCAGTTGAGGTATTTTTAACGTTTCGCGTTGATTTGTACGAACGCTGCACTTTTTTGCAGTTGGGGGGGGGGGGGGGTGGGGGCTAATCGTTTCGCGTTCATTAATATGAACCCTTTGTTGCAGTAAAGTGGGCAGGCATCGTGGTGGCGTTTCGTCTGTGTACGCCATTGGTCACACGCGGGAGAAAAGTCGGAATGCCTACGAGTACCAGAAGCATCATCGCCCCAGCCCGAAACTCGTGCACAAAGCGGACGATGTGGTATTGCAAAGTTTATCTTGGACTTATTATACGTATTCATAATAACTAGTATTTCGGCGATGGTGGTTCGCTTCGAATGTTACCGAAAATAATAAACTACCGTGCTGCTGCAGTAGGTGCATCATCAGTGATGACCTAAGAATGTGTGTGTTACGCCTTTCAGCGACTGCAACACTAGCGCATCGCTTGCACTAATATTGCTGCGATGTCCCATTTCCCTTATGTATCGTAGTCTAGACTACATTGCTCTGGATGCGTTGTTATTCAACAAATTCATAGGACATGTGGAAGAGGAATTCCCCCCCCCGCGGTCTCTCCCCGCCTCCCTCGCCCACCCCTCCTCCTCTCCCCCAACCTCCCCGAAAAACAAAGATCAATAAATAAAACAAAGCTGCCTTCCTTTTTCTGCTTGAAAATACGAACGAAAGCGCGGCCGACTGGGACACGGCCATGATGGGATGGCTTCCTCTGTGCCTCCCCGCCCCCTCTCTCTTAAAAGAAGTCGATATATCTGAGGAGGCAAGGGCTACGGAAGAACATCAGAAGGAAGCATGTACGTGTGAGTGATCAAGCAAAGCAGCAGGAGTAGTAGTTGTCGGGCCTGCCCCATACTCCTTTTCCGTAACAAGGAACCGCAGGCGCAACTCCGGCCCGAAAGTTGGCCGGCGCAACAACATCAGTAGTCTATTATAGTACTGTCGTAAATATTACTGCAACAACACCAGCCAGCACTGACTGCCTTGTCTACACGGTACTCAGTATCAAAGAAAGAGAGAATATGCACGACGTAGTTCAGTTGTTGCTTGAGGTAAGCCTTGAGGGGGCACGGAACGACGATCGCCCCTCGCCGTCTCGTCGTGTAACAGTAAGCTTGTGACGGTTGTGAGTTGTTTTACGCTTCTTTCAAAATACACGGCACACAGGCACAACTCATTGCACAGGCTCGATCGGGCATCGCCGAACACACGCCGCAAACTCTAGACTATGGTGTTAAAGATCCAAGATCCAATTCTGCTGCGGTGTACTCGGCCTCCCAGTATAGGGGATAAGTGACAACTGCAACCATCATCAATCATCAACCTGATGGATCCAGAGATCCAGAGTGACAGGTGACTGGTGACTGGTGACTGGTGATTGGTGACTGGTGACTGGCAAGACGGCAAGACTGGTGGAACCGCGGAGAGTTTAGTGCCGGTTTGCAACCTTTTACGACCCGCGTCAGGTATAACGCCAGTATATATGCGCTGGAAAACCCTGCTCGCCGCTCGCCTCGTGCCCACTCCACACACCACAGGTATACTGGTACTGCTAGTTGCATTGGAGCCATGTCAGCTCGAACAAAGCTTGATGCATGCATAAAGGATTTGGAGGACAGCTTAGGGGTAGCTCCTGAGGTGAGACTATAGTCCAGAGATTCGCGCTCGAACCATGAGACCATCGTCCACTATTCTACGTGTGCTTTCCTGTCGCTGCTACAGGTTCGTCGTATTTGTAATTTGGTACAGACCACAGAGACTACGAGCTCTGCTGCTGCTGCTGCTGCTGCTGCTGCTGCTGCTGCTGCTGCGGTACTGCTGCTGCAAGTGGTCGTAGAGACTGCTGTACTTGTAGCCGCAGGCATTGCTGTGAATTGCCTCTCAGGAAGATATGCGAGGATGCAGCACTTTCACCCCTTGACAGGCGGCACCTTCTCGTTGACTTGCCACGAAACTATTAATAATACTACCGGTAGGTTTTATTAATAGCGTGGAATGCTTGGCCCGTGGACGTTTCTCGTCGCTGGATATCTCCCGACGTCTAGACTATGCTTCCGAGATGCAAATCAAACGAGCGCCCTCTGTCCTAGGGTCTCTGTGTATCTGTTCCCATGTTCCCTTGTTCTCATGTTTTCATGTTGTGAACAGCCCGTTTTCTGCGGCTTGCTTTCGCAGTTCGGACTAGAGCCTGGTATAAGGTACATGTAATATTCTGGGGGGTGCGTATATGGTACAAGGGATCCGCTCCCCGGACGGCGCAAGGAAGAATCCAACTACAACATGAAAAGGGAGCATAAATAATCAGGGCTTCTCACGGGTCGGGTCAAATCTCGCGGGTCGGGTCGGGTCGGGTCGGGTCAGCTGACCCGACCCGACCTGTGAGAATTTTGAGACGTCTTGACCCGACCCGACCCGACCCGCGAGAATTTCAAGACGTCTTGACCCGACCCGACCCGACCCGCGAGAGTTTGAAAACCTCCTGACCCGACCCGACCCGACCCGCGATATTCTGAAAACCTCCTGACCCGACCCGACCCGACCCGCGAGTTTTTGAAATGCTCCTGACCCGACCCGACCCGACCCGACCCGACCCGACCCGACCCGCCACAATTCGGGTGACCCGCGAGATGCGGTTTTCATGCGGGTCAGGTCGACTTGACCCGTGACATTTCTCACGAGTCAAAGTCGAAAAGTCACGGGTCAAAGCATGTACATCTCGGTCGGTTGGCTGGTCCATGGTCCCTCGTATTTTTCCTAGTATGTCGTGTTCTCTGGGTTTCTTACCGGCATTGTTTGCAGCTGATGATTATGTCATGTGGTGTGCGCGCGAAAAATAGGGAAGAAACCGCAACCCACATGCGTGGGCATGCCCGTACCGCTAGACCACCGGGTCGACCCGACGAGCGACCCGACGAGCGAGCTAGTTATAAGTTATAAGTGCAATCTCCGGCCCCGGCAAGCAGCCTAGCTGAGCCGCCTCCGGCAGCAAGCTCACAACTGAGGCGGTGGATCTGTCAGCTGGGGCTGCGATCCGCGAGGATGCGTTGTCTGCTGCTGGTGCTTGCTGCTGCCAGGGTGCTGCTGCTGCTGCTGATGCTGATGCTTCGACGGCGACTGCTCTTCTTGCTTTTTTACGTTTGGTCACATTTTGTACTGGTATGATAGTTCTTGGGCTAGCTACTACTACTGCTGTATCTATCTTCTATCTGTGCAATCTCCAGCCCCGGTAAGCAGCCTAGCTGAGCCGCCTCCGGCAGCAAGCCCACAACTGGGGCGGTGGGTCTGTCAGCAGGGGCTGCGATCCGCGAGAATCCGGGGTCTGCTGCTGCTGCTTCGACGACGACTGCCCTTCCTTGCCTTTTTGCGTTTGGTCACATTTCGTACTGGTATGACCGTAATATTACTACTTACTGTTGTTACGGCTTCAGCAGGTGCGGGATTCGCGTCACACTACTGTATGCCTTGGTACGAGTAGCTAGGGGTACTGCCTGGTGATTGTTCTGCACGCTGTGATGGCATATGATCAGAGCATTGGCACGAGGGAGGCAGGAAGGGGAAATATTTGTATTTTATTTGCGGACCCGCGGGCCCGACCCGCGGGGCGCCTGCACAGCATCAATGGCTCTCAGCTGTAAGTTTGAAAAAGGCGGATCCGCGGGCCAGGTCCGCGGGTTTGACCCGCGGGCCAGCTCAAAACAACTCGCGGGTCATTATGGCTTGACCCGCGAAGTGACCCGTATCTCGCGGGTCATGACCCGACCCGACCCGCGAGATTTTGAAAACCTCTTGACCCGACCCGACCCGACCCGCGAGATTTTGAAACCTCTTGACCCGACCCGACGCGACCCGTGAGATGTTGAAGCCTCTTGACCCGACCCGACCCGACCCGCGAGATTTTGAAAACCTCTTGACCCGACCCGACCCGACTCGTGAGATTTTATAACGTAATGACCCGACCCGACCCGACCCGCGATATTTTGAAACCCCCTTGACTCGACCCGCGGGTCAGGTTATGACCCGTGAAAAGCCCTGGAAATAAGAGCCCCATGATTTGGTGCGACTAGCGAATTGATAGTGCAACGAGCTGCTTGCCCAGAGCTATTAATAGTTACCCTGTCTGTGCTGTGCACTGTGCTTTGTGCTTGTTGGCGATGTCACATTCTGCTCGGCGGTGCGGTTTTATATTGCGAGGGGGAAAAACATATAGGGACCGAGAGAGGGCAATCAACTTTTGAAGACAAACCTGAAAAAAGACGAGTAGAAAAACACGTATATACATTCCGGTACCTGGTATACCTCGTACTTCGCATCATATACCTGGTACAACTAATTGCCGTATATTCGAAAGAAAGCACAGCACAGCATGAAACAGCACCGCACCGCAATGCAAGGCACGGCACCGCACGGCACCGCACGGCACCGCACGGCGCCGCGCTGCTGTGAGCTATACCTGGTATATAGCTGTAGGCTGGCTGCGCCGGGGGTGCATTTTTTTTGCGATTCAACAAGATGAGAGCAACGTACTCGGGAAAACACTCACCACGGCACAGCACTGCACAGCATCGCACATCACCGCACAACACCGGACCACACGGAAGGGCACGGCAGGGAACTTCAGGGAACGGCACTGCACGGCGCTGCGCTGCTGAGCTGCAGCGCGGCTGGGCGCTGCTGGGCGGAGCTGAGCTGATTATGATGTGATGAGCCAAGCTTAGATCATCAGACTGGGACCTCTGTCTGGTATTATGATGAAAACTTCGTGCAACTATCATATAAAAAACGGCGCTGCGCTGCTGTGAGTTATATATATAGCTGTGGGCTGAGCTGAGCTGGGGGTGCATTTTTATTGTGATTCAACAAAATGAGTAATAAGTACACAGGAAAGCACTCGTCACGGCACAGCACTGCACAACACCGCATTACACCGCACAGCATCGCACAGGACGGCAACACACGGCAGGGAACGGCGCTGCACGGCGCTGCGCTGCTGAGCTAGCGATGACAGCGCTGAAGAGTTCATCTCGATCCATGCCCTAGGGCTTGAGAAGCTGCTTGTGTTATCCTGTGGTCTTCCGTTGCATCCTCTCAAACTTACGTTTTTCGCCCGTTGGGAGACGATAGAGAGTTTTTGTCTGAATTTTTTACGCGCCAGCCGCCAAATGTGTTTGTTATAGCCTGAACGGTGCCCGCTACAAATCACCGGCTGTAGAGTGAGCGCTGTACATCAAGGGGGGGTCGGAGCCCCTAACGAGCTCGCCACGTTCAGAGCTCACGACGGAGCGCTACGCTGCTGAGCTGTAGCGCTGCTGGGCGGAGCTGAGCTGATGATGTGATGAGCGAAGCTGAGATCATCAGGATGGGACCTCTGTCTGGTATTTCTCGAATATCAACACCGAACAGCATCGCACAGCAGTACCGCACCGCACGGCATGACACACCGGGGAACAGCGCTGCACGGCGCTACGCTGCGCTGCTGAGCTAACGCTACGTACGCTGCCGAGCTAGCGCTGCTGGGCGGAGCTGAGCTGATGATGTTTAGAGCCAACGTGTGAAATCATCAGGATGGGGCCTCTTCTGGTATAATGAACGCTTCGTGCAACTAACAACTAACTACTCGAACGAGAAGGAAGAAATCAAGGAAAAGCTGGACCGTTCCGCAAGTAACGAGATGAGGCGGTGTCCAGGTAGTATGATGAAAAAAAACAGGAGTTTAAAAATTCAACTTCCGAAAAAACACTTTTTCAAACTTGAATTTCTATAAAAACTTAAATTTTGAAATGAATAAATAAAAACGCTGACAAGCGCTGCTCAAGGCCTCCGTGCCCGCTCAACCGTCTGGAGAGGAGAATGTCTTAAAGTTGGTGTGGAAGGCGAAAAAAATGGAGGCCTCTCGGGGCCTTCGAAGTTTGTAAGTAGTTGTATTGATATATCCCCCTCAAAAGCCCATAAAGCATGACTAAGACCGATGACAATGGAAAGCCGATAGTTTGACCAAAAATTTGCCCAACTTGTTTTTGGGGTTATTTGCTGAAAGATTCCGGGTAACGTCGCTATGGGGAGAAAACCATTAAAATAGGTTTTCTGGCTCTTTTTTTGGTCGTGCGGTCGGACAGGCCAATTGGCCTATTTTTCATCAAGCCTTGACTAACATTGTCCAACAAACATGATTGACATTCGATCTCGAGATAGAGACAACCCATGGTCACTGCTCTTGGCTCCGGACAAGGTCACATGAGTGAAGATGGGAATATAAGGAACAATATAGTAATCGCATCCAATGGTAAACGTACCCTATATTTTCGCCCAGCAAGAATCTGTGAACACATCCGCAACGTTTGGTTGGCTTCCTCGAGCACCGTGATAGCTGCCTGAAACCGTGTGCGCCTGGTGAACGCGCGACGGGGGCCGGGTCTCCTCGACTTCGAGGGGATGGGGCGCCTGGTGCCTCCATGAAAACAAAAAATCTCGGGGTGCTGCTGGAGGAGACCGGGATTGGAATACATATAAAAACTGCTTAGAACACAAGACGCCTACCCATTGTTCCTCATATTACCGTCCACAATGATAGGTTGCTCTTCCTCCCCAGGAATGAAGACGGTATATAAAAGGGCCGTTTGGAGTGCGTGCGCGTGCGTGTGTGTATGTGTGTATTGTGTATGTATTTGTGTCCTGTTGTGGTGTGTATACGACATGATGATGAGCGATCCGTTACAAGCCGTGCGATCGTCCATCGTCCACCCGCTCGCTCACTCGATCTTTCCATTGCGTGTGTGGTATATGTGTGTGACACGTCTAGTTCTTCGTTTCACGAATGGCATGTTACCTGCGTTACCTGTGACTGCCTTTTCGCCTTGCGATGCCCCCGGGATTTGACGTTACACATCCCGAAGGGTAACCTTGTAGGATATATCATATCGCATTTTAGTCACGTCTTCCTGAAAAGGCCTATATAGGGGTTTGATATGATATGATATACACTATAATAAGATAGCATATACCAGCCGAAAAAACACGAGTAAAGGATACGATATATCATATCATATAGGGGGTTATATATAGGGTAGGGTGATATTGATACCAGACTCTAGTTCGGACTTATATAGGGCTGTGAGTCGGTTTCATTCCACGACTTATAACTATTTCGGCTTGCTTGCGACAGTCAAGCGAGCAAAGCGAGCCAAACCCCCCCCCCCCCCCGGCCGAGGGGGCCCCGCTGGAGGCGCCCCCGGAGGGCCCGCCGGAGGCGAAAAATGCGCCATTTGGCTTATTTTACCCTAAAAAAGGCTTACGCGAAAACACGAATGACCTAGATTCACGCAAACGGAAAAAAACCAAAAATCTTCAGTTTACATAAGAAATGCACAAAAATCGAGAAGTACAATGCATGTGCCAGGTAAGCCTACCCCGGACTAGAGGAACGTAACAGCAATTGTTTGCGACGCAGTACTACCTGGCGGGGATACAAGCGGAAAAGCGAACTCATCACCAAGATAGCGGCCCAAAAACTATCCCCAGAAGAAAGGCCTCGGATCCCTTCGTGATGTTCATATTTCATTTGTGTCTCTCCCGACCTTGGGCGAAACGCGCAAGTAATTTCTGAACCATCGATTATTAGAGCTACCGATGATGAACCGAACCATCTTGCTCGTGAATGGCTTGGTGCCGCCCTTGCGGACAATAATGCTCCCCGCATCCTTATCGCTCGAAGCCCCGCCACTACCTCCGCCTTTGCTACCCTCCCCACGCGCCTCATGTTATTTCAAGGTCTCGCGATGTCTTTATCGTTCGTGTCTAGATTTTGCCTCAAATGGGGAGGGGACCCGAACCTAACCTCAACATCGGCGAAATCACCGTTCTTGTCGCAAAGCTTGCACACGGCTATATGCCAGGGAGCGAGTCCTTGAGGTAGACCGTGAAAACCTTTCACAGCGGGTGGTTGGATCTGAGCGGCTTGCTGCGCCTCCGCTCATGCTTCACGCGGTAGCACACCGTTTCGGGGTCGCGTGCACTCGCCAAGGTGGTCCGCGGGCCGATAATGGCCACAACATCGCCAACGGGGTCGCCCTCAGCGTTGGCATTGGGTGCGCCAGGGCTGACGCCGTCGGCACCGTCGAGAGAGATGGGCTATTCCGCCATGTCTGCGTGTGTGTGTGGATCTCCCGCTGTGCGCTGCAGTGTCACAGGGCGTGTGAGGGGTATCCACAGCCCGCAGCGATTCACGTTAAAAGCTGTACTCCGCATTAAATAGCCTTCGTACAGTCAAGGAAAGCCATTGAGTCGGAAAATCGGCACCTCCGTTTCACGTCTGATTGTTAGTCCGACAAATAACAAGTCGGCGACTTGAGTCGTGCCCACTCACAGCCCTATGACTTAGGCTGCCTGCATAATGCCGGCCTTATTTTGCCCCGGGCAGATTACGGTATTCGACCGCACCAGCTTGACTTTGCTACTCGCCCGCAGCTCTATCGCAACGCAAACACGTAAGGCTTCTGGCTCCCGGCCTAGACTGCAGCCTGCAGCTATTATAGAGAGATCTTCAGTACTACGAGTACCACGAGCCTCGTTGTACTGACCGTAGTACTGATATCTCGCAATATTGTGGATTCCGTATTTTACCAGAAGTACACTCATACATGTCCATGTAGCGGGATAGTTTGTTGTTGTTGTTGTTTTATTGTGACCTGCCTGATACGTCTTGTGTGCTGGGCACAACACATGTCATATGCAGCAACAACACCTGCTGTCACTATTGACTCTAGTTGTGGTTTGCTGCTGTTGCTGTGTTGTTGTTGTTGCTGTCCTCACATTAACTCGCATAATCAAGTCCGTGGTCATATAAGAAGCTCCAGTCGCCCTGTGAGCGAAAGAATACCCCAGGGAATAAAACACACCACAAGTGGAGCACGCATGTATAATATAAGCTTGAAATAGGAAGTCAGCGCGCGTACGAAACAGGCCCATTCTGGTACGCACGTTTCAAGATTCGCAGCTGAAACCGACTGCACCGCATGCCACCCCGGAAACCAAACCAACGTACTAATCCGAGGCGGAAAAACGAAAACTGATACCAGAGTACCAGGTGATGAGGAAGAAATAAAAGAAAAACGAGATAAATATAAAACAAAGCAAATAAAATCATGTGTACGTAATAAGTTACGTAGACTCGCCAGCAGGCAGGGGTGTAGCGAGGTAAGGCAAGCCACACGGCGCTGCGAAAGAAAAACAATAATAGTACGCGTCCGATCTAAGCAAACAGAATAAATAAGACAAGCACGTACATATTACACGTAGTAAGTGAATGCATACGTGTAGTATGCAGCGACGGAAATTGACCCTACCCCCGCCTTCCTACTCGTATTGCACCTACCTGCCCATGCCTTCATATCCTCCCCTCGGAGTTGGATTGTTGTTAGTTAAATGTCTTGCATTGGTCTTATAAACCACCCCCCCCGTAAAACTTTGCTTGGTGCACGCCATATCTGCCTCGAAAACCCGACGTGTACCAGCCCGACATAGTAGGGATGCGAAGGTCTACGGTCACACGACTACGGCTATGCATGAAATGAGTACAACCCCCCCCGTAACTAACGCGTTTTGCGCTCCATCCCTTGGCACCCTGGTACTTTTTTCTGACATACAGGACATGCTCCTGTCCCTGCTGTCGTATTGCTCCCGTTCCTGCCTTCAGGCAGGCAATGGGCCACGAGCACCGGCCGCGGCAACCTCAGCGGCCCAACTCCTAGACAATGTCATCGCCAATCTTGAGGCATCACTGGGCCTACAACCGGGAGAAGCTGTTTCCGTGGCTGGCGTAACTGAAGGAACCGCTAGCGTTGCAGCAGAAACCGGCGGCGTAGCGAAAGGAGCGTATAGCGCAGCGAAAGGAACGGCCGAAAAAACTGGAACGAGCAAAGGCTACGACAGCAACGTCAGGAAGAAGACGAACGCCAAAGGCAAGGGGAAGAAAGGTAACCCCCAATCGGGTAACGTATGTGCCAGTTGGCGTGATTTGATTTCGCCCTGTGCATGCAGCTTGAAACATTGGTGTAGCTGAGCATTAGTTTACGGTGTCGCAGTTTGCGTGCCCCGCCGTCTCGCTATGCATTGCTTGTTTCTTAGTTGTGAGAGATGGCTGGACTTGACGGCTAGTTATTGGTTATTACTTTAGCAACCAAGTAAGAGTTAACTATTAATAACAAACATACACAACACGTCGAACCGCAAAAAAGGCACCAGTCACAGGCGAAAACACCAAACCCCGCACGGTACCAGTAAAACTGCAATTCCATGCCCACTAATAACTAGGTGCCGATTTATAGTCAGCCAACTCGCAGCCGAACTGAGCATGCTTGTTGTTGCCGTTTAAGTGCGTTGGCCATCTCGCCGCTCGCTTCGCCCTTGCTACCGCCGCCGCCGCCGCAGGAGAAGGAGCGACAGCAGCACCAGCTGTTTCGGCGGTTGATCAGCCCGACGGCACCAAGGTGGACCTGCGAGTCGGGGTGATCTCGAAAGTTTGGGTACACGAATCAGCCGACACGTGAGTGGTAGTAATAGACGCTAGTGCGAATAGACGCAAGGTGGACGCGTGCCGCGATGGAAATACCAGGTACAAGCTAGCACTTTGTGGCCAAAAAACGTCGGACCCGAGTAGGGTCCTCACTTAAGCCAATTAGGACTCATCCCACGGTAGGGGGGCGGCAGATTCTAAGAATTTCTGAGCTCCTAACATGAGGAGCTAGCTCAATATCAACATGACCCGAAACATGATTTCGAAGGCATTCATTCGTGCAACCCGACCAACGTTTACTTGTATGCCCTAGTCCTAGAACAAAGTATACTCGTAAAAATGCCAGACTCAAAATATACTCGTAGGAATGCCAGACTCGAAGTATACTCGTAAAATCGCCAGACTCGAAGTACACTCGTAAAAATGCCAGACTCGAAGTATACTCGTATAAATGCCAGACTCTAAGTATACTCGTAAAATTACCAAACTCTAAGTATACTCGTACAAATGCCAGACTCGAAAGTATCGTAAAGATGCCAGGCTCAAAGTATACTCGTAGAAATGCCATTCTCAAAGTATACATCGTAAAATTGCCAGACTAAGTACACTCGTAAAATTGCCAGACTCTCAAGTGTACTCGTAAAATTGCCAGACTCTAAGTATACTCGTAAAAATGCCAAACTCTAAGTATACTCGTAAAAATGCCAGACGAACCGGTGGTGTCCTCACTTGAGGAGCTCGAACGCCTTAGACATTACCAGAGAGGCGTTTTTGCCCAAAAAAGTGAAACCCCTATGGCGGGATGACTCTTCGACTAGCAAAATTCACACCTAATGCCGTTGTTTTTTTAATCAACATAATTCGTTGGATAGCTAGGCCGTTTTGTTCATCGTCTTTTTTTTCGTGTGCGTTTCCGATTGTTTTTGTTGCAATCGCTTGTTGGGTTCGTTGTGGACGTCCTCCTAAATATGGAGCTTCAGAAAGTCAGAGTGCACCACTAACCACTACCTTAGCCCGAGTCCGTCTGGGGGTTCTATGAATAAATGCAATGCGCGGACGATGAGAGATTAACCCGGTTTACAACAGGAAGCCACCTCCGCTTGATGGCTGCCTGTTGTTCCACGAAACTCACAAGATCCGGACGATGAGAGATTAACCCGGTTTACAACAGGAAGCCACCTCCGCTTGATGGCTGCCTGTTGTTCCACGAAACTCACAAGATCCTCAGGACGAAACAAAGTCCGATGGGATGCTGTTCCATTTTTTGTGAAAACGAAAGTGGCATCTACAATTCAGAGGACAGGACATGGCTGCCGCTCCACTGCTGCTGTTTCACGAAACGTTTGAAGCCCACAGGGCAAAACAATGCTTGCTGGCAGGCTGGCCTTTTCGTGTTGTTAATAGCGACAAAACATAAGGTGCGCTTCAGAGGAAGCCGCTTCGTGGTCCTCGCTTGAGTGCCCTTGTGTTTCAGGTGATGGTGGATGGTCCTGTGGGTTTGTGTCTTGATGGGCTTGGATTGATCGATCGGCTTGCTGCTTGATGGATGGCGAGCGATTGATTGGCTTGCTGTTGGGTTCATTGATCCGATGATGCCGTCCAGCTCATAGCTTGGTTGAATACCATGGTGGTTCCTCGCTGTGCAGTGTTGTCTTCCCCACCATGTACCACTGTGGACGGAAATATGGTGACCGTTCGGGTATTACCATGATCATCCAAGCGGTCCTTACCTTTCCGTTCAAAGTGATACATACCAGGACGGTTTGCTAGCCCTGCCCGCTGTCAAGCGACGCCTCTCTGGCGTACACACCTCGCGCACTGAACGCCCTCACCCCAATTACCCCTTATTCCAATTCCTATGGCAATACATTATCAGTCCAAGTGTTTTATTGCCATGTTGGGAAAGGGTTAACCCCTACCTAACCTGTTGAACGAGGCGTCATCCTCCGCATCAGCCGATGTTTATCAGCATATATCACATGCAGGTGTCGATGTCGCTTTGGAGGCCGTCCTGCTTCTTCATTAATACCTAGTAGGGTTTCGGGATTACGGAACTGGTTGACAAATTGGGTCTATCCGCTTCCACACCCATCGCAAACGGCGCTTCCCGCTCGTTGCAAACGCCTGCCTAGTCGATGCAAACCCGACGTGCCACATCTCGGCATTTTGGGGGTACGATGGCCGTTACGACTATGGTCATGCATGACATGAGTACACCCCCGCCCCCCCTTCCCTCCTTCCCTCCTTCCCTGTCGTCCCCCCCATCTCGCTGTTCTGTTGATGGTGGTGTGTTCGGCTTGATACTCCAGCATCGACCCAAGCGTACCTACCGAGTTCCGCGTGGTTTTTTTTTGCACAACCTGTATACCACGGTATCTACATGGTATACATCTGCCCGTGTGATTCTGCATGTGCTCGGCGTGGCGTATTACTGCGGCGCGCACGTATTATTTTGTACCTGGTACCTTTTTTTGTCCGGAAATCTTCACCATTTGGATATGCACCGTGACCCGTTTTGGATAAACAAAATGGTAACCAAAGTAATGGAGATGTGCGACCATGTCCACCGTACAAATGGAGCGTGCAGTGCGATGGGTAGAGTTTCTTTTTCTTTTTCTGTTTTATCCAACGGTTGATGGCGAAAATTAAAGGATAAGCTCACCACGCTTCCACGTATTTTGGCCATGCTGTTATAGCGTATCGAATAACTCCTTGGATTGTAAATCGGAACGTCAAGTTTATTTGGTCGATGCTGTAAGAATGCATCAATTTATTTCGTTACTTTTTCCCTCGGAATTTTTCCTCGGAATTTCCCAGAGGGATAATGTGTGATGGTGCTTTCGTTTCCGGACGGAGTGGTACCTGATTTTGCTTCCATACAGGATGATTTCTTAGCCTTTTTTTTTATAGGATGCTTTCGTAGCCTGTTTTTTTGTGATCATGGGCTGGATCTCACGGACAAATGAGCTAACGTGAGCACAATAATCATCGCTGCCGTACCTGGCAGGCTTTACTGCGAGGAGATTGATGTGGGCGAGGAAGAGCCCAGGAAAATCGCTAGCGGCTTGGTGCCGCACTACTCCGTTGACGAGATGGAGGGACGGAGGGTTGTGGTGTTTTGCAACCTGAAGGTGAGGAAGTTCTCTTTGTCCTTGGGCAGGTAGGATATACTAGTAGTACGCAATATGGCATACTGCCTGGCACGGATTTTTTGGGCTGTTTTTGCCTTGGATAGGACACCGTGTAAGTATCAAGACAACACACCGCCTAACACGAATTACAGAGTTTATTTTCACCAAAGCGAGGGGGCATACACACGTCGAAAATGGCTTTTTTTTATGAAGATCTCATATTAATAATATAAGATACATTGGACACACGCATTGTTCGGCGTTGCACCATCCCCGTTTTTGTGCACAAATCCGACCGGGATTTTGTCCGGGTTTGTGTGTTATGAAGCGTGTTATACGGTGGAAGGATTTGGCTTGCCGTCGGTAGGATACAAGTGCGGATGACGGTGAAGTGATTTGACTTGTCGTCGGTAAGATTGCAGGGTGGATGGTGGATTGGTGTTTTTATCCGTGTGATAGCAGTGCGGATGCCGTTTTGGTGTTTGTCTGGCTGTTAGTAGCATAGCAGTGCGGTTGACCATTTAGTGCTTGCGTTGCTGTCAGCAGTGCGGGTGGTGGTTTAGTTATTTGGCTTGCCGTCAGAAAGATGGCGGTGTGGATGGTGGTTTGGTGGTTTGGCTTGCTGTGGATAAGGTAGCAGTGTGGATGGTGGCTGGATGCTTGCCTTGTTGTCGGTGAGGATGGCAGTACGGATGGCGGTTTGGAGCTTAGTTTGCCGTCAGTCGGATATCAGTGTGTCGGGTGATTTAGTGGTTTGGCTGGCCGTCGGTACGATAGAGGGTGTTAGTGTGGAGGGGGAGTTGACTGCCGTTGATAGGGTAGCAGGATAGGCATGTCGATTTTATGCTTGGCCTCTGTGGGTTGGATTGCCGTTAGGCTTAGTATTTAGGCTTAGGCTTAGGGTTATTGGTCCAGGTGGGATATCAGCGTGGATGGCTGGCTTGCCGTCGATATTGGATGGTAGTTCAATGCTTTGGCTTGCCGCCGGTAGGATAGCAGTATGGATGACGGTGAGTGTTGGCTTGCCGTTGGCAGGATAGCAGTGTGGATGGCGGTTTAGTGCTTGGCTGCTGTGGTGGTGTGTGGCATTGCGAGGCAACTCTGTAGGATTGCTTAGGATGGCACGGTGGGACACGGAAGACGCCCGATTCGTTCGAAGCACTCACCCAAGCCCGAGGTTTGATTCGCAGCGGCCTATAGCAGCGCTTCTTGGAGATGGAATGGGACAGTATGGGATGGGGCTTTGTTTTCGCCCTGACCCTGTACATTTTTCGGGGTCACGGACCGGTTGAAAAGGATGGGGCTTGCTGCAGCCGAGGGTCCAGCGTATAATAAGCCTGGTGCTGTGCTTTTGCTCGCCCTAAGCGGTTCGTGCTGCTACTGAAGTTTCGCGGCGCATGCTCGCCGCCCACCAAACCGAGGTGGCACGCTATCTCTATTTGCAGGGAACTCTCAATAGTGGTATAGAGCCTGAGGCCAGGAATTTCTAGAGAAGTATCTCGAAGTCGGGTTCCTGTTCTCACGGGGGGGTCCAGTTTGACGGTACGGCTACGCGTGCGCTTCGTCCGATGTCCCGCACGAGGCATGAAAGCGCGACGGTATGCGGCCGAGCGATTGCCAGCACCTGTTTTTGTTAGGAAAATAAGCGACATCGAAAAATAGGCGACGTCGCTTTGGCCGTGACTTGCCGTAGCCGCCGTTACCGCCACCGCGGGATGTCGGTTTGGAGCGCGGACGGCCTGACCTAGCTGCGGTTGGTACGCTACCGTGCAGCTATTTTCTTGGAGGCGTTTCTCTGGCTCTCCGATATCTCCCAAGGGGTTTGTTAACCCCCTTTAGTTATTGGGTACAAACCACAAACCACTTGAATTGAGTGTGGGGTCGCTGTTGCAAGCCATAAGGGACTAGCAGTGTGTTTTGAGGCGCTGGCAGGGGCGCAATCGACCCCGCAGCACTCCACGGAGGTTAGCGGATGACTCGCCTTTGTCTGCTTGGCTAGAGATAGTTTTTGTCGGCAGATATCGGTATACAGGTGCAGAAATATGTTTGTTTCGATTGGGGGTATTATCCAAATACGTAGCAAAGGCCATGCGCGAAAGCTGTTTTCTCGTTCAATACATATGGAAACTAATCGATACGTCCACCCTGTATACCTGCTGTGCGTGCCTTTTCTGTCTCGCTGTCGACCGTTGTGATTTCCTTAACGCCTGCCCAAGCCGCGGACCTTGAAGGGGTTCAAGAGCCATGGGATGGTAGTGTGTGCTGTTGCGGCTTCTAGCGAGGGAAAGGTGCGATATAGCGTGGATACCTAATAGAACAGAGGGTTGTTTCCTTCTTCGAAGTTTTCCAAGGGTGCTTGCGTTCTTTTTCGGCTGCATGCTGTTCGATTCGATACCGTCCCTTGCCCGGCAGTGCTGCGTGTTCTTAGTAACAATTAAGCATACACTACAGTTGTGAGATCGAGGATGATGTCAAAACTGTGCTTGTTTGTATGGCCAGGTGTAGATTCTGGTACTGAGCATGGAGATGCCACCAATAACATTCCCGCAAACGGCGATAACATCCACCCGTGGGGGTTCCTTTTTCTTGATCGAGCGTCTCGTGATCAATCCCTCACGGCTCGCTCGCGCACGGGTGCATTACCTCATCCACCGTCAATTTCGTGGTTTGCTGAGTGTATGCCGTCACTTGTTTGCTATAGTATGGGCCCGCCTTTTTATGAAGTGCCTTGTCTGGCCAAGGCTTGGATTGGAACCTTTGATAGTTCTGGTGTTGACGAATGAAAATCTTCGATGTTGTCTCTAGGCGTCAATCGCGCCGCGATGATGAGCTTGTGCTCTTTTTTTCTCTCAAGCTTTCTAATTATTATCTCGCTGAAGGAGCTACAGATAGCGTCAGTGTGTCGGGAGTGCGTTCTGTCTCGTGGACCGACCGGACTACCATTTCGTATTGATGGCAATTTTATGTTGCCCCTGCTTTCATAGTACAGTTACCGCTCTTTAATTCCAGTTCATGATTGTTGTTCAACACTTTTCTACTGATGTTCATAGCTCAACAACTCTTGCTGTTTATGTTAACCCATAGCTGGTACTGTTGATGCGAGTATTGATATTTGACGCTTTAACTGCGTGCAAGTGTTGCTATTGATTTCCAGTACAGCGTCAATAGCATTGACGGGCTTTTCCCTAGGTGCTATGCTTTTTAGGTCTAGATGGTAAAATACCGTGGCTGGAGATCTTATCGATATTAGCTATCAATTTCAGCATTAAAAATGAACGAAACACAATTTGAGTTTGATTGGCACACGACTTAAATAAAACTGCATGGAAGTGCGGTGAGATTAGGCCTTTTTCTTCCCCACCCGCCGGAATATATCGAAAAAAACGTGTTGTAAGGTGCAAGTGAGAGCTAAAAGTGTATGGTGATGCTAAACATTTCAGTTTTAAACGTTTTCCGCGGTCATCTAGCGAGGCGGTTGCCTAACGGGCCCCGCTTGTGACGCCACCTTCTACTTATGTTGCCAGGAGAAGGTCGAACTTGTCGTCCCGCCAGAAGGGGCGGAAGTGGGAGAGAGGCTCAAGTTTGACGGGTTGGAGGGGGGGCCGTTCGAGCCGGTATCCGCAGCGCAAATGGAGAAAAAAAAAGTGCTCGACAGAGTTTTGAAGGTGGGAAACGACGAGGAGTGTTTTTGCATGAATATTCGTTAATCCTTGTCTGCGGTGTGTTTTTTTTCTGTCACTGACGAGGCGCGCACTGAGATGCCAGTGACCTCGTGGCTCAACTGTAGAGAGGCATGGTCGCGAGGGGATCGGCAGGGCAAGGAAGCTCTTTTCCGGCGACTGAACGCAGAAGGCTCTCCTTGTCAATTGCTTAGTTACTGTTAGCGAAGCGAGTTTCTAATTTACGATTACCGCCGAAGAACTGGGGATTATTTTTCTACCTCGCATGATAGAATCTCCGTGTTTGTCCCTACCCCCTAAGACCTCCCAATAATATGAATCAGCAAGAAATGGATATTCCGTAACTACTGAAACATCAGCACCAGTACATAGCAGCACAGCAGTATCTGGTACCAGGTTATGTACCAGCGGGGTTGGATTGGATTGGGGTGGGTTAGAATGGTTGGATTGGGTTGGAATGACTGGGTTGGCTTGACGGCAGTTACAAATATCCATCAACGCGAGTTCTTAGCAAGAGCTACAGCACCTTGAACTTTTTGCCCTGAAGAAGCGTTCCTGGTTCAGGAATTATTTCCTTTATTTCATTTTTTGTTGCAAAAACACTAAAAGTAAATAAGGAAAACGTTCTTCGATAAATTGGCCTAACGAGGCAGTCATTTCTGCAACGCGAAGTGTCTGCCATAGCTCAGACGATCGGGTGGCTCGCAGGCAGTTGTCGATCGTGTAAATGCTCTTGGAAGCATGCGAAACACGACTGGCTGCTTCCTTTCGCCTTCGACCATAGCCGCCTCGAGAGGGCGTCAACGCACACAGCATATCGCATGACATTTTACCTTGATAGGAGCTCGCTCTCAACTGATCAATGTCATTTCATTCATGATGCAGCGACGATGGTCATCAATGGCATTGGCCTGCTTTTCCCTAGATGCTCATATTTTATGGTTTGATGGAGGCATGTTATGAGCTTGAAATATCAAAAGCTGTAGAGACGTATCTTCACGTGAGGTCACCATGTGCCCGGCTTCGACCCTTCCTTGCCGCGCTCCGACATGCCGCGCTGTCTTCAGGAACTTGCAACAGATGGAGATGGCACGGTCAAGTGGAGAGAGCACCCGCTGGCGTCTTCGTGTGGCCCTTGCACCGCCCCGACAGTGCGCAACGGGGCAGTCCGCTGAACCCCGTGCGGAAAATGGAACATTTTGTCGAGGACTGAACACGGAGTCTGAACTGGGAGTGTTTAGCGTGTTATTGCCGTTGCAGCTCTATCTAAAGGCTAGGGTTGGACGCCTTGTATTTTTTGGTTTTATGTTTCCAGAGAGGTACTGAGTATATGTGCTTCGACTACAGAGTTATTGGAGCCTGTCCGGTGACCACCGACTAGATTATGGCGATTGGTTTATGTGAGAACAACAACATAGGTGGCACAACGATGTTTTGATTGGTGAGGTGGGGTTTGAGGTGGGGTTTGAGGTGGGGTTTGAACCAACTCCGAAGCGTCATGATTGTCAGCGCGTTTCATGCCTCTCAAGAGTGTTGGCCTTGTGTTGTGGGTAACCCTCCTTAGAACTGCACCCACGTTCTTCGTTTCTATATTTGGTCACATAGATAAGCGACTTCGCAACCAATCTCTTACGTACGCTCTTCATAGCCACGTTTTGCCACCTCTGTATATCTTGTCATAGAGACAGGGTTTCGGCACGTCATTATTTCAGGTTATGAGTCTGGACCGTTGATTTACGTATCGGCTGGAACCACGCAACGCCGTCACGAGTCCATCAAGTTTCTCCAAGGAGTTCGAGAAGATGTCGCCACTTTCTGAAGTACAGACAAGTTCTCCAAAACTAAGATACTGTGTATCTCGTAGCGTAGTGACTGCGCATCGACTAGGTAAGTGTGGCCCTCGAATGCATATTCCAGTACGCCCCCTTGGTGATAACTTTTTCTCAGCAGTTTCAGGAACATTGAATATTCCGGAACTTGCTAACAACGGTGAATCAGATTATATATTTGGACGACAGATCAGACCCGCGAACGAGCGACGGGAATACGCGATGTAGTCCTATCACACAACTCTAATACTCGTGGTGTAATCACTAGCAAGGGATACTGTAGATCGATACTGTAGATTGTAGGAATCAAGATCAAATCCATCTCCTGTCTGTTCAAAGTCCTGCTCGTCCCGATGAACTGGGACATGTAATTGCGGCGGAATAAGCCCTCACTAACACCCCTGGTGTCATTCAGGAGTGCAGGCAGTACGCGCCAAGAGGCGATCTGTGGAGGCCGTAAATTATGGCAATCGCAGAATAGGACGCTTAGATAAGAAGCGCTGCGTTGTGTGCGTGGGAGCTAAGGCACGGCACCGGTGGACGTATTTGTACCGCGACCCACTCGGGTCAAACCTCGTCTGGTTCCTCGTGGTGGCCTATGTGCCTTCAGTCACCCTAAACGTTATTTCGGCTTGGACTATAATTCCTGAGGGGATTTAACGTGTATGTACATACTCTGCTGACAAGTAGACGCACACCACTTTTACCGTATTGCTAAGTGCTGCCTCGTGCGCGCGTGGGAGCTACGGCACGGTACCGCTGGACGTATTGGTACCGGTTCTGCCACGCACTCGGGTGAAGCCTCTTCCACCCCCTCGTACTGGCCTATGTGCCTTCGGTCACGCTAGCAACATTGTTTCGGCTTGAACTGTCCTCGTTTCTGAGAGTAATTAAGATGTACGTACTGCTGGCAAGTGGATGCACACCACCAACTGTACCGTATTCAGAGGTGCCTCACATATGGATCAAATGCCTAATTCAAAACCCGAGTGCGGACTAAATTGGAAAAGCAAACCGTTGAATAATCCCGTGGGCTAGATACATTAAAATTCCTAAGACTTTTATTTGTTGGTTCTTTATCGCCAGCATTGTCAAGACACGAGCTTTGGGAGAGGCAACGCTATTATAGTAAGCTGAGGGTATAGACTAATCGTGTAAGTGGCAACACGACCCTAAAAGTCTTGGAAAAGCTGAGTTGGAGAGGTGAGGTACAGGCTGAGTGTGACCCTGGTTAGGCAAACGGGCTCGTTTAGCGCGAGCGATTTTTTCTAACGGCAGACGGAGACCCACCTTCGAAGGAATAAAAAAAGTACAGGCGCAGGCAAATCCCGCACTACCCAGGTCAAAGACAATGCAAAAAGAGCTGTCGATTCCTGGGTGGCTACCTCACCTTCTTGGGCCAACCCTCATAGGGTTCGGCCGAAGAAGGCCGGCAAGTCCACGGTGTTGACTAAACCGAAGGGGCGAGGTTAACACCACGTCTGCGTTTTGCAGATGGAAAAAAACTGGCAGACAAACGAAAGTGTATGGAGCTTGAGCTTTTTTACCCGGATCTCTTGGAGGGTCTAAAAAACAAACAAACAAACAAAATGCCGCGTGATGTCACGGAGAAAAGGATTGCTTGTCTCGCCCGGAGTTTTCTGCTGACAAAAGCGACGAGTGATCCCTCGTCAAGGCAGGCATTAACAGCTTGATTATCCGGGTATATAGAGCTTGAAGGCGACAAATACGGTCGCGCCAACTTTGTAGGAAGAACGTGCACTAGTTCAGATGTCATCACGCTACACGTCGTACATCTTTCTCCATCCGTTGCTTCGAATGCACCCACCCCCTTCTCAGCAGCCCCGCCTGCTTCGTGTGGCCAGTGCTGCGATCGCTGCTTTTTTTCTGAGTGTGTTCCCCTTTGAAATTCGGCAAGGGGTTGCGTAGGGGACACATACCACTTACTACTATAAAGCTGCTATAGGGGGGAGGCGGTACCATTGCAGTATCACGTTGCACCAACGAAAAAAGGCGTTGGTACCAGACGCGTCAAATTGCACGTCGACGGCGGATGAAAAATGTCCAATGAGTTGACGTTTCTCCTTTACTTGCTATGCTGATCTCTCTTAGGCTAAAGGTTACGTACATGAAAATGCATGATGCATGCATGCATCGTGACATGATCGCGTGTTTCGATGATGGACTGTGCGCGGGGGGATGGAAACTATTTCCTAAGAGGTTTTTGTCACGTCGACGAAAACACTCACGTCGCGCACAGATGTGCTCGAGTAAGCACGTTGACACAATATTAATAGCAAGGTATCCCGCCCCGTGTGCCTGAGATCTATCCAGCACTCTAATCCCACTCGCCTGGACGAGGAGGCGCTCGTCCACCGCCCCCACTCTCTCTCCTAACGAGAATGTCCTGTGTTCGGAGGGGGAAGCAGGTCGGGTCGTCATTTCATACACCCATGCGTAGAGGAAACCTTTTGCCTATGTTTTCCTGTGGTTTTGGTCTTGCGCATGCATCAGCAGTATGCTATCTTGTTCCCTTCCGGTCCGGCCTGCTTTTCCACTGTTGATTCTGTTAGAGCACCCATCCACGAGGATCGGGCGCGCTCCATCGCGTCGTTGTTACGCGGGTATCCGTCCAAGAAGACAATCGTTACAAACAAACGCCTCAACACAATCAGTCAACTCCCTCGCACGAAGGAGTTGACGCCAGATACCACCGAAGACGAACAAAAAGGACATGCTGAATGCCACAAATCGAGAGTATGCATGTGTCGTGCGGGCGATTTCGACGTGTGCGAACTGTGTGGGTGTTGTTGGCGCAGATCCAACAATACGCCCTACCTGAAATCTCCGTCGTCGTCCAATCCAGCACAATCAATTACGAACTAACCGGTACGAGTACGTGGGTTTTGCCGTGTGGATGCACTATAATACTCGAAGCTTGCCGTCGTCATTCAACACAGCTACGACCGGGGGTTTGTCCCGCCGGCCCTATGATAGAGCTCGAGCTGAGAGTAGGAGTCATGCCACGGTAGTAACAGCAGCAACGGTGGGGGTTACAGTTATTGGATTCACTAATAATGTACCTGTCCGATTGAGCTCCTCACGCGAGGAACTATTAGTAGCGGTTAGTCATTGATCAAGTAGTTTCGCGACTGTGCTACGATAGAGGTGCACCACTTTTTCTTCTTAATACTCATCCTCGATTTGGGAGCTTAAGGCCTCTCCCAAAGTCTGATTTGGATAAAATAAACCTGCTACATGCCGGATGAAAAATCCCATGGCCTAGATCTGTACGCAACGAGAAACACGCAAAAACAAACAAAATTGGCCTCTTTTCGACGATTTTGGGCAAAGGAACCCAGTCGTTCAGAAAACATTTCCGAAGAAAAGTGCTGCCTCTATCGTAGCACGCGTCGAAAAAAAAAGAAGCATACCTGGTATCAATAGACGCTTGGTCGGGTTGTGCGAACGGAAATGTTATCTCCGAAGTCATATTTCGGGTGATGATGGATGATGTTGACATTCATTGAGCTCCGCATGTAAAAGCTCAGAAAATTCTTAGAATCTGATGCACCTCTTTACCGTGGGATGGGTCGTTCGGCCGATCGATGCGCTCATGCTGTTGTGGATGCCGTCGCATCGTGTGGAGGTGTACGATGGTGTGTGAGCTGCAATGGCGCGGGCCGGGTAGAACGCGTCTCGTCGTCATCAAGAATCGTGTCGTGTCATCAGCTCTCCTCCGACGTACGGAACCAAAAAAGTACTAGAAAAGGTAGACTGGAAACCCTGCTTCAAGCGGGTTAAAAAAAGCGGACTCACAAAAGTGAACTCGGAAAAGTGGACCCACAACTGCGGAATCAGAAAAGAGGACTCAGCAAATTGCGCTTGAAAATTACAGCCTTTCTTTACTCCAGACGGAGAACCAAAAACTTCATTCTTGGGAAAATACCTCGTGAAAAAAAATCTGTCGTTAAGTCCTTGAGTTGCGCCTTACATCTTGAGTCCGTCCATCTGATAACCCGGGTGGGATAAACACGGTGCTTTTATTTCTCGGCGGATGCCCTGGCCATACCACAACAGTATAACGCTCAGGGAACGACCACCCGGCCAGTACTAAGTTAAACGAGCGGAGGTGACTCTGCCGGCGGTTGCCCATCATGCCAATGGGTCTCTTGATAGCCTCACCTCATAGTTTCTATGTCTACCCTTGTGCAAGTGCTACCACACTGTTGTACTTTACATGTCGCCCATCCGTGAAAAAGTCGCCTTTCCATGCGGCGACACGCCATATTTCGCCAATTCCACTCCAAAAAAAAGCCGATGTTTTGGGTCGACTGTTTGCCGAGCACAAAAAACTTGAATAATAGAAGTATAACAATGTCACCCTCACGCCCCCTTCCCTCCCCGCTCAACTCCTCCCGTCTGCCCGTCCTTTGTGTTCCACCATCCCATTGATGGCAGCATGCGGCTCGCAGCCTACCTACTTCACAGGGGTAAAGTTAAGCTAGCTAGCCTCTCTTCGTCAAGATATCACACAAGCCGCGGACTGTGCATTTGGATCCCCGAGCTCCTTCAACAAGCTGCACGTGACCTGCAACGCAACGAGATAGACGACGAGTGTGCACGATACGTACGTAGTAAAAATATTGTCATCGCCATCATTATTGTCATCATCATCATCATCATTATCATCAACATCATTATCACCAGCATCGTCGTCGTCATCATCATCATCATCAACCATCATCATCATCATCTTAGGTACTCGCGCGAGTGGGTCTGAGCCGCTGAGAAAAAAAACAAAAAACATGTCTCTCCTACCGCAGCCGTAGCCGTATTTCGACATAAACATAGACACAGATTGGACATAGACGGCGAAACTTGAAGGGAATATAAAACCTGAGGGAAAAAAATCGTTCAAAACATGTGATAACTTTTCTTCGTGTAACGTATGATATTAACACACTTATTGAACGCC
Source organism: Undaria pinnatifida (assembly GCA_012845835.1). Classification (NCBI taxonomy): domain Eukaryota; class Phaeophyceae; order Laminariales; family Alariaceae; genus Undaria; species Undaria pinnatifida. The sequence continues at coordinate 943,273 of JABAKD010000029.1, forward strand.
CATTTATTGAAGTTGCCTCTAGTCGGAGACGCGGGATCAAAGCTGAACCGACTATTAAAGCAAGCGACAAATGAGCCCCCCCCCCTTCCTTCCGTGGCCGGTGTTGGTTGGCCTCTCGGAATGTACCGCACCAGATACAAAAACTATTTGTATTATGGGGCAAATCTGCCGCCGCGAGAGGGAAGAAACAATGCTGTTCTGCTGCCCCAAGCGCATGCTACTGTTGGGCTGCGCCCAATGCGTCTGAGGCTCCTCCTGTGAGCGGCTCCGTACCTCATCCCGCCGAATTGGGAAACAAAAAGGTAACCGTAACCCGATAAGCATCAACAATCCTGCGGCCTATTCTAGGTAACCAACGAACAGCGCTGCAAACCATGACTGGAACTCCCGCGATACTGGGTAGCTCCTCCGCTGAAGACCCCCGTCAGACAGCAATGTTTTGGCAAAATAATGCTATACCCCAATCGAAGCACGCGTCCCGGGTTGGTCAGCTCTCCCTTCAAGCACAGGTTTGTGAGTGCTATTAACAGTAGGCGGAGGAGGACGATTTTGCCGCGAGGACGCTGCGAAACGCGGACGGGCGCAGCCATGGTGGTTCCGTTCGGTAAGGTCTGGCGACCGGAACGGAACTTTCCATGTGCCGTACAATCGACTTGGCATTGTTGAGGTGCAACTGACTTGGAGTGGGCAGATTAGTGACGAGTGGACGGGGATTTTTTGCTTAGGAGGCTGTGATAGACAGACGAACCACACTATGACCCACACGTTCTGCAGGTTTGGCAACCGAAACGGATTTTTTTCACTAGTGGTCCCATAACGTTCCCTTAAATATAGCTGACTTGACATGAGGGGCACAAGCCAGTAGGGAATGGACGGCGATGTCTCGTTTAGCATGCTGAGAAAAGCAGGCGAGCACCAATAATAGTCCATCCGTTCTGCAATGTCTGGCGAGCCGAACGGAGCTTTACGTTTTCCATATAAGCGATTGACTTAGACACTCTTGACTTGACATGAGGTGCACAGATAAGAAAATCGTGAAGGGTTAATTTTTGTTCAAGACATTATGGCAAAGGGGCGACAATCAAAAGTAGGCAATCCGTTCTGCAGAATCTGGCGGCCAAAACGGGAGTTGCCTTTTTACCGGTATGGTACAATTGACTTAAATGCCCTTAACTTGGCATGAGGTGAATAGACTACCAGGAAGTGGTCGGCGGTGTTTCGTTTGGGACGCTTTGATAAACTAACGCGCGCAGAAACAGCCCATTCGTTTTACAGGGTCTGGCAACCGAAACGGAATATTTTGTTTACCGGTACGATGCAATTGACTTCAATAAAGTTCCCTTTGTCTTTTTTTTCTGGGTTGCTTACAGGATAACATCAGGAGTAATTGACGTTGGAGTGGGATGACAATAACAACAACAATACACTTCATTCCGTAAAGGTGAAACGTGGCACGTAGGCTGACCTTGTGTTGGCCGGCCGCGGCCATGTCGAACGGCGTCTTGTCTGACGTATCCTTTTTGTTGCACATTTCCTCGAGCTTTCCCATGGCGGTTGCCTTCTCCATCAACGATCTTACCACCTCCACCCTCCCCCCTTCACACGCCGCAAAAAACGGTGTCGCCCCACTGCTTGTTACGGCGAACAAGTCGGAATCCTTCCGAGAAGATGCAATGGGCGAGGCGAATGGAAGCGGAAGCGGCATAGTTTGGAGTTCGCAGGAATAAGTCAGCCGGCAAGCGATCGGGTGGATCAAGCGAAAAAGCTTGATCATGCGACTCTGATGCCCTCGTTGGTTGGGCTTTTTTATTAACAGAATGCTCTAGTGCGCACGATTCTTACGAGTCATGACCCGATTTTTAGGTCGTGTCCGGGTTTGTTTTATAACCGAGTCGGATCGGGTCACGAGGTGTTCAACATCTCACCGGTGGGGTCGGGTCAGGGTGCCTACGAATATCACGGGTGAGATCGGGTCGGGTGAGGTCGGGTCGGATCGCCCCGACCGGAGCCGGCCCGAGCCGACCCGCGAGCAGTGTCTCGGCCTGCAAAAACTCCTGTGTACTAAAACAAATTGGCGCTCGATTAAATTCCGCGTGGAGAATGAATGCCCCACAAACACACATCGACACGATTCCCAAAGGAACGAACGAACGAACGAACGACCGACCGATCGAACGATCGAACGAACGAACGAACGAACGAACGAATGAACGAACGAACGAACGAACGAACGAACGAACGAACGAACGAACGAACGAACGAACGAACGAACGAACGAACGAACGAACGAACGAACGAGCGAGCGAGCGAACGAACGAACGAATGAACGAACGAACGAAAGATCGAACGAACGATCGAACGAACGATCGAACGAACGCACGAACGAACGAACGAACGAACGAACGAACGAACGAACGAACGAACGAACGAACGAACGAACGAACGAACGAACGAACGAACGAACGAACGAACGAACGAACGAACGAACGAACGAACGAACGAACGAATGAACGAACGAACGAACGAACGAACGAACGAACGAACAAACGAACGAACGAACGAACGAACGAACGAACGAACGCACGCACGCACGAACGAACGAACGAACGAACGGACGAACGAACGAATGAACAACCGAATGAACGAACGAATGAACGAACGAACCGATTACGTACGGAATAATTAACAACCAGAATTTCGGATCCGTAAAACATCTTAGATAGGGTCCAATACAATTCACCAACGGAACATGACGTGTTGCCGTGAGAAACCTCCAGGCATTGTGCAGAGAGAGTGGTATTTATAAAGGTCAACTCGCATGTTAACATGCGCTGCGAACTAAAGGTTACTCGCATGTGGGCTCGCGTCACAGTGTAGAGCATGTACCCGTACGCCCGTGCTGATACATACTAATATCGTGCATATCGTGCACCGTACAGAGGCATGGTGTCCAATCTAACTAGCGAACAACTACGGCAAACTCGGGCTACGAGAGCACCATGATGCGTTGCGTTTAGTTCTGGATGAAGGCGTAGGTCATTGGCCCAATATAGTGTTTACTGCCACCGTTTTCCGAGAAGTTCAAGCTCTGTCGCGGCCCGTCGAGATGGAGCTTGAGGAAATATGATAATGTGGTAGCTACAGCACCTTTTCCCACGAGTACAACAAACGAATAACATACTACCTTAAGAATGGGCAACACCCGCCTATTTCGTGACCATTTTCGTCTAGAAACTGCAGTGCAGCGGCCAATCTAACCAATCCTCGGTACTCTACGGAGTACTAATGACGAAACAAATGCGTAAAAGTGAGTTTTATGCGATCGTCTAATTCAATATATTGACCCTCGCCTACGTCGTCTGCACGCATCACTCGAGCTGCAACGCCCAAACAGATAGGCCAGAACCGCGCTGAGATTGCAGCCAAGCTTCTGGGGTTTTCTACGGCAATGGACAACCCGCAAGACAGCGCGCATTCTAGGAGACGGTAGAATCAACTTCGTGTCTAAAGGTGGCCGGTGGGTGCCATCGCGAATCGATAAAACCCGTTACTCTTTGTGTACTGGCGACCACTACTCTTAATCCTTGTGCGGGACTCGAGTACAGCTGCCCAAAGCGAGAAACTCGGGGCTTTGCAACCTTGTAGGAAGCGCGTGCAACAGTACAAGAGTCCCCCATGCCGCGCGCGTGTCGTACGCATCCTTCCGTTGTACTGTAGGCGTCCCCTAACCCAGCCGCCAGAGCTCTGCCTGGTGTGGCCAATGTTGACCGTGGCTGACGGACGGGAGATCTTATCAGTGCCGCCTCTTTTAGCAATCACCTCCCCCTATTCCTTCGCGGTTTTTAACATTTTGTTGTTGTTTTTTGTAATTCTGAGATGCGAAGCCGCCATGGAATGGTTCCAGCTACACTACGCCGTGCCAAACAAATTCGCCTAAAGCCGTTTTTCATTGAGGTGCGGAGTCACTCGGGCCAGTGGCTCAAGGCTCAAACCCACCGGTGAAAAGCGTGGGTACTTCCCCTTGTACTACCCATGGTCTGCCGCTTATCGTATCTTATCGTGTGTTATCGTATATTATCGTATCTTATCGTGTATGATCGTATATTTCCGTTTATTATCGTGCAGCAAGAGAAAATCATGACTTTCTTAGCCGTCTGAGGTCAAAACGAGGTTACTAGCGGTTTCCCATCACTCGTTCAGGCCTTCAAGAGCTACGGGATCATAACGGTGAGGGTGCTCCTGGCCTTAGAATGATAATATCACGCCTTATTACGTACTGCAGGTGGCCGACGCGTTTTGACCAACACAGGGGGGGGGGGGGGGGGGCGGCATAGAACGGCCGCGCCGACAACATGCACACTGCCCTCAATAAGCTCCCACAGTATTTCTCTCTACCGCAAAAACAGTATATCACGTTGAGGCTGAACGTGCAGCATGATCTTCAACATCGACCAATCATAAACGTTCCTAGAAGGATGAACCACACGGATGGCCGTCCTCGTACCTTTGCAAGTAGGATATCTGTCGCCTCCTTGTGCCCGCTAATGCATGACCAATGCAGCGCTGTCCTCCCGCTCTTATCCGCCTGATTCACTGGCGCCCCCTTTTCCATCAAGTAAGTCATGATTTCTACATGGTTCCCCCCTGCTGCCCTGGGAAAACGAAAGGTTCGCGCGTTAACATCGGATCGAAGATCAAACTTTGTGAGTGAAACGGCATTGAGTCGAACAACACACGTCCGAGAAACAGTATTGGATCCAAGAGAAAATTATGTGATACAGCGTTGGGTCGAGCGCTTTGGTTAGACATGCGCGATCATTCTAGCGTCAGCGGAATTGATTTTTTTTAATGCGGCGTCTAACCTTCGTAGGGTCAGAGGAAAATTCGCGACTCGCCCCCGTTTGCAGCACAGTGGCGTGGTGTGCCCGCCGTTAATCTCTCTACGTTTCGAACTGGGTGCGTCTCCTGCACCAGCCACCCGGGCTGTTTCATGCGTGGGTGGGATAAGATTGATATTGTGCTCGTACCGCTTATCCTGTTCAGACGACAGAAAATGGAGTGGCTCGCTTTTGTTTGACGCACTGAGTAAGAGAAATCTCCTATTTTAGCGTGGCTTATATTCAATTCCGGCGACAAAGGAAAAAGGTTGAGTTCAATCCAATGTTGTCGTATAACCCTTCGGACCTGCACCGACATTTCAAGAGCAAAGTACTTGAGTTGGGGTTGATGTTTACGACCAATCTTACTACCGTTGTTACTGAAATTCCAGTTTTCACCCAAAGTCCTGTAGTTTGGCCAAAAACTGAAACTTGTCAAAAATAGCACCTCTATGTTCTTAGGTTATAATGTAATTTTTGGATAAAAAGGCTACAGGGGATCGAGCACCCGCACCGCTTGAGCCGTGCCACCACTCGCAAGCGCACATAACTGACCAGGGCCGTTCCAGCGATCGTTCGCAAAGCCATGGCCAATCGCAGAATGCACAGCGAGTTTCTGAGATATTGTCGTCGAGTTTACCCAGACGCCGCACCGAGGTAGCCGGCCGAATCAACTCTCTGAGGAAGAAATCCGACAAATTTTGTCGCGTTTGGCGTTATGGGGCGATGAGTTGGCGATAAATAAATCCCCCGCGGCAAGGACACCTGCCTACGTACGAGCTACGCAAGCGCTCAGTGGGACCACCAAGCGCGTGATTTTTCCAAATCGCGGCTGCTGTAATGACGGTTATTTTATTGTTTGGATAACCTTTTATCGAGCCAGCTGAGACTCTGCTGGAGGAAAAATCTGCCCTGTGCGGCTCTCGGCAGACGCTGAATTTACAGGAAATTTGGAATGACCACGTTTCGTTGAATTGCGGCCTTTTGAGCGGAATCGTTTTTGCAGGGGTAAAAAGGAAAATGGCAGAAGGCCGCGTGACGAGAATCGACAACGATCAGAGTGGTAAAGGTCTTTGCTCCCGTGGCCGTCACTGTGACCATCAATTTAACACCATGCGGACGCCAAACGTTCGGCAACACATCACCTCGTAGCAGCGATTGGAAAACCTTGAAAGTCGATGACACTACGGCAATGGCCCGTAGAACAGCAACTAAATGTACCGTCTAGACTATACATATTTTTAAAATAACAATCCGATTTATGGCATTGTCTTTTAGTCCCGGTTACGGTGACTACAAACGTGGTTTCAAAAGTTATGTCCCCCTCTCCCAGAAGCGGTTCGGCTCCTGTACTGCCGACATTCGAAGCTGCGCACAACTTTTTGATTGTCACGTGGTCTACTAACACCATAACAACATCTAGACTACTTCTCCATACGTGACTGTGTAGGCTAGCGGGTAGTGCAGTAAAAAAACAAACAATTGCCAGTCTCTTTTTATCCTGGAGGCAGTCTCCATGGGGATTGCTCAGAGCGTAGTACGCCTCCAACTTCATGGAAAGTAGCCGGGCTTACGGTGGGATGGCGACTGTTCGGTGACAAGGACAAACTCGACGGTACTACAGTATGCCACCGAGCTTCCCATGCACAGACCTCTCGGAAGAGGCGAATCGTGGCATGTTCGCCGAGATTGCGAGTAACAACACACCAAACATATTCGTACATCATGTGCAGGTATAACATGCAGATTGCAAATATGAGTATCGACCCTAAATTTGTCAAACTCACGACTGACGTCGTTAGAATAGTCTAATCTTATAAAATGAGGGTACGAACAGCCTACGTGCTTAGGACCCCTTTGTATATAGACTAGACTACACCACGTATTTTGGTTTCCCTTGTTTTTTATTATTCTTTCTGGACATGTTTTTAAGAAATCGACGACGCCATTTACGATGCATATTGCCGGATGGCATAGTTCGTAGATATTGATCGCACGCTGCAGGTTCTGCCAAAGCCACCATGCCTGCAACTGGATTTACAGCAGATACCAAACGCCGACACGCCGAAAACCGAGGCTTGTTGCGTTTCACACGGTAAAGGTGCAATTATGTCCTTCCTTTTTAAATGCGCATGGAGCAAGTGTGTATGACAGCACTACTCTTAAATACCTCGTACTAGTTCATAGTTGTCACAGTTTGGCCCAACCCCAAAGACGAGGCAACCGTCGTCCCTAAACGAAGCGTCGGCGTGCCGGTTTCTGCTTTCTGGCACGAACCAGGTTGACAAACCCCTGGCGTAGCGTAGTATTTAAATTTGCCACGAACCGTGTCGGCCCACGTCGCGACGCTCGTGTCATGCTCCCACACAATGTACGTTTAGTCGCTGCAATGAGATTGGCGTCCGTGAGTGTTCGTCAGCGAGGTAATCGTAGCTTACTTACGACTGCGAAAATAAGTGTGTGAGCCTTGGGCTCCACGGTAAGTGAACCCATTACACCGTATCAGGTATTGTGCTTTAGGGTGTACCTCGTATCTGCTGATGTAATAAGATGTGTACTTTTGTACGATGCCAGGTAGTAGGTGGTTTCATGTTGCTCTTACGATCAGTAACTACGTGCGCGTTCCAGGTATTGGTTAGTAGCAGCTATTATGCCGGTCAATGTACTGCGTCGTCAAATGACTATCTGAAAGAGTTTTCCTGTTTGCTTACCTGTGCAGCGCTCGTCGTTCGGCCGCCCCAGGCTCGTTGACGGCTATTTCCCCCTCCTCCACGAGCTGCTTTACCTTGCCAAGGTCGCCGTTGTGGGCAGCCTTGTGCAGCTCCGTGTCCGTCGGCATCTCCGCCGGAGACTGGCAGCAAGCCGGTCCAAGGTCGAGGTCCTGCTTTTCCTCTCTTCTATTTACAGCAAACCTGACACGCGGTACCGCACCCTCAACACCCGACGGTAATTCTCTGTCCTTTGCCTCACCTCGAACTACACAGCCACACTACCCGCAAGAGGACGACAAGGAAAGAAGCTGGTGCTTCGGTAGCGCGTTGGGTTTCGTGCTGCCGTTCCTCTCGAACAATTTTTAACGTCGCTGGACCTAACGCACCCTCTCTGTCTCCTTGACAACGTCCCCCCTCGATATAGACTATGCTTCTTCAAGAAGAGCGTTCCGTAGTTCTGCCCGTTCTTGCTGCTGCACAATTGGGCAAAACCCGGCTCATTTGAGACCAGATCCACAATAGCTGCTGCCCGTCATCAGCCCCTAGACTGCATCCTAGCACGCTCTGCTTGGAGAGGGAAGTTATCGAGTACAAGCGCAGCTGAGGAGGGGGACTTCACACTACGTAGCAGCGCTCCGAAGCCTCGTCGGTCTTTGGTCTTCGGTATTTGAGGGGCAACTTTGACGGTTTCGTTTTTAGCAGGGCTTTCTGATTGGCTGTTTTTTCGAAACGGCACTTTCACTAGAGTCCCGCCGCGTTTTTGCACCCTCACGGCTTCCCCATCACGATCAGAGCAGGCGGCGGCCTTCATGCGGTCCTGCTTCACACTCTAGTGCAGCTGGACAGCAGCCCTGTTGTTGCAAATTTGCTTATTATTTGCCAGAGACGAGATACGATGTCTCTCTCGGCTGCATCGGCTGCCTGGTGCGGTGGTGCGGCGGGATTTGGATGCCATCATCGTGCTCTTGCCTTCGTGGGAAATCCGATCATGAGACCCGCCATCCCACCTGCAAAGCTCATACATGGCCGCAGCCCAGCACGGGGTTGGACCTCTCTCGGAGATGTGCACAAGCAGCCCTGGGTGCTGCAAGAGTCGATAGCGCGAGGTGCTGGTCGTCGTGCTGCTAAGGTGCACATGGGTATGAAGGCAGGAGGGGAGGAGGAAGGGATGAAGGGATCCGGGGCGCTGCGGAGTGCCAACATTAAACTAATGAGGTGCGGCCGCTGCTATGGATGATGCTCTGGCTGTAGGGTCGGTTCGTACGCAGAGAGAAAGGGTGATATCACGGAAAGGGCGTACGGCTGGCTTTCTTGCCTAGACGTTGGATCTGCCAGAAAAAAATGCCAGTAGAGAGCTTTAGCACTGCAGCACGTCCAGTACGACTGCTGTATTGTTGTACACGAGAACGATGTACTGCTTGTACGTGTGTAGTGTATCAATATATCGGCACCGCAGTACTTCCAACTTGACAGCAAAAGAAGCACGAAGTTCGCGCGCATTGGACGTTTGAATTATGTACTTGTACACCTCGGGCAGGTCACACACGAGCTAGATAATCCATTGTAGATCCTAGTATCTAAGAGCAGATAGATCCCTCTGGTTTATAGGATCTACGCGGCCTAGACCATGTTTGCCTAGTGGGGGCCGCTCGACCTGCATGACCTAGCACATGTTTGATGGGTTGGATCTCCACTATTTCCAGGTACACAGATACAGGATGATTTACAACTATCAATAGATCGCGATCCGTCTGCGTTGGGGAAAGTTTTGTCAGGACTTGACTGATCCCTCGTTCATCTCGCCAAGTAGACTGCGGCAGTACCGCCGTGCGTATCATGTACCGGGTACCTGGTGTCCTGGCACGAGATGCACGCGGGTGTGGAAATTGCAGTCGGTGTGAGTGGGTCGATCGGACGAAAAGTCCCTTGTCCGATTCGCCAAATGCCTTCCACATCTTTACGGCGTTCGTTTTTCATCACTCACACCAGGTGCCTGGTAAATAATAAGCCACGCGCATGTGTACTGCTTGTTGTACCAGGCTTTCATGCCGTGATGTTGCGTGTAATGGCACCCATCGGGGTTATCCCACCCCTCGGGGTCATGGCACAGGGGTGCGGGAAAAACGAGAACAAAATGATTGAATTCGATTCTTGCACCACGATCGGGGTTGTCACACCGGGTGCGATAACCCCGATAGGGTGCGATGACCCCGATACAAATTCCACTTCGGATATATAATACGGTTGCGTGCTACCACGAGTGGCTGCGGGCCAAGTTTTCAGGTGTAACGTGTAGAAGAGTACTCGCAGTACTTTAACATGCGAATTGTGTGTGCGCGCAGCTGAGCCCTCGGCGGGATTATGATTTGTATTTCGCCGCCTTTTTCGAGATTAGGGTATTTCGCCGCATTTTTTCGTTTTCGCCGCGTCTGCGGTCTGCGGTCCGGAATGTTGTGGGTTGCGGGTGAATGCGTTGGTAGTTATATTCCCGCACGGTAAGACTACTACTGTTTGAGGCCGCTGTTTATGGTACCCATATGCAGGCCATAGATCTTGATCTATACAAGATTCGCCTACAGTAAGATCTGTGTACACTGCATGTGGAGACGGATGGTGGTTCTGACAATTTCCAATATCGGAAAAACACCGAAACTTTGGGTGTTTCGTCCCGATCTTATTTCTTCTCCAGATGTTGTCTCGAGGTTAGGCCGCAAATATTCCCCCGCGCACACACGCACATAACAGCAGTAATTCGCGAAGACGCGACAGTCCCCTGGACCATTTGCCGAGCAGCTGCCGCTTTCCGCTTGACGCCCGCGCGCCTCGATCGCCATGGTCTGTAGCGTGTGGAGGCGCTACGGCGCGTTTGTATGTGTTTCGGCTTTTCGAAATCGTACAACCAACCCCTCTGAAAAAGGCCAACGAATATATTGAACATTGTTGTTAGCTTCTGCATCTAGACTCGTATTTTGCTATACACACTGTTTGAAAATCTTACGTCGGCATCTCGACCTTTCGGCGGCGAAACGAATGCCAGGAACATCTGTAACCTTGATCGGGGTACTATTAACAATGGCCTAGTGCAGAAGTTTTTCTTTAGAATTGCGTATTTCGCCGCATTTTTTCGTTTTCGCCGCGTCTGCGGTCTGCGGCCCGGTATGATGCTGTGGGTTGCGGGTGAATGCGTTGCTAGTTGTATTCCCGCACGGTAGGACTGCTGTGTGACACAAAGGAAGCCGCTGTCGTATTCTGCAGCATCGCACCCGTCGTGGTTATCGCACCGGGAGGGGCGTCGGCAAAGCTGATACGACGTTATTAGTTTAATTCGATTATCGCACCTCTCTCTGGGTTATCGCATATATTACAAATCGGAGTTAACGTATCGGGGTGCGATTAAAATCCAAGAAAGGAATGATCGTGCAAAAAATTGAAAAACGTCGGCTGTGAGTACCACCGATTGAATGGTTGAAACTCAACTTTGCAAGCTGCGTGGTACATATATTTCATTTATGATACGAATGTCGTTTTGTGAATTGGACCGGTGACAATGGAAGGCCAAATGTTTGAAATTCCCGAAGGTCCCAGCCAAACTTTGCCTGAACGGTCGCCTATGGACCCAATTTGGTAGAATTATTTTTCATAACTTTCCAAAATTCCGGAAAAAAAACGATTTATCGCGGCGATCGTGGCCAACATCGGCCTGACAAACTCTCGAGAAGATCTTGGATTAGACGCGGCGCAATTTCGTGTTCTCCACGCACTTAGTTCGACAAAGTCAACGACAGCGTCGTGAACTCTGAACGTGGCGAGCTCGTGAGCGGCTCCGACCCCCCCTTGGTATACAGCGCTCACCCTACGGCCGGTGATTTGTGGCGGGCGCCGATCAGGCTTCTGTTAAAACACATTTGGCGGCTGGTGTCTAGAAAACTGAGACAAAAACTCTCTATCGTCTTCCAACGGGCGAAGCATAGCTTTTTGAGAGGATGTAACGTAAGACTACAGGACAAAACAAGGAACCTCTCACGCCCTAGGACATGGATCGAGATGAACTCTTCAGCGTTGTCACGTGCACCCATGTGACCTTGTCCGGAACGAAGAGGGGTGACCATGGGTTGTCTCTATCTCGAGATCGAAGGTCAATCGTGTTTGGTGGACAGTGTTGATCGAGGCTAGATGAAACTAGACAAATTGACCTGTTGGACCGCATGACCAAAAAAAGAGCCAGAAAATAAATGTTTTTATCGTTTTTTCCTCATAGCGACGTTACCCGGAATCTTTCAGCAAATAGCCCCAACAAAAACTTTGGAAAGTTTTTGGTGAAACTTTCAGCTTTCCATTGTCATAGGTTTTAAATCTGCGATGTGGTTGTTTTTTAATTTAATTTTACAAAAAAAATGAAAAACGTCATATGTGAGTACGACCGATTAAATGGTTTAAAAAACGATCGCAGCCGGAGGGCATCACACGCATTCGTACGGTTTGCGATTTTGTAAAATATTGAAAACCGTCATCTGTGAGTACGACCGATTTAATGGTTGAAAAAACGATCGCAGCCGGGGGGCATCACACGCATTCGTATGGTTTACGAGGCAAACGGTTTTTTTTTAGTTTCCATGCGCAGAGTGGTTAAGCAAAGACTTTAAAGACTGGATGTCGTTGTATCACCCTGATGACCCTGGCTGGTACTAAAAGAGTCGACGACCAATGTCCTTCATGGGGACGTACACACCATGTGACACGCGAGATCGGAGTATCACACACAGCTTGCAAAATACGAGTTCCGACAAAATCCTCGATCTCACAGTTGCAGTTTAGTTTACTTGGAGTGCTTGCGACAAACGATCTTCGCAAAATACTTCTACTACAATTTTTTTCCCGGAGGTAGGATTTGCGGCACTTTTCTCCGAACACGGCAAGTACTTTACCGACGGTAAGGTTTGGAAAAAAACTTGCGGTTCTTTTTGTGTCTTCTTTTCATTGGCCTACAACGCACCGACCATCTGTCCGATGCAGCTCTAGTCACTAACCATGGAGCATCTTCCTTGCCTGGCACGCACGACCAGCTGCGCGATGCTTGCTGCATCGACACAACACAACAACCGCTGAGAGCACAGACTCGAGAGGTGTAGCTAGAGTATGACGCGGATAAGCGGCGTTGGGGTGTGTCCGCAGGCCGCCGCGTTCTCGCCCGCTTTGTTTCGTGGAGAATTGGTCGTTCAGAAATGGCTACTCGTACTCGTGCTCGTACCGCTATGCTGATATCATAGACCATGACAGCAGGAAAGATCGTGCATGTATCATTTCAATTTCACCACACCTCGATAGCAGCAGCAGCAGCAGCAGCGGAGGCGCGGTGCGAGGCCGCCGCAGTCTAAGCGTCATGCGCCGGGCGTGCTCGGGCAGAGCGCGCCGGCGCGGTGGCGCGCGTATGCTGCGCGCAGCATCAAGCAGCAGCACACGACGAGAATAATGCTCGTACGAAGCCGGTTCCAAAATTGAAAACATCAAGAACAGATGCTGTTGCTGTTGCCGGGGCTGGGGCTAGTGCTGCTTGTTTTTGCTGCTGCCGCTAGCTGCCGCTGGCTGCCGGTAGCTGTACTTCTGCTTGCTGTGCTGCTGCTTGCTGTAGAACGATAGCAGCGGCGGCACTGCGGTCGATTCTGCCGCCGCCACCGTTGCTTGGCTGCCGTCGCTACTCGTCCGCTGCTTTTTTGGTATTTTTGTAGTGCTTCCTTGTTTTCTCTTTGCCTTGTTGCCGCAGATCCCCACTTCCCCCCCGCAATTTTGGAGGCGTCGCCTGCAGGATTTTGTTTCCTTCCTGGAAGGAAACAAAATCGTGATGGGAAGGGAATTTACCTTTTTTCACGGAAAAAAGGCGTTTTTCCGAAGCACGTTATTCGCAAACACTCTATTTAAAAAAAAAAACTGTTGTATGTATGGTTCCAGGGTATCACACTGCTGTTGTGGCTATACATATAAATATAGTTATAATTGCTCTGCTCGACGAGTCGTTCAAAGCGAAATATTGAGCGTTTTTATTTTTTTGCCCACCCCATCGTTTATCTTCGCACTTTTTCTTTTCTCTTTCTCCCTACCTATGCAATTCGACGCGAGTCGACGAGGGAAGACAATGCTGAATTATTCTCGCGATAAAAAGGAAGGCGTTATTATACCGTAGTGGGAAAGGGAAAGGAGGGCCCGCTATGTGACCCCGGATCTGAGTTACTACTGGGAGGGAGGGAGGGCGAGAGCAGTGCAAGGATAATAAAGGGGACGAAGAAAAAAGAAAGGAAGAAAGAAAAAAAAGAAGACGTAAGTCAGATCCAGGGCCACAAAGCAGGCTTTTCTCCCTCCGCCCCACTACAGTACGTGCCTTCTGTTTTATCGCGAAAATATTTCAGCCCTTTCTTCAGTTCGTGTCGATCAACCTTTGTTTGTTGTGTCGATATTGTGTCGATCCTGAAATTGCTACTAAGCTCCGCAACGCTAAACAATACATCGATTCGTGATACGCTGCTAGGATGCTGAGATTACAGCATTTGGCGCTGTGGTCCACAACATATGTTCGTGATACACTGATGTTACGCATTAAACTAATTGGCGTAACTGTCTGAACGCAGCATCTATCGTTCGTTCCGTCGTTTTTCGTTCAAGTTACGCTGGCATTAGTACGTCTCATATACTCCGACGAGTAGTGATACGCTGGCATTAGTTGGTCTCCTGTATACTACGACGAGTAGCTTCTTTCTTTTTTTCTCCGGCGGATGGGGAAACATAAAGCTCGCCACACTTCCACGTACATGCGTATTTTTCAGACATGTCGTGTGTCTATTTAGCTCAATTGTATTCGCAATCCAATATTGTTGGCTGTGGCGTATCGTTCGATTCCCGTGGTAACGACAGCGCGAGCTAACCCTACCGGCAGTCACCGTTACTACTACAGCAGTGCAAGCTCCCTTGGTTTACGGATGCGTGGGTATGTTACCCCCCTTCATCCCTGAGGATCAGGTGCGGTGGAGATAGCCACCCGGAAAGTCATTCCTGCGGGTAGTGTGGGACTGGCGCATCCTCACCCACTAACAAAAACCCCGATCATGAGAAAACAGCCTTCCGTCGAGCCTAGCCCAGTTACGGTTCACCCTCCTCCTACCTACCCATTCGGGCGTTGACCCTTGGCGGTATTGCAATAATCGCATGTGGCTTGGGACGACAAGTCAACTTTGACGTTTGTCGTTTTATCATTGTAAACATTTTCGACTGTTTTCAGTGGTACGACGAGCACCACACCAGAGAGCACTACCGACAACAACAACAACAACAACAACAACAACAACAGAAACAACAGAAACAACAGCAACAACAACATCTGCTCGTCGAACCACGCGCGCAATAGTTGCAACCGGCGCATAATATGTACGAAACAATAAATGCTGGACAGTAGTAGTATAGTGGCCCCTCTGTGATGCCAATTGAGTAGTGCAGGTTGCCTAATAAATAAAGCGCATGAACAATCGCTTGGCCAGATGGTAACAACCAGTAATGGCAGTGCATGAAATGGTGGTGCTAGTTGCCGTTTTAAAGCCGTGTTTCTGGTTGGCACATGCCGGCGCCTGGGCCTCTCAAACATCCGGACGGCGTGTTCTGTTACGTGCTCCTCGTCAAAGGGCTCCGCATGGCTCTCGCGTCGATCCGACAGATCGCCGGGGCCATCGATCCACACCACTAGCACCCTCTGTGGATCGACCCTCTTCGCCGCCACATAAAGGGTGCCGTGCGACGTGTGCAGGGTAGAAGTCGTTATTATCACCGCTATTGACACTGCTTTTAGCAACATCGAGGGTAATCTGAAAATGAGCCCGGTCCAGACGTGTTGGAATTACTGATAGCATGTGTCGAACGGATATTTTCGACCGTGGAACGCTTGCAAGTACCGGGCAGGCTAACTCGGTTCATCGTGCCACAAAAGACACCTTCCCAGACGTGGTTTGAGAACGTACAAGAAGTAGCTGTTCGTGCTTTGAATGTGGGCCGTTTCAGTCCAACTATCGCCACTATTCAGAAGCACATCAAAGCGTGCATAGGTAGCCAGCATCCTTCTTTGTTGCCGCATTTTGGTAGAGCACTAGACCTACCTCGCGACAATATCGAGGGGATGTGGGACATTTTTCGCTGACGCGAAAGACAACATGACTGCCGCCGTAACCGCCCAACATGTGGCGGCCTCCCTCCCGGTCGCCTCTTGCCAGCAGCAGACTAGAAACAGTACGTGGCTTGTGGTGACAGTATCGGACAACCAATTGTTTTGCGATAATGGTTCCAAGTCCCCTACCGATGTTCTTTTACATGATTTTCTGGGAATGAGCACGCGGTTCATCCGTGCAAATTTGTAAAGTGCTTTGACAAATCGAGGTTGTGACTCCTGTTTTTCACCTACTTGCTGCTGTGCGATGGAAATTAACACTCTAGTTAGGGGCGCTCGAGACACACACTAGTCACGGTTACCTTGACGGTTCCGTCACACGTTGTGCTGTGCGGCATCGGTTGCATCGGTTCACTTGTGCGAGGGGGGTTAAAACGAGGACACACAAAACAGAGAATCGGCTGTTTTTGTAGGAGAGTCGGCAGCCAAAACACTGGGCGGCCGAACACAAGCCCATCGCCACAAGGTTTTCGGTATGAACAGAGGAAATGACCAATAGTACCGTCGGCACATTGCGGCCACCTACGTCGCTGGTCTCCTACGGAGACTCACTAACCTTGGACAGACGAGTCGTTCTACGGTAGCCCCCTCAACTTTTCTTCAACGAAATCGCCGGTTTCAAAACCAGCTCCCGGCCGAATCTCCTGAAATTCGGTGTCCCTCGACACCCCGACGTCGTCGATCGATAGGTCTTTGCACACAAGAAAATATATGAATGCTTTTGTTTTCAAATGTATCCTTCCTTGTGTCGAGCAGCCATTAAACGTTCGTTAAAGAAAATCAATTGTTTTGGGGAGGGGGCTATCGTAGAATCCGTCAAACGGTCGCGGTTGTGGTTGTATTTTTGTGTGCATCCCAGTCCCTAACATACACCCAACGCGCGTCGACCCTGGCCTTCAAGCCCGCACCAAACGCGTCTGTGAATATCTGAAAACGATCAAGGTACTTGCGGTCGAAATCCTTAAAACATGGTTGGTACTGCCGCTGATAATGCATCGGTGTGCAACCTTACGGCGACCCTCGTGCTCGGCGGGACCAGATTCGTAGTTGAACAAACGCGGTACTCGAAATCTAGATGGGTTCTGTGCTACGGAGTACACGTGAGTCGATTATTGGTCGCCCTCAAGCTCTAAATAGCAACAACCCTGGCAGGCGCCAGTACAACAGTACTGACGGTGCATGTTTCACCGTGGCTCTATCCGACAGTAGATTTGAATGAACATCTATTGATGTTTACGGTGCCATCAGGAGACGCAGGAATTGAAATGCGGAGGGGATTGACTTTTATCAGTTCGTGAGTTCAAGGAAAGCAAAAGTCCCCCCTCGCTTTGATATGTTTTGCTTGTCGTACGTGTCTGTGCAGCATCTTGGTTACAGGCGAAGTGGCTGTTGGAGCAGCTGCTGCCGGTCTCGCCTACATTACCCAGGTGTGTGCACTGCTATCCACGGAAGAAGTTAACATTTTTCGATGGGAGAAGTATGCAAATGAAGCTGGCTTTTGCTTCGGAACGCTTGGTTTGGTAAAGCTTTTATGCAGGTTGCAAGCTCATGGGACATGTACTGCTGTGATATTTCGGTAGGCAGGTGATTGGTTGTCTCAGCGTAGATCAGTTAAGATTGTGTACATGGTGCCCAGTGAGACAGGCGTCGTAAGCAGTATTGATATGTGGGTTGATTTAAGTGCTTCTTCGTATAGTTGGAGCTGGAACACGCACCGTCTCTCAGCCCCCCGTGGGCAGCCCTCCCCTCGTTCGGTTTTCGCGGTTGGTGAGCGTCGCCGGTTCTAGCGGCTCCCCAAAAAGAGAAACGACGGACGGTCGTTTGTCTTCGTCGGTCACTTCAGGGAGTCATCCTTTCCCAGCACTGCCGTTGTACTCATACCCGATGTAGATTGCTAGAGAATGTGTCGTAGGTGCCTGCCGTGTTGCCGAAGGGCCCTTGCCAGAGGCCACTCAGCAACAAAGTGGAGGTTTTTCTCAAGCACGTTCGCGCTGCCGAAAAAAAGTGATCCCGTACTAATTCCAAGTAGTTTTTTACCGCCAAACTTAGGATGACTCAGTTCAGTGCTACTGCGGTTATTTAAATGGTTCCGACACCGTCGTCGTTCGTCCGTGATATCGTGGACCACGTATCCGGTGGCATTGCTGCAAGGGGGTTGTTTGCCCGGTGCTGTACCTCCGGAAAATACATCCACCAGCCAGGCGACGATATTTAGTACAGGACACCTGCTAAGAACCAGGGTACAGCATTGCAATAGTATAGCAGGGGTCGTCCAGTAAGGCGATGGTGTGCCAGTGCCATATGACCGCCTTATATAGGGAAGCCGACTTATTCTTTCCGGGTTGTAAGTACCTTATTGCACTTCCCCCGGTCCGTGCCAAGCGCTTTTGACCGCCTTATATCGGGATACCGCCTTATACAGGGATACCGCCTTTTTGGGGGACCCCCACTGCTGTCATAACAAAGGCAGGTTGATAGTTGCAGGAATTCAAGAGATCTGGGAGCCGTTATACTGACGTTAGTGTAGAACGCACTCCCTCCCAAACATGCGACCTAGCTGAGGGTCAGTGTATCTGTCTGGTGTTGAAGGTGTCCTGTACCGAGCTGGGCCAGCCTAGGCTCTGTCGAAACGGGTGATCGGCCACGCAGAGCACAACCCAATTTCATGCAGGTAGACGTGGAAAATTTGACACGGCGCACTGTACCCTATAGTCTCTTGTTCCTGTCGCCCCTTATACCCTCCCGCCCTTGCCGCCAATTTTTAACATGTATGATACCAAATAGTGCCGGGGTCCGTTACATTGCTGGTGTTGTTGGCTGGTACACACCGGCAGTATAGGGAAAACACCAAAACTGTGCCCTATACCTTCCTGTCCCTGCCGCCGCTTATACCCTCCTACGCTTCCCACCCCCGCACCTTGTGCGGTTTCCAAGTGGTGCTGGATGGTATACCGCAGCCCGTAATGACGTTCTCTTTGCGTGTTGGTACGTAGTGAGGGGCACGTATATATGATGGTGTTTTTGCGTTGTTGGTTTTTCTTCCGTCGGGATGTTTTTTCTTGCCTTTTGTTATGACCACGCACTAGATTCCAGAAATGAGGTAAGGTGAGAACTTCGTCATCGTCATCATCATCATGACCGCGTACCCGTCTGCCCCTGCCGCCCTGTCACGCCCTCCTGCCCATGCCACCCCTGTACCCTTTTATGGCGGGGACCCTGTACCTTTTTCTGGCGAGGAAAGACTAACCCTTTTGCAGATGCTGTGTTTTCAGCTCCCGCCATCGGCATGGGCTGTCTAGGCGCCCTCCCGATCTTCCTTGCGAGTGTTTTCCTGGAGAAAAGCGGGATCGAGTTTTTCCGCAAGATCGACCAAGACACGAAGTTGTACGTCATTCAAGTTTTCGGAGCGGAGAGGAACTGGCCGGTGAGTGTGCTTTCGATGTTTCTGCGAGCGAAAGGCCGGCAAATGTTTTTCAATTTTCGTTTTTGGACTTAATAAACAACATCGGTCGCGCGAGAACTCGTATGTTTTCTGGGAGACCGATACATAGTCAGAGTGTTATTTACAGCGTTAGCCTCTGAGGCGTTTTAGGGTTGAGGCGTTCGTCCGAGTAATCTGGCAGTAGTACGAAAAAAAACGTCTCCCCCGAATGCGGAAATGTTCCTGGTATTAACTGAATCAGCCCCACACTGCCACCTATGTATGAATTGGAATGCTTGTCGACGATGCTACGTCGTGTGGCTTTTTTTTCACAGGAACACGTTGCCTCTCTCCACGCGAATGCGGGCTGTATCGCCATCGCACTGCTTGCCTGTACGGTGGCGTCACCAGAGACATCTAACGCGCCCCAGGGGAGTCAGTTCTCAACTTCGGCGGAAACGCGTGCCCCGACCTACGATCATGCCGTGGCTCGTGCTTGTTGTCTTCCCGCCTGTTTTGGTACCCTGGGATATGTCACGTGTTACCTCTCTTCTCTCTTCTTTCCTCTCTCCTACCCTGCGCGTCTCGTGCCTCTCATCATCTATCTACCTTCTCTCCCATGACACGTCTCGTCATCGGTTTGCTTTTTCTAGCACCTCCGCACGCTGGGTCTGGCTCGTACTCTGCATCCCGTACCTCGTACATAATTGTCAAACTTTCGGATGGACGTGAAGGGGTCCCTCTTTTTATCTTCGCATTGGTCCATCGTCCCGACCACGTCGTTGAAAATGACTAACTTTACTTCCGCTGCCGTGCACCCGCCGCGCGCCCTCCCCGGTCGGCACTTGCATAACGACAGGTAGTGTTCTTCTGGTCGTTCATCCTGGCCGCAAATGCAGGTGACATTTTTGTTGGTCAAAGCCTTAGAGGCTATTCCGATATCTCGGCGCCTCGTTCCCGCCTGTCAGCGGTCAATGTACAGCCTAGACTCAAGACACTTGAGCGCCGGCGTGTGCGATCATCACGCCGCGTCGAGAATGGGGTGAAAGCGAGCTCTCCATAGGGCCAGCATGTGTCAGTCCATCATATCGGCACAATCAGGGATAGGGTTACTAGGGCGCGCGGTAAGGGTAGTATCAGACTGTTCTCATGTCTATGAGGGTACGTCGTGGTTGTCGGAGGGGTGGTTTTATGTTTTGCTCATGCAGCCCTGTCGAGCGGTTTTTGTACTGTTACCAGGGCTATTCCGCGCCATCAGCACCGTTTGTAGCGGCTCTCCTGCGGTCTCGGTCCCCCGCCAACGCTTCTCCGTGCATGTCCCGTTGTGAAAAAGCGGCAAGGGGCATGTGTCGCACAGCCGCTTTCTTGTGCACATACCGCTTCTGCGCGCAGAAAATATTACAAGCGCCTTTCAACACCTTCCTGGCGCCGGCGCCGCCACCGCCGTGCGCCGTTCCTTGTCTGCCAGGGTTTTTCGAAGAGGTGCTGTTCCGCGGGGTGATCCAGCAGTGGCTGGGCGGGGTCATCGGTGCGTTACCGGCCCTAGGGATAACGTCCGTGCTCTTCGGACTGGCTCACTCGCCCGTGCCCGGAGCCAGCTCCTTCACGGAGGCCTGCTACGGAGCTAACTTCGGCCTCCTGTACATGGTGGGTCGCCGTCTCTGAGGTTGAGCTGACGCATTGAAAAACACGAGCTGAAACGTGGTGGGCCGTCCATGAATTCGAACCAAAATGTTGAACAAAGTATGACCTGAAATGTGGTGCGGCCGCCGTCACTGAAGTTGGTTTCTTCTTTTTAAACATGAGCAGGAAACGAGGCCGTTTTGTTTTTTGTTTTGATCGCGTGCAAAGGAGGCGGTACGTAAAATTAATTGTTGAAACAAATATTAACGCGAGCAAGAACATGAAATCATTGTTTATCTTTAGGCGACTTGTATCGGATCGGTGGTGTGCCTACGTCGCCATGCGTCTCTTTTCTAAATCAAGCAGCGGTATGAAGAGAATAGAAAGATGATGGTTCATGCATGTTACGATGGGGAGGGGGGGGGGGAGGGGGGGGGGGGGGGGGGTTGTTGCTTGTCTTATTCATTTGACCGTTCATCACTCATCCCCTTGGAGCCGGAGCACCGTTCTTACACCTAATAGAGACCCCCAACAGCTGGGCGCTCAGTACGTTTTTTCCGTATACTACATAATAAGGCTTTGCTTGTCCTTCCTCCTCTGGCCTCTGTGGCCAATGTATAGTTCCTAGGATAGGCGATCGTTTTCTCGCTTCTATCCAATGTACCAAAATCTCTCCATGCCACATCCGGCACGGAGGAGGGCGTTTTTGGGGACCTCTTCTTCCCACCCGCGCTACGGTAGAGATGGGTACCTGTTGACTATATATTTTTTCTTCCGAATGACGGGGCTCCTTAACGCAAACACTGCTGGAAACCCATGATCGTCGGAATGCCATTTATGCCACTCTTGCTTTTTGCGACATTAAATGGTTTGGTCTCCTAGGCCGTGGGTTTTGTTGTTCACCGGGGTGGCCTTTTCACTTTTTACCCAAAACCCAAACAAGCTTCTGGGTGACGGTAAAGAGTAGTTTATTGAGCAATCACCCTTAGAAGGCAAAATCAATGGTTGGTGCAGGTCTCTACCGTAGCGTGTTTCTTCCATCGCCTCGGGTCCTCTCGCACGACTGTGTACCTTTTACAAGGTTCTCCTTTCTGGGTGTGGTTGGCTTGGAATCCCAGGGATGTCTCAAGTTGAAAGAGGCGTGGGGGGGGGGAAGTCACGAAATTAAGGAAAGACGTGTCAACCATCAGCCGCCCAGCCACCGCGCGCAAGTAATCCGGCAAGTAACATGTAGCTTACTGTAGGCTATGTTTTGTTTCCGCGGTGTCGTGGAATTTACTTGTCACGCTTTGCCGGTTTTGAGCGAGATACAGGGGCGTCACGCTTGCTACGAAAGGGCTAGCACTCTTTGGCTACACAAGATGTCTTGATGATGGGGCTCCTTGAGACCCAAATCGTCAAAATGTCATTAATATGCATCCTTGTTCTGTTTTTTTTTTTTTTTTCAAACCTACGCCATCTTGGGTTGGTTTTCATCGAGCCGCGTGTTCAGTTTACTCGATATCGTTTTTTTGTATACCTACGCTATCTTGGGTTTGTTTCAGCGGACCGCACTTTCAGCGTACTCTTAGATTGGTTTAAACCCCAAGTGGTCGGCATGTCATATCCTTGTTTAAGCAGCAAAACGTTTTATCGTATACCTGCGCCATCTTGGGTTTATTCCATTGGATCACACTTTCAGTTTACTCAAAATACACAGCTTTGGGTGAGATGTAGAGCTCCTCAAGAGCCTCAGAAAGCACAATGGTTGCGGCACCTGTACCGTACTATTGGTAGCATACATCCAGGTCCGGCTAGCGACCTCAAGCCCGGCATTAAATTAGGGGGTTACGCTCTTGATAGCGTGTTTGCAACTTTTTCGGTTTATGTTGGGTTGGAAAACAAAACTAATAACTAGGACTGAAACGGACGAAGGTGATATATAGAGTTTTGATCAAAGTCCCTTTTGGTCTATTTCACAGCTGAAGTGTATTTTTCACTTTGTAAAATATGCGGTCCAAAGCCGACAAACCCACGCGCAAAAAATACGTATGGTAGGTTGGATAAAGAAAAAGAGAAATATATGGTAGGAATACGTATTGCTCCCAACCGATTGTTTTGGCTGTTTTTTCGTTGGTACGGTTGGCCTCGGATTGTGATTTTCGACGGTTTCAACACTATTAATAGTATGGTATGTTTTCATACCCACTCCAACCCAACCAAAGTTGGTGTTAATAGTTGGTGTTACTAGTTCGCAAACACCCTATTAGGGTGGTGATTCGCGAGAGCAATACGACCGCCTTCTTGAGGGAAACCGGCCTTGTTCATTCCAGGATGTGAGTGCAATTCGCCAGTCGCCAAGCGATTTTTTTCCGCCTTGTATGGGGATACCGCCCCTACTGCACCGTGATACTATAGTATCGTAGCGCGGGCCGGTTGTAGTCGAGCGCGTCTTTGTCGGCGATCCAACGAACGCAAGCCGTTTCAACAGCCCCAGACCGGTTTTTTTTTTTCCCCCAGATGCAGCACAACGTGTGTTTCGTCTCGCGAACGGTCTTAACACAGTGTTTGACTCTTTCAGCACCGCACTCCCAAAATGCGGACAAAACACTTGGAAGTAGACCAGGAACACTTTTTGGGTTGGAAATGGGTTGAACACTTTTTGAGATCGAGGTCGACCCAAATGTGAAGTATTACCTGGTAGCGTTTTGGCTTCCACGATAACCTACTTTGGTTTGCCTGCGAGCTTCCAACCGATTGCGGACCCACCTGGATGGCAGCAGTTTCAGGCCGATTAGTCGGCACCGTCGCTGAAGTATGGAATGTGTTGTGCCCCATCCGGGAAAAACGCAGTTATTACAATTTTTGGCGTTGCGGCACATGACCTTTGACTGCGACTAGCAAACGATAGCCTTGACACCAGCCCATTCTAAAAGTTTTTTTTCAAGAGCCTTCACGGGTCGGATCATTTCTAACGGGTGCCCCGACGCGATCCTACCCGACCCGTGATACTTGAAGCATTTCTGACTCGACCCGGCCCGGCCCGTGAGACCGCCTCAGTCAACCTGTGAGAGTTTATCAACCTCCTGAACCGGCCCGGGGGCCGGTTGATGACCCGTGAAAAAGCCTTGCCCGTATTCCTTTCTTTCTTTTTTTCGATGGCTCTTTCGTTTCCGAACACCGCCAGATGTCTGGGGGAAACATTGTGGTGCCAATCGTGGCGCACGTCGTCTACGATCTCCTCACGTTTTTGGAGGTACACCAGAGAGCAACAGCCCAGCTAGAGCCCGCGGTCAATGGAACTCTACCCCCGAAGGAACAGGTGACTAGATTTTCGTCCTCCTGATAGATCCGGGCAGGTGAACATTCCTCGGGCAGCATTCAGCACGTTTTAGTATTAATAACGCTTCCATGTCTATTTATGGCGCTACCAGTGCGCACCGGCAGCAGCGCTGCGTTGTTGGTTGGGTTTGTCTCCCAACCTCTTCAAATGGATCGACTGTTTCCTCGGTTTCACATGTTGTCCGATGCCAAGCGCTGATTGGTCCAAGTTTCTAACGCCGTGTTGATGGGACCGAGTCGCGAGGGTCTGTTCCAGCATCGGATTTTGGGTATTTTTTTAGTGTGCTCATTTAAGCATGGCGTCGCGAGTGGTTTGGCAAGCGTCGATGGGCACTGTCGGCCAGATTGCTCAATGCTTTGTTAAAGGATTCGTTCGCAACCACATCTAGGGGTGTGCCCGTCGATTTTGAGTGATGATATATTGCGGTATTCCAAGCGTTAGAGGAGAGGGGGGGACGGTAACACTACAAATCCCTACCTGTCTTCCGGAAGTTTTCGACGGACGGTGACGCCCACAACCAGCAAAGGCTTGAATGGAACTTTTGCTTCGCATCTTAGTGGGAACGTTGCATTAAACGCACGACGAGGACGTTCTAATACTGTTTCGATTGGTCCCCCACCTGGTTGTCTCATCGAAATGTCAGCTGTGTCCCATCGCTCATTTTGGGGATGTTAGAACCACCTTGCCGGCCATACCGCGCGATGGGCGCACGTACCGTTCCAGCAGCAGCAGGGCACTGATGTCGGGCAGGTGGTGCAATGTCGACCCAACTTCGTTTCGTTTTGTTTTGTTTGAGGAACCAATCGCGATCATGCGCGGGGTGCACCGACCGCCCTTGATTTACGATGCCGGTTGACTGGACTTGACTGCGTTGTGTTTTTGTTTCAGGAGCCACTTCGCAAGTATGCCCAAGGTGCGCTGACCGCCCCTGATTTACGATGTCAGTTGGCCGAACTTCACTCGGCTTGTTATGTTTGTTGATTGGCCGAGTAAACCCAACTTCCTGAGTTGGCGGATGGTAGAACCACCTTGTCCTTGTCCTTGTCCTTGTCCTTGTTCTTGTCCTTGTCCTTGCCGGGCATCACAAACACTATCGCACGATTGGCCCACCTGTTCTTGGTGCAGGAGCGAACTAACGTCGGGAAGGTGGTGAGGCAGTTCAACCTCTCCCAGAAATTTGTGGACATGTCCTACGGGATCTTCAGGCAGCTGGACCTCGACCAGAACGGCGTCATTGACCAGGGGTGAGCCCCCCCCCGGCCCCCCGCCCCCCCACCCCTCCCTAGACGCAAGCTTCCCTCGCCATATTGATAGCGTTGCTGGTCAAGGTGGGCGATTGTTATTCGTTCGAAACCCCGTGTTCAAACTTCCTATAGGCCTATGCGTATTATGCACGGACCGACTATTTTTCAGCGGTGGTACAGGAGTGTGTGGGGTAGATTGAATATCCCGGCCTCGCGCAGGTTTTAATATCTTGCCAGTACTGGGGCGAAGACTTCGTTGAAGGGTAAGGCTAGGAAGAGGCGAACGGTGTTCTTTTGTGTTGCTTCGGCCTTGTCGTTGGCATCGTTTTGCGTGCCCATAGGCGCGCTCTACCCGCATATGTTAGGAAGCATTGGTGGTCGTTCCAGCGAATAATTTCCAACTTCCAGGTGAGCCTTCTATATCTTTGTATTAGGGTTGAAGGGTGGGAGTCGTCGAATAGTCTGCGCGTATGCGCCATATGTGTGGTTTTTGTTTTTTAGGTCAGTCGAGCGATCACACCCAGATGGTAGCTCTCCCATCACAGGAGCTGATTGCTGTCGCGTTCAAGATTTTTGTTTTTAACGGCTTAAGCTGAAGGTGGTTGCCGACGTCCACGTGTCGATGACGATAATGTGTTGTACGCTACCTGCTTCGTTTTCTATATCTCGTGTAGATATATTCGCTATCGCTGACATCAATTTGCGGTTTTCGACGGCCTGCCAAATAAATTCGCGGGTTCGGTTGACAGGGAGCTCCAGCTTGGTCTTCGCACATTCGGAAAGTTCGCTTCCGACGAAGAAACTCGCCAGATTATGGAAAAGGTAAGAGCGAGCCCACCTTCTACCGCTCCCGCTTTGCAATTTTGGGGCGGGGCACATCCGGCCATTCCAGTCGGTTGCAATCCAGTCACAGTACGGGCCCGGCAAGCCGAAATGGACTAATATGAGCAAAGCTTGTTGACACCGAATGTGACACCAAACCTCGAGCAACCTTGTGCCTTTATAGGCCGTTATGTACCTGGTTCTGGTACGTTTTGGTGTGCCTGTCGCCCCGTCGGCGTATCAGGTTATCCTCGTGCCTGGTATAGGTCAGTTTCGTGGGTTCGTGTACCCCCGAGTGCAGACTCGTATGAATCCGTTGAGACTTTTTCTTGTGCACAAAATGACTTGCGGAAAGCGCGAGAGCGTGAGTTAGCAACACTCGATGAAAACTTGACGAGCAGTGGGATTGCTGAACCCTGTGTGCGATAAAAATTGAAGGCAAGACCCGGGGGGAAGAAGGGACGACACCTGTGACCACGGCTTGTCCAGAAGCTGGAAAATAGAAGGGTAAAAAAAAGAAGAAAAAAAGTGTGGCGCTCGCCGCCATGCACGATTTTTTGCTGTCCATTTTTTTTTCACCGTCCCTTATGCAGTCAGCCTGACGTCCTTAATGAGTTAGTTCTTATTCTTGGGCCAATCCCGTACTATTTTGGTTACCACGAGCATGGCACACGCCTCGGCGCGTTCTTCTGCCATTTGTCCCGCGCGATCTGCCTCGTTTGACGCGAGAAGCGTTTGTGCGTGCTGTTCCAGCAGTTTACCCTACTATTGTAGAACCTCCACCCACTTTTTGGAGGACAAATCACTTGGAACTACCATGGTGCTTTTGTTTTTGCAACCCCGAAATGTGTATAGCGACTAAACATATATGCCGGGTGCGATGGTACCAACGGTTAAGCATAGGGGGGAGGGCGCAGAGCAGTACGAGTCGTACTATGCTCCGTGGTTGGAATTTGTTTGAGACTTTTCTTTTGCGACCCGGATATACACAGCGACTAAACACATATGCCAGGCGCGATGGTACCAACGGTCTATTTTATTATTTTTTTTTTTTCGCACACATCTACTTTCAAGCTTCTGGACAAGCCGTGGTCACAAGTATCGCCCCTTCTCCCCGCCGGTTCTTGCCTTCAATTTTTATCGCGCATAGGGTTCAGTAATCCCACTGCTCGTCGAGTTTTCATCGAGTAGTGTAGGGGGGGCGGGGGGCGGGGGAGGGGGGTGTCTCAGTTTGTGCATGGCCGTAGTCGTAGGGGGGGAGCAAAGCAGCACGAGTCGTATTGTGGTCCGTGCGTGTGGGAGTTCTCCGTGCGTTGCGGTATGGGTACATTCCCAGCCTCAACGTCGTACTACGCTGCTTCGGGTGGCCGACGCTAGATACCAGGTATAACATTACAACCAAGTGACTTGTTCTCCACTCGTCTTTTTCCCTTGAAATCCCAAAGGGGTGTGGAACCCCAACGCTCCTCCCTACACTAAGTCCAAGTATACTGTCCCGCAAAATAGGCTTTCCAGTTGCGAAGGGATCAAGCTGCCATGCTCCTCTCTGCTCCTGCTGCTTGAGCGGTGCAAGCACCGTACTCGAGGTTGTCTAAACACTCCAGTTAGCTGACTTTGGGGTCGACCGCTGATGTTGCGTACATGGTATCAACAAAAGTGCGGCTCTGCGTGTATAGAAGTGAGGACAGATACCCACGACTACGTAGTCGAGATTGAAACCACGACGACTATGGGGCCATTTACCGGTAGGAGCCATGTCTAGGTTTCACGCGTAGTGGTTGGCATGTTGGCGTGTTCCCGGCACGTCCGTCCGCTCCAGCACACCAGCCAGATCCAACAAACTAGCGTACAACGACGGCATACCTCTGCCTCTCCGACGCCAGATGCTCTGCGGCTTATTGTTCCCTGCCCGTTCTGGACTTGACACTGTAACACGGGTTTTCCTCTCTGGCTGTTCTGGGCTTTGATGTTGCACCGGTATTTGACCCGCTGGTCTGCGTGTTCTGAACTTCACATCGTACTGCCTTTTTTCACCCTTATTGCTCCCTGCTCCCGGCCCGTTCTGGACTCAATCATAAACCTAGTTTTTTATTTGGTCGCGTTTTTTACCCCATGTTGCTCGCTGCCCGTTCTGAACTCAATGATTTATTTGGCCGCTTTCTTGATCCCGTGCTGTTTCCTGTCCGTTCATGTTGCGCCTCTTTTTCTACTTGCGCAGCGCTTTGCACTTTTCACCCCGTACTGCTTCCTCTGCCTGTTCTGCACGTTATTCTGTACCGCTTTTTTTGGATGCACCGCTTTTCCCCGCTCGTGTTGCTCCCTTCCCGTTGATAGTTCTCCGCATTTTTAAATTGTACCGCGTTTGCCTACCTGTACTGCTCCCTGTCCGTTCTGAACTTGATATTTTACCTCCTGTTTTACCTCACCACAGGCGGATCTGGACAAGAACAACGCCCTCACTTTCGACGAGTGGGTGCGTCTTCTCGCGCTGAATTATTCCGCGCTTCTTCAGCCCGAGGAAGGCAAACAATTGGGGGCCTGATTAGCTCCCTTCTGGCGGGGGCTTGTTTATGTACCAGGACGAGGGTTGGTTAGGTGGAGTTTGTACCAGAACCGGTTGGTTCAGCATGACGGAGGCTTTTTGGTCTACTTCTAGGACTGGTCGGATTCAGTAAGTAGCAAAATGAATGGTGTCCTTGGTCGTGTAGCCCATATTTTACCCCCCATCCCGCGCTTGGTGCGCGTGATGCCTGCCTGGTCGGTGAGAACCCGACGTGCCCCGTCCTGGCATAAGCATGCGCGGGCCAATGTTCTTAAGACTACGGTTATGCATGAAACGAGTAAACCCCCATCCCAATTTTTGCGAAGGTAACGTGCGGTAGCCTGTCTCTGCTGCATCATGCGGGGAGGGCGGGTTAGGTACGTCAATCTCTATGCACATATTTGTAGCTTTTATATCGTGTGTTGCACATTTGGAGCTTGTAGTATAGCCCTGCCAAGGGTGTAAAGACTCTACGAGGCATTTAGAGTAGAAGGACCCCCCCCCCCCCCCCCCCCCATCCCCTTTCCTGTACTCGCTCTTTTTGTTTGCCTCGGAAACTTGAATGCGATGTATTTTGCGACGAGGAAGCCTCCGCACGACTGCGCGGAATAGTAAGACCGGACCCCTCGCGTGAACACGGCATCGAGGCATCCTTTTTTTGTTTTTTTTTTCTCTATAAAAAGCTAAAGTGTGACGTTCTTAGGAGAGTTTTGTCGAAACCCTTTTTTAGCAGGCTGCTTGTGATATCCCGACTGCGCTTGATACGGGGTTTTATACCCCGCTCTTTGTTTTTTTGTGCAATGAGACGTAAAGACCTTAATGTGGTGTGTTGTTGTTGTTGTGACCGCTCCTGGGTAGCTGAGGTAAACAAAATTGGAGTTTGGGTGCATCGACGTTATCGTGGGGTCGGTACCTAGTCCTGGCTCGTATGGATTGGCGGCGGTGATGGGGCTAGAACCCTGCGGGTACATCAACTGATTTGCCGTGGATACACCGAATTTAGAACTCCCGATATAAGAGCGTTCGGGACGTAAGAGCGATCAATGGGCATGCCACGACATACTAGCAGACTAAAGGTTTCCCACTATCGGCAAGAGAGCAATGCGTATTAATAGTTGAGAGCGCTTTTTTCGGCTTGTCACGGTGTGATATTGTATCTGGGGTTATCTACGGTAGTTACTTCAGTTCAGTAGGTCTCTGGCTTCTTAGCTACGGTACCGTTGAAGCGACGTGGGATACGTGCGTATAATTTGCTGGCACTCTGTTTTATTTACCGTAGTAACCTTTGTAGAATCGTCCGACTTCCCCTCGCCGTGGTGATGCGTTGCGGAATTCGCCTTGTCTTGTTTATGCGGGTGAGAGAGAAACACGCATTGTCTTCGTGGGCAGTGGCGCGCAGTCAACGCGTTTAACACCAATATTTGATGCACGTGAGCTATGATTTGGATCGATTGAGTGCTTAAAGCTGTCTTTGCTTCAGCTGCGTAATTGATCGGTCACGCGCGTTGCCCACCAAGGTACTGCAACCAAGCTCCCACCTGCACACTGCTCGTCTCCGAGCGCACACACCACAGCACCCTTCGAGCCTTGTGTTCGTCTTGGACCAGTCTCCAAAATATCTGACTGTGTTCCCATTGACGGCGCGGGGGGGAGGTTTTAGTTATATAGCACTTCCCACTGAGCTGCTGAGTCACGCGACTTCATGTAGCCAACATTTAAAATACTCCGGAGTATATGTTTTCAAGTTCGTTGGTTGAATCTCGCCGAAATCGTGACAGGGATCTCCAGGGCTATCTGTAATTTTCTGGCCGTTGGCCATTTACGCATCTATCTGACTACCAGGGTAAGTACGAGATACCTGGTTCTTTGTTGCAGTAGGAGTTAACTGCTTGCCGCGTAAGGCTGAGAAGCGCTGTTTGTTCCGCAAGAATAGTCTTAGGGGGGCGATTAACGTGCAGGTGCCCCTTTGGACCAACTATTAATGACAGCAAGGCCTACGGGTAGAGAGTAGTAGCAGACACTGGAGCCTGCCTCGTATGCATTGCATTGTCTCTGCCAAACACGTGGCGTTGTAAACTTGGTTGGCAGCTGTTGCGCACCAGATTGTTCCTACTAACCCAATCGACTTAAATTGACACACGGCATCAATAAAAATGCGTCAAGTGTGGCAAATTCAACCCCTTTGCAGCTGGAAAGCCGTTTTTTAGGACATTTTACTTGGAATTAGTGTAGGGGGTTTTGGGGCTCTGTAAAGCTTTGTTTTTCCCCACCTGCCCCATGCCTTACATTTTTTGGACAGGAACTAGGTGCATATGCCATGGCATGCCATGGCACGGCATTGACATGGATCATGCGCCGTAGCGTTGCCATGAGACGTGTGTCTTGGCACGTTTATGGAGTATTACCCCCGTACAACGTGTCATGGCGTACTATGGATGCACCATGGACGTGCCATGGTCATACCATGGTCATGCATGGTAATGCCACGGTCATGCCATGGTTATCCATGGTCATGCCATGGTCATGCATGGCAGCGCCATGGTCATGCCATGGTCATCCATGGCCGTGCCATGGCCGTGCATAGCGCTCCCATGGTAATCGATGGTCGTACCATGGTCATCATGCCATGGTGAACCGTGGTCGTGCATGGTAGTGCTATGGTCATGCCATGGTCATGCCATGGCAAGGCCATGGTTATGCCATGTCGCGCATGGTCATGACATGGCGATGCCATGGTCATCGATGGTCTTGCCATGGTCATGCATGGTGCTTCCATATATGTGCTGCCATGGTCATCGATGGTCGCGCCATGGCCATGCCATGGTGAACCATGGCCGTGCATGTTAGTGCCGTGATTATGCCATGATCATGCATGGCCAAGCCATGGTCACGCATGGCAGTGCCATGGTACTGTCATGGTCATGCCTGGAGTGCCGTGGTCGCGAATGCTCATGGTCAGCCATGGTCATACGTGGCAGTGCCATGGTCATCCATGGTCATATGCCATAGTCATGGGTGGCGGTGCCATGGTCATCCATGGCCGTCCATGATCATACAATACGTCATACAAATTTCATGCGTGGTTATGCCATGGTCATGCATCGTCATGCCTTGGGGTATGCATGGTCGCGCCATGATTGTGCCATGGTCATGCCATGGTCACTCAAGGTCATGCCATGGCAATGTAATGGCCATGCGTGGCAGAGCCATGCTAATGACATGGACATGCCATGGTTACGCATGGTCACGCGTGGCAGTGCTACGGTCATGCTATGGTCGCATTGCCGATGCCATGGTGATGCCATGGTCATCCATGGCCATCCATGATTGTGCCATGGTCATGACCACGGCATGACCATGGCATGATCACGCATGACCATGGCATGGCCATGGCAATACCATGCACGACCGTGGCTAACCATGGCATGACCATGGCACCGCCATGCGGGACCATGACACGGTTAACCATGGCATGACCATGGCACTGCCATGCGTGACCATGGCACGACCATGGAAGAACATAGATAACCATGATTGACCGTGGATGACCATGCACATCCATGGTTCACCATGGTATGACCATGGTACGTCCATGGCATAACCATAGCATGACCATGGCACTATTATGGATGGCCATGGCGTACCCACCAAGCCGGGGCATAGTGCGTCCATGGCGTGTCCACGGGAATGTGTCGTGGATGATCATAGCATATCATGGCTTGTTCATGGCAGTGCCATGGCATTGTCATGGCTATTCCAAGGCCTCACATGTTCCATTGCCCATCCATACAAGGTCCATGGCATATGCCATGGCCATCCATGGACCGACCATGATCGTCCATGTACCAACCATGGCATACCTATCATGGATGGTCCGTGATATGTCATGACGTTACAATTGGCCTATCCAAGTAATGTAAAGCATCCTAGATCAATGGCATGATCTGCTGAGCGGAATCTTGCTGTTTGCTTTTCTCCCTTTTATGTCCAGTATATCGTTTTGGAATAATTTTCCTTGCACACGAGCGGGTGGCGAAACGGCTGGAAGAAGACCGACAGAGGCCGAAAAACTAACAAAAGGGTACTGCCTGCTGCTGCTGTGCGTGTACCTGCCTGTTATATAGATCGACCTGTTGTGTTTCTGTGGTGTTGGTTTTAATTGCCGTAGCCTTTTAGCGCTGGACTACCGTCGTTGGGACAATGCATTTGGAATTAGACAAGGGTCATTGTGGGAGCCAACTTCTCCCGCGCATGCTTTCTTTGCATTTTACAATATATATATATATATATATATATGGATGGCAGCCGCAGGAAGTGTACGGGTTTTTCATCGATAGAGCATCCGGCATTCGGCTTTGTATCGCGCGACACAGCAGCCAAACCATCGCTGCACGAGTAGCACTATAGAGCTACCGCCATGCTATCTCTACTGCCGGTGTAATCGCTTGTCACAACTAGAATTAGTAACGCTATGCTCCCAATAGTACAGGTGCTTTGAATGGAGTCGGTATATCGGGCGGGCACGTACCGGGTCTACTGGGGGGGGCAATCGTGTGTGCGTTGTGCTGTGCAGGTTGCGATTTTGCTTAAAGTAATCGGTTGGGAGCCGAGCAAACAACAATACAGACCGACTCTGCGCAGAACAAGTGGTGTGCCACCCGCATGTATGTAGCGTTGTTCAGTGAGTCCCGAAAAAGACTTGCCGGTGTAGAACAAAGAGTGGCGCACACGATGAAAAACGACACTGCCGTATCCCCAAGAGTTTTCTGCGGTATTCTTTAACTTTGTTATCGATCATTTCATTTAAGCATTGGATTGGATGAGGCTTCCTGCTCCCGCAGAAGGTCCTCACCTGTGGATACACCACCCGCGCTGAGGGTGCCTTCGGTCGAAGTGCCCTCAGCGCAGCAGTATTTCCTAAGGGAGATGAACACAACTGTTAAAAGAATACCGAGTGTAGGGTGGGTGGGATGGTCTTGACTTTTTCCGCTCCTCGCTGGTATCTCGTCGAGGATTTCGGGAACTATAACACGAGTGAGCTCGCTTCATCGACAGTCCTAGTTATTGGTAGCAAACATATGGTTCCAACGTTTGTGCCAACCGCGGGAACCTGAAGTTGGTTGACGATATTACTGCGGTATCCTTTAACTCTGTTATCGATCATTTCATTCAAGTATTGGATTGGATGAGGCTTCCTGCTCCCGCCGGTGGTCCGACCCGAACTTCTCTCTTTTCTGACCGCCAGCCTGGAGCCATGTTACCTCAACCCACCCAAACTTACACTACTTAAACTGGAACTTCGGCGAACATGCTGCAGCAAAATCTTCCGCGACGGGTGCAGGGCCAGGTGCGGGCGTCGGAGCGGGTGTGGGCGCCCGGCCCGGCGTTGCCGACGAGCGCGTCCTGGGCATCGTGTCTATCCTCTTAACTTTTTCCGCTCCTCGCTGGTATCTCGTCGAGGATTTCGGGGACTATAACACGAGTGAGCTCGCTTCATAGACAGTCCTAGTAATTGGTAGCAAACATATGGTTCCAACTTTTGTGCCAACCGTGGGAACCTGAAGTTGGTTGACGATATTACTCCTTGATTCTCTTTTGCCACTAAAACATTTTCTACTATTGATGTAGGTTTGTTTTTAGAAAACCCTCTGTTAATTCGCGCACACGCGTGAAATCTACCACTTACAGAGCGAAATTTGGTGAAAGTCCTGTGTTTATACGCGTACACGCGTGAAATGCTTGTTTTTGGTAGCCGCTTGCAGTATTTTCAAGCCGCATAGGAGTAGGCACAGGAGTTTCAACGGTGGGATATCCGCTCGGGGCGTCGTCCAGTGTGTCCTGAAAAGAAGCTGACGTGGAAGAGAGCGTGACCGGTGCAAGTTGCGGCGGCTAAGGTGCCAGAACGAACCGCTCGGGTGTCATTTTTCGCTTCCCGCCTCCAGCTGTTGGCACGTGGACAATACATATTATATTTTCCAGGGCGCATTCAGGAAACATGAAACGTATACCAGGTGTGACACGAGGATCGTCCCACTCTGTGCATCAAATGTTTCCTCCCTTTCGTCGCGCCAAACTCGCAGGCAGCACTGCAGCCCCAATACACACACGTTTGCCTGTGAGAAACTTTGGAAGGTGTTGGGTTTGAGACATGTATGTGCACTAAAACGCCAATCAAGGACATACTCTCGAAGCTCACAAGGAAGGCTTTTTCCAGATAAGCGCTCGCAAAAGATCAAAAACCAGGTAAAAAATATCAAAGAAGCTAACAAAAAAGGCGCCTCTGCTACTAATGACTCCATTTACAGCTTCTTCTTTGGGTTGGCTTTCTTGACGAGCCCCAGGTTTAACTTTGACAACTTACCACCCATCAACGTGATCGCTCGATTCCCCGCGGCTGTCCCCGTTCCTGCCTGCCCCCCACTATCTCTCATTTCTTCGGTGTCATTTTCGACCTCAGCACCTATTTGCAAGCTGCTCTTGCCGTCTTGTCTAGCCCTACTTTTTGTTTTCCCGTTTCCAGTTGGGTCATCCGACACACGGGTGTTCTTAGAACGTCGAGGTTTGTCCGTGTTGTTTTCTTCCAGTGCGGCGGCTTCGGCAGCGGCTTCGGCTTCGGCAGCAGCAGCAGCAGCAGCAGCAGCCTCATCGCGGTCTTTTCGCTTGGCGGCCCTCCACTCTTTGGAGCCGACGGCGACCTGTGCGTTAGCCGACCAACGGAAAACGACATGTTCAGCGCTAATGAAGCCCTCTTAGAACTGGGCCCACGACATATGCTGCGTTGGAGGTGCGTCATTTTTTCCCCCTGCAAGGTCCTAGACTTGGGGGGCTCTACATCCCGCCCAAAATCCACATTTTAATAAAAAGGAAGGTGCAACCCGATGCATAATCCCATGGCCTACTCTGTAGGCAATGGAACCGAAATCAGATTTGAAAGATAGCAAATTTAATTGTGACATCCCGACGATTTTCGGTCAAGACGGGTTAAGGAGCCCCGTCATCCAAAAACCCTTTTCAGCTGACAAAGTGTTGACCCTATCGTAGCAAGCGTCCCATGCCTCGGAGAACACGCCGCTTAGAATTCGGCGTTTTTTGTTGGATCGTTGTCGCAGAGGCATCCCTCTGTAGTGCGGTATAGTGCGGTATAGTGCGGTATAGTGCGGTAGGGATTGAAAGTTTTGTGCCAAAGCGTTTCTGACCTGCTGGCGATGTTACGGTTGAGATTCTTAAGCGATGAAACGGCCGGATATTCTGATGCTTCTACACGGATGTGTAGGGCTAGCGCCTAGAAGTGCTGGTCGGATTTGCGCGGGCGAATATATTCAAAATCGTGCTTCGGGTGAGATGCTCAGCTGCCCGTGTTAGGAGTTCAGAAACTTCCGCTGCTCCCCTGCTATGGGATGCCTCCGCAGTGGTCAAAGGACTAGCAGCTCCCGAGTCGTTCTACGGTAGCCCCCTCAACTTTCTTGAACGAAATCGCCGGTTTCGAAACCAACTCCTATGATACACGATATGATACCGGCCGCATCGTCTGAAACACGGCGCTCCTTGCCACCCTCCCCGACGTCATCGTTCGATAGTTCTTTGCAAACAAGAAAATACATGAAGATATTGTTTTCATCGCATCCTTTCTGGTGTCGAGCAGCCATGAAATGTTCGTTGAGGAGTTGAACAAATTCAATGGTTCGGGGGGGGGGGGGGGCTATCGTAGAATCAGTCTTCCCCTGATATTTTCGTAAGACATATTGCCCACGTCCTATGGTCTAAATTCCAAAGATGGGGGAATTGCAGCACCGGACGGAGTGAGCTTCGAAAGTGTATATCGTCTCCGTCGGAGTTGGAAATCAGTCAGTCGCTTAACCCCCCACAACCACGTATGTTGTACCAACGAGGGGTCGTGTACTTCCACTCCAAATGACGTGGAGGTCTTCTTCCCTCGCTTTATCGGACGCAAGGCTTAGCCTCGAGTACGTCGCGATGACTAACGTTCAGGAGTGCTCTGGCGTTACCCGTCTGGTGCCGTTTTAACTGCGAGCACGACCCCTTTTCGAGCTTTTAAATCCACTATCAAGAGGAGCTGTCAGTCTTCATCAGCAATGCCGTTTACACGCAAGCACGCCTCTTTTCGCGCTTTAGAATCCACGATCAAGAAGAGCTCTCTGTCTTAAGAAAGAACCCATTTAAATGCATGCATGGCTATTTTCGGGCTGTAGAATCCACAGTCAGAGCTCATTTTCTACGTTCACCCACCTGGTGCCGTTTAATCGCGAGCACGGCCTCTTTTCTAGCTTTCTCGGCGTTCAGCAGCAGCGCATTTCTCGCAGCCAATTCAGTCCTTGCGTCCTTGTCGTCAACTTGCTCTTGCTGCGCCACTCTGTGTTCCATCAAGCCGCACAGCGCCTTCTGGATGGGGTCGTTCTCTGCAAAAGGTTGATGGGAGTACGCGTCGTACCAGGTTGTTCAATATGCACGCTGTGCATTTCGAACGTATGCGGCACACTCACGGCGACTCTGGCTCATTGGGGCATTCGGAAACCGCTCGACATAGGGCGATCGCAACCACCGTCTCATGTACAACCACAATGACCTCAACACAGGCCCTTGGGTATCGACACAACCCATCTCGTCGCCGAAAACGTGATCGAGCGAACGATATCTTGTGGTGGGTGCGGCGCTCGTACAAGGTATACTGGTGCGTATCCATCACCCACTCGACTTGATGAGTTGTATCAACTACATACAGTGTTAGAGTACACTCGCCGAGGAGGTACTTTCGACGATTTGGGTCACTGTACTGCTCGGCACACATCCTGCACGTAACAGGGGGACCTTATAAAGCTTATAACGCAAATATTGACAGGGCTAAAAAAACAAAAACGCGCACAAAAGCACGGAGGAGACGCTTGAAGAAAACTGTACGTAGATGTGTGAACCTCCTCGACATATAAATTCACCAGCCCACCGTATAACACGCCAACAAAATACGCCTCTTGCGATGAATTTCCGATTCGAATTTATCTTAAATGTCGTATACATGCAGAGCAAGTGACGGCTTTCAAACATTTCCGTAGCCGCATCTCAATAGGCATTTGAACCTGCCGCGCTGTCGAGAGACTCAGCGGGGAAAAAGCGCCCCAAGGGTTGTTGTGTTGTCTTGGCATAGGTAGTTCGTGCGAACAGGTAGGGACCGGCTTACGAGAGGGTGACGCGCAATTATCCTTTGAACCAGAACAAAGGCTACGGGTATCGTAGTACTATAGTCTACATAGTATTGTAGCATGATATTGTATCGTATCTTGCATGTTATTTTAGATAGTATTATGCATAGTATTATGCAGTACAGGGTATTGTCTAGCGCTATGCCCCCACTTTCACCGAATACAGGCCACTCGCGAAGTTTGGCTCTGTCTCCCCATCAAAAACGGACCTACCCTGTCTTATTTGCGCAGCGTCACAAACAATTCCAAGGCGGCAGTGGCGCATACCGTCAATTTTTGAAGATCAATACCTAAGTATTGTAATTGAACAGATTCGTCATTCGCGCGAGCCCGAACATTAACCATTAACCAAACCATAGCCGTGTCCTACACCTGGGTGCGCGGGGAGGCCGACCAGGTGGTCCAAAACTTCCATATTAGCCGTTTTCCCTACGCCCGTCTCGTACACGAGGTAGCGCATTATGCTCTCCTTTGTCTGTCACGGCGAGCGCAAATCCGACGAGGGGGGTATAGGACGCGCAACACACATATAAATAGAGGACATTCCTAGCGAACAAAAAAAAAATCCCGATAGAGGTTCACTATTTTTTCCTTCCGAGGGTGTTTGCTTGAGGAGCTCTATACGTATTTTAGGAGATACGACCGGGAACTGGTTTCAAAACCGGCGATTTCGATAAAAACAAGAGTTGGGGAGGGCTACCGTAGAACGACTCCAAATTTCGCAAAAATTGAACGAAAAACATTAATAAAGTTTCAACGACTTCGGGTTAAGGAGCCTCGTCGCAAACAGAACATTTTTCAGCCCAACCTGCTACCTGTGTCTATTGTAGCAAGCGTCCCGATTCGTGACAAACAGTAACGATTCGTGGTGTATATGTACCAGGTATAATTCCCAGGTATGTGCCACGCTCTGAAAAAAAAAAAAACACTTCCAAGCACCGTTTTCTTGCTGTCAGCCGTGACATCAATGTTTGTGTGTTTTTTTCAAAGCTTTCCACGATCACGTTTCGTATAACAAACTTCAATAATACACGATTCGCGAAAACGTCACGTTTTGTTTTGTTACCTTTCGAGGTGTGTGTTTTGTTTTGTTTGACACGGCCACCTTATATACCGAATATTGGGCAACTTCGATATCGCACAGCAAATACGAGTTCCGCCGGGTGGGATGAAGCTCAAGCCCAGCGACGAGACGACCTTTGCCGATATCAGCAGCACGAACGCACAACGATCCGTGACATCCGCACCCTATTGCATTGCTTCATCACCGAATCTGTGTTGCGAAACACATGCTTTCTGAAAACAAACAAGAGCGTGCTAATCGACAAAATGTGACGCCTTCCACTCACCTTCACCACGCTGAAGAACGTCGTACACAATACCGTCACGGTTGACTTGGTTGCTTTCAAGTTGTACCTGGACGAAGATAAGATACAGGAAGTAGCAAGTGGACGGTTTTGGTCGCCCCATCTGCGAGGTTGCAGAAGAAAGCTTGGTTTGTTTACGCAGCATGCTGCTGCTCGTTTGACGGGTTTTCGCCCCAGGTTCGAGACTGCAGAAGCAAGCTTAGATTGTTTACGCAGCATGCCGCTGCTCGTTTTCATCTTGACGCTAACTTCATGTTGCTTCTTCAAGATGAAATCGCCGACCAAACAAGTACCGATAACAAAGCTTTCCAAAGAAGGCGTAGCTGCTGTGTCCCCAGTTCCGGGGACAAATTACGATAAAGCGCCCCTGGGGGCGTCTTTAATTACAACCCCCCCCGGGGGAACTTAAGTCACAATACATGATTGTCTGCATGCGGGGGGCAAGACATGCGGGCCTACACAACGAAGCCAGAGCAAATAGTTTGTTTGTTGGCTACAAGATACGACACGTTAAATATGGGGATGGGTCTCCCTTTGGCATGAAAGTGCGCTTACATACCATCCTGCGCATGATATCGCTAACGGGACGCTCTCCACCAGCGTCCAGATAGATATGAGAAGGCTGTAAACTATGCATCCTCCCGTTGATTACTGTGTTGATAGTCCCGTTAAGCTTCGAGTCTACACCTTCCTTCTGTTGTTTCGAGTTCTCTCTTCTCTTTTGGGACCACCTCAAAGGACGCGAACGAGACGCGCGGCCTCGTCAGCCGCTTTTTGCTATAAGCACGCAGCAAGAAGAGCAGGAACATGCACCATGCACGTTTCGTACAACTCCTTGAATTGTATATCAAGTAACAAAAACATACTGTTCATGTTTCGCTCAAGACGAAGTGGGCGCGACTTTCCTTCGAACCGAGTGTGGGCACGACCTCGCACTGTACACAAACACTCTGCTACAATTTTGTACGAGAGTATGCAGTCTCCTAGCCTCACTTGGAAATCGGGAGCTTCC
Organism: Undaria pinnatifida; assembly: GCA_012845835.1. NCBI lineage: Eukaryota > Phaeophyceae > Laminariales > Alariaceae > Undaria > Undaria pinnatifida. Next base: position 983,629 of record JABAKD010000029.1, read on the forward strand.
CGGTGGACACCCCCACGGTGGTGTCCGTCTCCGCAAGGTTGCGGTTATCTAGGTTCCACTGGCCCGTCATCGTTGGCAGGAACATGAAAGCATCCACCCTATCAAAGGGGGGCGTGATTTATGAAGTAGAAGCGTTAGGAGACAAAATAACTAAACTATGTCAGAAGTTGTAATCCGTTCAACATGGGAGAGGGTTGACTAGCTTCCGATGCCCGGTCATCGTCGGGAGAAACATGAAGGCATCCACCCTGTCCGTAGAGGGGAACACAACGAAGCATGAAGTGGGAACATAACTAGCCACTTACGTTCTTACGCTATACCTACAATGAGATCCGAAGGGTGCGCCAGCTAGCGTTGGGCTGCGAAAGCAACTGAGTTAAATCGACACACGACGCGTATGAAAATACGTGGAAGTGTGGTGAGCTAAAGCTTTATTTTTCCCCATCCGCCAGAGGATAAAATAATAATAATAATAATAATAATAATAATAATAATAATAATAATAATAATAATAATAATAATAATAATAATAATAATAATAATAATAATAATAATAATAATAATAATAATAATAATAATAATAATAATAATAATAATAATAATAATAATAATAATAATAATAATAATAATAATAATAATAATAATAATAATAATAATAATAATAATAATAATAATAATAATAATAATAATAATAATAATAATAATAATAATAATAATAATAATAATAATAATAATAATAATAATAATAATAATAATAATAATAATAATAATAATAATAATAATAATAATAATAATAATAATAATAATAATAATAATAATAATAATAATAATAATAATAATAATAATAATAATAATAATAATAATAATAATAATAATAATAATAATAATAATAATAATAATAATAATAATAATAATAATAATAATAATAATAATAATAATAATAATAATAATAATAATAATAATAATAATAATAATAATAATAATAATAATAATAATAATAATAATAATAATAATAATAATAATAATAATAATAATAATAATAATAATAATAATAATAATAATAATAATAATAATAATAATAATAATAATAATAATAATAATAATAATAATAATAATAATAATAATAATAATAATAATAATAATAATAATAATAATAATAATAATAATAATAATAATAATAATAATAATAATAATAATAATAATAATAATAATAATAATAATAATAATAATAATAATAATAATAATAATAATAATAATAATAATAACTAGCCACGATGATATCGTTAATATCCGGCTTCGGAATCAACCAACCAATCAATCAATCAACGACGGAGAGAGGAGCGCTTGGCCCCGGTATTGTCTCCCATCCTCTGCACAAGTAGCGGTTGCATCCAGAAAGAAGTCTCCCAACACTGCCTCCTTATATATGGTAAAGATTTTATCACTCCAAAATGATGCTGTTTTAAACGCTTGCTACGAAGATAGAGGCGATAAGGTAAACCGTTTTTTGGATGAAACGTTTTAAGTTATACCGTTTTTTGGCGGTTTTCGTTTTCTGAGTGACCGTGCATAATTTTCACCAAAGATCGTCGGAATTTCATTCTTTTTTCCCAACGCTCATTTTTCTGAATACTTTATAAGCCATATCCTCACCCAAAATCGTGAGAATTTGAAAAAAAAAAAAAAGCATTTATTTTTCTTCTGAATACGTAGGCCATTCGAGCGGGAGTCTGTTCATCGGGTTGAATTTTTCATTTTTCTAAAAAAATTAAAAAAAATAAAAAAGCAGTTGTTTGGGTGGGGAATAGAGCTCCTCGAGTAAGCAACAAAAAACACCTTGCAGGGAAGAAAACAATGGCTGGATCACCTCGGCCGTACCATGAGTCCTACACTAAACAGGGTAAAATAAAAGTTTAGGATGGATTTTTTCTTTAGGATGGGATTTTTTTTTTTTCGTCGAGAAATCGTCAAAAACATTTCCGACCGAGGGTTCCCGACCAAACATATTTTGCCCACTATCTACTAGTCATCGTTGCCATGCTCAAAATGCTATTGTGCCTCTGCGTGCATCTAGGGATAAACACGGTAGATCCGATGCTGCTGTGTCTGCATCAAGCCAGCATCTAGAAAAATAGTTAAAACACAAGGCAGTGTTAAGGTTATTAGTGGGGTATTAGTCCGTTTGACCACTTGCAAAAGGTTAACCAATAGCTTACCCAAACTAAGCCTTATAACACTCTCCCCCCCTGAAACGGCGGGATAGCAGGTCGGCCGGATATACGGGCGGACCTGTCAATTATCCAAGCCGTTTCATTCCCTGGGGATACCAGGAAGAGTATTTTTCAAGTTCGCCATGGGAAAATCTGAAAAAGTTTATTTTGGTGGATGTGGGGATCGAACCCACGACCCAAAAACCCATGGTCTGTCGACGACGCCATTTGTTAACGTATTAGAGAGGTATTAGTCCGTTTGACCACTTGCACAGGTTAACCAATAGCTTACCCAAACAAAGCCTTATAACACTCTTCCCCCCTGAAACGGCGGGATAGCAGGTCGGCCGGATATACGGCGGACCTCTGTCAATATCCAAGCCGTTTCATTTCCTGGGGATACCAGGAAGAGTATTTTTCAAGTTCGACATGGGGAAAACCTGAAAAGTTTATTGTTGACGACGGTGGGGATCGAACCCACGACCCAAAAAACCCATGGTTTGTCGACGACGCCATTTGTTAAGGTGTTAGTGGGGTATTAGTCCGTTTGACCACTTGCAAAAGGTTAACCAATAGCTTACCCAAACTAAGCCTTATTATAACACAGCAGTCACATTCTATACTAATATTATTATGAAAATTTAAATTGACTCCTCCAGCTGAGATCGAATATTTTGTCGAACTCATCTTTGCAAGCTGTGTGTGATACTCCGATCGCCGATCGCGCGTATTATTATCGCCACCAACCACCTGTGTATGGCCGATGAACGAAAATTGAATGGCTGCCTCATCAAGGTCGCGTATAATGTATGTATAATGTGCAGCAGCTACAAGCGGCCGCCGGCGTGCTGGTCCGTAGCCGTCTGTGGAGGAGGAGAGAAACCGGGAGTGGGAAATGATTTTGTCAAGCGCGTCGCAGCCAAAATATTGTTTTTAATCTTTAAGGCAGAACTAGAACGCCAACTAGCTGCGAAACCTTTCTAGCTTTTGGTTCTCGGTTCTTGGTTCATATCGCATTTCGATCGCGGGAGATGCGAGTGCTCGAGTGGTGCATCATCAGGAGTAGAGGAGTCTATCAGCTCACGTGTTATTCACGGCTATAACCGTGATGGAGGAATGGAGAACAGCCTGCGTTCAGGGAGTTTCGCTATGGGAGGTGCCACATCCTCATCGATGCGATCGAGATCAGGGTCTGTAAAAGGTGAGGCACGTCTCTCACGTTGGATCGGTCGCCTCTCACTTCGGTAAAACTCTATTTTTAACGAACAAGGCTTTGAGACACTCTTATTCGCAGGGTCACCGGCCAGCCATGGCGGGACGCACGTCTGTATGTGCGAATCCCATAATCGCCAGCCACGCAACAAGTACTACGTCCGAGCCAGTGGCTTGGTGGCTCCAGATAGATAGTGTTTGTCCTTTCTACTTTCACCCTTGTCGCGTGCTTGTCGAATGTCCAGTCAACCAGTCTGGCATCCTCGAGGACTTTCTACTGCTGCTGCTGTTGGCTGTAGTTCCGAGATGATTTTGTCGCGCGCAAAGAGGGTACAGGCTGACCGCCTTTGCTGAATCATCCTGTGGACCCTCTGGAACTGTAATAGCTCAGGAGTGTTACCGACGTACTGTATATGCTCCGTAAAGGCACACTACACACCCGGTAGCGCGCGCAATCGCAGTACCTCGACAAACTTGTAAATATGAGCTTCGACGGATCGCTTGGCGTTTTGTGCCCCCCAGCAACCAGTACTTGCACGTAGTTTTGGTGGGAATCGGGTCCGAAATTCGTACCGAGAGGTATACTAGCACGCTGATCACACCTGACACGGCAGCAGTCAACTACGTACTGCTGCTGTTGTATACAGAAACTGGATCGAGTGCCGTACATACCGGCATTTTTTCGATGCCATGAAAATTAAGCCGGACAGATGCTCTGCGTATTATTAAATCCAGATATGAAAAAAGATAAAATCGATCCCAGATCTGTCATGGAATAAAGAGCCCATAATTTGGAGAGCCAGGACACACGCTCACTTCTCAATTTGGCACCCTGTTTCGAGAGAAAAACACAGATTGAGAACTGATCTGTTGAGACTCTCAATCGGCAGCCCGCGCGCCACCCCGTTCGCACTGTTTGCTTCGGGGTTTTGGCGCGGCTACCGCAGAAACCTCTCCTTTCGTCGCGTCTTCGTCGTGGGGGTGTTTTTTCCCTTTTTCCCCTTTCTTTGCTCCCTTTGATCTTCTCCCTTGCGGGTGGACTCCATGTCGGGGATAATAAAAATCGACGCCTCGAAAGCAGTCGTCCCCGACGACTTCAACGCGATAGAGGAGGCGGTTGTGGTCGCTGACGGGCAGGGCATCGGTCGCTGGACGCTACAGAAGTTGGGTATTTCGCTAGACGGCTCCATTCGTGCGGCCTCGTCGCTCTCCGCCTCGAACCTTCAGACCACCCTCGGCATGTTGGTGACGGCGGGCGATGCGGACAACCCACCAGATTTTTTCCAAATTACGGCCGCAGCGTTTGGTGAAGGAGGATCCCCAGGCGAAATAGAAGAGCGCGCTAAGCGGGACATGTGCGCACAAGTCGCGGAGTACCTCTGGCGCTGCTCTGGCCGGGGGAAAATGAAGGTCGCGGAGGGTTACCTAATTTTTCCGAGCATCTCTTTCTCCGCCTCCGGTGTGGCGGATGTGGCAGCGACAGCGGAGGGCTACCGGGAGCATGACGACGACGTCCAAAGCGTCGCCAGTGCTTCACCAGCGGGGTCGACCGTTCCTAAGCGCACTCAGGGGGACATGCAGAGCCTCATTAGCGAATTGGATGGAATGGCGGAGCGGGGCGAGGGTAATGGCAGCAATCTCGGGGTGTCTGCTGGTTCGGCCAAAAAGAAGGCCAAACCAACCTACGTCACCCATAGGGATAAGGTGAGTCGCATGCTTGATCCCTCATTAACCAGTTTGGACGGCCCACTTAGTATCATTGTTCTTTTCCCACGACCAGTTCTTCGGGGCACACATGTACATTGTGTACATTATATATTTCTTCTCGGAACACAAAATTGCTCAAATGCTCTGAATTTGGATCGTGCTGGGCTCAAATCAGCACCGCGCGCTGCGTCGCGTTTGGAGGCGTGACATCATGCGCGCTCGTTTGCTTTCCTCTCTTGTGTTTTCTCCTGGTGTTTTCGTGGGGTGGGCCGTCCTTGTTTCTATCTCATGCGTGGGTAGGTGTCTCCCATGCATAGTCGGTGTGATTATGTGTGGATGCATTTGCATGTAGTCGGTGTTATTGTGTGTGGGTATATTTGCGTGTCTATTTTCCATCCCGAACGTCATTGGTTGGTTCGACTACGTTCTCCTCTCTACCCTGTCTACCACAACACACCTACACATAAGCCTATACGTTCGGCCTGTACGTGACCCGTGAGGGGAGCGGTGTTTCCCCAACGTGAAGTTCTATTTGGAGCGTGTGGATGGTAGTTTTACTCGTTCTCAGGTGATACCACAGCGCTGTAATTAGTATTTGTGCAAAGTGTTCTCAAGAAGGTCGCAAACGAGCGCGCATGACTCTGTTCACATATGAGAATTTTTCCAGTCGTATGGTACTGACGACCACCGGCCTTGTTCATTCGTTTATGCTCATGTGATATCTCAACTGCTGTCGTTGCATTTGCGAAATTTTCTAGTCATACGGGTTATCATTTGCCCATGCTCATGTAGGTGACGCCACAGCAGTAGTAGCTGTATTATATATATTCCAGGTATAAAACATAAGGGAAGCTTAGTTCGCTTGCTGCAGGGGCTTTGTTCAACATCACAGATGCAGCAACGTATGACCACGGCAGCTGTACTATATATCTACAATATTATACGGTATATATACTGTAGCTGTTCCGAAGCTTAGATTCTGTTCATACAAAACATATGGTACACTCCATATATGTGTACTGCAGAGTCTGCTACAAAGCTCAGATGTGTTCGCAGTTGAGAACTTTATCGTCGTAAAATTCACAGACGACCACAGGTTTTGTTCATGTGTTCATGCTCAATGGTGTTTTCTGACTTGAAAACGCATCGTTCCGTTCGTACTGGTCGTCGTATGGTTCATAGACCATCACAGGCTCTGTTTATTTGTTCACGTTCCGTTCGTACTGGTCGTCGTATTGTTCACAGACGATCATAAGCTTTGTTCATTGTTCATGCTCGCTGGCAAGTTCTGCCTCACAAACATTGTTCATGCTCGCTGGCAAGTTCTGCCTCGCAAACACATCGTCGTATAGTTCACGGACGATCATAGGCTCTGTTCATTTGTTCACGTTCCGTTCGTGCTGGTCGTCGTATGGTTCACAGACGATCATAGGCTCTGTTCATTTTTCATGCTCGCTGGCAAGTTCTGCCTCGCAAACGTATCGTTCCGTTAGCATTGGTCGCTTACTTTCCTTATGTTCAAAGGGAGGTTTTAGTTCGTTTGCTGCAGGTGCTTTGTTCAGCATGGCAGATGCGACAGCAGATGTACTATATTTATAATATGGTACATACTGTATCTATTCCAAAGCTCAGATTCTGAATAGATTTTCTCGCCGTGCGGTTCACCAACAACCGCGGGCTCTGTTCATGCGTTCATGCTCGCTGGTATTTTTCGGACTCGCACGCAAATCGTTCCGTTGGCACTGACTGGTCGCTCACTTCCCTTATGTTCAAGGGAAGGTTTAGTTCGCTGGCTGTAGATGCTTTGTTCAGCATCGCAGATAGCACTATATGTCATAGCTCACGGAGGACATGCCAAATGTTTCTCCCGCGGTTTGTTCTTTCGGCTATTTTTCGATAGCGCTTTTCTGTTCGGTGCTGGGCGCGGGCGATTTGGCCTCGACCCTCCTTGTTTGCGGCGGTTTTTGTTACTACATTTCTTTGTTCCGATAGGCCGGCGCAACTCGTTCTCGTTGCCTGTCTTGGTTTTGGATTGGGCTGTTCTTTGCGTTGTTCAGACGCTTGCTCTTGATTATATGGACAGCGATGTTCTATGCTCTTGTTTTATGTTCACGCTCACAAAAATGTACGATGTTGGTGCCCTCGCGTTGTGCCGCTTTCGTTCCTCGCATAATCTGCGCGCGTCTCTAGTGGAATGCTAAGTACGCTAATTTGCTCCAGGCAACGTCGTCGCTGGATAGGCTGAAATGCCTCCCCGAACCTCAGCAGTACGGTCATATGACGTACATAAAGCACTTGATCAGTGAGTTGGAACGGCTCACCCGTCTCGATGACAGCTTACGCGACGCACGCGCGTTCATCTTGACGCTCGTCGCGGGCGTCGAGCATAGCATGGAGCACGGACAACCCTTGGTGGCGGCGTTGTGGCTCCAGGACAAGTTAAAATCTGAGTCCGAGGAGGGCGACATGGTGGACAGGTCGGCCATTGTTAAAGAGTTAACGACCGTCGGCAAGTTCCTCAGCTCCGACAAATTCTCCGGTTCGAAGAGCTCGTTGTGGAGTGGGTACCCGGTACCTTTGCTCTCTCCACCCTTTGGTGACCTGGGCGGCACCGCGGCCCTCGGCTCGATGACGGCGTTTGGCGGAACGTCCGCCCTCGGTAGCTTCGACGGTCTCGGCGGTCCGCAGGCATGGAGAAATGGTTCCCAGTTTCAGGGGGCACGTAATAAGAGCCGCGGCGGCAAGGTTGGGAAGGTTGCTAGGTGCAATAAGTGCCGTCACGCGGGCAAGACTGGTCACGCGATCATGCATTCTTTTCGTAACTGCCCGCTGACGAAATGCCATAAGTGTAATCAGAACGGCCATATCGAGCGCGATTGCCAGAATTAAGACTTTTACACGTAGTTACTGGGGCGCAAACACAGTGATGTTCTAGTCGATTCAATGTTCATCGCCGACCGGAGTTCTTTGCCGTTCCTTATCGTTCCTATATTCAGTGGTCTACGTTAAATAGGAGGTAGGCGCGCCTCCGATGTCCTTGGTTGTTCTTTTGGAGTTTCTCTTGGCCACTGATTTTGTCTTGTTAGCTGCGTTTGGGCAAGGAGTGGTTTTTTCTTCTTTGATTGATTTGATCATGTTCCTCGTTTGGGTTTTTCCCATGTTTGGTCTTTCAGGACCGACTAGAGTTCTTTTTGGTTCAATAATGTGATTCATCTTATTTACAGCTGTATATTTCCTTGAGCTCGGGTTCTTTGGACCCTGATGGAGCGGACCTGGCACGGGCTTCTCCGAGCGTACCAACAGTGCATAACGTCGCCGATATTACCCATCATCACAAACACACAACACGTTCCCTTTCGAGTGTCCCTTTGTTCGACGTACGTCAGGCGATTACATTACTTCTTTCCACACATGCATGTCACCAGCTGTACATCGGCATGAAATGTCTTTCCATTGTTTTCCGTTTCTACCAAAATGAAATTCTTATCGGGTTTTGTTTCGATGAAAATTTTCTTTTTTTTTTCTCTTCCGGTTTTCACGCACTCTCCAACGGCCTCTGCACCTTGCTCTTTCTTGGCTTGGACTTTGGTTAACGGTTGAACGCGCGATCCGGTTCGCTACTAACACTCTGGCACCTATGTAGGGTTGCTTACACATATACCAGGTAGACAATATCTACGTTTTTGGATACACACCACATATACTATTGGCATAGCGAGATACGCACCTAAAATTCCACCGTGTGTTCTATATGTTCAGGTTGGATCTGGCGCGGATCGTTTTCTCGCTGAACGCGCGGAACGTACTGCACGCGTTCGTGTTCAAAATACACGTGGTAAACTTCTCAGCGAACCAGAAGCGCGACAGTCACCCGTTAACCTTTCAAGCAACGAGATACTCTTACAGCGGCAACGGACTCCGCACGACGCTCGGCTTTGGGCTACACAAGACTTTGTACCAGCCTTTTTGCAGTCAGCAGTTCCCTTTTGGCAAAATGTTATTTTGCCCGAAACGCCCGAGAAAGAACGGGACACCTTGCTGACGTGGGTAAAAGGTGTTAATGTCCTTGACTTCATAGATCCCGACACAAGCGGGATATACCAAGATCGTTCGTATAGTGGAGCAGAGCTAACTCCTGTGCATTTACGAAATCACGTCCCTGATGAGTTCACGTCGTGGGTCACGGACGAGGTCCAGGCGTTGGTGAGAAAAGGATGTGTGGCACGATGGGCAGATATAGCCGATGTTTCGGTGTATGGAAAGCCTCATATGGTGCTTCCCTTGGGAGTTGAACCGAAGAAGCCCAGACTAATTTGGGACGCACGCTGGCTTAATCTTATGTGTAGACACCTTCCGTTCACTATGGATGGGGTTGGCAAAGTCGCTCAATGCGCGTGGAAAGGAGCTTACCAAGTTACAATTGATCACAAAGCCGGTTACCACCACGTTGCGTTGAGTACGGAGTCATGGCAATATTTTGGATTTGAGTGGAAGGGCGAGTTCTACGTCTTTACCGTACTAGCTTTCGGGTGGTGTTCAGCTCCAGTAATATACGCCTCGCTGTCGGAGGCAGTGGCACGATACTTGCGTTCCCGAGATATTCCTACTCTAACTTGGATCGACGATTTTTACGTGGTGAATTTCGGGTCCACGCGCCTGCTCAAGGCAGCAAAACAATGCGAAGCAGCTCTAGTCGCAACGTACGTGGCTTTGGAAGTGTTTTTCAGCGCAGGATACTTCATCTCCCTTCCGAAATGCGAGATTGATCCTACTACGCGACTGGTGTTTCTCGGTATCATCTGCGATACCGTGGCGTGCCGTTTCGAGGCGCCTCAAGACAAATTAGAGAAGTTGGAAGTCATTCTTACCGAGGCAGTAACTTCTGGCGCGATAACCTTTCGAATGCTAGAGAAGCTTGCAGGTAAGTGCACCAGTTTGTCCGTAGCCGTTCCTGTGGCAGCTCTTTACACGCACCACATGTATCGGCAGATCGCAAAATTTCAGCGAACGGGAGGACGCAAGAAGAGTATGGAAATTGATATCCCGAAAAATGGTGGCCTCATGTTCGAGTTGACGAAATGGTTGGAAGTGCGTCAACGTTTCAATGGGGCGTCGTGGTACAGAGCAGAGCACAAAATGGTGACCCTAACAGGTGCAACGGATGCTTCCTCGAGCGGATGGGGGGGGCTAATCCGTAACCCAGGACGAGAAGTGTTCCAAGCAGGAGGGGATTTTCCAGTGGACATGGCGAATACGCACATTAACTTGCAGGAAGGATACGCGTTACAGCAGACTCTGGAGATGTACTGCGCTGATTATTCTGCTCAGATCGCGGGGTCAACTCTCGTTTCGGATATTGATAACAAGGTTTTCCACGATTCGTTCAAACGGGGTCGAGCAAAGAACACGCTCATGCATAAGATGATTGTCGATTTATTCTGGCTTCAGGTGGAGCATGATTTCATACTTAAGTTGCGTTGGGTAAATTCAAAATCCAATGCGGAAGCTGACGCTTTGTCAAGGCCTGGTTCAGATGACTATGTTCGATTAGACGCAACAGTGTTTGGATCACTTTACACGTGGGCAGGAGGTTTTGATATGGATTTGATGGCGACCCCAGCGTCTGTACATCAGAAGTGGGTCGCAGGCCGAAAGACGCAGGAAAATCTTCCTTTTTACTCTCGCTACCGTACACCAGGTTGCGCGGGGGTTGATGTTCTTACGCAAAACGTCAAGTTCATGCCACAGTCGTCGGTAGAATGTTTTGGTTTCTGTTTCCCACCGACGAACATGGTCGGAGTAATGTTGCAACATTTAGAAGAATGTCAAGCACGAGCCGTTATCGTAGTTCCCGACCAGAAGCAATCTTGGTTTCCTCGGCTAGCACGGGGTTGGGTAAAGTCTCGAAAGCTTTCTAACCCGGGGAGAAAATCACCGTTTTATCGTGTGCATCACCAGCGAGGTAGAGAACCGTTTATGTTTCAGAAGTGGAGCATGTTGGCAGTAGAAGTAAATTTTTGTGAATCATAAATTGACACAATGACGTCGAACTTTGCGAAATTCACTATTTATCAGGCTTTGCGGACTATTTACACGGCTCTGACGATCGTTCTGAGCATTGTGGGGAGGCTGCTGGCCCCATGGCGCGACACGGGAGAGTCGATACCATTTCGTCCTCTCGTAAGAGTATCCGCGTCGCGAGCAAGGGTCCTGTGCCCGACATGCCATGCTGAAAATGATGAAGGCTTTCGCTTCTGCCAAATGTGTGGTGAAACGGTATCGGCAGCAGAAAATACTACGGGCATGGATACGCCGATGGATATTGACGAAGTAGCGATTCGAAAGCGATTTCACCAGTTTCGAACTGCTTGGGCCGAAAAAGCATCCATGAAAAGTAGATCGGCCACATACGTGTTGTTCACGAAGTTCCTTCAATCTCGGTCGAAAAGTATCACCTCAAGTATCGAGGATACTCAGCCGAAGGATGTCGTGGAATTTCTATGTTGGTTGGATTCATGCGGTGCGAGGAGACGGACAGTAGTACACGCACGCCACTGTGCAGCAGTCGGGATGAAGGATTTTACGGGATGTTCAACTACCCCAGGAGAGTGCAGCCTGAGATATGCGTTCGATTCGCTCCGATCAAATCACATATCAAAGCTCGCAATGGTGTTTGAAAAAGAACTGGGGATAGTGACCCCATGGAGTAGCACCTTGCGGATTGGGAACCCAGTACGAAGCGAGTTGGTAACTCAGTACTTGACGTTCACAACCGGAGAGCAGAAGCAGGCAGGTGTACTAGTAAAACAAGCACCGGCTATCCTTCATGGTCACTTAGAAAGAATCGTGAGGTCTATGCGGTCGAAACTTCAGAGTGCTGTGTCTATCCTAGAGAGGGTAACGCTCGCTCGAGATATCGCGTTTTTAGCGGTAGCCTTTAGCACAACCAAAAGGGGAGCGGAGTTGACAAATACATTGATACAACGAGTGCTTAGACTTCCAAACAAGAGTGGACTTCTGTTCAACTTCCAGTGGGGAAAAACTTTGAGAGATGGTGCCGATCATTTTATTTCCGTACCCTACGACGAGAAATATGTGGCGGTATGCCCAGTTCGGGCGGTTGAGAAATGGATAGCTGTGGGTCAAGGGGCAGGATGGGATATGACGTCCGGATACTTGTTTTTCGAGATTTCTACGGGACCGAACGGAAAACCGATAAAAGGTTCTTTACCCATTTCAGCCACAAAGATGTCCACCAAGTTGAAGGAGTATGCACGGGCAGCGGGAGAAACTCAGGATTTTTCATTACATTCCTTTCGATCTGGGGGAGCTATTTCGAGAGCGTTGGCAGGAGATTCTTTATCCACGATTATGCAGCGGGCATATTGGAAAAGCCCGAAAACCGCGTGGAGATACATGAGACTGATGGATGTGGTAGCTCCGGGATCAGAGGGAACGGGGATGGTGGAGGGAGTTACATCAGCCCAGTTCGCAACGTTCAATGAGTTTCCTCTTAGCGAGCAAAGTCGTTCGTGGGCTGCGTTTAGTGGAAGGCCTTTACTATAACAAATAACATTGTTTAGAAAATTGCAGAACATCATGGATGATGTAAAAGTATGGGATATGAAGTATTCCACTTAAGAAGATGGAATATAAATAAAAGTATAGGAAGAAGTGGTTACACCAACCGTGGGAGGTGATGCCAGTGTACATATCCCATACTATCTGAGGAGAAGAACTGGCTCGAAAATACTGGTGTATTATTAAATCCAGATATGAAAAAAGATAAAATCGATCCCAGATCTGTCATGGAATAAAGAGCCCATAATTTGGAGAGCCAGGACACACGCTCACTTCTCAATTTGGCACCCTGTTTCGAGAGAAAAACACAGATTGAGAACTGATCTGTTGAGACAACCACCCACCCACCCAACTTTGAGTTCAGTTATTCTCCGAATATTATTCCGTACATAAGCAAGAGAAATGAGTGTTATATGACTGTTCTACCGAAAACACTCATTTCCGCTGCCTATGCACGGGAGTGGCTACACCCACCCTTACGGGAGGTGATGCCAGTGTACATATCCCATACTATCTGAGGAGAAGAACTGGCTCGAAAATACTGGTGTATTCATAGCAGCAGCAGAGTATATAGAAGCGGAAGTACACGAGCCCGACGTAGACATGAACCGCTGTCGATACAGGGTTGCTTCATCAATAATACCAGTCGTACTCGTACGGGTAGGAGCAACATGAGAAGTAATATTTACATTTCTTTGTACGTACGTCGTAGCTGGCATTGTAGTACAGACAGCAGTAGTAGTAGTAGCAATTTGCTGCACGAAAATAGCACGTACATACTCGTACCAGGTACAAGATTATCACGTGCGTTACACAGCTTCAGAGCAGTTACAGACATAAGGCTTGCGATACCATGCGAGGCACAAACATTGTTCCAACTTATTTCGAAAAACGACAGCCAGCCGCCGACGTACAGAGTAGTACACTACAACAGACGACGCATATTTTTAAAGCTGATCGAGTGCTGGGTGTATCTGGATATATCGGCATTTTTCGATACCATAGCAATTAAGCCGAAGAGCATCTCCTTGTCTTCAACGATGTTCCGCCGTATTCATAGTAGCAGCAGCATCAGCAGCAGCAGGAGGAGCAGCAGCAGCAGCGGAGTAGCAGCAGTAGAACACGAGTCCAACGTAGACGTGCACCGTTATTGATGTACTGTAGGCTCACGAATAGTGCTCGTACGCGTAGGAGTAACGTGAGCTCGAGTGAGCGTTTTTTTTTTGTACGTAGCTGACCTCACAAAAATAACACAACACATGCGCGTGCCATACATACCTGGTACAAGACTACCAGGTATCACGTGCGTGTAGCAGCGTATACAGAGCTTTAGATAGGAAACCTGCAGATGAGAAGATTCAGACATGGGGCTTGGTGCGCAAACGACGGCAAACGTTTGTTCAAGCTGGATAGCGCACTTGCTACAGCTGTTCGTTGCTCTCCTCCTCACGCACTAATAATATCCTACCATAGGATCTAAGGCTCGGTCGCGGAACTCCGATGACAATATACAAATTGTGTGTGAGTATGGGCATTTTTCAATACCATAAAAAACAATCCGAGAAAGCAGCAGTACGCCGCCAAGTGCATCGTCTGATTCTCGCGTGCGTGAACAGGGCGTAGATAGAATCAAGGGGCTGTGGGTGAGATAATCCCGGAGGCTTGGGATAGCAAGCGAGGCAAGGAGTGCATATACCTGAGTACCGCGGTATCTTATCTGTTGCAGCCGATGCTGTCTCCGCCTTCAGCACTACCAATGCCAACCATCCAGTAAGAAGTATACAGGCTCGGTCACAGCTCCCAATAATCGGCTCATCGCTAGAGTTGGCGAGCCACGCACCCATTTCAAACCCGGCTTTTGCGTGTGTGTTTTGCCCGTAGGCTTCGCTGATCCTTCCCATAGCCGTCTGCGACCAGGCTGACTGGGGACTTGGGTTTAGTCAACTGGATGTGTGGTCGTGTGAATACCAAGCACGAAGAAATATAACTGAAGGTCGAAAGCTTCAATTTAGTTTTACGTGCAAACGCGTTTGGTCCGAAATGTTTTTGGAGCGCAGAGATCCTTGAAACATTGATATGTATGTGTGTGGATGCGTACTGCGGTGTACATATTACAAAGAAAGCATTCATGATTTCAAACTGGTATAAACATTTCTATTTTTGAACAATAAAATTCTCGTATCCTGTGTCCGATTCCTTTTTTATGTATATTTTTGAACTGCTGCGACCCTCAAATGTTTTTGAAAAATGCAAACGGAGCCCATCAAGTGCCCGTAACATTTCTGCCCACACGCGTTTGCGTCGAAATGTATTGCAGTAGCCACACACCCCGTTTACATTGTTTGCAACAGAGCCTTTCTTGTACTTTTTCCGTAGGTTTCTGATGGCATGTATTGTGTGTATTGCGCCGGGTACGCTGGGTGTTGCTCCTCCTTCGTAAGAAGGACAGCCCAAGAGGAGACCATATAACGTAAACGAGAGAGACAGCAGTGCTGCTTCGCTCATGGCTGCACCATGTTCGCCAAGGAAGCAGCGATCCCTGTGCCTGACCATGGATAGTTCGTACCGATACCTGGCAGCGTCGGGCATCGAGCTTTCTATAATAATAAAAAGTGTACGAATAGACAAGCCGTGTTAAAAACAAGTTTAAATTTCAAAATATAACGTAAAATAAAAATGCGCCGCGTAGGTTGCGTCGGCGAGGAAGACACAAGACAACTCACAACTAGCTACTCACACCCCACCACACTGAGCATCGCCAAGCCGAGGAGCATCGCTTCGCGGGCTTGTCAGCAGAGGTAGACTGCAAACGGTTTTGTGGAACCGTACCATGCCAAGCCCTACATAGCTAGCACGAGCGACCTGTTTGTCTTCAGGAGTTCTTAAGGGCAATCATCCGAATATCGAAAGGGATCGTTGAGACCACAATGATACCAGGCACCCAAGTGTTGAGCAAGACTGGCAAGGACGCCCCACCGAACATGTGCTTCGAAAACTCATGAGCACCAGTGATCCGTGTGCCTGTGCCCGTCTATGCTTCTTGAAGGATACATTACATGACACTTACTGCTGTAGTAAGCAACAAGAAATAGGGAAGCAGATGATATTAGCAGGAACAAAAAAACTCGACAGTGTTTATACTGATGTTTGTGTAGAAACACCCTCTCCCTAGTATGAGACGCAGTGTGTGTCAGTATTTCTGTTTCTTGTGAGTGTCCATTGTCCGGCACCGTACGCGCGTAGGCGTGATTGATGTGCGTCTGACCCCGTGCCACCGTTGTTGTAATTATGTTTGCAGGTGCTGGGGTCAGGTGACAGGGTGCAAGCTCTCTTCGTTCTCCCACTGTTTCGGAAGGTTGCGGAAAGCGGGCTCCGAAATCTTACTATTGGCGAATAGACGTGACGGAGAGGATGTCGATATACATCTAATATCAGCCGCTTGGTGGGCAGATGGTTGCGGTCGGATAGCTAACTCTCTTCATGAGGACAAATAAAAGGCAAGTTTTACTGTGTTCGTTCGTAATCGTACAAGCAGTGTGTGCGTGGTTCCCACTTTTGTTTTGTCTCATGGGCAGTTAGCTTGTTGTGTGGGGCATGGAGCTCCTCAACAGAAGAACCTCATAAAATGCAGATGTCACCACCTTATGTACCGTACTGGAGTACAGTGCACGCTAGTGTCACTCAAAGCCTTGTCATATGTCGCTTGTCGCTTGTCGCTTGTCGCCTTTCGATTGTCCACACATGTACGTGTGATTCTCACAGCTGTTCGCTCCGATTTGGAAAATCGTGTGTTCATGAGAACATGTCGGATCGTGAGTTTTGTCGGACGGCGAAAAGGAAAACAAACGCTGTTTTGCCGATTCTCCCTGCATGCTTCTCCCTCTGCAAGTAATGGGAGCTTTTGAAAGTATTTTAGCACTGCGAATACTTGATGCACAATCAACATTAACGGCCGAATTGCTGACAGTCCTGGCAGTATAAGCAATATACAACCCCAAATACTGCAAGTACGGGTAGTATCCACAGTAGTGAACCCCGACATACTTGAGAAGAACGCAGTATGAGCGGTTATACTGCGAGTACTTGCATGGTGAGCAGTGTCGAACACTGATACCCTGCACGCTCTGTTTTTGTGGGGGCCAATGCACGCTCTGTTTTTTTCTTTTTTTCCTTTTGCATGTTTTTTTCAAGATGACACGACGTTAGCCCCAGTAGAGCTCCCACATTATTTGTTGGCATCTTGTCCCCAAACGACGATTGCAGTTGTAAAAGGGTTAGACTCCCGTCCATACTGCTGTACAGAGGAACGAGGAGCTACTAACTTGTGAAAATCACGTACCTGGTGGTATACCATGTTCATCGTTCGGAGCTTAACCACCTTTAAAACTTCTACCAAATGGTTTAGTATGCACAAGACAAGAAGGCCAATTGGAACACCACAACAATATAGATAATACATACCGGCTACTTTTTAAACTGGTCTAGTATATACTGGGCACAGCGAGCACTAAAAACACCGGTATGAGTACTACATACAGCACATTGCTCGTGTATTTGTTGTATCGTTTATACTTGGACAGCTCTCCTCTTCTTCGCCTGCCACCCCCATATATCATACTTTAAGATGTACGCTGTAAGAGTTTTTGTTTTGTTTTGAAATCTCATCCTTTTACTTCCCAGCTTCTGGACAAGCAACGGTCACAGGTGACGCCCCCCCCCCCCCCCCCGCCCCCCCTCCCGGTACGTGCCCTCATTTATTATCGCCGCAGAGGGTTTCCTGCAAGATATTAAGTGCTCGTGGGGTCTACAGCGGGGATCTGGAGAGGACTCAGGGGGGCTTCGTACTCTTTCGGGAGAATCGTAGTTGTACTACGATCAAGTTTGGCGACCATCCCACCGTGGAGCTGAAGAGTTGGGGCAATTGCGAATTTTGAATTTTGCAGTATTTTTGATACCATGCCATTTTTCTCGTGTATGGGGGCTATCGGCGACTGATGCAGGGAAAGAGCTGGGAAGCAGAGTTCGAGAGCGTGGCGCCCTTCCTTAACCTATTTGGAACGGGCAATAGCGCATTGCCAAGTAAATGTCGACAAGTTTTGGACTAAAATAATATGGAAATCAAATTTATCCGGAAAAGGGCAGGAAAGACCGCTGGGGGGTATCAGGAAATAGCGTGATAAAGAGGGCACATTGTGCCATATATACTGTACATATGTAACGAATATATATGCAGTATAAATGGTGGTTGCGATGTGCTTGGTACGAGCGTAGATAAACTTTGTCTACGTTGCAAACGTTCTAGAAAATATGTGAGGAGTAGAGAATGGGCGAATCGTTCAAACCTCTCGTCCGATTTATGTTCTGATGTGTACTGGTGGTGTGTAGTGATACTACAGCACCAACAAGCGCGCCCGGCGCAAAGGACGAGCGGGGGGCGGTGAAGCGCGGGCGGGAGTCTCTTTCTGTTTGTTTTTGTATATGGGGTCGGACAGGAATAATACTGTGGATATAGTCTAAGCTCTAACATTTATTTTATTGTTTTACTGTCGCATTACGTGGGTGTGTATATACTTTGAGTATATGGTTATTATGTATGTATACCTCGTGGGTATCACTGGTAGTTGTCGGTGAGGGTGGTGGAGGTCATGGTATGTTCCACATCGAAGGGGAACGGATTGCCTGGCGGTCAACGAAGTTTTTTTTTTTTTTTTCACATCTGCCTTCCAGCTTCTGGACAACCCGTGGTCACAGGTGTCGTCCCTTCTCCCCCCAAGTTCTTACCTTGAATTTTATCGCGCAGAGGGTTCAGCAATCCCACTGCTCGTCGATTTTCCATCGAGTGTTAGCTAACTCACGCTCTTGCGCTTTCTGCAAGTCAATTTGTGCTCAAGAAGAGTCCCCACGAATTTATTCAAGTGAGTACGTGTGCACTAGGGGGGATTTGAACTCACGAAACTGACCTATACCAGGCTCGAGGATAACCTGACACGCCACCGAGGCGACCGGCATAATATGTGGATGCTATTACAAGGATCGACCATATTATTATGGAACGTAAAGATAAGTAGTGGTTACCTTGTATATACCACCATAGGAGCCAGGGAGGGGGGACGAGCCCCCTGCTTAGAGACTGTCCCGGGTGAGTGTGCTCCATACCCAGGAACCACAGCAGCTGTTTGTTGTTGTTTTGGTGAACATACCTGAATATAACAGGAATGCCAGTCGTTGTTTCGTTTTTTTTGGTTGCTGCCATCTCCATATGATATGAAAAGAGCGGCGCGAAAGAGTAAGCCAACGGGTTAACATACACATATCATACTACGTGTATGTATAGTATTAATATTAATACTAGCTTTTGGTGATCAGGGGAATGAGCTACCAGTACAATTAATTAAGTGTTATAGAAAAGCATCATTCAGCATCACAGGTCATGGTATACCTGTGACCCACGTGATCGTGGTGGTTGTGGTTGTTGTTGTTCGTCTTGGGGGCGAGAGGAGGGGGGCTTATGATCACTGCTGTTGATATAATTAAATCTTCTTATCTGACGGGAAACAATACATACATTATTTTGATATATCTTCTTATCTGACGTGACACAATACATACATTTTTTACTACTGTTACCTTTTTCATTTCATTTCTTTTCGTAAAAGTGACCACAAAAAAAAGCCCACGAAACCACAACGCCGGCATATCCTCAGATGTACGCAGAGCCACATGAGCTTTTCACGTTTGGCGCGCCTCTAATCCTCTACCCAATGACGACTAAGAAGTGGGCGAAAAAATGTTCGGTCGGAAATGTTTTTGACGATTTCTCGACGAAAAAAAAAAAATCCCATCCTAAAGAAAAAATCCATCCTAAACTTTTATTTTACCCTGTTACTAGTTCCAAGTACTTTGCCCAGAAAATACTACTGTGCGTTCGCTGTTCTAGTTCCAAGTACTTTGCCCAGGAAATACTGCTGTGCGTTCGCTGTTCAACGAGTAGTAGTAGTAGTAGTAGTAGTAGTAGTGCCGTCCCTATTTCGATCTTCGGCGGGAAGGGGTGCTGACGAAACACTGACGATTGAGTCATCCCACCCATCGAGTTTCGCACTTTTTGGGCCAGAAACGTTTCTGGTCGGTTGAACTCTTGAAGTTTGGAAGCTATCGGTTACTGACACATGGCACGGTAGGAGGGGTTATGTTGTCTTACCCCCTTTTGGACACTTTTTTTTCAATAGCTCGGTGTCACTCGCGCGAGCGACCCTCCTGTTCCTTGCGGTCACAGGCTAAGAATGGTGCTGTACAACAGCATTCTCGATATTAATTCGAAAAAAAGGGATTGTTAGCTACGCTGCACCAAAGCAATCGCCGTACGTGTTTTTGTCGGTGAGGTACAGAGTCACTCGCGCCAGTATGGTATGGCATGATATGGTATGGTATGATATGGTATGGTATGATATGGTATGGTATGATATGGCATGGTATGATATGGTATGGTATGATATGGTATGGTATGATATGGCATGGTATGATATGGTATGATATGGTATGGTATGATATGGTATGGTATGGTATGGTATGGTATGATATGTTATGGTATGATATGGTATGGTATGGTATGGTATGGTATGGTATGGTATGGTATGGTATGGTATGGTATGGTATGGTATGGTATGGTATGATATGTTATGGAATGATATGGTATGGTATGGTATGGTATGGTATGGTATGGTATGGTATGGTATGGTATGGTATGGTATGGTATGGTATGGTATGGTATGGTACCTATAACCCGGTAGTGAAAATTGGGGGTATGATACTACGATACCGTAGCCTTGATCCACTGCATACAGTATGATACTTCTAGTATATTTTTTTTACTGTAGGACTAGAGTAAAACAGCATAGTCTACAAGGTTAGTCGAGTTTCGACACGGAATGTCTCTCCGAAAGTCATGTTTCGGGTGATGATGATGGATGATGTTGATGGATTATGTTGAAATAATTGAGCTAGCTCATCATGTTAGACGCTCAAAAAATTCTCAGAATCTGATGTGCCCCAACCGTGGGACGACTCGATTTTATGATATATTTGCAGCATCGACCACATCATGCGTGATGAAAGCAGCCCGGGCTGCGGAGGCAGGGGGTGTGCCTGGACGACAACGCAACGCACGGAGCTTTTTACTACGAGCTCAGCACGCGTGCGTGCAGAACGATGGCACTTTGTTTTTTTGATGGACGCTTTCTGTTCCTAAACGGGGATTTAACGCCTCTTTTCTCGCGTGTCGGGTTGCTATACTGTAATCAAGATAATCAAGATGGGCGATAACGCCTCTTTTCTCGCGTGTCGGGTTGCTGTACTGTAATCAAGATAACCAAGACGGGCGATAACGCCTCTTTTCTCGCGTGTCGGGTTGCTATACCACGATCAAGATAATTGAGGACCCCCTCGGGAATTACCTCTATCATGCCGTAGCATGATGAGTCACCAAAAATGTTTCGAGGTACGCCAAAAATTACCTGACGATTACACAACACACGTGGAGCTTGGTGATAACCCCCCCCCCACACACATACACACGAATAAGGCGGTCTGATTAAAGCGGTATCCCGATATAAGTGGGTCAAAATCGCTTGGCATCGTGGGGGTTCCCCCCAACAAGGCGGTCTGAGTAAGGCGGTATCCCTATATAAGGCGGTCGAAATCGCTTGGCGCGACTGTGAAATTGAGGAATTGCACTCATAGCCTGCAATGAATAGGGCGGCTTCCCTGGATAAGGCGGTCGTATTGCCCTACTGTACCCCTACTATTTGATATTGTGCATGAACTTGCACGTTAATGCTTCATGAGTTTCGGGACTCATTGACTAATGACGTCGCTGCATTGAAACCAAGTATTTTTTTGTTTTGTACCCAAGACGTGAGACTGTTCATTGGGTATGACCTTCCGTCTGTTCTCAGAAACGCGTGCTGCGATAGAGGTGCACCACTTTTTTTCTAATACTACCCCTCAATTTGGGAGCTTAAGACACGTCCCTCCCAAAACCGATTTTGGAGAAAAATAAAACTGCTACAACCTGATGAAAAGCCCCATGGCCTAGGTACACAACGAGAATCAGGCAAAAAAGAACGTCCTATTATTCTTTTTTTTTCCGACGATTTTGGGTCAAGGAGCCCCGTCATTCAGAAAACATAATGTTTCAGACGAAAAGTGATACCACCTCTGCCGTAGAATGCGTCCATAATCAGTTTTTTTATTGGTTGACTCCAGAGATTCTCGGGCTGAGTAGCCCTCATAGAACAGTTGGTGTATGTATATCGTAGCGTATTATGCCCAACCATGTGCTGCTTGTTTTCACGTCTGTCTCTACGTAATCCTCCAGCGATCGGTGTGGTTTTCACGTAAATAAATAAAATTCTTCGGCGGTAGGGCGTCACGAATTTGCCCAGTATGTGGCACCCAGAAGAAAACCACGGTGGTGGTGGTGTTTTGACGCTCGGCAACATGGCCGCCTGTGCTCGTACGTCTCCATTTGAAGGAGATCGCAAGCCCTGCCGACAGCGTTAATGCCCGCATCCCGTTCGGATGCTTGCTACTGTGATATAACGGGAGCATCTCGTCTTTCCGAGGCTGTTAACTCGAGGAGATATCCACCTCGTCCAATAGAGGAGCCTGACCAAAAAAAAAAACGCTCATCTCGATGCTAAGAATCCCATACCCCTAGAGGCATACAAAAAAAAAATATTAGTATTGTAAACACAAACGCGATTCCATGGACATACTGGGAAGTCGTTGCTAGGTTAAAGAACCCCGTCAGTTAGAACCAAAGGTGTCAAGACACGGTCAAGTCAGTCAAGGAAAAACGTTCAGCGGTCAAGTCAAGGGTGTCAAACCGATCGCTCCACACAAAATCCTGATAGTTTGGCGTCAGTCAAGGTAAACTATTGGAACATTGCCGTCCGCCAAGGGCCCAAACTGCCGTTTCCTGACATTCTTTGTCAGAAGAACTGGTTTGGGTAGAGCACTGCACTAGCTGCACCTCTTTTCGTAACACGGTGTCGTTGCAGTACGGGGTGCAGGATGCTGGGTGAGGTGACCAATGTGACAGAAGCGGAACACACTGTCTTGACTACCGGCCAACGTGGGCCGCCCCTGCTGTACACCTATCTGCACTGTTCCTGGTGCAATGCTTGACATGATGTGCTTCTAAGCTGAGATAGGAATACCCTTGACAACACACTGCGTGCGCTCCGCGGGACTTCCCCGGGACACATTCCAAGGACACAAGTCACTCTCCTGATGCTGCCACCAACTGCTTTTTACTTTGCTTACGTGTTTCCTTCTAGAGCGTTGGCCCTCCAAAGGTCGTACAGATACGAGACCGGCCAGGAGGAGTCCATCCTTAGGCACGTCGCCGTCCCGCACGGAATAACCTATAAAACATAGCAACAACACCACAGCAGTACCATCGTCAAGAAAGGCACAAACACGAAACCCTAAAGGCGGCTGCAGTAGTAGCCGACGCGCGTCGCCGACCAATCAGGGAGACACGACAGAGTGCCGCGCAACACTCTCCTCTTCTTTGACGCTTTTAGAGCTGCACAACCCATCCTACACTCATTTCAAGTAGTTTTTTTCCATGGCACGGCAGAGGTGCACCATTTTTGTTTTTCTTCTACTTGAGTAGCCCATCCTGCAGTAGTACAGTAGCCTATTAATAGTTGTACAGTAGGGGTATCCCTCTATAAGGCGGTATCCCTATATAAGGCGGCATCCCGATCAAAGGCGGTCAAAATCGCTTGGCGCATCTGGGGAAGTGCACTAAAGTACTCATAACCCGGTGTGAATAAGGCAACTTCCCTATATAAGGCGGTCATATTGCTTTGTCACGCAATCGCATCACTGGGGGAACCCCTATATACTGCACTACCGTACTACCGTACTACCGTATGTGTAACGAAGAAGTGATTTGGTAAAAAATAAGCCGTACTTCTTCCCGGTGAAAACTCCCATGCCCCCCCTACGAGGTATACAGTGAAAAAAAACGCCAAAAAGTGGTCTACCTTAATACTTAATGCCTCTGTGGTAACACGCGCAACAAAGCCGGAAGCGCTCCATGCGTCCGCCGGCGTGTGGTCCACAATTAGCTAGTATAGTAGAACTTGTTTTTGCTGTTGTTGGGTTTGTTGTAAGCTTAAAAAATGCACTTCTAGAGCCATGTTGAGCGCAGATTGTTTAACCAAGGTGTCCGTTTGGGAGTTCGCTCCCATACCACAGCAACCTCTTTAGGAACGGTTTCAGCACGCAGTGGAGGCCTCCAGATAGTGCCGGTACATACCATGGTACACCGGCACTATACACGGCACCGGAAGTATTGGGAACCTAAGGTCACTAAGCTGATTACTATAGAGAGTTGCGATCTTGCCAAGCAATTTGACCGGAACTGTAGAGAACTGTGGCACTATTCAACCGCCATTATAGAAGGAAGTGGCACAAAAAAAACGCCACTGTATAGATCAGTGCCGCTATTCAACCGGCACTATAAAGGGCAGTGCCGCTATTCAACCGGCACTGTATAGAGCAGTGTGGCACTATTCAGCCAGCACTGTTGGGCGAGCCCCGCGCTGTATCCCAGTGTTAAGATACGGCCTCGAAAGGCCTGTAATTGTCATATTTGATATTTGAGATCATTTGGATGGGTTTCGTATGATAAGGTTGGCGTTTATATTCGGGATAGCCAGGAAATAGATCGGAGGCACGTGCCTCTGATCTCAGAAGCCATCCGGGGCTCTGGTGGAATCGAATAAAGCTACGTCTCTGCGAAGGCTAAGAAAGTGAGTACTCTCCGAGGACCTGCTCAATTGGTAGACCTGCAGGGGATATTCTGTGTCTCCGCCCAATACTCTTACAATATGGCGTCGACGGCAGGATGAAAAAACAACAGACCAATACTCTTACACCAGTCCTTCAAAACGGCACAGCCGCCATCTCTGCCGAGCGGGGCAACTCATTGTCTGGAAATGGGTGAAATGGTTCAAATACATCAGTGGTTCCTTTCTAGTGCTGGTAGTGAGTCCTCTATAGTGCAGCTATAGTGCCGGAAATATCGGCAATATAGCGTCGACCGGCCCTTTGTCGGCACTATAGCGGCGACCGGCACTACAGCGGCACTATAGCGGCGATTGGCACTACTCCGTGCATACCACCAATACTATTAATAGTTGTCCCTATCTGTACCAAGCGATTTCACCGCCACTATATGGGCAACCTGGACTACGCAGCCGGCACTGTAAAGGGATGTCTACTGTAGTATAGAGCCGGCACCCACACGAAAACGAGAATGGACGTGCAAGGTGCAAGCTGTCACCGCACCTTGACAAAAATCCTGATGATGCACGCCACCACCGCGCGGTACAGCCCGATTGCAGCTGTTGTCGTTAAATCCGTGTGAAACTCCGGCTTTTCCCGTGTGTCCTGCTTGGGGTCGAGGAGCGGCAAACCACTTTTTACATGCACTTACCCCGTCTAGGGGGCCACACTCGCATTTTTGGGATAACCAACTATTACTAGGAATTAGGACGCCCGCTAGGATAGAGGTTGTTGATTTTTGGGAACACACCTATTTGATGAACTTCGAAACTCCCGAAACCAATGTCACTGGATTGGCATTATTTCTGGTTTAGTATCGATTTTCGTTTTAGATCCACCTACATGCAGCAGTAGGCGATGGGGCTGTCCGTTGGGATGCACTTTCTCAAACTCCCCAAGCCACCACCTCAATGTATCGTAGCATGTGCCTTGGTGTTGGGTTGATTTTGCTATGGTAAAACGTCAAATGTGTATTTCCATTCCGGCTGCTCGTCGGCAGGTTGCCCGAGAGTCGTCACGTGTGTGTCCGACGGATGCTGTACCGCCATGTCCTCCCTCGCCCGTGAAGCACGTGCACAAAAGCATGCGATCGATCGATCGGTTGCTTGTCTTGTGTTACCCACTTTGTATCCCCTGGAGAAAAAAATAAAAAAAACGCGTTGTATCACCCCCGTCTACTACCAACTATCTCATTCGTACAACGAAGAACACAATTAAAATCAAGATCGAGTCTGGGAATTCAGCACTTTCGTTGACTACTATTAATATTAATGGTAGCATGGTACTCGTACCAGGTACGAATTAATTACAATGGCACGAGTTCTTTTGGTTATTGGGGGGTATGTTCGAATCGTGGAGGGGCCAAGGATACGGTGAGGGGGGGAGAGGGGTACCCTCAGTCTCGCTGCGGGTTATAGATCAGTAGAGAGCATGGCTCACACCCTCACGCCAAAAAGGACTTAAAACACAAGTTTGTTTTCGCTGGCGCAACGTAACAGGAACTATCCCACGGCGGTCAGCGTTCGAGAAAGTGACAAGCACCAGGCACCAGGAGGTTTAACAGCTACTACTCGCGCAGGTGGCTCTTTGAGTCGCTGCAGAACGACGCCCCAGAAGAAACCCCCCTACAGTAGCCTGGGTGGAAGAGAAGGTACAAGGTATACCCTTTTTTGTCTTTAAGGGTTTCTGAATGAAAGAGGCCTCCTTGACCCAAAATCGTCGCTATTCCGTTCTTTGCATGCTGAAACATTTCTTCGCTGCATACCTTGGGCATGGGTTTTTTGTCATCGGGGGGAGAGGGGGGGGGGGGGTGCGCTGTTTGTTTTCTCCCAATCGGTTCTTGGGTAGTGATGGTATGAACGGCTCTTCATCAAGCGGGATGGCTCAGAAACAAAACTGGGGCACTTCTACCGTCGTAGCTTGGGGTCAGAAGCGCAATGCGGGGGTCTATTGCCGGTCTTGTGGACAAGGAAAGCTACTGCTGGGGACAATGGCGCCCTTTGTCACAGCTGGAAAAATGAAGGCCCCATGCGCATTCATCTGGAAAAAAAATGGCAGCTACGTGGGACATGACTGACGATGTTTTCTCAAAGCTGAATCTCAGCCCTCTCCCAGCTAAAAAAAAAATCTCAGCTGTCTAACGAAGTGCGAAGCCCACATTATATCTTGATTATAGTATAGGACGCGTGCTACGATAGAGGTGCACCACTTTTTTTTAACATTATTCCTCAATTGGGAAGGTTAAGACATGTCTTATTGGGACGAAAATCCAAAACCTGCTTTACCGATAATGAAAAAATCCCATGGTCTAGGGTACACAACGAGAACCACTATGCAAAAAACAAATGGCCTACCTGGTATTATTTTTTTTTTCCCCGACGATTTGGGGTTAAGGAGCCCCGTCGTTCAGAAAACATTTTTAGACGAAAAGTGCTACCACCTCTGTCGCAGCACGCGTCTACGATAGAGGTGGTAGAGGCGAACCGTTTTTGTTCCGAGGCTCGTAACCACGTTGAGGTGCACCGTTTTTCGTTTCTTGAATTGCACCGTTTTTTAACCCAAAGAAAACGATTTTGAGGAAAATTTTGACATGCAACCCGAAGAACCAATTTCAAGGCCAAGGCCCTAGGTATTGAAAAAAAAAAGTGTATATGATATACATAGCGCAAAACAAGAACTGACATTATCCCGACGAGTTTGGCGTAAGGAGGGTTAAGGAGCCCCGGTCACTCGAAAAACGTTTTAGCCAAGAAGTGGTATACCGTAATACCCCTATTGTAACACGTGTTCTGTGCAAAACTGACCCCGCACTTTTTTGGAGTCCTTTGGCCCCAACAACGTGGGCGCGGTGGTAAAGAGGTCAACACGTCATCACGGTACCAACACTTGTCATTCTTACCCGGTCTTACACATAATCGTTTTTTGTTTTCGTTGAGAATCTTCCAAACTGAATATTCCACCAACATCCATGCAATCGAAGCTTCGATTAGTTACAAGGACGCTTCCAACAGATTTCCACGAAAGCTTGCGTCTAGCTCCCGGCGTGGATCTGCTTCCTTCCACGAACAAACAACAGCAATATATATTGTACAAGTCGTCGTACTCTTACCGTTTTGAACTGGCCTTCAATTTATGTTTATCATGTTTTGCGAACGACACGAACACAGCACGGTGTCGGATGACAGGTTAAACAGTACCATTGATGATATTGCACAAGAACCATTCGTACCCACCTCTTCCCGCGCCTGCCTTCGCCCACGGCGGTCGCTGCCCTCCGCCGCGAGGCCCACTGTATCCAACTCGCCCGTGCCCATACCTAAAGGCCAGCTCGACACGGACGCACCCTCTTCTGCTCTCGGGGTGGTGGTGGCGATGATGCCTACACCGGGGACAGATGCAACTGATCCCCCCCTTGAACAACGCCGTTTTTGCGCGAAAAGTGGACAAGGAGTGGGTGCGGCGTGAGGGTGTAGTTTTGTGGTCATCGTCAAGATTTCCCCTCTTACTGCTACGAAGCGGATGCTATGGCATCGGGTGCGCCTGCTTCGGCTTGGCACCCCCGTTTTGCTGTTTTGAGGATCGCTTCAGACGCATGATACGAATGGCGGGGCTCCTTAGCGCAAAATCGTCCGAAATAGTTTTTTTCTTTGTCATCCCACGGTAGGGGTTGCAGTTGTATGATTGGGCCAAAACGTCCCTGGGTGATTGAGCTCCTTATGTGAGGAACTGCCGGTTAATGAAGCAATTTTCACGAGTACATATTTTTTTAGGACTAGAGGGGCACAGAAGCTAGGTCGGGTTGTGCGAACGAATGCCTTCGAAGTCATGTAGTATGGGGTGAGATATTGAGTTCCTCATATGAAGAGCTCAGGGACTGTCTGCTGCAACCCCTACCGTGGGATGGCTCTTTTGGGCATATTTCTCGTTGTACACCTATAGGCCATATGGGATGTTTCATCCGCGATAAAGCAGGTTTATTTTCTCCAACTCATTTTTTTTTGTTCAAGAAGGGCATGTCCTATCCTCAGAAAGTGAGGGACCTCAGAAAAAAAAGTGGTGCACCTCCGTGTGTCGTAGCACGCGTCTTTACCTCGGCCACAACCTGGGTTCGATAAACATCAAAACGCTTAACCCGATGGCCTACCCCGTTGCTTAGGTATAATGTATATGTGTTATATTCCAATATTGTGTAAAAATAACTAGATTGTACAGAACAGATGGGTTTGTCTTCCTCAGCTAGGGGAACAACCGTCAGGTTTGGCGCCAAAAATTGGTACCTCAATCGCAGCACACGACCACTACACGTTAGGGGCTGTCCGAAAGGGCGGTTTTTCCGTAGGGAACACGGCTATACTGCAGTGATAGGTTGGTCACTGTTAGGGCCCGTGCGAGTGGCTGCACCCTTATTGATTTGTTGCCTTTAGAAGCGTATTAGCGCTTTTTCGGTTTCGCGACCAATACGCGCCGCCCCCCCCCCATGATATTTTTTTTTGTGCTGCGCCAACGGAAGGTTGTTGTTGTCCGTTTGTTTAGCGAGGTGCAGAATCATTTCTCGCGAGAATCCTATGCTATTCAGAACTGAAAAATGTGGTTAAATTGGTGTAATGCCGCCGTTGCCGTCCTCTCCGGGAGTAAATTTGGTGTTTGGCGTTGCTGAAGCACGTTGGAGCACACAGGTTCCGTGTTCCCAACCATGTTGCGAGGAGATTGCCACCTGTGCAATCGAAGGCGATTTTCTACCAGTGCCCGCTAAGGCGTTGTTGGACGCGTGTCCTAAACAATCTGAAGGGACACGGCACCGTGGTTGTTTACATGTGCAGCGCCAGGAGGACTCGCAACATCAAGCGATACTATACTCTCCTTTCCCAGGCACAGAGGCGAGAGGGAGGATCAAGGGGGAGGATATGCGGCTTTCCTGTGTATCCTTCGTTATATAATCGTAGACCCTTATTACTGTAGCTGTAGCATGCCTGCAACGCCGGGACGGAGTGAGTCAGGTTTTCTCCGCCCAAGCTGACATCGCGTGCGCCAAGTGCCAAGCGCCACGAGTCGCATAAAGTGTAGTATTTAAGAAATAATCGTTAGGCGGGGGGGGGGGGGGGGGGAGGGAGGATATACTAACAACAAGATGAAAAAATCGAAAAAAACGCGTATTTTAATTACGTCTTGAAATCTCGCCCAACCCACCGACAACACCCGTATGCATTTTGCAGTCCGGTATAGTGGCGAATGTGAATTGTTTTTTTCGTCTTGGCCGTGTACCCCTCGCAGCGGCGCCAAAACCCGGTAGGTATTCGGAACATGCAACGATAGATGTGCACCAACCATTGTTTTTTTGCCTGCAAGGTGCTTGACTCCACAAACCACTCTGTACCCCATCCACAAGTTAATTTTATAAACCGACTGAAAAAATTCAACCCCGCCAAGAAAAAAAAAAAAAATCATGGCCTAGTCATCAACAAAAAAGGGTAAAAAATAAAAAAAAATAAAACGAAAATCCGGCGATATGGAGTTAAGGAGTGCCGAGTTTCAGAAAAATAGCTTCAGCCAAAAAAAAAAAGAACGCTACGGCAGGGGTTGCACTTTTTTAGCCAAAATAAGGTATACCTTTCCGATTGAGCTCTTCAAGCGAGGAACCAACGGTTAGTCTGAATGTCACACGAATGTATCTTGTTTTAGGACTAGGACATATAGGTGAACGTTGGCCGGGTTCCGCGAACGAACGCCTTCGAAGTCATATTTCGGGTGATGATGGATGATGATGGATGATCGATGATGATGGAGGATGGATGATGATGGATGATGGATGATGATAGATGATGGATGATGATGTTGGTGTTGATATTGATTGAGCTTCTCGTGTTGAAAGCTCAGAAATTTCTTCGAATCTGCTGCGCGGGTACCCTGCCGTGGGATGGCTCTCTTTATCTATCGTCGCAGGCGTGCTGTTGTACCTGGAAGCACCCGGCGAGTTGGGTCTAGAAGATGCCTGCCGACCGGATTCCTTGAACGGCCCGAGATAGGCGAAGTCGTGCGGAGTCCAACCCTCCGGAAAGTTCCAGCAGCATGGGCAGCCTAAACCACAGGAAAGGGGTCAAAGGGGGGGTGTTTCAATAAGTTGAACATCGTTCGGATGCTAAATATAACACTAGTCGTTTGTCATGATTTTAACGTGCCAGATGTGTAACGGGATTTTCACTTGCCGATCCCTCCCATCCCGCTGATCGGGTCAGGAGGTTCTTAATGTTTCCCGGGTCAAGTCGGGTCGGGTCGGGTCGGGTCGGATCGGGGCGGGTCGGGTCGGGTCGGGTCGGGTTGGGTTGGGTTGGGTGGGGTCGGGTCGGGTCGGGTCGGGTTGGGTCCGGTCGGGTCGGATCGAGTCGAATCAGGACGGTTCGGATCGGGTCGGATCGGGTCGGGTCAGGGTGTGTTGGAAATCTCACGTATTGGGTCGGGTCGGGTTGGGCCGGGTCAGGAGGTGTTCGAAGTCTCACGGGTCTGGTCGGGTCGGATCAATCTGACCCGGCCTGACCCATTAGCTGTGACTCGACCTGTGGAGGGCCCTGCTAAATTATATCCAAGACGGCACGGTCAACTCCTGGCGGAGCAAGACTGCGGAGTTGTGCCATTACGAAACGGTCTGGCCCTATCTACATCGTCATGCCGTTGGCGACGAGCGCGGGAAACACAGGGGTAGATAATTTACAAGCCAGCGGTGGGGCAGTGGGGCGGACACATACTGCACTGCACTGCCGCACAGCACGACACTTTCACTTTGTTCAATGAACTCTATTTCTTTGCCGCAAAGCACTACCATCCCACACTAATTTCAAGTAATAAGTGCGGTTCTGAATGCCCTACATACGATATTACTACTCAAACAAATGATGTCATATCTGATGATACTATATACTAGTTTGAAGTAATTTGAAGTAGTCTACCCTTCCAAGGAAAGGTGGCATTTCTACGACGCTGCGTGAATTCCTCTAATTAGTTCCAACGGTAGGTGCCATATATTACTTCTGCAAAAAGTATCCCATACCTATTTCAAGTAAATATATATATATACGTATCCCCCGAAAAACGTGGCGTTTTGCAACGACGTTGAGTAAATCCTAAACCTCATTCCAAACTAGGTGCTATATAATACTACCTTAACTAAAAAAATCCCATTTTCACGTATAAATACGTCTTATCCCCCAAAAACGTCACATTCCTCAGTTGGCTAGTAGTAGTAGTAGTAGTAGTAGTAGTAGTAGTAGTAGCAGTAGCAGTAGTAGTAGTAGTAGTAGTAGTAGTAGTAGTAGTAGCAGTAGTAGTAGTAGTAGCAGTAGTAGTAGTAGTAGTAGTAGTAGTAGTAGTAGTAGCAGTAGTAGTAGTAGTAGTAGTAGTAGTAGTAGTAGTAGTAGTAGTAGTAGTAGTAGTAGTAGTAGTAGTAGTAGTAGTAGTAGTAGTAGTAGTAGTAGTAGTAGTAGTAGTAGTAGTAGTTGTAGTATCAGCAGCGGCATACCGCCAGCGATAAAGTATATTTTTGTCGCAAACACTTTTTGAACTACTGTAAGTAGACCCCTAGGGTGCGACGCGTCACCTGGCTTTCCCACAAGGCACACGGGGCACGGCTTGCCCTCCCGATGTGCCACAAAGTCTTCTCTTTGAGGCTTTTCGTCGTCTGGAACGTCCGCTCCTCCTCTCCTGCCCGTCGGTTTTCTCGCCAGGTCGTAACCAAAAAATACGGGCGATTGGTGCCGACAGTCCTGGTTGTCGGGGATGGTCATCAGCCTGCGTTGGAAAATCAGAGGGGACGGACGTTAGTTGGCCTAATCGAATCAACTCCTTTACGTTCGGCGGTGGTCATTATGTTAGGAAAAGTGCTGGGTTAGGTGGGGTTGGGTTGGTTTAGGGTTGGGTTGGGTTGGGTCAAATCATCTCCTTGCCCGTGGCGTTGGTTATTCTAAAGCGATGAGCGGGTGTTGGTTATTCTGAAGGTTGGCTGAAACAAACTTCTTGTGTTGGGCGGTGGTTGTTGTCTAGGGTGTGGGTACAGGGTAGGGTGCTCATACGACGCATGGCAGGGGTCTTATAACAAGAAACCCCGACGATTGGTGCCGGCAGTCTTGATTATCAGGAATAGTCGTCGGCCTGCGTCAGCAAACAGACGGGGCCAAACGGTGTTTGTTGGCCTAATCAAGCTCCTTGTCTTGGGCTGTGGCTGGTGATTGGGTTGGTCGACTGAGAAATCCGTTGAGGTTTCATTGCTTCTCCTGAACATCCATTTTTCTCCCACTCACCCCCGCATCGAAGCACATTTTTTCGGGCCTACCTCAAACAAGAAGGATGCACTAATGCCGGCCTATCGTATCGACGTCCCCGACGGAGCAGTAGATGAATATCTTCCCGAGTAACGCCAAGATCGTGCGCTCAAGTCTCACCGAGTGCACACTACAGTGGTGATGCTCGTAGGAATTTTGTCTTGCGTGAACATTGACGAGCGAAAAGCGCGAGAGAGTGAGCTAGCAAAACTCGATGAAAAATCCACGATGAGCACAAAAAAGCTGACACGTGGAAATACTGAACCCAATGCGCGTACTCTAAAAAAAAGTGAAGGATATGTTCCGTGGGGGAGAAGAAGAACCTGTGTGGCCATGACAACGGCTTGGCTTGTCCGGAAGGCCATTGAGGGGAAAATCTCGTACGGGTCGAGCTGGATAGTAAAACGTGACGGTTAATAAAAAAAAAAAGATTTAGCCGGGTTCGTCCACAGCAAGAAGGGTGGACTACTACTACTGCTACTACTACTGCTACTGCTACTACTACTGCTACTACTACTACTACTACTACTACTGCTACTACTGCTGCTGCTAATACTACTACTGCTACTGCTACTACTACTGCTACTACGGCTGCTATACTACTGCTACTGCCACTGTCACTGCTACTACTGCTACTGCTACTGCTACTACTACTGCTACTACTACTGCTACTGCTACTGCTACTGCTACTACTACTGCTACTGCTACTGCTACTACTACCGCTACTACTACTGCTACTTCTACTACTACTGCTACTACTACTACTACTACTACCGCCGATGCCTACTACGATGAAGGCCTGTTTTTGTTACAACACATCTTCTGAACAACGGGTCTGTTTATCGTACTGATAAAATAGTCGGAAATAGTAATTCTTATTGTTTTTTTTCATTTATCATCCGACAATGTAGCGTGAGTGTCAAAAACCAGAAACACGATGAAAGAACACAAAACCCAGGTGAAAGCGTGAAAAAGATGTCTCCAACAACCAAAAACTGCGAAATACTAGATGCACCTCCCTGTTCTCCTGGCCCTGCCCCTCCAGTCTTTTTCTTTTTTTGGCGATATCTTTATTTTGTATCACTATTAATAGACCATGGATGAGCTTCTTAATCGGATGGCGCTATTTATTTATTTTTTTCCTCACCCCAAATCATAGTGAAGAGTCTCAGAAAAAAAAACATAGTTCACCTTTATCGTGGCTTCTGTCCGCCCTACATAGCAAGCACCTGGTGCACGTTTTTCGAGCTCACCCAGAAAGAAAGAAAGAAAGGGCAAACTAATGCAGTTACTAGAACCTCCCTGCCGCGAAGCCCATTTTTTTCTGGGTCTCACTGAATACGAGAAAGCTGTACTGTACAAATGCCTCTCTGAGGCTCACCCGAAGCAAGAAGGGTGTATCAGTGCCGCCCTGTCGTAGGTTTCCCCCACCTCTCGCAGGCGTTGCCGCACCCTTCCACGGGTTACTGGAGCTAAGGGGAAGGTCTGCGGTAGTGGCGGGTGGGGCCAGGACAATGCAGCATTCGAAACCGGCTCGATTGAGGATGGGACACGACGCGTATAATTCAAAACGTGGAAAAAATGGGGGGGGTATTAAATCGATGAATTATTACTAGTTGTATCATAAAGGGTCATCCCACGCTAGGGGTGCAGCAGAAGGTTCTAAGAATTTTCTGAGCTCCTAATATGAGGAGCAGCTCAATATCTCAACATCATCATCCATCATCATCATCATGACCCGTAACATGACTTCGAAGGCATTCGCTCGCGCAGTCCGGCCAACACTTCTACGCGCTAGTCCTTACTAATATACCATACTAAAACAAACATACTCGTAAAAGTATCAGAATAACCGGTAGTTCCGCACTTATGGAACATTATCAGGAACATTGTCAGGAAATTTACCGGGAACGTTGCCAGGAACGTTACCAGGAACGTTACCAGGATCGTTACCAGGAACGTTACCGTGGGATGATTCTTGTTCCGGGGGGGGGGGCAAGGGGGTTGGCAAATAGTTGTTTCTCGCGGGATCCTCGAAGGTGGACATTAAGTATTTGTTTTTGAATCAGTATGATATCATTTTTTTTATTTCCGTCCCATTCTCCCTTGTGGACACGTCCCCAGGCTACCGTTTGTCCGTTCTAAATCTGCACGTGGGTCGGGGTTACGGTAACTTTCTTGGCACACAGAAAATAGTTACTATTATCGCACCGATGGACGTCGGATTTGATAAACATGCGTCATGTGCTGCCCTGGTTGCTGCTTGCACAGCCCCATCGATCCCCTTTAGGCTGCGAGCTCAGTATTATAGCGAGGATGATCACACAAACGCGTTTCAGACGTCGACGCTCAGCTACCAACATCACCCTACTCACCAGTCAAATAAACATCGGTTGGAGTTGTAGGTATCATCGCTCGGAAATAAACATATTTCTGAATTCATAACACGAGCACATTAATTAATCCAAGTGCAAATTATCGTTCCAGCATCATCTACAACCTGCAAAAGCGACGCAAACACGCACCAGGCACACTCGCTGGTCGCCATGTCGCCCGTCTATTCCCTCTTCCACGCTATATTCGCCGTTGAAAGCCGGCAGACTCAAGAGAGCCTTGAGCGAAGCCAAGTCCCCCCCTCCCCTCGTCGCTTCGAACTTTGTCAGCGCCCCCGACAGGACGCCAAAAAATACAGGAGAGCGCACCTGAACACAGCAGCGAGGCGAATCTGTCGGCATTCCTAATTATTCATCCTCTGCTGATCATTACGGTTGTGAGATGGCTCACTTTTCCGCCTAGATGTTGATTGGGTAGGTTTACTGAGCGCGACGGCTATTAATGTATCAATAACAGGGGTTCTCACAGGTCATGACCTGACTCACGGGTCGGGTCGGGTCGGGTCGGGTCGGGTCGGGTCGGGTCGGGTCGGGTCGGGTCGGGTCGGGTCGGGTCGGGTCGGGTCGGGCCGGGTCGGGTCGGGTCAGGGGGTAAAAATAATCTCGCGAGTCGGGTCGGTTCAGGCGACCCGACTCGACCCGGCCCGCAGGATTTGACCTGACACGCGAAAAGCCCTTATGAATAGTTCACCTGTTTATTATCACCTAACGTGTACAAGTATGCAGACAAGGCTTGAACCTTAAGACTGCCGGAGCACGTTAGCGTTCGCTAGGAAACACGGCACTTACCGTCGGGTCCCACGCTCCTTCGGCGCTGGTCGTAGTCCTTTTGTGGAAGTAGCCCTGAAAGGCCGGGTGGATGTCCTCGGGCTGAGGGCGTTTTCCCGCCTGCTCGGACCCAAGACAGACACAGCAGTAGCATGCTTAAGCTGATACATAGATAGAGGTACAGTACCTTTTTTCTGGGTAAAAACAACTTTTTAACGAATGACGGGGTTCCGTAACCTCAACATCCTCGGAAGGCCACAGTTACTGTTTTCAACATGAGTTATGAAAGCTTTTAATACATAGGTCATGGATTTGTTCATTCCAAATCAATTTCAGTTTCCTCAAAAACGCTTTTGTTTTGTTTTCATGGATGGGGTATCGCGTAAATTTATCAAGTCAACAACCTTGCCTCTTGCAGGGGAAAAATAAATAAATAGGTGAACCTCAACCACAGCATGCGTCGAAGTCAATAACTGAGGCAATACTTCATGCAGAGGTGTTCTTTGCTTGGTTTCTCTTCGGCCTTTTTCTTCTTTCTCGGATGGTGCTTCGGAAATGTTGGTTCCCGTTGTTTTATTCTTCTTCGTCTTCGTCTTCTTCGCCTCCTTTTTGACAACATCGTTCATGCTGCACATATTCCGATAGAAAACATGTATTAGACTAAAAACGATGAACCGATTATTTTCATTCTGGGCCACCCTCTCCCCCAAGTGTTTTCATTTTTCAAAGCGACGATAATAAACGTCAACACGAAGAGAAAAAAAAGGGTTACTCTAACCTCCTTCCTAAGTACTAGCAGCGTGGTGGGTTTTCTTTCCCGTGTATATTGACGGTACGGTACACGCGTGATCCTTGTGCTACCATCGAACAGCTTCTTTCCAGAGATGTATCGTCGTCACGCAACGTTTTGTTTTGTTTCTGTTGGTCGCTGCATGCACAACTGATCAGGTCCACGGAGAAAACATCCATGCGCCTGATAACGCCACATTGGCATTTTGTAAGGATTACATCGCACACCATGAACACCATCGCGGCACCCGGACCTGGAGAAGTGTGATGGCATGATGAGCATTGCCAGTCAGGCGCTGTAAAGCTAACAAAGATGAGCACAGCAACTTAAAATCGGTGACATATTTGAGAGTGCGAACACGAAAAGATAGACCGACATAACAAAGCACATCGGAGACCCGCCCGACCGGTCCTACGTCTACCGCAAAATCAGTAAAGACGAGCGGAAAAAAAGCTATGAAGGTGTTAGTTTTTCGTACGAAATTATCGCAAGATAGGCCGGCAGAAAATAGGATATCGGCGACTTGCCCGATCCGTCCCACGACTATCTCAAACCCTGCTACAAGTGACATTTTCGGTAGCGCAATTTATTGACGATAACTTAGGCCGGCGAACAAAACGCCAATACCACGACCAAACCCACGGCTACCGCCAAAGACCCGGGCTATGTTATTGGCTACTAACGTGATCAGCCGTGTACCTCACTTTAAAGTAGACTACCGGAATGAACCACCAAAGCCGTGTTTATCGCGGAACTGAATATCCCCAAAGCTTACACTTCTCTTGAGAATGGTTTTGAGCCGCGTAAACAAGAAGTACAACAAGTGGTTCCCAGCCTCAGCCCGAACACACCCACCCTAAAAACACAAATGACGTCGTCGCATAATCATGGTCTTGCCTGGTACAGCCAAACCTAATCCACTCAAACAAATTAAAATCATCGCCCACTCAATCACCCAAAACGAAACGAAGCCGTCGCCTGCTCTAAGTCTTACCTGTCCCGAGCGGCAGTCTTCCAACCCCAGTTTAGCCAACTCGAGGGTACGCTTCGAAGATCCCCATTGCCCTGACAACCCCAGCTGGGCCTCGAATGTATGCGCCTGCAAAATCATTACACAATTCATTACAAAAACTCGCTCGAATTGCGGAAAGCATGGTATTAACGAAAGCCTTCAAGTTGACACGCACGGAAGAAGTTTGGGCAAGCCTGTCAGATCAAGGCGGGTTAATTGTACGTAACAATTGGACGGTCTTGAGACACACCTTGTTCGTAGTTGCTGACCTTCGAGCGAGGCACGTGCGCACTCAACCAACCAGAATCAGCGCCACAGGTCGAAGGTGCGACTTAATTGTAAACCATTGGGACCGAATTGTGGAAAAAAAAGGCCCAGTGGTGCAGGTATTAGACTATGTTCTTATGTTATGAAC
The DNA here is from genome assembly GCA_012845835.1 of Undaria pinnatifida. NCBI lineage: Eukaryota > Phaeophyceae > Laminariales > Alariaceae > Undaria > Undaria pinnatifida. Next base: position 1,021,885 of record JABAKD010000029.1, read on the forward strand.
CCGTTCGAAAATGTGCGAGAGTATGGTGGAGTACTGCTTGCTTTTACAGATCCGAACGAATTGTGGAAAATTTTTAGAACGCAATTTTGTGTTATTTACCACAAAATTGCAAGCCTTTGGAAGATAGATAATCACACCAGGTACAGTTTTGCTTTATTTTTTGCAAACCCGGACGAATTGCAAAATACAAACAGCACGACCAAAAGCATTGTACGGAGCAAAACTGCCAGGACACGGTCAGCCAACGAAAAATCCAGCGGTCAAAAGTGTGAAACCGATCGTTCCACACTAAAACCTAGTATCTTGGCGTCAGTCAATGTACAATTATTATTGGAAAATTGCCGTCGGTCAAGGGGTGACAACTGCCTACTTCTCCTGCGTTCTTTGGCATGAAGTGCGGATCACCAGCGGGTTTCCTGTGAGCAACCGCTTGACGTGGAAGAAAATTTTGACTCCACGCCATCTCGTTTTGTGACACTCCCAACCAATTGGCACGAAGCACTGATATCATGCATCGAGCTACCATATTCGTGGTCGAGTGGTACCCGTTAACCGCATCACGCATCGAGCTGCCATGTTCGTGGTCGAGTGGTACCCGTCAAGCGCTTCCTGAAATGTACGATCACGGGGTGTAACATATATGTCGCACGAAGATCACCGCATTTCTGCGAAAAAGAATTCCAGTACGCACAACACGTGTCGGCGGCAAATCGGTTGCTTCCACCGCGCGCCGCTTTAAATCCAATCGAAAACGCCCCCTACGAGATGGTGGTGCTGGTTGGAAGAAAACTACTCGCGCAATATCCAGGCAAAGACCGGTGCCGATTTCACCGGGTGATGGAAAAAAAGGGCGTCAGTTGATCGTGTCGATATCCTGCACCGGTGATTTCCTCCGAAGAACAACAACGTACGAGGTTTGCGCAGCTTTTAATAGCCCCTGCGGGAATTCCCGCGGTTAAAAAAACATGCAAAATTCTCTTTTACTTTTTGATGAAAATCGGCGAAAAGCGGGATGTTCTTTACTTTTGATGAAAATCGACGATCAGGGAAAGTATCTACTGAACCGTCTGCGCGATAAAATATGAAGGCATGCACGGGGAGGGGGGGGTGGGGAGGGAAGGGACGACATGTGTGATTCCGGCTTATTCAGAAGATGGAGAGCAAAAGTGGCGTATACAAAAAAACACACACACGAACAGTACCTGGTATTGATTACCCTATCTTGTCTCACACTGAATGGGTGTTACGATAGAGTTAGCACTTTTCGACTAAAAGTTTTTCTGAATGACGACGATGCTCCTTAGCCCATCTCAACCGAAAATTATTCGAATGCCATTCTGTTCGCGATATAATTGCTCAAAAGCCTGCCTAGGTCATGGGATCCTACATCACGAAAACACGTCTAATTTTTCTCCAAAAGTAAATCAGTTTTGGGGTTGGGCAACGGGGCTCTTCAAGAATAGCCTCAGAAGTCGATTACTAACGGTTAACTGCTTCCGTAGCGGCAGTCACTACTGACTTCACCAAATCAAATGCGTTTTCACCTCGTTCAAGTTCTTGAAGGCTCTGGCCTTCATGGCCTTCTCCTGGGCCCGCTTGAGAACTTTCGTATGGTCCCTGCGGAGGATCAAGCGCGACAAAATTTGTTTTTTTTACTTGTCTGGACCTTCTGCGCTTTTGAGATACTCCTGGGGCGGTTCTAACAACACCTGTGTGTGCACGTCAAAACTATCTACACGGTTCTTCTGGCGTTTTTCCTTTCCGTCGTCAAGCCATATATTTGCAGCTGCCGCGTGTGATGTACGACAAGGGTATAGATCAAATAGCGCGTTTTGGAATATATGTTTCTGGCTGACGAGAGCTCCAGTAGTGGTCCCTCTGTAGTGCAGGTTGCTGCTATAGGGCCGATTGCCCCGTTTAGTGCCGGTGGAATCGCTTGTCACAAATGGGAACGACGAGTAGCGTGAGCACGTTTTGACCTAAAGGTTCCAGACGTGACGGGGGCTCCACCGGTGGTCCCTCTATAGAGCCGGTTGATTAGTGCGGGTTTACCGCTATAGTGCCGGTTGAGCAGTGCCGGCTTCCCGCTATAGTGCCCATGAAATCGCTCGCCACAGGTGGGACCAACGAGTTGTTTGAATATGAGGAGTGGTGCCGGTTTCCGATATATATATTAATATATTGTAAAAATTAAAATACACTCCAGCTGTGAGATCGAAGATTTCGTCGAAACTCATCTTTGCAAGCTGTGTGAAATACTCCGATCGCGCGCATTACGAGTTGTGTGTATATATATATCCTCTTCTCTGTGTCAGGTGTGTGAGGAATTTCTTTGTCATTTTTCAAGCAAGCGGTTGCGTTGGCATATACTACCTGGCTTGATGTAAAGGAAAGGAACACCACTGAGCGATCATCTACTACATGTTAGGGCATGTTTTCATGAACACCACTAACAAGAGCACCAGACATGGACGCGACATCTACAGGACTACAACATCTTCGACGACAGTGGGGAGAAAACAGGACGTATAAGTGTACACTATATATAGTCTATAATAATGTGGAAAGTAAGTACAGACAGGGATGTTAACACTGCGGTAAACCACACGACCAACCTATTACGCAGGGTATTTCGTGCCTCCATCCGCTTACATGATTGCCTGACAACCCCTACTATTCCAAACGCAGTGGAATGTGCCTAACGAAGTAAAGTCACCCTTGCGTTCAATAGTGGTGACATCGCATGTCCACGTGAGACAACCTTTACGAAACGCAGTAGCATATGCCTGACGAAGTGAAGTCACCCTCGCCTTCAATAGTAGTGACATCGCATATATATGACGTTGCATGCCCACCTCAACTGCTGTATTTGTAATATGTATCTCTGTCTTAGAATTGGCGACCTCAGAGCCCCACAGCGGCACGGTAAAAATCATGGACGTGAAATCGCACATTTGAGACAATAATAAGTTGAAAAGGAAGCACAAACAGAAGTGATACACTGCCGACCCATCGCATACCCTCCTGAGACGACCTCTACGAAACACAGTACCATTTACCTCACGAAGTAAAATCACCCTCGCGATCAATAGTGATGACATCGCATATATATGACATCACATACCCACCTCGCCTGATGTATTTGTAGGACGTATCTCTGACTTAAAATTGACGACTGCAGAGCCCCACATCGACAAGGTAAAATCATAGGCGTGAAATCGTACATTTATTTGAGACAAAAATAATTTGGAAAAGGAAGCACAGGCAGATGTGTTAAAATTGCGGTAAACAACCTTACCAACCCATTACGTAGGGTATTTCGTACATACCGTCTGCATGATCGCCTCCCCACCTATGCCAAGCGAAGTATTACTAACGAGGTAACGTGATTGAGCGCGTGTATACCAAGTATGACTAATGAGGTAACGTAATTGAGCACATGTATACCAAGCGTCGATTCGCATCCCTCCCTCTAATGCTCAATGACGGAGACAGCACATGGCCACATACATCACCTCGCATGCTGTATTTGGCAATACGTATCTCTTGCGTGTAATTAGCGATGTCGATAATAATGGTGACTGTATGATGATGGTGACAAACACAGTGCATGACCACATCACCTCGCCTGTTGCATTTGACAATACGTATCTCTTTCTTATAATTAGCGATGTCAGAAAATAATGGTACCTACAAATATTCTATAAAATATTCTAGCTTTCGATCGATGTATCATACAACAACAAACTATGAAGATTTAACACGTTATTTACTACACTTAAACACTGGGTTGCATGCTGCATCTAACATCAAACCTTCTAGAATAGTAAACATTACAAGCCAGATGATATAAAGGGATGTCGTATTGCTTCAATCGTCAGGTTTGTCCCCTTTGAGAATTTATAGTTTCCGCGCACATATTGAAATGTCCCGCCCCCCGCCCCCCCCCCCCCCCCCCTCCCCTCCCCCTCCACTGACCTCTTTTTCATAACAAACCCCAACCCTTTCCCCCCCCCCGCCCCTCCGTCCCCCGATCCCCCCCCCCCCTTCCGCCTAGTCTGTCCAAACGCCCCACTCACAATCAAAATCGGCCTGAGTAATAAACACCTATACGCAGTTGATACCACGTCATTATCTTTCTGACCATCCATGACGAAGGTTTCAATTATCCCCCCCCCCCCCCCCCCCCCCCCCCTCCAACGCCCCCTCTTTTCCGACCACCTACACGATCGCCTAGACCTAGCACCACGCGTATAACAAGCTGCTACATATCTTTGATCTCACAGCCGAAGTGTATTTGAATATTATTTGTGACCTAAACCTCCTAAAAATCCCCCCCCCCCCTCTTGCTCTCCCTTACTCAAACGCCCCACCAAATATCAAAATCCGCCACATTAATAAACACTTCACGCACAGGATATCACCTCATTATCTTTCGAGAGCCATCCATGCCGCTGTGTTCCCCCCCCCCCCCGCCCCCCCTCCAACGCCCCCTCTTTCCCGACCACCTGCACGATCGCCTAGACCTAGCACCACGCGTATAACAAGCTGATACATATCTTTGATCTCACAGCCGAAGTGTATTTGAATATTATTTGTGACCTAAACCTCCTAAAAAATCTCCCCCCCCCCCCCCCCCTCTTGCTCTCCCTTACTCAAACGCCCCACCAAATATCGAAATCCGCCACATTAATAAACACTTCACGCACAGGATATCACCTCATTATCTTTCGAGAGCCATCCATGCCGCTGTGTCCCCCCCCCCCCGCCTCGAACGCCCCTTTCTTCCCCATCACCCGCACCTTCGCCTAGACCTAGCACCACACGTATAACAAACCCCTCACCTAAAGCCCTTCCCCCCCCCCCCCGTCCCCCGCCCCCGCCCCCACCCCCCACCCTCCCCCCCCAACCCATCCCAACCCCACCCCCTCGAACACTCCACCCTCTCTTTACTCACTGATTGTACGACTTACCCCAGGATATACACGATAAACTGATGTATTATTTCCAAAAATGTCACATTTATCCCCTCGAAATAATGTATAGTTTCCAGGCACATATCGAGCTGCCCCCCCCCCCCCCCCCCCCCCCCCCGCCCCAACCCCCCCCCCCCCCCCCCCGCCCCCCATAATATACTGGTGCCAAAACCGTCAGATTTATCCCCTCGAAAGGATTTATAGCTTACATGCACAAATTGCCCCTTCCCCCCCCCCCCCCCCCCCCGCCCCCCTCCAAACCCGCTCGCTTTTGATCAAAACCAGGCCCCCCTTTCCCTTCACAGCTGTCAGATTTTGTCCCCCTCAGAAACGGGTTTTATAGTTTCCGCGCACAGACTGACTAAAATCATCCTGTTGACCCTGATAGCTACACTGTAGTTGCAAGGGGAGTCGCCGACCTATATCCTTAATGAGGACACACAACCCGTAATGCGCGCGATCGGAGTATCACACACAGCTTGCAAAGATGAGTTTCGACGAAATCTTCGATCTCACAGCTGGAGTGTATTTTCATTTTTATAATATATCCATGCACGACACGGTGGTATATAATCGAGCGCGGATGCATCAAGCGTTCCTTTCAAAACACTGACGATTTGCACTTCTTTCTCTCGTGCTCAATGGTCGTGACATTGCATGACCACATCACCTTGATTGTTGTATTTCGCAATATGTATCTCTGTCTTACAATAAGCGACCTCAGAGCCCCACATCGGCACGGTAAAATCATGGTAACTACATGGTTGCACGTATGTATCGATTAAATGTTCTATCTTGCGATCGATGTACAATAACACACCACGAAGCTATACTACATTGTATACCACACCTAATTTTTGTTTTGAATACCCCGCACCTGCTAGAATAATAAACATCAAACCTGCTAAAATAATAAACATCAAACCTGCTAAAATAATAAACATCAAACCTGCTAAAATAATAAACATCAAACCTGCTAGAATAATGAACATCAAACCTGCTAGAAAAATAAACATCAAACCTGCTAAAATAATGAACATCAAACCTGCTAAAATAATGAACATCAAACCTGCTAAAATAATGAACATCAAACCTGCTAGAATAATAAACATCAAACCTGCTAAAATAATAAACATCAAACCTGCTAAAATAATAAACATCAAACCTGCTAAAATAATGAACATCAAACCTGCTAAAATAATGAACATCAAACCTGCTAGAATAATAAACATCAAACCTGCTAGAATAATAAACATCAAACCTGCTAGAATAATGAACATCAAACCTGCTACAATAATAAACAATACCACCAGGCAGGTGATATAAACTGATGCATTTCTTCTACAATCGTCAGATTCATCCCCTTAAAGGATTTATAGTTTCCGCGCACATATTGAGTTGTCCCGCCCGTCCCCCCCCCTCCCTTATCCCTCTTGTTCAAGCGCCCCACCTACAATCAAAACCTGCCAGAGTAATAAACACTACCAGGCAGCTGATATCACCTCCTTATCTTTCTAGCCATCTATGCCGTAGCTCCAAATCCTTTCCGCTCCCCCCCCTACCCCTCCCTTTTCCCCCGCCCCCTCTTGTTCCAACACCTCACCTAAAATCAAAATCTGCCAGAGGCAGTTGATACCACCTCATTATCTTTCCAGCCATCCATGCCGTAGCTCCAATTTATTCCTCCCTTCCCCCCCCAACGCCCCCTCCTTCCCCACCACCCGCATCATCGCCTAGACCTAGCACCAGGTGTATAGCAAGCCCCCTACATATATGCGACATGAAGCTGTTGGAAATCCCCTTCCCCCCCACCCCCCCCACCCCTTCGAACACTCCGCCCTCTCCTCACTGGTTGTATGATACGACTTATAGGATATACATGAAAAACTGATTCATTCTTTTCACAACCGTCAGATTTGTCCGCTTAAATGATTTATAGCTTCCGCGCACAGATTGAGTTGCCCCGTCCACCCCCCCCCCTCTACCCCCCCGCTCCCTCTTGTTCAAACCCAGGCCCCCACGCCCTCCTCTTACCGGTTATACGACTTACAGGATACACTTGATAAACTGATGTATTTCCTTCCACAGCTGTCAGATTTTGTCCCCCGCAAAAACGGGTTTTATAGTTTCCGCGCACAGACTGACCATCACCTGGTTGACCCTGATACAAGCTACACTGTAGTTTCAAGGGGAGTCGCCGACCTATATCCTTAATGAGGACACACACCCAGTAACCGCGATCGGAGTATCACACACAGCTTGCAAAGACGAGTTTAGACAAAATCTTCGATCTCAGGCCATTTCTTACGCAGTCGGATTTGTCAGTCGAAAACGGTCTTTTTCGACTGAAGCCCAAATCGAGCTTTCTTTCACAGTCGAAAAAGCCTTTTTCGTCTCAACGTTTTTCGACTGAGATTTCCGCCTGGGGGATCCAGTCGAAAAAATTGCTTTTTTCGACTAGACTATTTCGACTGGATCTGCTCGAAAAACTCAGTCGAAAAAAAATTACACATGTTTTTTTAACCCATTGCATTGCTCATCCCACCACAAAACACACACTCACACGCCGACACACCCATACCAGGTACCACACAGCAGTATCATACAACAGCGCCGACGCTTCCTTGGCGATCACTGCTGTTGCTTCTCGCCGCAAGTCAGCGTGGCGCACTCCTAGCTACGCTCGCCAGCAGCGTGTATCACACGACGGCGGCAGCGCGCGATATCGATGCCATATTGGCAACAACGGCTACGCCTGCGGTAGCTTTGGCGGCTCTCCGCTGAGTGCAACGCGACCAACCCGCTTGGGCGAAGGTTCGTCGCGCGTGAAGCACGCGTTGCTCGCGGAGAACGCACGAAGCACAGAGCTGCCAACCGATCTTCGACTGCCATACAGCTGTACTCCCGCACACCAACCGCCTCTAAGATTAGTACAAAAACTATAAAATCGACTCGACTGACGATAAGAAGAACGACCAGAAGAATCCAGTCGAAAAAAAGTCCAGTCGAAAAGGGTCGTTTTCGACTGGCGGAATCCGACTGTATAAGAAATGGCCTCACAGTTGGAGTGTATTTTTACTGTTATAATATTATTGGCACGTTTTGACATATGTGTTTCTGACTGACTAGCTTCAGTAGTGGTCCCTCTATAGTGCCGGTGGAGTAGTGCCGGTTTCCCGCTGTAGTGGCTGCGAAATCGCTTGCCACGGATGCGAACAACCGGTGGTGGCAGTATGCGGAGTAGTGCTGGTCGTCGCTATAGTGCCGATATAGTGCCGGTCGCCGCTATAGTGCCGCTATAATGCCGGTGTTGAGAATATGTCTGACCGGCGGGCCTCCTCAACTGTGCATCAATTCTACCTATTGTCGTCGGAACATCATTTACGTTTTATAAGTAGCCTTCGTTACAGCCTCAGGCTACGGTCGGGGGAGTTATGTTATATGGGGGCCTTTTTGTGCAGTGGCTCGGGGTCACTCGCCGCGAGCGACCCCCCCGCTGTTTCGTTGCGATCTTTAAGCTTTTCGGGGTGTTCGTAGCTTGCGACATGAACCCGTCATGAGCTAAGCTGCGCGAGCCTAGTCGCCACCAAAACTATTTTGTTTGTGAGCGAGGTACAGAGTCTAGTTAGTCCCTCGTGACAGTGGCGGCTCAAACCGGGCGAAGAAAATGGACCGGCTACATCGACCGTGACCGTGGCAATCGTTCTCACCCGTTAGCTATTCATAGGCCATGACGTTCTTCGTGGGGATTCCACGAATTCATGTTGCGTCAAAGCCAGGTGTGGAGTTCTTCTTGTACGATGAATGAATGACGCGTGCTACGTAAGAGGTGTACCTTTTTTCGGCGAAAACAGGTTTTGTGACTGACGGGCCTCCTTAACCCAAAACAGTCGGAAAATAAATAAATAATACGAGTGGGACATTTTTTTTTTTTTGGCATGATGATTCTTGTTTTGCACCTAGGCCATCGGATGCTTTTCTCCCCAATCGAGCGGTAGTATTAGAAAAAAAAAAAGTGGTTGGTGCACTTCTATCGTAGCACGCGTCCAAAGGTCTTGCTGACGACGCCATTTTTTTTCAAGTTATTGGGCGGGGACACAGAGAGAATGTCCCCTGCGGTATAAAAGGTCTGCCTATTCAGCGGGTCCTCTCGACGAGTACTCGATTTCTTTGCCTTAGTAGAGGCGTAGCCTTATTAGTTTCCACCAGAGAGCCCCGGATAACACCTGAAGACCGAGGGCACCATGCCCCCGCTACCGCTGTAGCATTAATAGTACAGTACCTGGTCTGATATGCAACTACCAGTTAAGAATATCTTTGTTTTGACCAGCCTGGAATTCTCGTGCAGACGAGGGTGTGTTCTACGCTATTTGCAGTACTAAAGAGATGCCCGATATTCTGCATTTTTCGTCTAAAACGTCGAGCCTGAAACTCTCAACTGGCGAAATGCTTAATTAAGTGCTGCCGCGTGATTGTAGTACCATTACAAGAGCTCCGCATGGGTGCCGGCGATATATGCTTCGGGTAGGGCAGGGCAGCACTTCGAATTGTTCGATTCAATACTTGGTAGAGAAAAAAAAAGTCACCACACACAATCATAGTCTGCGCGTACAGTATGTAAGGTAATGGCAAGAGTTCGATATAGCCTAACAATCATACCTACTACTGTTAATAGCTACCGTTTTCAAGTGAATCCGATTCCGAGGTTCATTAATCAGATTTCGCTCGGACAAATCCGAGCACACGCAAACTGACCCTTTAGTCTGGCGACCAAACGTGTCGAGTGCGTTTCTTATTATATGTTAACTCACTCAAGCATCCGGGGCCAGTAAGTGAGGTGACTGACCATGTCCGCTGCGTGTTCTCTTCTTAGCCACTCACTGAGCCAGCTTCTGAAATATACAATGCATGATACAATAGTATCATCTAGATCCAAGCCTCCCAGATCGACTGTCTGTGTGTTGTCTGATCGTGGAGAAACGTGCTGACGTTGTTCCAGGCGCGAAACACGGTGGTATGGCTGCCTTCGTTATTCAACTCCTCGAATGCTATTGCAATGCTGCTGCTTGTTGCTAGCTGTGTAGATCGCTCACTTCTTGTAGATACAGTACGTGACTACAGCGCTTACGATTTTGACAGCTAAGAAGTTCAGACTCGAGTTGTTATAGACCAAAATTATAACATGTCATTTTTGTCTGATCGCTCATAGGTCGGGATTCATACCCAAAGTAGGCGTCACCCGGCCACAACAGGGTCACATGCCGGGATCGGAATTCATCCACGCATCTACAACTTCGAAAACCCGGGAACGAACCCGGATATCATCCGGGTTGATACCTCCCCGCACGGTGAGGAAATCTCAATCCCACCGGCCGATTTTCTGATTGGCCATGGTTCGTATGTTGAGCCAGCTCCACCTCGGGAGGATATAGGGTCCCATTCCCCGTCCAGAGGTCGTTCTACATCTAAACCTTCAACCGGGGAAGCAAACCGAGCTTCCTCGGGTCGACACCACCCTGCACGGTGAGAAAACCCTAATCCCGTTGGCTAATCGCTGATTGGTTCGAGCTGCACAGCGCCGTCCTAGACGGATAGAGAGGCCCATCAATGGGGGGCGAAACCGTCGCACACGGGGAAGATAGGGTCCCATCCCCGGTTCATGGGTCCCCCGAGTCTCTTCAGCTCCAGAAACGCGGGAACAATAACGATGACCTCCCGTGTCGACACCACTCCGCACGACGTGGAACCCCAACCATATTCGCTTACCGCTGATTGGCTGGGGCTCGAACATAAGGGCAACGCCACCATAGTAGGATATAGAGTTCTGTGCCCGTTTCAGAAATCCTGACAAAGCGGGGACGATATCCGATTTCTCCCGCGGGTCGACACAATCCCGCACGATGGTACGACAATCATCTATTATTCACATTGGCTTGTCGTTGAGTGCCTGTGCAGCTCGTAGTGCCAGAGACACACGGGGGGAAGATAGACCAGCAAACGGGCGGGGGGCGTTCCGACGCACCCGATGAGGACAGGGCTTCACCGCCGTTCCAGAAATCCTTCCATGCCCCATCAACTCCAACAAACCGGGGACAAAAACCGACTTCTCCCGGGTCGACACCACACCGCATGGTGTGGAAGCCTTAGCTAGCTGAGGTTCGTATACAACGCCAGCACCACAGAACAGGGTCCAACCCCCGGTCAGAAATCCTTCAAGGTATTTTCAACTAGAAACAAATGGGGCAACTCGCGCTACTGCTGAATGTTTATTCGTATACCCCAACCCCGCGGTACGCAGACATTTCATTTGGCCCCCTGCCTCGATACCAATCCGCAAAGTGTAACCCAACCTTCGATTGATCGGCTCGACCGGGGTTCGTGGATAGAGGAATCCACCACTCACTAAGAAGTTCAGCAAGTTCAATGAAGTCACTATCATCTCATACTGGCCTGTGATTAGAGAAGTTGTACATGGACCAATTGCATAATATGCAGCAGTCGGTCCAGATCGAGTCGATCGGTGCAGCTTGCTTGGGTATCGTACTATTAAAGCAGCAGCAGCAATGCACTTCACTTTTTTTTTCCATCCTATTTACTGTGATACTCGCATTGCTCTCGCCCTCCCAGTAGTATAACTTAGATCCGGGGTCATATAGCGGGCTCCCCTCCCCCCTCCTTACTGCGTACGGTACATGCCCTAATATTTTTTGCGAGAAGATTAAGCATTTTCTTCCCTCGTCGATTGGCGTCGAATTGTACCTACCCACGCTGCCAGGCGATTTCAGTGGTTAGTTGACATTTTTCTTCTCGTTTATTTCTGCTAATAAATAAAGTCAACAAAGCTCACAACGGTGGTTATTAAACTCAAGGACCAACGCTAGTATTAATAGCAGTAGTATTCGAGTGTAACCCCACTAGACCACCGGGGCGACCAGGTCTATATCACTCACTGCGCCGGTGGCGTATCAGGTTATATCCTCGAGCCTGGTATTATAGGTCAGCTTCGTGAGTTCGAATCCCCACGAGTGCGTACTCGTATAAATTTTCGTGGGATTTTTCTTTTGCACTAATTGACTTGCGGAAAGCGCGAGAGCGTAAGTTAGCAACACTCGATGAAAAATCGACGAGCAGTGGGATTGCTGAACCCTATGCGCGATACAAATTGAAGGCAATAACCGGGGGGGAAGAAGGGACGACCGACACCTACCTGTGACCACGGCTTGTATGTCCAGAAGCTGGAAAGTAGAAGTGTGCCCAAGAAAAAATCACTAGACGAGGTGGTCAATCAGCAATAAGCAGCAAGGAGCATGTCAAGTACGAAGCAACACGAACTTTTTTGTCAATGACGTACCAACACGACCGCTTGCACTTGGCCGGCAAACGACCACAGCAACGGAGTCAGGAGCCGCAGCAACAACAAAGCACACCGCCTATATTTCTCCAAAGAGTCTTCTCGGGGAGAAAAAACAGCAAACGATGCGACACCGGGACGAGTGCATGCCACTCACTGGTTTCTTCCGTGGATACTGTCTACTTACTACGACCTTCGCGTGGCGCAGCTTAACAACAGAAACAACGATTCTTTTTTCCCGTGTTTTTTGTGTCGAAAACGTATTCCCTGTTTTTTGGTACACCCTTCCCCCATGCCAAAAAATGTGTCACAGAAAAAAGCATGTTGTGTGTATTACAGCATCGCTGTGTGTGGTGTTGCTCGTACGTACCTAAATTACTTGCACGAGAGTACAAACCATGTCGATTTGCCCGAACTTGTACAATACCACCCTCCAGGTCCCGGGGACGCAGCCACTCGCAATGCTACTGTGTGGTTTTTTCTGGGGTAGTGGTCATGATCACTACCACCTCCTCCTCGTTTTAGTCATGCGTGCGCTTGCCACGTCTATATCCATGTATGTACGTGGACCTACCGAAATTCAATAAGCAAATGCACTACTACTATGATCCCTACCGCAGTACCATGGGGATTTTTTTTCAGTAAATATTACTATTTGTTTCGAGACAAAATATGACGCCAATTTGGAAATAATGTCTTGCCACATTTTATTTTATCAACCTATCCTTACATCAAGATCCGAAGAATAAGTGGAGAGTACCGTTCGAAATACAAAATTTTGCGCGCTTCTCGCTTGTCTCGCTCAGCATCCATCCGCGTTTACGTCGAGGTGCTGAACGGATTGACCTGAAACAGTAGGCAGTCAGTAGCCAGCGCAATTCTTGCAACCACACAACAAAGCGTTCGAAACACCAATAATTATACCTTGGTAATCACACCTACCTTCAGAAGTGCATCCACGTTTCGTTTGTGGGGATAAATATACATGGAATTAGTGTGGGATATTTATTATACGTACGGTCCTGAAATATGGATCGTTGATCGTGGACCAATACACAGTGTATACCGAACGACTCTTTGGAGCGGCGACGTAAAAGACTGACAAAACATTGCTTCTCGTACTACTGCGGTTTTATAAAAGCGACCACTCCGTTCGTTGTGTTTATTTTCTGTTTTTTTTATGGTCTGGCCTGTTTTGTTGTGTTCCCGTATCCGGTACGCTAGCGTTCCACTTGCTTTATACTGTTGATTAATTGCGATTGTTTGGTTTATTCTGTCTCACAGTCTGTCACCACATAATAATATGTTGTATCTCTCTAGGATGAAGAATCAGCACGGACACTGGGTGTAATGATGTTGGTAGGGAACGGCCCCCTTCGAAGACAACGAACGGCCGAACAAAGGTATTTAACCTTGAAATCCGATATCGAAAAGCAACGACACAGCAGCAGTCAGTCGTACGATGTGCACAATAGGCCAAACGCTTCGACTTGTGACCATGAAAAAAAGTGTGGTGGGGACGAAATAAGAAGCCAATTTGGAAATGATGCTAACTTGGAAATAAATGTTTTTCCACATGTTTTTTTTTTCAAGCTCTGCATATGCCAAGATCCAAGAATAGCTCGGACGTATACCGCCCAAACTACAAAAAATTGCGCACTTTTCGCGTGTCTCGCTCAGCCCACGTACCCGATCGCGGCCAGGTGCGGAACGGATACGGCAGAGCGAGGGGCGTTTGAGCCGCCCCCCGAAGACGGTGCTCAAACGAAGCTATTTGACCGAAAATTCCAGGGCTTTTCACGGGTCGGGTCAAATCTCGCGGGTCGGGTCGGGTCGGGTCGGGTCAGCTGACCCGACCCGACCCGCGAGATTTTCGAGACGTCTTGACCCGACCCGACCCGACCCGCGAGATTTTCGAGACGTCTTGACCCGACCCGACCCGACCCGCGAGATTTTCGAGATGTCTTGACCCGACCCGACCCGACCCGCGAGATTTTGAAATCGTCCTGACCCGACCCGACCTGACCCGCGACAATCCGGGTGACCCGCGAGATTCGGGTCGTCTGGCGGGTCACGTGAACTTGACCCGTGACATTTCTCACGGGTCAAAGTCAAAAAGTCACGGGTCAAAGCATGTATACCTCGGTCGGTTGGTTGGTCCTTGGCCCCTCGTACTTTTCCCAGTATGTCGTGTTCTCTGCGTTTTTTATCGGCATTGTTTGCAGCTGATATTATGTGATGTGGTGTGCGCGCGAGGAATAGGAAAGAAACCGCAACCCACATGCATGGACATGCCCGTACCGTTAGACCACCGGGTCGACCCGACGAGCGACCCGACGAGAGAGCTAGATATAATTTGCAAGTGCAATCTCCGGCCCCGGCAAGCAGCCTAGCTAAGCCGCCTCCGGCAGCAAGCCCACAACTGGGGCGGTGGATCTGTCAGCAGGGGGTGCGATCCGCGAGGATGCGTTGTCTGCTGCTGCTGCTGGTGCTTGCTGCTGCTGCTGCTGCTGCTTGCTGCCGCTGCTGCTTCGACAACGGCTGCTCTTCTTGCTTTTTTACGTTCGGTCACATTTCGTACTGGTATGATAATTCTCGAGCTAGCTACTACTACTACTACACTGCTGTATCTATCTTGTATCTGTGCAGTTTCCAGCCCCGGCAAGCAGCCTAGCTGAGCCGCCTCCGGCAGCAAGCCCACAACTGGGGCGGTGGGTCTGTCAGCAGGGGCTGCGATCCGCGAGAATCCGGGGTCTGCTGCTGGTACTTGCTGCTGCCAGTGCTGCTGCTGCTGCTGCTGCTTCGACGACGACTGCCCTTCCTTGCCTTTTTACGTTTGGTCATTTTTCATACTGGTATGACCGTAATATTACTGCTGTTGTTACGGCTTCAGTAGGTACGGGATTCGCGTCACATTGCTGTATGCCTTGTTACGAGTAGCTAGGGGTACTGCCTGGTGATTGTTCTGCACGCTGTGATGACATATGATCGGAGCATCGGCACGAGGGAAGCAGGAAGCCGAAATGTTTGTATTTTATTGGCGGACCCGCGGGCCCGACCCGCGGGGCGCCTACACGGCATCAACGTGGCTCTCACCTGTAAGTTTGAAAAAGGCGGATCCGCCGGCTAGATCCGCGGGTTGGACCCGCGGGTCAGCCCAAAACAACTCACGGGTCATTATGGCTTGACCCGCGAAGTGACCCGTATCTCGCGGGTCGTGACCCGACCGGACCCGCGAGATTTTGAAAACCTCTTGACCCGACCCGACCCGACCCGCGAGATTTTGAAGCATTTTGACCCGACCCGACCCGACCCGCGAGATTTTGAAAACCTCTTGACCCGACCCGACCCGACCCGTGAGATTTTAAAACGTGATGACCCGACCCGACCCGACCCGCGAGATTTTGAAACCCCCTTGACCCGACCCGCGGGTCGGGTCATGACCCGTGAAAAGCCCTGGAAAATTCCAGTTCCGAGAATCGCATACTGAGGCCGAGCCGGAAAAAAACTCCTGACCGAATCCCCCCCAAAAATAATGATCACATGTATAGTTATATAGCAGCATTCGTTTTTTTCCAGGGTCGAGATAGGCTACAGCCCTTCTGTGGGGTCGGCAACGACCTTTCGGAACCCTAAAAACCAAACCATATGGATTGCAAGCACGACCTCAACTGGCAAAAGCCGTTGCTAGCACAACGGCAATCCATGCTTTGGTGTCTCACAGCGAAAGCAAGAACGTGCATCCCGTTGTATACCACCCTTTTTTCAATGGGGAAAACTTATCCCCGATGTCCCACCCACCTTTGCGAGCGAAGTTGCGCCATCCTTTCCGCCAACGCCTCCTTGGAATGAACTCCCGTATTTCTGGCCACCGAAGTCTTCAACAGCTTACTATCCACGGTGGGTTTGTTTTTGCCACACCCTGTGTCCTCTATCCGACCCACGCGCTCCGTGCCCTCCGGCCCAACATCCCTCCCCTCCTCCAAGCTTCCGTCGAAAGGGGTGGATTGTGATACCACTGGAAGCTGTCCTTCCTCCAGGCCAGGGACACACGTTTGGTCATTCTCCGAGCTCTGTGGTTCAGAAAGTAGAGTTTTTTTTGTAGACTGTCGCCCCCGCTTCTGAACGTGGATAACGCCTCCAATGCGCAGGTGCGCTCCCGTATCGATCATACGAGCGAGCTGCAGTCTCTTGCGCTCTGCACGCACGCGCGACGACGGGGGTTTGGGGGGGGGTGCTTTTCGCGTAACTCGTTGTTGTTGGTGCAGAAGTTAGTGGTTCCGCGCGCGTCACCGATCGTGTCTCGAGAGAAAAAAAAACACTGGACCCATTGGGCTGGACCGGTATGATGAGGGGGTTGACCCCGTTAGAGCTGCGGCCAGATTTTTTTTTTTTTACACGGGATACGATAGAGGTGTTACGGTATACCGTTTTTTGGCGGTTATTTTTTGGGGGGGGAATTGGTGGGGGCTCCTTCACCCCCCCAAAAATCGTGTCGGAATTTTTGTTCTTGTTTCGCAACCAATTTTCGTTGAATGCTTTTTTGGCCACGGGATTGTTCCCTATCTGTGGGAATGTGGCACTTTGCGTTTTTCCCTTTCCATGGGTAGGGAGCTCCTCAGCTGATCGTCCTCAAAATAAAAACTACTTGTAATTAATTAGTGAGTGACTCTATGATAGCCCCCCCCCAAAAAAACAAAAAAAACAGTGATTTTGTTTAACGAACGAACGATTCGCGGCTGCTCGACACAAGGACGGATACCGTTGAAAAAATAGTATCCATATACTTTCTTGTGTGCAAAAGTCTATCGATCGATGAGTTCGGGGTGTCGAAGGACACCGCATTTCAGGAAATACGATCGGGAGCTGGCGTTGAAACCGGCGCTTTCGATAAAATAAAAATTGGGGGGGTTACCGTAGAACGACTCTAGAGTGGGATATGCCACGGCGACGGTATTGCAGTATCATGCCGCCATTTTTTTGCCACCGAGTTCCAGCCACGCCGCACGCACGAGTGACTCTGTATCTTACCAACAAAAACACTTTTTTAGGCGAATTTTTGGGCGCAGCGCAGCTAACCATGGATCCACATCGCAAACATTTAGACAGCACGAAAGATTAAGATCGTAAAGGGGACAGGAGTGACACTCGCTCGAGTTATGCCCCGAGCCACCGCGAAGCAATCCCCCCCCCCCGCACCATAGCAGCGGTCGATGCCGCGTTTTGGCTGAAACGTGTTCCGATTGGCAGTGCTCCTTAGCCTAAAAAATC
Source organism: Undaria pinnatifida (assembly GCA_012845835.1). NCBI lineage: Eukaryota > Phaeophyceae > Laminariales > Alariaceae > Undaria > Undaria pinnatifida. Next base: position 1,039,483 of record JABAKD010000029.1, read on the forward strand.
GTCGGAACTTCAACATCGCAAAAACAATCGTCGTACCAGGTATAGGTCTATTCATGGGCCGCGAGATTATTCGTCGAGGAGCACTTCTTTTGGGTGAGATACAGAGCGCTCCTCCAAGCGAAGAGCTTCCCTCAGAAACAAAAACGTGTGCATGTCTAAGCTTGAAGCGAAGTTCTACCTGGGTCAAAGCGATGCGCGTGGTCTTCATGTCGTATATTTATTTTTCAGTTTTTATGCGCGATGAGGGGGAATATTTTGGGCTCTTGAACGTTTCTCCCGCCGATCTTCTTGCACTCTAGTGTGCACGAGAGGTGGGGAAGGCGAATCACTCCGCGGCGAAAAACGTGAAATATTTTCTTGACTGCCGAAAGTGTCACTCCAGGCTTAGCTCGCTGTCGGAGCTTTCACGTAGTGTTCCAAAACCTCACCCCTCTCTGTACCCCACGGAAATAGATTGCCGGATGCGCTCTGGTGTAAAGACGGAATCGTCGGTGGAACCCACTTGGTCGGCAAAATGAAGCTGTCTTCTTTGAGCCGTGGCGCACCCATAGATGCTAGGGTGGGTGTTGCCCGTAAGAAATCTCGCAGCAGGGGTTTCTTGATGCTTGCACAACTACCGGCAGCTCCTTATGTGCGTTGGTGAATCCGTCACCGCCGGCGGCGGGGTTATACTCCAGCTTCGGCGATCGCGAAAGGTGCAATAAAAAGCTTGCATTCGCTTCGTAGCACGAGTGCGAACATCACGTCAACAGATACTGACATCGTTGCGTGGTATGTTATTCATCTGGAGCGCTACGGCTGCTGTCAGCTTACCCTTGTTGAACTGACGGCGCTTCACAATTCGGCGCAACCTTTTCCTCCTGAGCTGGTCGATCGCCTGCCTTTCGAGCACCTGAGCGCTTTCCTCTTCCCCCATGAACACTCCCATGACGAGATCTCTCGCTTTCCACAGCCCTTTCTGGGTGGACATGTAGGTCGTGTACCTGCCCAACAAGGAGCAAACAAAAGGAGGGAAAAATGAACAAAAAAAACAGCGCGAATAAGCGAGTTGAACGCTAGCAGAAGACGAAGGATTAAGAGCGCTTGGTTCCGTGCCTGTATACACAAGAACTTTGGTTCACGCGAGGGGCAGGCAGCTCGCTTAAATCCTATGGGACTTCACGGGGAAAAGTTGGCCACTAAAAAAAATCGTTTACAGGATCGGCCATTCGAAGCCACGCGGGCTCTGCTTGGATATTGGTGATAACCTACACCTCGTGTGCGAAATGCAAACGTTATCACGAGGCGCACGGCATGATCCCATTCGTACTGCTGCGTACAGACGGGGGAGGTGGTGGATAACATCGCACTATTTGCGATGTCGTCGGTCGCTATGCTTTAATCAAGGTCCAAAGGGTTAGCACGTTTCTGTTAGCATTGTGTTCTTGCCATTCAACAATGTTCAGGCAGCACGAGCTTCAACATTGATCCCGGAAGGAAAAAAAAGAAAAAAAACCCTAGGGAACCTAAGAAAGAGAAGCCTAAGTTCTAGAGCGTCAAGCGTCAATAGCGGTGTTAGACGAGTTGGACGGTAGAGGTGGAAAGTGTTTGGGCAAACGTTGTGTTCTGCATGACCCGGCTCCTTAGCCCATCTTGACCAAAAACCGTCCGGAATGCCATTATTTTTTGTCTTGCAGTAAGTAGTATTTTTGTGTTTATGTACACCTAGGTCACGCCTTTTTTTTTCCCACCGGGTTGCACTTTCAGTTTTGCTCAAAATCAGTTTTGGGTGGAGGTATAGAGCTCTCAAGCCAAGAACCTTACAGAGGGAAAAAAAATAATAATAATACACCTGCAGGCAAGAAAGGAAACCTCCGCCCTGGCTTTCTAGAGCGTTAGTGTCAATTGTGGTGGTATTCGTATAAATAGTGGCAGCAGTAGTTCTTCTCGCCCCACTCTCCACGGCAGCTCTAAATTCAGCTCGGGGTATGGTTCTCGGGGTTTGCGAGGCGCCACTCGCACCTCTGGAAGCACACAATGATAGATTACACGGCACCGAAACGCTAAAAGCACCGCAACAAGGACTACTAACGACGACTGTCGGTGCCACTTACAAGGTCAGAAAATCTTCAAACTCAAGAAAGATTTCTTCGTCCCCGAGAGGCCTCGTGCCGCCGCCCTTGCCCGCCCTGTCCAGGGTCTCAAGGATGAGGTGCTCCGCGAACGCCGTCAGCGCCCTGTGCCACAAGAGGGAGTTAAAATACCGCCGAAAAACGTCGGCATGACTTTATGGCGACGGACAAGCTGCTAGCTTATGGTGACACGAGTCTCCGTTACCTTCTGGAGACATATTGTTCATCACGGGCGACAACAACTTTGGGTTTCTGAGCACTGGAAGGCGGTAGTTGGATTTCTAGAGCCAGTCCCGTAGTCGGCCTTCTCATTAGCCATGCGCTTGTAGGGAACATGTGCAAGGGCCGTTGGGTGGGCGTTAGACCCGTGCTCCAAACGAAAACCAGGACCACAAGATATGGCGGCGGTTTCGAAACTCAAATTTCTTCCTTGGGACGGTGTTGTTGGGGTCACATTCGAGTTTCGTGGCTGATCCATACCCGAATACAACTCACGATACGCTTGTTTTTTGCTCGTGATCCCTGTGGGGCGTGCTACCGCTACCAGCGATATACCGGCTGACAGGGGGGGAGGGCACGGTGAGCACTGGGAAAATATACCCGTACTGATGAGGTATCCTTGTGTTCCCGACATACCGTCACGCATTAGGGCATAGCCGCGATGCGAGCACACCTACATCGCGCACGACTCGATCGATCCGGACGGCATCTCCGCACATTATCCGTGAACCAAAAACTGCGACCCTTTGCTGAGTACTTTGTTAGTCCTGCATTTGGAATGTATCTCTCCGGGCGGAAGCTTAAGGACCGCTGGACCGCTGGTGTACCAACAGGAATATCCAAACGATCCTTTCACTTCCGAGCGGTATTGTTACTGCTGTAACTCCGATGTGGGGCCTTCAAATCGTGGGCGTCCGTTACTCGGTTTTACACGCTTATTCTTATGTGGAAGCATCCCCCACTTCTACGGAAACCTCAGCTACTTGCATGGAGACGCGTGCTACGGTAGAGGCCCGCCAATCTTTTTCTGAGGTTCTCAATTTGGAAGCTTAAGACATGTCCCTCCCAAAAACTGTTTTGGAGAAAACTAAAACTGCTACCGGATGAAAAATTCCATGGCCTAGGTACACAATGAGAATCATGCGAAAACAATTGCCTATTATTTATTTGTTTTCCGACGATATTATTAGTATAGTATTAGTATAGTATTAGTATAGTATAGTATTAGTAGCTTAGGGAGCCCCTTCATTCAGAAAACTATTTCGCCAAAAGAAGGTACACCTCTATCTTGGCACGCGTCCGGAAGCTTCTATATCTCCATGGAAGCTTCTATATCTCCATGGAAGCTTCTGCTACCTCATTGGAAGCTTCCACCAACGTCTACAGAAGCTTGCACCACGCTCATGGAAGGATCCGGCTGCTCCCACGAGACCTTTCACCACGTCCCGTGGAAGCCTCCACCCTCGTCGAAGGCTTCCATCTACTTCCACGAAACAAAACAATACGGTCGTGCACCCGCGTCAGTCCGGCACCCTTCAGTCCAGATCTCCGGTTTATTGCGGGTCCCTAACATAGCGCGATAAATTTTGTTCCGCGACAGAGGTAGCCCTTTTCGGCAAAACGAAAAAATGTCAGGAGTTCGTTTCTTCTTAACCCATTTTCGCTGGAAAACGTCGTTTTGTGTTGTGTGTTTTTTGTCACTTTTATATGTGCTTGAAGATAGTTCGTCGGGTTGCACTTTCGGCTTTTCTCGGAATCCGTTTTTTTCGGGTGGGATGTAGAGCTCCTTAAGCCAAAACCCTTGAAAGGACAAAAACAAAAACATGGTGAACCTCCACCGTGGCGTGTGTCCGGCCTCTTCCTACAGAGTGCCGCCCTATTAGTGCTATCCTGGGACGGCGGTAGGTCGGGGTCCTACTTTAGCGTGGATGTGGTCACCAGGCAAGGCCGCGCACAAATGACGGGGGCCACGACTGTAACTTAGAAGGACCTGCTTGCCTTGGCCTGAGAGCGAGTCGTTGTTGCGTGCCCTCGATCAGGATGGCGTCTCTACGCCCGGTTGTATGGGACATGCGGTCTTCGGTGTCCTAGCGGAGGGCGTTGTGGTACAGCGCAAGCATGAAGCGCATTCAGCAGCATTGGGGGACGGTTCAGTACCTTTGTTGAAGCAAAAGGCTGGGCCGTGGGTAAGCGACCGTCAAGATACAGCGCAACAGTTTTGCTTCGGGGTAGGTTTTCGGTATCCTTGCGAAGAGTAATCACACGGCAGCACACCGCAGGGGTTTCACTTTCTGGGACAGGCGTCTCTGACCTTCTGACTGGTGGAGCTCTTCAAGTGAGGGACTACCGGTTAGTCATTAATCAAGTCGTCTTGCGAGTACAATGGCTGCTTTTGGGACTAGCGCTTAGATAAGACGTTGGTCGGGATGCGCGAGCGAATGCCTTCCAAGTCATGTTTCGGGTGAGGTATTGAGCTCCTCACACGAGGAGCTCAAGAAAGTTCTTAGAACTTGCTGCACCCCCTAGCGTGGGATGACTCTGAAGGGAATCCCATCGGTCAGCGTTAAGGTACAGCGTAAGCATGCAGCAGAAGCGTCAGCCTGGAGGTGCGTTGCGGTTAGAACCATTGTCTTTCCCCACCTGGTTCTTCCGCATCGTCTCCCTGAAAGACGCGTGTGTTATCAATGTCTTGAAACTGCGGTAGCAAGGATTAATTGCACTATTGTTCCAAAGTGAACCATGTTCTCTGTATTCTTTGCCTTTGCGGCTATTCTGTCATAGCTACGTTTTAAGCTTGTTCGTCCAACATCTTCACCTTGGCCGCGTGGAAGTGAAGAAGCCTCCGGCAGCACTTAGACTTGTGTTTTCCAGAGCCCCACAAAAGCCTGAACGGAGAGCCTCCTACAGACAGCACGGCCTGAAATGGTTCAGCCCACGGCAAGTCGCACAAAGGGGAGGGAGGGAGGGAGGGAGGGAGGGAGGGAGGGAGGGAGGAAGGGAGGGAGGGAGGGAGGGAGGGAGGGAGGGAGGGAGGGAGGGAGGGAGGGAGGGAGGGAGGGAGGGAGGGAGGGAGGGAGGGAGGGGGAGGGAGGGAGGGAGGGAGGGAGGGAGGGAGGGAGGGAGGGAGGGGGGGAGGGAGGGAGGGAGGGAGGGGGAGGGAGGGAGGGAGGGAGGGAGGGAGGGAGGTACTATGGCATGAAAGGAGTGATAAATGATTTTGACACTTATTCGGCATGCAGCAGGTTGCCATCTGCTTTCGTGTCACCATTTCTCTATCGGCATTGTCCCAACGGATCTATGCAGGGGCCGCCGCGCTCGGTCCGACAGGGTGCCGAGCAGCCCTTCTCCACATGAAACACTATTCTCCCCAATCGGCACGAATTTTATCCGCCGCGCTAAGGATTGGCGGGACGAATTTGACGACTTGTCTCCGAGCCTTGGAAGACGATCGAGGTCAGACATACCTACCACTCATGCAACACATGCTCGTCTCGACCAACACAATCCCTCATTTCCCTCTCCCGTCTCTCATTGCAGTGTCTCTCCCATTCACAGCGTCTATATATTTTACTATATCTACAAGATCTGAACGTGTTACCCACGTGGCCAGTTCGACAGTCGCCCACTAGAAAGCTTGCGCAGGGCCCGGAGGCATCTATAGCGGGAACTATGCGCGATTTCGCCTCTCACCCCTCGCTCTCGCGGCCAAAGGTGGCGACACGCACGCCAGGCACAGCGGTCTTCCGAACCAAACCCAAGCACGATGTCGATCGCTAGCCATTTTGCGAAAGAAAGGCCGTCCATCTACACTCGCCAGCCCCCTGCCTTGCCCGTATTAGCCAGGAACAACAGCGGAAAACTTGCATCTTGGCCGCGTGCTTTGATACGGATAGCACGTTTGGCGAAGACTCGTTCCACAGTAGGAATGCAGCAGAAGGTTCTAAGAATTTTCTGAGCTCCAAATATTAGGAACTAGCCCAACATCAACATTATCCATCATCCATCACCATTCATCATCACCCGAAAGATTACTTCGAACACATATTCGTTCGTTCGCGCAACCCGACCAACGTTTCCAAGCGCTAGTTCGGAAAAAAAAAATAGCCGTAAAATCATCATGTGAACCGATTGTGCCACGCTTGAAGGAGCTCAACCAACCAGAACGTCAGAAGCTTTTGACCAAGAACTGCAACCCCTGCCAGGGGATGACGCTCCTAACCTTTCGTCACAAATGTTCGATTTTTCTCTCTCGACATGATTTTTTCTGTTTACCTGGACCACAAACAAGATCTGTTTACCTGGACCATAAACAAGATATTTAGTGGGTTGAACCTTTTTTGTTTTCTCAAAAGATAGCTGGAATCTTCCCGCGATAAAAACGAAGGCGAATACCGTAGTGGGGAGGGGGAAGAAGAACTAGCTTAAGAACCCCGGACTTGAGTTACGTCCAGAGAGGGGAGAAGGAGAAAAAAAAGCACGAATATGTTGCAAGGGATAAGTAAAAAAGCACAGTATCCGAACTAGGAACTGACCGACGCGCTCACGCCAGACGGTTGACAACGCCGCAACGCCGTACATAGTCGATGTTTTGCTCTATTTGTTTTGGACCCCCAAAAGAGTCCAGCAGAAACACTGTACCCCTCATGTACCGCCGTACAGAGTCTAACACAGTTAGCGTTTGCCCACCGTCGTCTCCCTCGAATGTCGAGAGTAACTACTTTGGTGATACCCACTTTCAATGTTATATTATGCCACTCGAAAGTGATTGCCAATAAATGACGTCTCGATTTAAGCACTCACGAAGGGCTGGGCGCGGTCGTACTTGACGCCGAAGAATTGCAGGTGCTTGGGGTATCGATCTCTGCCAGCTTCTTGCAGAGCAGAGAAAAACGCCTCTTCCGTGACGTACACCCCTAGGGGAATGCTCACCGCTATCAGGTCACCACCGACGTCCATGTCGAGCCACCTTCGGCCGAACACAAGAGAGGACGGCAAAAATGCGTCAACGGTGCTGAGTTCGCTGAAATTGGAGTCGACTCCTCTTGCTATTGCGGACAGCACCAAAGTATTCAAGGACCCATGATTTACACGAAAATCATTTTATTCCAGAACTGTTCACGGGTCATGGTACGGCCCACGGGGCGGGTCTGGCGATATTAAAAAACTCGACTCGGGTCAGGAAGTGCTCGAAATATCACCGGTCGGGTCGGGTCGGGTCGGGTCTGGTCGGGTCGGGTCGGGCCGGGTCGGGTCGGGTCGGGTCGGGTCGGGTCGGGTCGGGTCGGGTCGGGTCGGGTCGGGTCGGGTCGGGTCGGGTCGGGTCGGGTCGGGTCGGGTCGGGTCGGGTCGGGTCGGGTCGGGTCGGGTCGGGTCGGGTCGGGTCGGGTCGGGTCGGGTCGGGTCGGGTCGGGTCGGGTCGGGTCGGGTCGGGTCGGGTCGGGTCGGGTCGGGTCGGGTCGGGTCGGGTCGGGTCGGGTCGGGTCGGGTCGGGTCGGGTCGGGTCGGGTCGGGTCGGGTCGGGTCGGGTCGGGTCGGGTCGGGTCGGGTCGGGTCGGGTCGGGTCGGGTCGGGTCGGGTCGGGTCGGGTCGGGTCGGGTCGGGTCGGGTCGGGTCGGGTCGGGTCGGGTCGGGTCGGGTCGGGTCGGGTCGGGTCGGGTCGGGTCGGGTCGGGTCGGGTCAGGTCGGGTCGGGTCGGGTCGGGTCGGGTCGGGTCGGGTCGAGTCGGGTCGGGTCGGGTCGGGTCGAGTCGGGTCGGGTCGGGTCGGGTCGGGTAGGGTCGGGTGGGGTCGGGCCGGGTCGGGTCAGGAGATTTCCAAATATTACGGGCCGGGGCAGATCATCATGACCGGATCCGACTTGCGATGAGGGATTCAACCCGTGAAAATCGCTGATATAGTCCCCTCTTTTTACAAGCATCATTTGGTCTTGACTACAGTACTATGTTCCCCCCCGTATAAGTTATAATGGTATAGAACAGCTACGAAAGGGGTGGTGTAAGGATTGTCATTCATGGCCGCAGTTGTGCTGATACCATCCTGCCATAGGCCCTCGCATCCGTGCAATGCCGTGGCGGGGCACGGCGTGTTCTTACCAAACCACGCAGACATGGCCTGCGCCAAGGGTGTACCACGGTACGGTAGGGGGTGGGTCACTCTAAGGGCTTCCCTGTACGGGTTTGTAGTCTTGAGGGCGTTTGTGGCTTTCGGTTTCACGACATGCACCGCCGCCTTGGGGTCGCCCCATAGGATTGGCAGTGTTCGTTGCTTTTTTCGTTTGTTACGCTGTGCCAACGAATATAGTTTGAAGCATCAGGCGCCCTATCAACTCTATTTGTTTGTCGAGGCACAGAACCGCTTGGTGCGATTGGCCGATAGCGAAAATCAGGTTAACCCCTTCGGAGTCCCAGCACCCCTTCCACTACTAACTCCAAGCAATATTTATGTCTCCCAGAAGGGGTTCCCAGTTCTAGAGGCCTTGGTCTCGTTCCTGGTTCACAATGGGGACCGCATATTATCCAACACCTTAGCATCAGTGGCGTCAGTGGCGTCAGTGGCGTCAGTGGCGTCAGTGGCGTGATGGCCGGAAGAAAAAAGTACGCAAACTCGATGGATGCTTCCGTGACCGCAGGACTCGAAACCTTGTTGTTGCCTCCGGCTCCGCACAACAAGCAAACAAGACAAAGTCAGCCCAAAAATGCGCTCGCTACCCCTTATGTGTCGTAGCAACGCGTTCCTTGCCTGTTTGTAGTAGTGACCACGACTGCAGGAGTGGCCACCTCCAACACATGCACCATTTTCGTGTCTGTGCTGAACGCCTCCAGCACCCTCTCGCACTTCCTCAAGCACGATTGAAAACTTCCGTGAGATCCGGTGGCTCCGTTCGTCGAAAATAATGCGCAAGGCAAGTCCCAGCCATCGATGGACAGGATTCTCATGCCGACCTAGACGAGCATGGCCAAGACGCGCGTTTCGGAAAATTCTATGAAAATCGACGAGCATTGGGAACGCTAAACCCTTCTGCGAGATACCCCTCTGCTAGATAGCTATGAAGGCCCATATCAGGGGGGGGGGGCGGGGGGTCAGGTGGTGACATCTGTGACCACGGCTTGTACGGAAGTTGGAAGGTCACAAGCGAGAAAACAACAAACAGAGTGTAAGAATTGCCGCTTTCCGTGACCGGGGGGGGGGCACGAAATTACTTTCGTCATTGGTTCGGTGGAGAAAGCACAGCAAAGCTTTTCACGGCGTTGTCGAGAAAATTCTGCGAGAACTACTGTGTCTACGCCTTCGACACGTTGTCGAAACGGCCCCCAGACAAAAACAAGATGGCAATTGCGCGGAATACACACCGCGTTTGACTCCTCATTTAGGCATCGCTGCTTGCGGTGCAGAGCTGCACGGGACGCGTAATGCGATTGACGTTTGTTATGCGTCGCAACTTGTTGCAATCTTGCATAACAGTGAATTGCGACTGTTTTATCTTAGCTGACGGCCACGCAGGAGGAACGCGGCGCAGTTACTCAAGTACCACGCATCTCTGTTTGCATCAACGCCACCATTGAAGTACCCACACTGCAGTCGGTAGGATAAGCGATGCCGAATTAGTTTGTCGACATAACATTACCACCTACCAGGTATGATTTCTCCACATAGGAAATATTTCAGCGTAGGGTAACACAATGGCTAATATGTTCGTCGACATGTGGCTGGGGTTGCCATCAACATCCCATTTTGTGAAAGAACGGGCGTTCTGCAACAGCGCTGCATTTTGTGGACCGCAATCCGATAAACTCTTCTGCCCGCCTAAATACGTCAAACCACCATTTTAAAAATAACTAAACCTGCTTTAGTTTTCCATCTCCGGGACAAGCCGTGGTCACAGGTAGATGTTATATTGTTTTGATCGCGCAGAAAGGCTCAGCATTCCGAGTGCCCACCGATTGGTGATGAAGTTCAGAGATAACCCAAAAACGACAATCACACATAATTCGCCCCGTGTTCGATGCCGTTGACGCGTACTACGAAGAGGGTACAGTACCTCTTGTAGGCCAAACGATCTCTAGGTCAAGGGGTTCCTTCAAGTAATGACTACAATGCTCAGTGTCGTTGGAATTCCTTAGGTGTTTTTGTACTATTAATGTTACAGCAGGTACCCCGACCCAAGAAAGCGCGCCAAGACTAAGAGCACTTGAGATTTTTAGAGCGATCACATCAGCACGCCCCCGTCTATACTACAAATCTAGATATACTCGAACTGCCGATAAAGGCGGTGTATTGTCCAGAACGCCAGTTGCTTCGTCTTGTCGCGGAGTGCTCTTCATTAGGGATACCCACTGCTGTGTGTGTGTTTTTTTAACGAGCTGTCGGCCATGGGATCGGTCATGTGGTCAGTTCGTCCTCATTTCTTGAAGTCGGTCAGTGCATGGACCAAGAATACCGCTCCTCGTGTGACGAGCAGTGGGAGTCCTGAAACCTTCTGCGTGGATGAATACGAAGGTGCGTACGTACTATTATACAGGAGAGAGAAAGGGGCTACTTTTCTGGCCACGGCTCGTCAGAGAAGGTCTCCGAATACTAAAGCCTCCTACGAATGTAGAAAGAAATTTAACGCGACGACTAAAAAAAAAAAACACGACACAAGACAACACAAAACAAGGCAAACGTAAGGAGACTCATGAATCACTGGTGCCCTCCTGCTGTAGCACGCGTCTCTTAGGTGATGCCGTCACCAAATTACAAGTAGCCCGGAACATCGACCACGAAACCGGAACCGAAACATCGTTGGTGCCATCCTGCGGTAGGAATTGTTGCCCTTTTCGGGCCAAACATTTCTGGTGGTCCATATACTTTTGTGAAACCAGTTTTTTTTTGTTTTAGGCCTAGCGCGTCGAAAGATTGGTCGCGTGGCGGGAGAGAAACGCCTTCGAAGCCAAGTTTCGGGTGGGATATGATTGAAATCCTCATGTTAGAACCTCAGAAGATTCTTGGAGTCTGCTGCACCCCCTAGCGTCGGACAGCTCTGTTTTGGTGCCGAGGCCGATGTTTACCATGCCTACGTACGATGCCTACGTACCTCATTCCGACCATGCCTAGCGTGCGTACCATGAGTGAAGGGTTTTCGGCGGCAGGGCTGTCCTCCTCCCACCCGGCGACGACGACCATCCCTTCTTCGTCTTCTTCCACCGTCAGCCCCAGAGATGCGCAGAAAAAAACGAGTTCTATGACCTTCTCGCTCGTACACCCGATTGCCTGTCATGCAGCGGCACCAAAATTTGCACCAGCGAGGTGAGGCGGGAAATTTACGTCGAGGGTGTTGTTAAAGATTGAAAGGCCTACCGGTCGGGCTACTTGCTGTAGTACCGTCACTGCCGCTGTGCAGCCCATCAGATGGTGCTTCCACCGAACAGTGTGTATGGTATAGACCCGATACTAAGAACTAACCTATAAATTAGACTGAGAACGCCAGACTGGCTATTGGGCGGGAGGTAAGACTTTTGTATCAAGTAATCGACGAGTTATATAGTTTTCTCGCTTGTGCACCCGATTTCTTGCAGCGGCGCCAAAGAATAGAATAGCGCGGGGGGGGGGGGGGCGTTGTTGGATAACAGAGATGTCAGGAGATGATCTGTCAAGGGAAAACGTCCAGCGGTAAAGGGTGTCAAACCAATATTGCCACTCTAGAACCTAGTAGTTTTGCGTCAGTCAGTAGAAATTATGGGAAAATCGCCGTCCGTCAAGGGGCCAAAGTGCCTCTCCTGACGTCTTGGATGTGCAACACAGCCATCTACAGGATACCAGTACACCTAAAAAAAAAGAGCTATTAATAACCTAATAGGTACCAGTAGGCCTCAAGAAAAAGAAGCAACCTCTTTATAGGAGCACCAGATCCATAAGCATGTCAGGGTCACTGTTCGGGATGGACGGCAAGATACATATCCTAAGAGTTAATGCTCAGCGATGAGAGTGCTGCACTGAAATCTTCAACGCCAGAGAGTTGCAGCAAAAAAACAAGCACTATCATTTTCTCGATCGTGCACTCGATTTTCCTGAAGCAGCGCCAAAGCACACGTCAGGCTCTTTGCTAAGGAGCCCGCTAAAACAAAGTAAGAAGCGCCAGCTTCGCTCCACTACAGAATAGCCCCAATAATAAGAACCGACCTAATGCTACTGTAAGTATGAACATCAGGCTCACGACCACAAAAAGACAAACAACAAGTTATCAAGAGCGTCAGGCTCACTCCACGACGGTGCAACGCATAGTACACACCTCCAGGTGTTGCTGTTGTGATAGCTATTGGTGTGGGGGTGTTTAGTTTTCTTTAATTCATACAAACCAACTGATGAGATCATTCACTCCCACCGTCGAGGGAGGCGAGTCGTTTTCTTTTTCTTTTCATTCAGACTAGTTCAAGGCTTTCATCATGTCCAAAGGACCGGTTGTTCTTGTTATGGAAGCAATGGTTACGTAATTGTTTTTGTTCGGGGAGATGAGGGGGGGGGAAGGATAATCCGGATAAGGGGCGTTGGGATAATATGGTAGTCGTTTTCGTGAATCGGGGAGAGAATGTATCAAAGCAACACTGCGCCCCAAGCGGGCGTGGGTGAACCACCTATTGCGTGTTAGCATGGTTTATTCCACCTCCAATCACGATGGGTCACCCGCAATGCCCTCTCTACCAAGCGTGGGTCAACCCATGGGAGCCGTCTCAAGGTAGGGGTGCAGCATCAGTCCCTGAGCTCTCCTCACATGAGGAACCCAATATCTCACCCGATACTACATGACTTCGAAGGCATTCGTTCGCACAACCCGACCAAGCTTCTACGCCTTAGTCCTAAACAAATATGTACTCGTGAAATTGCTTCACTAACCGGTAGTTCCTCACACGAGGAGCTCAGTCGGACAGGTATGTTATCAGTTAATCCAACAACGGCAACCCTTACCGTAGGATGACTCATGGGTCACCTCTTTCTTAGGCGCGTATCACTTCCCAATGCCCAACGTGTTAGGACTGTATCAAGCCATGGGTCACCCACCACAATGCCCTTCTTTCTTAGGTGTGTGTCAATCGGCAACAACTTATTTCGATAGGGTTTTGTTGACTCAGCCCCCCAAGCAATGCAGGTTGCACTTCGCGATTCGTTTGACTCTGCAGAACACTCACGGAAGGAAAGAAGCGTGCTAGCTCCCACGAACATATCCGGCGGTCTCCGTCAGCATCGAGATGCTCGAACAAAGAGTACGCATCCTCTCGCTCACCTCTGTGCAGGGAAGGACGCACCATGTTAATACAAAGGACGGGGCGGGGGGAGGGAGGGGGTACGCGTTTGCTGTGCACCTTAGTCACTTGTCCAATTACCGCGCATTGTTTTTTAGGCGGAGCACCGTTCCTACTCCAAGTAGAAACATTTCTTAACATGTGTGCAATGGGAGGAGGCTGACAATATTCCTTAAACTGAATTATCTGTTGATATACTTGCAGTCATTCCTGCTCTCGCTTTAAAAAAACAGTATCTAGGGCTGTGAGCCGGCTGGACTTCACGGCTGCTGTACAGTAGTTGTAAGTTGTGTGGCAGAGAAAAAGACAACTAACGGAGTTAGCCCTCAACACCGGAACTAAAGACAACACGCGAGCACGCCAGTCAGATGCAAACCCACAGAACTCTGCAAATTTCCTTGCGCTACTATCTGGAATACATCGTAATAACTAGACCAATAGCAGCTTGTCGACGAGAACAAGCAGCCTTACCTGTCGCGTTTTTGTTGATATTATCACATTAACCCATCGATATAATCCAGTCCGGCAACGACGCCCGGGGAATCCAGAGCCAGCCCTAAAGCTGGTGCTCATGCACATCCACGCACACTACGGTATCCTTGCGAGACAATGCGAGCTTCTCACAACGTGACAATGTGACAACGTCACATTGACGACGCCAAACAGTAAGAGCCCTCTTCGTGTTTCCTGGAGCGTTCGCCGTACACCAACGCATACAAGTTACGGCACGCGTGTACTTGTCGCCAGCTATGATATCCCAACGTGGGCAATTTGATTGGGAGAGATATTGACGTTGGTCGATTAAACCCGTTAGCACTGCAAGTATGTATTTCGGGATAAACTACGTGGATTTATGCAATGTATTGATGCGACATTATTCGCTTGGGATAACGTTTTTAGCAATAACAGGGTGAAGTCCACGCTCCCCGCCCGGGTACCATACCTCGCGATCAAGGCTGTTCACGATCAAGGCTGTGTTCCGCGATCAAGGTGGTTGCATTTGGTTCGTCTCACCCTAGACTGCTCTCGCCTTCAGCATGTTCCACGGTGCGCACCCAGTCAGTGCCTGTGCCTTCTAACGTCCACCCTCCAGCCATGGCTGTCTGGGTTTCGTAATCCTGTTGGCCCTGTTACCACCTTGATCGTAGCAGTCGACTGGCATGGGTAAAAGAAAACCTTCAACGTAGCAGTCGACGGGACATAACCCGTTGCAGAAATTATTCCTTCGTTTGTGAACTCTTGCCACTTGTATTTTGTGGTCGCGAGCCGTAAGGGTTCGGATTTCGTGAGTGTGCACAGCAGTGTTTTGCTTAGGCATACCGATGTTTTCGTGCTGCTAGGATTGACATTTGCCTCTACCTCCGGCTCCCCACCTGCTGCGACGGGTACGGGCGAAAGCATGTTTGATCACCCCCTTGAAGTCCATACCTACAGGAAATGTCGGCGGAATCCGAAGAGCTGTACGTACAACAATGGCAGAAAAACACTACCACGTACAGATAGTAGTGGCGGCAGCTAAGATATGCCGGTGTCTATCCCCTCGACCGGGCAAGGGGCAAGGTGCCACCAAACTATTTTGATTGCACACATTTAGCCTTGTTCTTCGAACATCAATTTATCTTTAGCTGGGTGTATTGTGTATGTGTGTTGGTCACATTAACCGGATTTTTCGACCCATCTACATCCAACACAACCAGTGTCCGTGCTGATGCCTCACAGAAAAACGAGCTCTGTGGTCACCAACTACGAGACAAACATACACGTTGCAAATGCAGCAAGGCAATTTGGTCAGGATGCAATTCCAGCCGCAATGAGCGTGGACTGTAAGCTCTCATCCTGCCGAGAAACATGCTTGACGCCGGGCACAGTCAATACAAACATACACGAGATAACCTTTGCTTCGCCATAACCCGATACACGTGAGATACTCGACGGCACCTCACGTGTCACCTATCGGATACGCATACTCACTGCGATAAGCTATACCCGTACCTGATTCCTGGTACAGCAGCACCTGGTGCATGTGACACTATAATACCAGGTACGTCGTATGGGTATTGAGTACCCGCACACAGCACTGCTGTATTAATAGTGCGTACAAAAACAGCAGCGTAGCGGTCGGTTCATCATGTTCAAATTTCCTCGTACATACTGACGAGATGCTTACCGCCTGAGAGTTCAATTCGGTGCTGAAAGGTACAAACTACCTGATACCTGGAATGTATGTCTTACTCGCATATCGTCAGGGGCTATGAGGCACTGTGCGTTCACGAAATGATACGACGTGAGTACTCGTGCTGTACGTAGTGCGTACGTGCTATAGCAGAAATCGGTACATTTTTCAAATTTATCATCGTCCGAACTGACGACATGTACACCGCTGGGAAATCAAGTACGTACTGCCAGCTGCAAAACTAGCGCATCCAGAGTTGAGATCGCTCACCTCTCAGGAACTAGCCCGTCCTTCTCCTGTTGCAGTGTTTTCGTGGAGGCTTGGACCCCATGCACTGCTACCAGGGCGTACAAGGGGCGGTCCTCCTGGATCCGCGACCATGTCCACACGGCGCTTCTTTGATGCCGTCTTCATGTTCGAGAATCTCATCGGTGTTGCCCAAGAAATATCCTCACGTCCAGCCTCGAACCATTTCATCAGAACATGCCTTCATGCACTCTTATCCTTCGTCCATTCAACGGCCAGCAAGGTCATTGTGTAGTCGCAATCATCATGATCCCGGTGTCGCGTTCTCGTTATTCGTCGAGCCGTCGAGCCGTCGAGTCGATTCCTCGTCTCCCTTTACTCTTTACGCCACCAACCGTTTCATTATATGGCCTCGTCAGCTATTGAACTCCCATTTTTTAAATTTCAGATTTCAGGCTAGAGGCTAGAGAGGCAGCAGCTCACAGCTCCCCAGCTCACCCACAAATGAGGATAAGGCCAGGTGGAGTCCGGAGGCCAGATCGCTTACAACCTACAGCCGTAGCCCAAGCCCTGATTGTTCACCAGGTATGAACCTATGTGAAGTTCGACGATTTGCATTTGAGTTTACCTTCGACGTGAAAGGATGGTCATGGTTGGATATCCTGCTGAACACGAAGTAGCAGCGCACACATGTTGCACACGAAAGCACCGCCGTGGATATAAAGGCAACAGCAGCAGCGACTTGAAACGCGCCAAGCTGCTGTTATCCCGCTGCTGCCACTGCACTGCTTATTTTTGAGGTCTGGTGTGTGCTACGTACTACTCTATGTGATCGCTTGGATAAAAAACAAGGGGGCATAGCTACAAGCTGGGCCGGCCAAGACGCTCAAAATAGACCAATATCGCTGTGCTCCGCTCAGTTTTTCGAGTTCGGACCTGAAAATTTGATACGCGATTCAGAACAGGCTCGCCGAGACACTACTTGGCGAGCTCAAGAAAAAAAAAATGAAAACCCGTTCACTTTTCGTCCATTTCATGATCATAAAAAACGTTTAGGGCCCGAATTAAGGGCCCGAATTAAGGGCCCGAATTAACGAGGAACATGCCAAATCGAATTTCGATTTTTTTTTTTTTAATTTCATGAAAAATACACGAAAAATTCAACGTTGGTTCTTATCAAGGAACGGCGCAGTGAGTTCTAGGAAATGAAAAAATTCAAAAAACGCAAAAGGGTCAACGAACACCCGTGGGCAACGACCGAGGCGAGCGATGGCTCGCGTCCTCCCCGGAGCGCCGCGGCTAGCGGCAGAATGTTTCTGCCGGCAGCGGCTTGGAGGCTATGGCTCTAGGCGTCTCTTGGATGGGCTGGCGCCACCCCGCCGCCCGACACGGGCAGCAGCGACGGGGATATAGCGGTCGAACTTCTGAGCGAAGTCATCATGTATGTGGTAGTTGGTCGTGTAACTTTCGAGGTGCAGGGCGACGAAAAACTGGGTTTGCGGCGGTTTCGGTTGTTTTCGAAGCGTCGCAGGCGGTCTACGCTGTGCTAAGAACCTTCGGAGGCCGCGCTGCGGCTGCTGCGATGGTCCTACCTCTCGCAATGGTGGCTTCTCGCCTCTCAATCAGCCGACGACATGGCACCAATTCGCGTGGCCGGCTTCGGTTACACAGAACAAGCCATGTCTAGGTGGACACTCCCTAAATTGGATTTCGATTTTCGACTACTACTGTAAATTCGACCGAGAAAGTCTTTTTTTACTTCTTTGTTGAAATTGATTTTTCGTAATAGTTCTGAGAACGCCTGCTTGGTGATTCATTTCTTGACCAATCAGATGCAAATTAACTTCAATTCTGTAAAAAAAATCGAAATTCGATTCGGCAAGTTCCTCGTTAATCTGGGCCCTAACGAGGAACTTGCCAAATCGAATTTCGTTTTTTTTTTTTCTTCTAGTTTCATGAAAAATACACGAATATTCAACTTTGGCTCTTATCAAGGAACGGCGCAGTGAGTTCTAGGAAATGAAAAAATTCAAAAAACGCAAAAGGGTCAACGAACACCCGTGGGCAACGACCGAGGCGAGCGATGGCTCGCGTCCTCCCCGGAGCGCCGCGGCTAGCGGCAGAATGTTTCTGCCGGCAGCGGCTTGGAGGCTATGGCTCTAGGCGTCTCTTGGATGGGCTGGCGCCACCCCGCCGCCCGACACGGGCAGCAGCGACGGGGATATAGCGGTCGAACTTCTGAGCGAAGTCATCATGTATGTGGTAGTTGGTCGTGTAACTTTCGAGGTGCGGGGCGACGAAAAACTGGGTTTGCGGCGGTCTCGGTTGTTTTCGAAGCGTCGCAGGCGGTCTACGCTGTGCTAAGAACCTTCGGAGGCCGCGCTGCGGCTGCTCCGATGGTCCTACCTCTCGCAATGGTGGCTTCTCGCCTCTCAATCAGCCGACGACATGGCACCAATTCGCGTGGCCGGCTTCGGTTACACAGAACAAGCCATGTCTAGGTGGACAAACTCCCTAAATTGGATTTCGATTTTCGACTACTGTAAATTCGACCGAGAAAGTGTTTTTTTACTTCTTTGTTGAAATTGATTTTTCGTAATAATTCTGAGAACGCCTGCTTGGTGATTCATTTCTTGACCAATCAGATGCAAATTAACTTCAATTCTATGAAAAAAAATCGAAATTCGATTTGGCAAGTTCCTCGTTAATCTGGGCCCTTAGCCGGCCGTATGTCGGCAGTTTTTTTTTTCTTTTGAGCTCGCCAAGTACTGTTTTGGTAAGCTTGGTCCAAATCACGTGTCAAAATTCAGGTCCTATGATAACTTCAAAAATTGAGAGGTGCATGGCCAAGTTTCCACCGAAGTGCTCTGCATACAAATTCACATAAAATTCAGGGATTCATTCATAACTTTCGAACGAAAGTGACCCATGAAATGAAAGCATATGTCCCGCCTCCTCCTCCCAAGATAAACATGCCCAGAAAAAATAAGCCAATTCCATCCACTTTGTATTTCGAGCAATTTTAGAAAAAGCAACACAAACAAATCATGAAAAAAAATGCTCAAACTAGGAAACGTGAGTGGCAAACGCTTTTTTCGGCGCCAACTTCGCAGATTCTCAAGCTGGAGGGCTTAAAATGACCACCGCATCTAGCTGATTACGAGGATATGCTCAGTTTGCAGTGGGTCATTGTCTTCTTTTTTTTTATCCTCCGGCGGATGGGGAAAAATAAAGCTTTAGCTCACCACACTTCCACGTATTTTCATACATACGCGTCGTGTGTCGATTCAACTCAGTTGCTTTCGCAGCCCAACGCTAGCTGGCGCACCCTTCGGATCCCATTGCAGGTATAGCATAAGCTGTCCCTATCAGTGGTCTTCGTTACAACCCCGGCCGCCCAAGCTGCCGTTGTATGCGGATGCGTGTGTATGTCGACCCGGCCTGTCCCCTGGGGGTCAGGTTCGGTGGAGATAGCCACCCGGAATGTCATCTTTCCGGGTAGTGTCACTTGGGTCACTGTCGTTCAAAAGATATGCCCGGCTGACGGATTATGGGTATCTTGGCCGGCCCAGCTTGTATTTTACCCTTGTTTGTAGGTAGTAATCCGGCTGTTTGAGGTCCTGCCGACGACGCCAAATTGTGAAGAAGTCGTGGTGCCGGATGGCGGGAGGGAAAGGACGCACGGGTATCAGCTTCGCTTGGAGACAGCACCGTTTCTTCTTTGTTGATTTCTTATTACTGGCGTTGAGCTACGAGAAGCTCGAGGAGACAGGAAAGGAGAAGGAGTGAGAGCATGGGGGTGGGGTGAGGCTCACAGAGTTCGCTTCACCCTCCAGCATTGCTGCTGTGCTCTCTTCTGGACCTTTACCTATGGAACGTACAGGGAACGTTCTCCTAGGTGTTCTATATTCCTATGAGCGCTTAACGCGCTTACTTCTACCTGTCTTGTCCAGAGGAGGAACGTTCCATTACCGAGAACGCTCTTGTGGTATAAGCTAGCTAGATTCTACGGGTTATCCGCTCCACTCAGAATATTCCGTGTAAGAGAATATTCTTGTGGCCATTAGACTGTAACTCTGCGGACTATCTTACCGAATCTATTGCCAGCTATACTAACGCTCTATTACAAGGGGCAAATTTTTCATGTACCGGAACAGGTTTTATAGGCCCCAGGTTTTTAATTAAGCGGGCAAAGCGAAGCCCGCTATTTTTTTTAAAAATACATACAATAGTTTTTCCATGTACTTTTTCGAACGCACACTGGTGAGGGTCCTTCCAACGCACACTGTGTCGGGCCCGGGGGGGGGGGTTCGACACTGCTACTAGCATCCAAGCACCGTTCGGCTGCCCTGCCAACCCAGCACATACATCAACACCAACACACACTACACTGCTAGTACCATCCAAGCACCGTGCGGCTGCCATCCAAGCACAGTTCGGCTGCCCTGCCAACCCAGTGCTGGTGGTGCATTTTGGGACACACACACCAACACCAACACACTCTACACTGCTAGTAGTAGCATACAAGCACCCTTCGGCTGGCCTGCCAACCCAGCGCTGGTGGTGCATGCGCTGGAACGTTTGCGCCTCTGCTGTTCGATCCTGCTACATCACGATGCGGGACAACAAAAAAAACACAACACACAGCAAAAACATTTCACTTCGTTGTGCCCTGGGCTGCGGACAAAAAAATCCCCTCCTAAAAAACCCTCCTCGTCCTAACAAACCTATAAAATTCAAACGGTTGCGATTCAAATCAAACGGCGCGACGAACACCCTGGCACTCAAACGGCGCGACGAACACCCTGGCACGCAAACAACCAGCTCAGTGGTGCATTTTGGGACACACACACCAACACCAACAATACTACACTGCTAGTAGTAACATCCAAGCACCGTTCGGCTGCCCTGCCAACCCAGCGCTGGTGGTGCATGCGCTGGAACGTTTGCGCCTCTGCTGTTCGATCCTGCTACATCACGATGCGGGACAACCAACACAACATACAGCAAAAACATTTCACTTCGTTGTGCCCTGGGCTGCGGAAAAAACGTCCCTTCCCAAAAAACCCTCCTCGTCCTTACAAAATCATGAAATTCAAACGGCTGCGATTCCAATCAAATGGCGCGACGAACTACACCCTGGCACGCAAACAGCTCGTGGGTGCATTTTGGGACGCACACACCAACACCAACACACACTACACTGCTAGTAGTAACATCCAAGCACCGTTCGGCTGCCCTGCCAACCCAGCGCTGGTGGTGCATGCGCTGGAACGTTTGCGCCTCTGCTGTTCGATCCTCCTACATCACGATGCGGGACAACCAACACAACACACAGCAAAAACATTTCACTTCGTTGTGCCCTGGGCTGCGGAAAAAACGTCCCTTCCCAAAAAACCCTCCTCGTCTTTACAAAACCATGAAATTCAAACGGCTGCGATTCCAATCGGCGAGTCTTGAACGCAGCGGGCCAGATCTGCTTTGCATTGACCAATCATAGAGCTTTATTTGCTTTGCATCGTAATGCACCCGTTGTATCGAAACCCCATTTTGCTTTGCATTGACCAATCAAAAGGCTCTATTCTGCTTTGCGTTTGCTTTGCATCGCGCCGCAATATAAACTGCTCTGCACGCTCCCCACTCGAACACTACCCACATTTTAGAAGCTCGAATGCCCTTCTACACACATTCCTGGAATGTCATGAGCTGGGTATCACCGTGCACATACCGGTAGACCCTAATAAGCCAACGTTTTCGGTGAGGATGGCCCCCTGCGTCGACAACCACCACCGCCAAAAAAGCGATACAGATCGGGTCTAGTTGGAGCGACACTGGAGCCTTGACCTGACCGGGCGAGTCTGTTTTCCGTGCCGTACGCGCAGCAGCAAGGCCAGCAACATGCAGCAATATCGTGAGTAGAAGGGTGATGCTTTCGCTGGTACTTTCATGCGCTTGATTGGTTGTGTATCGTTGTCTCGTAGGCTTCGTTTGACTAGATTCTGGTCAGGTTTGTAGGCGGTGTCTTCGTACGCTCCATTGCACGAATACATAGCGCACGGATGCAACCAGTGCACGAAACAGCAGCTACCAACTAACTGCTGTGTTGCAACAACAATAGGCCGCGGACAGCGGCGGTAACAGTACTAGGTACACCGCAGAGGGTAACAGACTGCTGGGGTTGCTACTGTACAGTGGTAGAGGTAATGCACATTGCTTTGAGCGACTGCTGCGGCGGTCGCGGCTGCTGTCTGCGGCATCCTATTATTGCACGCGTTGAGCACAGTCATCGCGTAGTCACATGTGGAGGATATTGGCGGAAAAAGGTTCACCATCAACAGCAACGCGTGACAGCGGCAGCAGCGGCAACTGGGTTGCTACATGTATAGAGTGATAGAAGCTGTGTCAATTACTTTTTGGAAACCCCTTCAACTAATTTTGCCAGCACTTTTTGTGGTGTCTTCTTCTATTTCCGTGACAGCCGCCGCGTGTTTTGTTGATGGTATTGTTTTCACCATAACTCTTCGAAATTATCTTTAAATCGAATAAGATCTTTTGCGTTGGGATCCTTAGATTGTTTTGCGCTGTATTCCCGATAGTACTATAATATGTACTTGGAAATGATTGTTATTTTTCACCAGGGTTAAACCATGTGTACACGGCCATGTGTACACGGCAAACACTATAATATTTGCTTGATACGTACGAGGTGCTGCAACAGAAATACTATTGGTATAACATAAGGAAACACAACGCGTGTTTTTTCACGCCTCGTCGTCCTCCGTCGATTATGCAAGTAAGTGCGAGAACGCGAACGGGGGAGATATTGAACCGTATGCGCGACGAAACAAAGGCAAGAGCACACACACGCTACGACGAATATTTTTCTGAGGCGCCCCTCGCTTGAGAAGCTCTATACCCCACCCAAACTTATTTAGAGTATGATTGCGGAAGTAAGTGTAACCCGATGACTAAAAGCCCATGGCCTAGAGGTACCAAAAACTATTCCCAGAGCAAAAAAATAATGACCATTCGACGATTTTGGGTCAAGGATCCCCCGTCACCCAGAAAATGTTTTTGCCAGAACGTGCTACTTTTTTTGTAGCACGCGCGTCAGCACCAGCGGGGCGTTATACCCGTGAAAAAACTCCCACGATTTGATCTGGAAAGAAAAGTGACGACAGAAAATATTAGAAAAAGTAAATCCTTCAAACTACTTCTTGCATTCTGCACAAGCACAGCGGTTGTACCGATCTCTCGTGACCGTTTCGGAAAGTCTGTCTCTCTGCGCATTTCCTGGGGCACATTGCAGAGTCGGGGTTTGTACCTTCCGCCACCGCTGTGCATTGTACCCATGGGTCCGCAGTACGCGTTGTGACCACACGTCTGACACGTACAGCCGCGAGCAGGCTGACGAAGGGGCGGAGGCGGCTGTACCGGAGATAGATGGCAAACCATTCCACACATTTTTCTTGTCTGCAGGTAGGTGCTCCACCGATTCCGAATGTGGGCATCACTGAGAGAAGGGAGCTACAAGCCTGCGCCGGTACGACATAAACATGGCCGCCCACGGACATGGACGCTGGTGCCTCCATCGGCTCGTCCCCCCCGACCTCGGCACCACCAAGACTACTTTCCACCGCGACTCCTCTACCATGACCTTGATCGCTCGCATTTACATCTGGACAACAATAATCACTTATGTCAACATCTGTGTCGACATTATCGCTCGACGGACCATCAAGCACTTTGAAGAACGGCGGCGCTGGGTGGTCTGCCATTGTAGCCTGTCTCATCGTCAAAGTCACCCAACAGCGGGGGGTTTTGCAACAGCTCGTTCTCCTTCGCTAAGAGAGACTGCTGTTTCCGGCTCTTGATCCTCGCGATGCGCGCGTAATACCTGGGGATGGATGTGGACGGCGCCAGAGACGACTAAACGTGTTCGAGTACAGAAGTGGTTAGCGAGAACAGCCGAAGGCTACGATAGGGGAGACTCCTCGATTTTCACCGTCGACTATATGCCACTTGCGGTACAGTAGTGGCTCTGCAACTCGCGCAAAAACGGATTTAAACACAAAGCTTTGTTGACTTAGCATAGCGGCGGCACCTGTCGCGAAACCGAGAAAGACAAAAACGAAAGATTGCAAGCTGATAGGGTAGCTACTCGCGTGACCCTAAATATGATCCTCCTACCGTTGCCTTGGTTTACATCTACACAGACAGCACGACTACTTACCTCGAGACTGCTGTTTCGTCCAATAATACACATCGACGAAACGGCTGCTCACCTGAGTTGCATCTTCATGTGATATTTCAGGTAGTTCTCACGAACAGCATTCGCGAGTGTTGCCAGACCCATAGAGCTCACGAGGGTCTGTTCGATGCGAGTGATTAGCTCCACAGCTACAGCAGGACGTCGTAAGATGACGGCTGGGAACAGCTCCTGCAGGTCCCGCGGAAGGAGCCGAAGCACACACCTGGATTCCAAGCTGCGAACTTGTACCTGACGCCGGTGCTTCCTCTCTTTGCCTCGCTTTTCTCACTTCGCCTTTTGCAGTTGTTGCATCGATGCTGCTTGCCAATCATCTCAAAGTTGTAGTGCTGTCCATGGACTGTTCGGCTCTGTGGATCCCAACCATCGCTCACCACCTGGAACATTGGTGGATCGGGGAAGATTCGAGCTTGAGCTTTTTACAAACGAATCACAAATAGAATGTACCTGATGCAGTACGAGCGCACTCTTGACGAAAAAATCCGCTACCAATCCCAACAATGTACACATGCTGTGCAACAGCTGTACAAATAATAGTGTACCAGGTATACGTGCACGGCAACGATAGTGATGACCAGCATGGGCGGATGGGTCCACTTACAATGTCATAGCAGGTACTATGACTTACACGTACAGGTACATCTGGGATATGACGCGTATTAGAACAACGAGCAAAAATGGCAGGCTGATATAAGGAAAATGTGAAAGCCGGGAGGCATTGTGGTGAAGTTAGTGTAAGAAACCGTACACTTTCCCAATATAATAAATCCATACTACTGTATGCACTAGCTGTGTGAATGGAGCTATTACTAGAAACAGGAATTGCCCAGGTTGAGTTTCTCCCTTGGGACAGCGTGCATTCTACTCTAACTTCAGTGTAACGACTCCCGAAATTCTTGATTTTCCTCTGCATATCAGCGTGCCCGTTTCTTACCCGTTTCTTACTCGGTGTCCTGTGCTGTACACTGCATGTGGTATCAGGTATCATACGATACGAGTAGTGTACTCGTACATATTCCTATCTGTCCTGTACTCTGTACCAGAACTCTGCGCTCTGTACGAACTACAAGCAGAAACTTACGTGCCAGCCATATGACACGAAACAGTACACCTGCTAAGAACCAGAAGTTTTGACCCAGGCCGGGTTTCTTATTTGGGAGATGGTGTGTTCTACACTAACTTCACATGCAGTACTTCACAACGGGGGGTTTTGCAACAGCTCGTTCTCCTTCGCTAAGAGAGACTGCTGTTTCCGGCTCTTGATCCTCGCGATGCGCGCGTAATACCTGGGGATGGATGTGGACGGCGCCAGAGACGACTAAACGTGTTCGAGTACAGAAGTGGTTAGCGAGAACAGCCGAAGGCTACGATAGGGGAGACTCCTCGATTTTCACCGTCGACTATATGCCACTTGCGGTACAGTAGTGGCTCTGCAACTCGCGCAAAAACGGATTTAAACACAAAGCTTTGTTGACTTAGCATAGCGGCGGCACCTGTCGCGAAACCGAGAAAGACAAAAACGAAAGATTGCAAGCTGATAGGGTAGCTACTCGCGTGACCCTAAATATGATCCTCCTACCGTTGCCTTGGTTTACATCTACACAGACAGCACGACTACTTACCTCGAGACTGCTGTTTCGTCCAATAATACACATCGACGAAACGGCTGCTCACCTGAGTTGCATCTTCATGTGATATTTCAGGTAGTTCTCACGAACAGCATTCGCGAGTGTTGCCAGACCCATAGAGCTCACGAGGGTCTGTTCGATGCGAGTGATTAGCTCCACAGCTACAGCAGGACGTCGTAAGATGACGGCTGGGAACAGCTCCTGCAGGTCCCGCGGAAGGAGCCGAAGCACACACCTGGATTCCAAGCTGCGAACTTGTACCTGACGCCGGTGCTTCCTCTCTTTGCCTCGCTTTTCTCACTTCGCCTTTTGCAGTTGTTGCATCGATGCTGCTTGCCAATCATCTCAAAGTTGTAGTGCTGTCCATGGACTGTTCGGCTCTGTGGATCCCAACCATCGCTCACCACCTGGAACATTGGTGGATCGGGGAAGATTCGAGCTTGAGCTTTTTACAAACGAATCACAAATAGAATGTACCTGATGCAGTACGAGCGCACTCTTGACGAAAAAATCCGCTACCAATCCCAACAATGTACACATGCTGTGCAACAGCTGTACAAATAATAGTGTACCAGGTATACGTGCACGGCAACGATAGTGATGACCAGCATGGGCGGATGGGTCCACTTACAATGTCATAGCAGGTACTATGACTTACACGTACAGGTACATCTGGGATATGACGCGTATTAGAACAACGAGCAAAAATGGCAGGCTGATATAAGGAAAATGTGAAAGCCGGGAGGCATTGTGGTGAAGTTAGTGTAAGAAACCGTACACTTTCCCAATATAATAAATCCATACTACTGTATGCACTAGCTGTGTGAATGGAGCTATTACTAGAAACAGGAATTGCCCAGGTTGAGTTTCTCCCTTGGGACAGCGTGCATTCTACTCTAACTTCAGTGTAACGACTCCCGAAATTCTTGATTTTCCTCTGCATATCAGCGTGCCCGTTTCTTACCCGTTTCTTACTCGGTGTCCTGTGCTGTACACTGCATGTGGTATCAGGTATCATACGATACGAGTAGTGTACTCGTACATATTCCTATCTGTCCTGTACTCTGTACCAGAACTCTGCGCTCTGTACGAACTACAAGCAGAAACTTACGTGCCAGCCATATGACACGAAACAGTACACCTGCTAAGAACCAGAAGTTTTGACCCAGGCCGGGTTTCTTATTTGGGAGATGGTGTGTTCTACACTAACTTCACATGCAGTACTTCACAAGACGCCCAGTAAAAAATAGAAATACTGACCCAAGCTGGGTTTCTTGGGAGAGGGTGCGTCCTTCACTAACTCCAGCATAACGGCCTCTGAAGTTATCATCTCCCCTGATATCTCAGGCTGGATTTGCTATTACTCTGTTTTTTATTATTAACAGGTATCCTGGGCACTGCTGTATAACGGCCTCGATTGAGCACTTTCCTCTTATTAGCTGCCTTGCACTTGTTACCCTGTTTCTTGTTAGCTGTACAGTACACGACCCCTACTGTAAATATGATTTCTGACAAAGGCTGGGTTTCTTGTTTACGGTCGAGCGCGTTCTACTTTACACTAATTTCACCATAACAGTCACCCGAATTGCTTATTTCCCTCAAGGTATCAGCCTGGTTTTGTTATTGCCGTGTTTTTCCCATTATTAAACACGAAGGTGTCCTGTACTAAACCTTCACAAAAAGAGACTTCAATATTCGCACGAGTACGAGTATTATTCAAAAACTCACGTGCTCCGAGCTCTCACAGAATGGACACGGGGGCGCCTTGATGGAAGGGTCGAAGAACTCCCAGATGCACACGAAGACAGGTCTCCGCCAGTGAGCGTGGAGGTCCGGCCCCTTGGAATGCAAGGGATCATCGGGATGGAACCACGGCGAACCACGATCCAGCGACCCATGCACGCAGTGCTTCACACCGTGGCCTTTGCGCGTCATCTTGCCTAAGACATCCCTTTTGACGCTGGCGATGAATGTGGCCATGGCGGGCTCTTGCCCCCCAGTCACGGAGCCTGGATCAAGCGCCGACGAGGCGTTCACAGCAGCAGCAGCAGCAGCAGCAGAGAAGCAGCAGCACGGGTAGCAGTGCTTGCTTGGGGTGACTGCCCAACTTGTGTCGGTGTCCCAGCTGCTGTTTCTCCTGCACCGGGACCATGGCCGACGCTTCTGGCATCGTGTACGCTGCCAGCACTACCACCGTCAGACGTTCCAGCCCCAGACTCCAGAGCTCGCTCTGCTCTGATATCCGATTGATACTTCTCAGCTCTCTATCAGCCACGTGCGGCGCAATGGCGGAATGGGGACTCTATGTGATGTTGTTGTAATTGGTCGTGCATAGTAATCTGCGTAGCTTATTCGCCAATGCAAGGTAGAATTAAGATGCTCTGATTGGCTGCCACAGGATGCAAGGTAGAAAATGATCTTTTGATTGGCCAATGCAAGGTAGAATCTGTCCCGCTGCGTTTTTAGTTTGCCAGGGGGAGGGGGGGTGATATATTTCAGGGGGGGATAATATATTTCAGGGGGGGATGATATAATTCTGGGGGGGATGCTATATTTCAGGGGGGGGTGCTATACTTCAGGGGGGGGGTGATACGTTTCAGGAGGGGGTGATATATTTCAGGGGGGATGATATATTTCAGGGGGGATGATGTACGAGGTATTGAAGCGGGGTTCGGATATTGCCGAAGGGATCCCATAAATAAGGGGGTATGTCACACCCCCCGATTTATGGGATCCCTTCGGCAATATCCGAACCCCGCTTCAATATATTACTCCCCCTGAAATATCACCCCCCCCTGAAATACATCACCCCCCCCTGAAATATATCATCCCCCCCAGAATTATATCATCCCCCCCTGAAACATATCACCCCCCCCTCCCCCTCAAACAGCGAGATGATTACCTACAAACAAGGGTGAAATATAGCCCCCTTGTATTCTATCCACGAGCGGGGTGATATGTTGAAGTGGGGTTCGGAAGTTGCGGAGGGGATCCCATAAATTGCGGGGGGGGGGCGATAAATCCGAACAAAAGATCTATCAGGGGTGATATAGCCCCCTCCCCCACCCCCGATACACTGTATCAACGGTGATAAGCGCTCGATATTTCAGGGGAGGATAATATATTTCAATATTTCAGTCGGTGTACACCCCCCGCCCGCCGACGTACTGTATCAAGGATGATAAAGGCCGATATTTCAGGGGGGGGTTATATATTTCAGTCGGTGATATACTTTGTCAAGGGTGATATAGACCCCACTGTATCAGGGGGAGTTGATATATTTCAGGGGGGGGTCATACATTTCAGTCGGTGATATACGCCCCGCCCCCCGGTGTACTGTATCAAGGGTGATATAGCCCCGACTGAATCAGGGGGGGGGGTATATTTCAGGGGGGGATCATATATTTCAGACGGTGATATACTAAATCGCAACAGCCACACACTCTTGCTGCATTGCAGGGTGCAACAACAAAGACGACAAATGGCAGTATAAGAACCCATGTACGTCATACACGTAACGGTACACACATGTACATCGAATAATAGCCGGTAAGAATGATCATACCAGTACGAAATGTTACCAAACGTAAAAAGGCAAGAGCAGTCGTCGTCAAAGCAGCAGCAGCAGCAGCAGCACTGGCAGCAGCAAGCACCAGCAGCAGACCCCGGATCCTCGCGGATCGCAGCCCCTGCTGAAAGATCCACCGCCCCAGTTGTGGGCTTGCTTGCTGCCGGAGGCGGCTCGGCTAGGCTGCTTGCCGGGGGCGGAGACTGCTAGATATATACAGTAAGTAGCTAACTCGAGAATTATCAAACCAATAGTACGAAATGTGACCAAACGTAAAAAAGCAAGAGCAGTCAGTCGTCGTCGAAGCAGCAGCAGCAGCACAGCTCAGCAGCAGCAAGCACCATCAGCAGCAGGCAACGCATCCTCGTGGATCGCAGCCCCTGCTGACAGATCCACCGCCCCAGTTGTGGGCTTGCTTGCGGCCGGAGGCGGCTCGGCTAGGCTGCTTGCCGGGGCCGGAGACTGCTAGATACAGTAAGTAGCTAACTGGAGAATTATCATGCCAGTAGTACGAAATGTGACCAAAAGTGAAAAACCAAAAGCAATCGGTCGTCGTCCAAGCAGCAGCAGCAGCACTGGCAGCAGCAAGCACCATCAATAGCAGGCAACGCATCCTCGTGGATCGCAGCCCCTGCTGACAGATCCACCGCCCCAGTTGTGGGCTTGCTTGCAGCTGGAGGCGGCTCGGCTAGGCTGCTTGCCAGGGCCGAAGACTGCATAGATAACTAGCTCGCTCGTCGGGTCGCTCGTCGGGTCGACTCGGTGGTCTAGCGCTACCGGCGTGACTAGTTGTCCATGCGTGGGTTGCGGTTTCTTTATCATTTTTCGCGCTCACACCACATAATAATGCTGCAAACAATGCCGGTAAAATAACCAGAGAGAACGACATGCTGCAAAAAGTACAAGGGACCAAGGACAAACCAACCGACCAAGGTACTTATCCAGACATTTTCGACCCATGAGATATGTCACGGGTCCAGTCGACCATGACCCGCATGAAACCCGCACCTCGCGGGTCACCCGGAGTGTGGCCGGTCGGGTCGGGTCGGGTCAACAGGCTTTTAAAATCTCGTGGGTCGGGTCGGGTCGGGTCAAGAGGTTTTCAAAATCTCATGTGTCGGGTCGGGTCGGGTCGGGTCGGGTCAAGAGGGTTTAATAATCTCTCGGGTCGGCTCGGCTTGGGTCAAGACGTCTCGAAATTCTCGCGGGCCGAGCAGCTGACCCGACCCGACCCGACCCGTGAAAAGCTCTTGATATTTATTACATTTCTCCGTTTCGCTGGAAGATCGACCTTGAAACTGCCTTACAACTTCATGACAAACTGCAGCGAGACCAAACGTAGGAAAGGCGAGACTGGTGTATCACACTGCTTGTGTATCGACCGATGGGGCGAATTCATATATAGCTGACTTTTCTTTTGTCAGTTTTATACAAACTCTTTATGCACGAGCGGTCTACTCCTCGAATATGCTTCGTATCACCAACAAAGCGCGCAGCGTCTTCCAGCGGTGTAATTGCGGGCCGGTGGCACGCACCTCGTTTTGTCATGTCGTCTCGCCAACACATCTTTCCCTTCGCCGCGCGCGCACCTTTTTTTCGATCACCCCATGCCACGATTGTCTGCCGCTCCCTCGTGCCGAACGCTCTCCTCTCCTCTCATGAAAGGCCAGCGGGATTCCCAGCGCGATCCGCCTGTGACTTGATACCTTCGGGTTTGGCACGCGATTTCGACAGCTACCCACTGAATCTACGGCCACTACGACTACTGTTACTGCTACTACTGCTACAACGACTGCTGCTGCCGCTGCTGCTACTACTGCTGCTACTGCCTCTACTGAACGAGCGCGAACTAAACGTTCGTTCTGAGCAACGAGCAGCCTGCACAGAAATGGCCAGCCGGAAGGCCAGGTTCGCGAAAGGAGAGCCCTCTCCAGCAAGCTGCAGGTGGGCACCCTGTCTAGTCTCTAGTCTCGCAGTGATAAACCGGTGTGTAAGGTGTGTAATTTTCTGACCCGACCCATGAAATTTGATTGCCTCATGACCCGACCCGACCCGACCCGAACCGAACCGAACCGAACCGAACCGAACCGAACCGAACCGAACCGAACCGAACCGAACCGAACCGAACCGAACCGAACCGAACCGAACCGAACCGAACCGAACCGAACCGAACCGAACCGAACCGAACCGAACCGAACCGAACCGAACCGAACCGACCCGAACCGACCCGACCCGACCCGACCCGACCCGACCCGACCCGACCCGACCCGACCTGACCCGACCTGACCCGTGAAGTTTTGAATTCCTCCCGACCCGTGAACACTCTTATATTTGCTTCTTTTGGGGGGTTGGAATTTCTCCTCCTGGCAGGCTTCCTCGTGTTGTGGGCTTTCCGGAATTGAGTGGCCGTGTGCTTATGTAACGCAATACGTGTTTTGATCGCTCGGAATGCGTACGTACCTGGCATATGAACCCCTCATTTTCGGTTCATCTTGAGCGTCAAACAACGTCAAACTGTTAGCACCAGACGTGCACCTTGTTGGGAGATGTCGTAATGAGGCGAGACCGAGGGAGCGAAGCAACTGGGGCAGTGTTTTCCCTTGTTTGGCAAGAAGGCCTATTCGTTTCGGGGTCCGCACAGGATGCCGTTATTTCATCAGAGTGTGCGTATTTCTGTCTGTCTGTCTGTTGTGTGCTGATTGATGCCTGCTGTGCACGGTCTGTCTGGTACGGTAGGAAAGTATACTTGGGTATTAATAGCTGGTTGCGGAAGCCGTACGCGACCGATGTACACAAACCCGGCGTCTACAGATGCGGGCGAGTTTGTGCTGTCTGGTGGAGCTTGTTTCGTCGCGCGCCGTCTCCAGTTGTCCGCGGTCGCGGTGTTACTGTGTATTTTGTGGCCTGGTGCGGTGCATTTGGATAAGGCGAGATTTTTCTTGTTTTGTTTGATTCGAACGCGCACGGCCTACTGCGTGAACGAAGCACGCGTGCCTCAGTTGTTACTCTACCAGTAATAGCGCGAGGTGCGAGACCGTTCTTGCGTTTTCGAAAAAAAACATATTTGCGGGGTGTGTACAGGCTTGCGTTGTTTCATTTGTTGGTCTGTATGTTTGCCTGCCTGCTGCGTACTGCGTACTTGTCATGTTTTTTCATCGTTGATTGGGAAGGCTGTACATGACTGGTTTAAAACGTCTTCAGAAGCGGGTGAGCTGGCGCTAGCGCGTAGCTGGCTCCAGCGCGTAGGACATGTTTCTTTGCATGCCATCTAGAATTGGCTGCGGTCGCTTTGTTGCTGTTATTTTGGTGGTCTTTTGTTGCTGTGTATTACGAATGCGGCTGGATTGCGTTTTTTGCTTTGTTTCGCTTCGATTGCACATGACCTACTGCAACTGTGAGACTCTCTTGCCTTGTATACCATCGTACTATCAATAGTTAAGATACCTGTAACCATGCAAGGGGCGTGAACTCCAGGTTTAATTCGAGTGGACGCAGATCTTAAATGGGCGTGCTCGATTAAAGCTGCTCTGGTCGCGAGTTCGTTTGTGTTGATGCGGCACGACATGATCTAGAATCTGAAAACTACGAAACCCTTTGCTCCGCTGTCCGCTGGGACCCGCATTCAGATCCGGGAAGGCTAAGATAGGCACTGGAACTGCCGAGATAAAACTTCCCGGAGGGATATTTCCGCTTGAAATGAACGAAGACGTCATGTTCTTGCTGGCGGAACTACTATCCAACCAGTTCGCGTTTTTTGGCGGAGTATCGAAGGGGTGGCGACGCGCCTGGGGGGATCTCCCGAAAATCACGCAAGCGATAACGGCGGACACCACTCCATCTCAATTGCAGTGGAGCTTCGATGGCGGCCTGTACGGGGGCTCGGACGTATGCCGGCGCATTGTCGCACACTGCGACGTTGCAGTTTTACGGGTAGCCTATGCGAACGGACGTAGCGTGCCCAAACGTAGTTGCTATACTGCTGCCGCCCAGGGAAAGCTCGAAATGATCCAGTGGGCACTGGACGTAAAGTGCGGTTGGCGCAAGGTACTTTGCAGTGCGGCTGCGGCGGCGGGCAACCTGCGCCTTCTGAAATGGGCGCGAGGTCGCAACTGCCCCTGGAAAGGCACAACTTGCGCCTTGGCCGCAGGTTCAGGGAATCTCGAAATGCTGCAGTGGGCACGTTCTCAAGGCTGTCCTTGGGACGGCAACACGTGCTCGAAGGCAGCCGCGGGTGGGCATCTCGACGTTGTCAAGTGGGCGCGAACTAATGGCTGCCAATGGGGTTTTCGGACGTGCCCAGATGCTGCTTTTGGAGGGCATCTGGAGTTGCTTCAGTGGGCTCGGGCGGAGGGTGCCAGTTGGGATGAGTACACGGTCTACAAGGCTGCCGTCGGCGGCCACCTTGAAGTGCTGCAGTGGGTCACGGCCAACGGGTGTCCCTGGATCGAGCACGCGTGCACGGCCGTGGTTGAACGAGGACGCCTAGATATGCTGGAGTGGATGATGGCACACGGCTGCCCCTGGTCCGAGGACGCTGGTCAAGCAGCAGCTGTATATGGGCACCTCCACGTTCTTGAGTGGATCCGCGATCACCACTACCCCTGGGATAATTCCGGGATATGTCCGGCGGCTGCGGCTGGAGGGCACCTGGGCATTCTTCAGTGGGCAAGAGCAAACGGCTGCGACTGGTGCGCTAGTACCTGCAGACTTGCGGTCGAGGCGGGCCATTTCGAGGTGCTTAAATGGGCGCGGCGTAACGGTTGCCCCTGGGACGAAGAGACTTGTACCGCTGCTGCCAGGACGGGGCGCTTGGACATTCTGAAGTGGGCGCGAGCAGAAGGCTGCCCGTGGGATTGCAATACGATCGAGGAGGCTGACTTCCACGATCATGTGCAGAAATGGGCAATGGAAAACGGCTGCCCTCGGTAGCGCCGGGTCCGGAGGCGGGGGATACTCATTTCATGCGTGGCATGGCCGTAGTCGTATGACCATGGATCCTCGCATATTTACAATGCCGGGATAGAGCATGCCGTGTTTTCACCGACCAGGCAGACATCGCGCGCACCAAGCTCAAGCACCGTGAGGGGGCGGGGGGGGGGGGGTGGGGGGGGGGTATCTATTGGTTTTGACGTGTAGATAAACCCCAATGGTGGGATCGGGCTAGTGAGAAGTTTCTTGGTCGCCACAGCAAGCAGTGGTTCCTTCGTTCAGTGGTAGCGGCGTTCAGTGGTAGTGGTTACAATATAATACCTCAATAAAAATAGGAATTCTCCCCTGACACGATGACCACCTGGTCTCTTGATTCCCCTGCTGCGATGTATGCTGATGGAAATGGACGCCAGACAGCGCATTCGGGAGTACTTGACGCCTTGACAGCTGGAAAGCCATTTTTGGGGACAAATTACTTGGATTTCGTGTAGGGAGGGGTTTTGGGACTCCAAAGGGGTTAATCGCGCAGCGATCCGCAGAAGCTCTTCTTCTAACATTGACCTCATACGACACAGTATAGGGTAGATGTCATATTCATGATTCGTACTTGCGCGCGCCTTATCTCTGCCAGGCTTCTACGACGAATGCCAGGAATTATGCTTGCTGCGGAAACTCGAATCCTATCGATCTTCACCGATTATCAGATCACATGCACATTTGACTATGATGGGTCGACAGTAGACTGTCACCCTTGGTGGTTTCGCTGGGGTTCGAAGCTCTGCTGGTGCATCTAATGTGCACAGCACTTTCTTTTTTTTTTCCCGTCGCCCAAAGTACGAGAGCGCGCATCGACGAAAATAGTTGCTAGGTGACGAGCAGTGGGGTTGTAGACCCCTGTGTGCGATAAAAACAAACGACCCGAGGCGACGACAGGGGTGTCGCACCTGAGACGTTTTTCTTGCGGTGGTTCTGGGTCACTCGCGCTAATGACCCCCTTGCTTATTTGCGGTCTTCAGCTGTCGTTCTGTTTTATGTGGCGATATGAACCCGCAGTCGAGTGGTTAGCTAGGCTACGCCAAAAACAAGTCCCCCAATGTGTTATTGTCCGTGAGTTAGAGCGCCACTCGTGCGAGTGGGCGCGTGCTACGGTAGAGGTGTACCTTTTTTGGCTTTTTTTTGTTTCTCAATGACGGGGCCCCTTGACCAAAAATCGTCGGAAAATCATCCGTTTTCGTTGGATGATTCTAGTTGTGTACCTAGTCCAAGGTGTTTTTTCATCCGGTAGCAGTTTTCATTTTTCTCCAAATCGGTTTTTTGGGAGGGACATGTCTTAACCTCCCAAATTGAGGGGTAGTATTAGAAAAAAAGTGGTGCCCCTCTATCGTAGCACGCGTCGGTAACTCAAGCCCAGTGGTAGTAGTGAGAATGGAGGTATCCCTCCTGCCACAGCCTTGGTCAAAAAAAAAAAGAAGAGCAAGCGCCGGGGAGAGGTACGGACGACAACGGAGACCATGGCTTGTGCCGAAGGACATTGCGGGTAGAAACTCGCACATGTTGAGCCTAGATGTAAGAAAGGAGTTACTAATTATTAATGATTAAAAATTGAACGTGAATAAAAAAATGTCTCGGAATTTGTTTGATTTTTCTTGGTCCCTTGTTTTGTTACACCCTGCATCGAGGGCCGGAGCCCATGCCCTTTTTTTTTCGTTACACTGGCCAACAATGTGTACAGCAGTGAACGTCTGTAACATGATGGGAATCAAAACTCTGAATACCTCCTAGCTTTTTGAGTGCGCTGCTCGCAGAGGTATCACTCAACATATAAGCCAGTCAGTCAGTGTGGAATCTGTCGCGGGAAACGCGAGAAAATTGATTCATCATACATGAGCATGAGCAATCTGTCCAACAACCGCATGCCCGCCAAGACTTGACCAAGACGACTACGGTAGGGCTGGGAGGATCTACTCGTTCTGTGCATGACCATAGTCGTATGGCCATAGACCGTCGCATCCCTGCTATGCCGGGACGGAGCACCTCGGTTGTTCGCTAACCAGGCAGACATTGCTTGCACCAAGCGCGAAGCGCGGTGAGGTGTTGTTTGGCGAATCGCATGAAGGGTGAAGTGCATCCTTCCAAGAGAACCGCTCGTAAGACGGGCTTCGGCACCTTGTGCCTACTTTCTTATGGATGACAGCGCCAAAAAGTTAATTTGTTTTCTGGTGTGACCACTCCAGAGACAGCAATGAATGGGTATTACTATGTAACTGCCTCGTGGGTGCCTTGCCATACATATTCACGCTACGTGATGCGATCGATCATCCCCCTTGTCCGAAGTTAGGGTTGACCACCCCGCACAATGAGGATCTAACTCGACAACCATCATCATGATGACCGCGAAAAAAAAATATATCTTGCTTGTCTAGCTCACGCAGTGATTGGCATGCTTTATAGCGCCGTTGCCAACCAACGCCAACCCCAACAACAGGTCCTTTTTTCGCAGTGTTTCGGGGTTACTCGCGCGAGTGACTTCCCCGATCCGCTGCGGTCGCAAGCTTTCCTGCTGTATAACTTTGCGATATGAATTCGCAATGGAACGGTACGTTACGCTGCGCCCACTAAACCACCTTAAGCCTTTTTGTCCGTGAAGTATAGAGTCGCTCGTGCGAGTTGCTCAAACTCGGCAGTGAAGATGGCGTACCCCCCCCCCCGCGCTACCGTAGCTTTGGCAACGAACAACTTCAACAGCAGCTCCAACCCAAGCGGGCTGGACACCATCTGCTGGATTGCGACATACTTCGAAGTATAGAGGAAAAGTGTAACAAAAAGTAGGAATACGTCGTTGTGACATACTGGCTGTGTACCAAGTGGTAGGCCAGCATAACATATAACATAATAAAGTGTACCAAAAGTAGGAATACATTGTTGTGATATGCTGTGTACCAAGTGGTAGGCCAGCATAATATTACTTTCTCCCCCCCCCCTTCGATGCATCGTTAATACAATGCAATACACTGCTAATATACTGGAAAACGCGCAATCGATCTATCACGGACCGGACAGCTTGCAAAATTGAGTATCGACGTTCCGGAAGAAGTCACAGCTCACACCGGGTCCTTACCGTTTACAAAAGCAAACGGTTTTCGAGGAAGCCTGCGATATCCGAAGCATCCATCTGGCTGCGATATTCGAAGCATACATCTGGCTTCCTTTGGAAAGTGCACTTGCTTGACGTAATACGATCGAATGCGAAGTGTGAGGACTCAATGTGCCGGCAAATGGAGCTGTTTGCTGTTGTTGTAGCTCCTCCGCATAATCTGCGGGAGATGATCGACCGCACCTCCTGCTCCGATACGTATCATCAGTCATACCCGCAGCAGAGAGGCAGTAAATACCCATTAAGATGGAGGGAGAGATGGTGTATACATAGTCTATACGAGTGAGCGAGTTAAACACAGAGATTGCAGGATGTCTCGATGGGTGTATCTGCCAAAGGAGATAAACAACTCTGTCCCACGACCCAGAAAACGATACGAAATGGATTCGAAGGAAAACAAGAAACGACGGTGTGGTGATGGATGCCACCACGAGCAGCGAGTGCAGAAAGAAGTAATTGCAGAAGGACTGAGCGAATACTATGATCGCATCCACGCGCGAAACAGTCTACACATCGGACAGTTCAAATCTAGACCACCCAGATCACCTACTAATAATAGTTCTTGTAGGTGCCGTCATGATGTGCAGGTCCTAGGATCCGTGTGCTTTAGTGCAGACCCGACCCAGAACACATGTGCTACTAGTAGACCGTGCTGATCACCCGGCTCTCGCCCAGCAACATGGCCTATCGGCCACACAGACCATATACAGGAGGGAATATCTTCCCTGAAAGACACATACATAACTATGTACCAGGTATGCTGGCATGACCAAGGGTTCGGTAGGGGGTCAGTTTGGGGGGGGGTCCGCAGTGGCTAGGGGTCAGTCGCGCGAGTGGCCCCCTCGGGGTCAGTCGCGCGAGTGTCGGGGTCAGTCGCGCGAGTGGCCCCCTGTTCCTTTCTTTGCGGTCTTGAGCGTTTGTATTTTTATTTTTGCGATATGAATCCGGAATGGAGCGGTAAGCCACGCCGCGCCAACAAAACCACCTAAAGCATTTTTGTCCGTGAGTGATGGCATGCATCCGCAATGGAGTGGTAAGATAAGGTGCGCTTAAAAGCTTCAACCCAACGTTATTTTTGTCCGTTAGGTACATATTGATAGTCAGTGTCAATAGTGGTAGTACTAGTGTAAGTGCTGAAAAAGCCGGTAGTGAAGATAAGGGTATATCATAACATCATCACAACATCATAACATCATCGTAACATAATCATAACATCATCATAACATCATCATAATATCATCATGTCATCATCATAGCATCATCATAACATCATGAATACCATCATAACATAATCGTAACATCATCATAACATCTCGTCATAACATCCTCATTACATCATTACATCATCACAACACCATCATAACATCATAACATAATTACATCATCGTCATAACATCACCATAATAATATCATCATAACACCGTCGTAACATCCCCCCCACAAATACCGTAGCCTTGGTTTGATCATTAACACCAAGTATATATATATATTATAAAAATTAAAATACACTCCAGCTGTGAGATCGAAGATTTCGTCGAAACTCATCTTTGCAAGCTGTGTGTGATACTCCGATCGCGCGCATTACGAGTTGTGTGTCCTCATTAAGGATATAGGTCGGCGACTCCCCTTACAGCTACAGTGTAGCTATCAGGGTCAACAGGATGATTTTAGTCAGTCTGTGCGCGGAAACTATAAAACCCGTTTCTGAGGGGGACAAAATCTGACAGCTGTGAAGGCAAAGGGGGGGCCTGGTTTTGATCAAAAGCGAGCGGGTTTGGAGGGGGGCGGGGGGGGGGGGGGGAAAGGGGCAATTTGTGCATGTAAGCTATAAATCCTTTCGAGGGGATAAATCTGACGGTTTTGGCACCAGTATATTATTGGGGGCGGGGGGGGGGGGGGGGGGGGGGGGGGGGGGTTGGCGCGGGGGGGGGGGGGGCAGCTCGATATGTGCCTGGAAACTATACATTATTTCGAGGGGACAAATGTGACATTTTTGGAAATAATACATCAGTTTATCGTGTATATTCTGGGGTAAGTCGTACAATCAGTGAGTAAAGAGAGGGTGGAGTGTTCGAGGGGGTGGGGTTGGGATGGGTTGGGGGGGGGAGGGTGGGGGGTGGGGGCGGGGGCGGGGGGCGGGGGGGGGGGGGGAAAGGGCTTTAGGTGAGGGGTTTGTTATACGTGTGGTGCTAGGTCTAGGCGAAGGTGCGGGTGATGGGGAAGAAAGGGGCGTTCGAGGCGGGGGGGGGGGGGACACAGCGGCATGGATGGCTTTCGAAAGATAATGAGGTGATATCCTGTGCGTGAAGTGTTTATTAATGTGGCGGATTTCGATATTTGGTGGGGCGTTTGAGTAAGGGAGAGCAAGAGGGGGGGGGGGGGGGGGGAGATTTTTTAGGAGGTTTAGGTCACAAATAATATTCAAATACACTTCGGCTGTGAGATCAAAGATATGTATCAGCTTGTTATACGCGTGGTGCTAGGTCTACGCGATCGTGCAGGTGGTCGGGAAAGAGGGGGCGTTGGAGGGGGGGGGGGGGAAACACAGCGGCATGGATGGCTCTCGAAAGATAATGAGGTGATATCCTGTGCGTGAAGTGTTTGTTAATGTGGCGGATTTTGATATTTGGTGGGGCGTTTGAGTAAGGGAGAGCAAGAGGGGGGGGGGGGATTTTTAGGAGGTTTAGGTCACAAATAATATTCAAATACACTTCGGCTGTGAGATCAAAGATATGTAGCAGCTTGTTATACGTGTGGTGCTAGGTCTAGGCGATCGTGTAGGTGGTCGGAAAAGAGGGGGCGTTGGAGGGGGGGGGGGGGGGGGGGGGGGGGATAATTGAAACCTTCGTCATGGATGGTCAGAAAGATAATGATGTGGTATCAACTGCGTATAGGTGTTTATTACTCAGGCCGATTTTGATTGTGAGTGGGGCGTTTGGACAGAGTAGGCGGAAGGGGGGGGGGGGGGGGATCGGGGGACGGAGGGGCGGGGGGGGGGGAAAGGGTTGGGGTTTGTTATGAAAAAGAGGTCAGTGGAGGGGGAGGGGAGGGGGGGGGGGGGACATTTCAATATATATCATCTGTCCAACGAGGGGGACCTTTGAACAACCTTAAACACCATCGCGGAAGTATTTCCATCCAACGACAACCAGGTATTACTTGGATGATATCATGGGTGTGCAGCCTCTTTTCTTTCGCACATCTCAGCGGTGTATTGCTTACGCAAGGTGCTCGCTTCCATGAGCTGCTTTGCTGTTACGCTTCGTACCCCTTCTTTGTCTTTCGCTTTTTCTTTTCTCATCCATTCCATGACGTTCGCACGTTGTTACATTCTTCCGCCCTAGACGTAACTCAGACCCGGGATCACTAAGTAGGCTCTTCTCCACCACCGGGGCGACCCCTTCTCGACAAAAACGATGCTCTCAACGCCACGTGCTACAAACGCGAACACGTGGCGTGTGTCGAGGCAAGGCGGTCGCAGCAGGGTGCCAATCACACGCAAACGCTGGTGCACGTGAGCATCGCTGTTCTAATATAAGGACCGATGTAGTGGCTGCATCGCATCACACCAAACGGCCGTCGCAAGTGCTACCGGTACACACTGGTAAGAAAACTGGCGAGCATATCACCAGTATGCCCCCCGATGCCACATGCTGATCGTAGCAGCATCGTTACCGTTGATGCTGGGCGAGCGGTTTCCACCACAAAAAAAAGGTAATCCTGAACAAACGTGTTGCCGATGAAGGTGGGCATCCCTTGCTCGCTTCCAGCACGTCAACCCCCTAGCGGCACACGTATAATCGATGCAATAAACGAAAGGTTGTGGTTTTCCCGTCGTGAAAAAGCGCGTAGCATACGGTGGCCCATGCTACGCTCGTGCCGTACAAATCTTTGCGCTCAAGTCCGACAAAAATAGCACCACCTCATAACCCAGCAGCCCGCGCGTGTACCACGTGTGGACGATACTGTACACGTCATTTTTACCAGGGCTTTGCACGGGTCGTAAGCCGGCCCGCGGGTCGGATCATGCGGTTTGTCAAATCTCGGGGGTCGAGTCGGGTCGGGTCGGGTTGGGTCAGGTGGTGTTCGATTTCTCACGGGTCGGGTCGGGTCGGGTCTGGTCGGGTCAGGAAGTTTTCGAATATCACGGGTTACCCTGACCCGATCCGATCCGA
Organism: Undaria pinnatifida; assembly: GCA_012845835.1. Taxonomy (NCBI): domain Eukaryota; class Phaeophyceae; order Laminariales; family Alariaceae; genus Undaria; species Undaria pinnatifida. Next base: position 1,081,011 of record JABAKD010000029.1, read on the forward strand.
CCCGCGAGAAAGTGATCTGACACGTGAAAAGCCTTGATTTTTACTCATTATATTTTTCAACCTGAACTCCCCCAAAAAGGGTTAAAACGCTCCACGGCACGACGCAGCAGTGCAGCACAAGTACTGCTACACACCTGTGAAGGGCGACCCGTACAATACACCAATGGCGACAAGTAAGAACAGCACCGCCAGAAAATGGAACGTCGAAACTCGCGACCGAATGGAGAAACGCGCGACATGTCGACGCGATTTAACCGGAGGTCGCCCACAACGTGTAGCCACGCCATGCCATGCAAGCCATGCCATGCAATACAGATGAAGCGGGGCTACTGTGCGTATACATGCGCTGATACATCGACTACTGCTGCTGCGAAGCATGGCACATTGTGACGCGGGGGGAGCACCTCTGGGCGGCATCGTACTAAATGCACTATAACACTTATAGCGAGCTTCACACTGCAGCAGATCCGATCCGACGTTGGGGAGATGGCACCCTCCAACATACCAGCAAGACGTCTATCACGCCGCCGCACGGAAGCACGCACACGGGTCCACCAGAGCATGCTGTCTCAAGGCACACGGCTGCACGGTTTAGATACCGTTGACACGAGACACGGGAGGCCACAACACAAAAAATCACAAAACACGGACATAACTTCGTGCGACGTACGGAAAGGTACAATAGCGTGCACAAATGGCCTTGCGTGCGCATTCTCAATGTCCGGGCTGCACACGCGCGGGGTTGGCTTCGTCGGGCAGCAACGAAAAAGTCACTAAGATGAATTCCAAGGGTGTGCTTAGTAGGGAATATATGTACCCTGGGCATACCCGAGTATCTACTAGTCGGGTGTATGCCCTGGACATACCCTAGTATTTACCCGAGTAAGAACTCGGGTATTTAATCGGGTATGACTAACGTAGACAGGGTTGATACCCGGGTGCCCCAGAGCATATACTCAGTACCCAGCTAAGCACACCCTTGAAAGATTCACAAAGCAGCCAAGCTGCTCTTGGAGATGGAGTACTTCTGGTTTGCTTCCCTCTCGCTGATGACCCAGGTCTGGACTTCCACGCCGTTGACCTTGACAACCCATCTGTGCGTCAAGAAGGTGTTCACCTTGTACACCTGCAGACGAAAAACGACACGGCACGTATGGGGGGGGTAAATATCTCCAGTTACATAATGACAGGAATGGATGGGTGTCAGCACACAAAATAGTTCGATAGCGTTTTGTTGCATGGCCAGTTTGCCCTGGAATATTTCTCTGGGGGAAGGCGGGAAGCTCGTTGCAAGAATATATATAGGATTTACTGTAGTTCGGGGGTGAAAAAAAAAAAACCCGACCAGGTACTATTTCTCAAGAAAATATATATTGTGACATTCAATGGACACGATTTACTGCGCCGCTTGGGCTATGCGGGTGGTGGTCGGATTGCTTCTCAGGTCGCGATGGCTGTCGGTCGACGGCCACCCGGCGCATACACGTAAATAAATTGAATGTCTGTGCCCGCTGAAGTCACCACCACAATTATATCACTACGTAAGCTCTTCCAACAGCCCAATAGCTTTCACGTTTTGCGGGTAGAATGATCATGAGCCTATGTGCGTAATATACCAGGACAATTACAAAAGTACTAAATACGTTTTTGACGGGGGTTATGTAGTGGACGAGTGGAGGGGCATCGTCGAAGCAGGTGGTGCAAACACGCGAGAACATGTATCTTCTGCTCGGACTAAGCAGGCCGACGGTACGATAAACGTCGCTGCGTAAGGGTATCCCTACCCCTACAGTAGTCCCCCGTCATACGTCACGCGCCTTGGCTGTACAACCATGACCGTTTAAAAGCGTGTTTGCACCAAGCATCCGTGCTTGTACCAAGCATCCAAGCATACCTAATAGAGCAGCTCCGCTACCTCCGCGTGGGGACACGGGACACTCGAGATGCTGCCGGAGATACAAGCGCGAACCACTGCAGCAGTAGAGTTTTATGCATGTCGACAAGCTCCCAGAGGTACGACTTCGAAAATCCGCAACAGACTTTACAACTGCCGATGATTATAATTATTCCGGAGATACAGCAGCAGAAAACTGCAACAGTAGGACTCATACCTGTTGACATGCTTCCGGAGAAAAAAAACACGAAAAAGTGCAGCAGTAGACTATTAACCGGAAGCGGGTATGCTGTGCGTGTCTGAAACTCACCTGGCCAATTTTCCAGTCACCGTCCACCCACTGCTGCTTGCCGTCGAACCACAGAGCAGCCCCCTCAACGTCTTCGTTTACGAAAGATGCTTGCACCTTGCAGAAAGTACGGCAGAATCGAAAAACGTCGAAGGGACCAAAACGATAAAAATCTTTACTTCCGAAAGGTGTGTTTCAGAGGAATAAAACGATCCAATTCTTCGTTTACGAAAGATGCCTTGCACCTTGCACAGAGCACAACAGAACCAAAAGCATCAACATCAAAGGGACCCATTAAACCGCTCGGGCCAACCACAGGCGGGGTGGCCAACGACCCCAAAGCTTTTCACACGCTAAAGACGATCCACCACCCGCCCACTGAACCATGAAACGCAGCATCTCCCTTTCTTACCACGGGCATGCAACAAGCATCTACATTTCCGCGGGTGCCATTTTCTACGCCGCTCCGCTTCCATTTCTTCAGGCAACACAGCTTGAAAGACCGACTAAAAGGAAAGGCACCCCGGGCAAGAACGACTCCCCTTTGGCGAGGCGCCAATCTAGGCATCAACTCGTACACACAAAAACGCTCGTTTTTTCGGATCGTTAACCTGCTTATTAAATCCAAGCCATCCCCGACAAAGCGTTTCCAGTCCTAAAGAAAGGGGTAAAGGCTCATCGCAACGGTTTCAACCCACGACAAAGAAACAAATCGGATGTCGCTCTTGTCACAACAAAATCGGAGGCGTCTTGTGGGGAACGTCGTCACAACAGCCAGCCATCCCACAGCCGAAGTCGCTTGCATCGTCGTCACCAGTAGCTGTTCGGGTACATCCACCTGCCCGAGCCCAGGGCGCAAAAAAAAACGGCATCCTACGTGGCGGTTCGATCATGTAGGACGCCATCTCAGGCCAAAACTTCAAGGCGCAAAAGCAAACGCAACACTATTCATTGCGGCTTGACAGTTTTTTTCCTGCCGCCGGTCACAAAACGATTGTACTGGGGGCCTACCAACAGCGCCTCCTCATCAAAACGAAGCCCCCGAAGAGGAAGCATGCCATGACCCATTTTGGGATCCGTGACCAAAAACACGGCGATTGCGATATTTTCGAGCTTTTGCCAGTAGCGTGAGCGCGCAGCAGCACGAGTAGGATCGTGCTGCACCCGTCCCGTTCGAGTCTTTGCACTGTTGGCGTTGTCGTTCGGGCACCAATTACGTCATCATCATCGGCAACCAGCCATAATCGTCGATTTTCGTCGTGAATTGTTTCCGCTCAAGTCTTAAAGGCGTTACTTGGACACGGGTAGCGCTCTTCGGTAAAAGGGAAAGGTGGTTGTATAGTGTGGGTGCACCAAAAACGTGATACAAATTACCGACGACATACAACAACTTCGTGACACAAATTACCGACGGCAAGGCGTTTCGTGACCAAAAACTCCCAAAACATTATATTTTTACGTGACAGAATCTCGAGACAAAAACAAGCAGTAGAGCCGTCTCTTCGGCCTTTGGCGCTGGCTTTAGCACGGCCGCTGACTCCCAGGCAGCCTCTGCTGCAAGCATGGACGAGTGCGGTTGACCGCAGCGAACTATTCCGCTGTGCTCGCGCTTCTCTGTGGCCATTTTCCATGTCGTTTCGTGTCACCTTCCTTCTTTTGCTCATCGTCATACGTTGAGGTACGAGGATTACCCGTACGTACGGGGCGAGAACAGCAGTATAGTACGACGAGCATGAGCGCCAACCAACGACATAGGCAAACACAACAGCAAATGTAGCAGCAGTAGCCGTAGGGCGAAGCTTCCAGTACACAAACTGCAGGAACCAACAGGGGCGGCGACAAGAACCACAGCCGACAGCTCAAAGTGCAGTACGAGTGCCGTTCGCAAGTTTTGTGGTACTCGCATCACTCTGACCGAAAATGTGACGACCGGTTTATGTTCAAAGCAATACAGAAAAAATGTTACATTTCATGTAATAATGATACGTCGTACGAGCGGACATTCTGGTGTTGTCCTGCCGCGAGACCATCGAGCACACCGCAGGTCTTACATAAACAAGAGCGAACAAGAGTGCAGGGCACAGAGGCCCCCAACACAGGGACATGTGACAACCACGGCCAGCTGTCGATCGTGCAATTGGCCGGTAGTCCGTGCTTCGGTGGGTGTATCAGAAGTCGTTCGTACTAGACCGTCGAACAATCACGTGGAAATTTTGTTCTGCCGGCAGACTCCCAAGAACACCCCCGACCCCGTTTGGGAACCGCCGGACAAAGGCTTGCAATGTTATTTTCCCTTCTTTTTTCTTGGCCGCGTGAATCCCTACCAAAAAAGTGCCATACTTTTGTGAGTGACGGTATGATAATCAGTACTGGTCAGCACTAATCCACCGAGGAACTACCTAAACTCGTTGCGCTTGCATATTTTCTCAAAAATCCATTCTTGGGTGAACGGCAAAGTACAACTACACACACCAGGTATAATAGATAAATCGAAAACTACAACTCAGCTGCGAGAACGACCTCGTAATCAAAACTCAGGTATTATATTGTAGTATACAGTAGTACATGTGTCCCCACCACGACTTGGGTGTAACCCTACTCGCTACCACTACTAAGATGTGATCTGGCGTTTTTATTGCAGGAGCGATCTGAAAATAACCCTCAAGTCAGTTGGCTTTGCGTCGACGGGTAATGTTATGCCTCAAGCGAGGAACCTCAGAAAATCCAGTTGCGCCCCTACTAGCTACTACATACCACGTATATATGTATATACTAAGTAATAAACATAAAAATACACTCCAGCCGTGAGATCGAAGATATCGTCGAAACTCATATTTGCAAGCTGTGTGTGATACTTCGATCGCGCGTATTACTGGGTGTGTGTCCTCACTATGGATACAGGTCGGCGGGGGGACTCCCCTTGGAACTACAGTGTAGCTTGTACCAGGGTCAACAGGGTGATGTCAATCAATCTGTGCGCGGAAACTATAAAACCTGTTCTTTTGAGGGGGACTATATCTGACAGCTATGGAAGTATACATATATATTATATATAGCCCATACCGTACCAGGCCTCAAGCTTCAGTGGAATTGACCCTCTTGCAGTTCCAAAACTGTGCCCAGTCTAATTCCAAGTGTTTTATCCCGATGTTGGGAGTGCAGCGTTAAAATGTTTAGCACGCCGTATCCCCACCGGACACCTCGTTGTGATGTGTTTTCATTTGCGGGCGATTGGTGAGAACAACCTTCAGTTAGCAGACTATTCGTCGGCAGCTATCGTTAACGTTTTTGCCATCGTCCATGTATACCTTATATACGTTATATACCTTGAAGGTGGGGTCTGGGACAACGTCGTTCGCGCCCCGCTTGATGTCCACCGTTCGTCCTGTTTCGGGGTCGACGCTGGACAGGCCGTACCGCGGGCCATTCCAGACCCACAGATTCGCCGCCCACTTCTGGCCTTCGATAACCGGGCAGGCGCCGTGTTCGCTCGCCTGGGGATGTGTCAAGCAAACCAACATGCAATGGAGAAAATGAATCAGGGATGGGTTAGTTGGGGGGGGGGGTACGAAGGGAGGTGTGGGCGAGAGGGGGCAGGGAGGGGGGCGTGAACTTGCTTGATGCAATTAAATAAAGGAATCAGGGGTGGGGGGGTGGGGGTGGTCATTCGGACGATGGCCCATTGATAAACGTGTATGATAGGGGGGTCGTTCATGAGCTTTTTTTCCCGCTGCGTGATGGGCGGGTGCCGTGGTGCGCACGTTAACGATGCGCATCCAGGACTGCCACGCCGCGCATCCAGTCGAAACAATCACAGCATAGATCTCCGACACTCTGGACGGGAAAGCAACTAACTTTTAGGTATTCGCATGTACGCCCCCAACGGCCCTTCCGGTTCCGCCCAGAGTGGCATATCCAAATACATGCAGACTATATCCTTGGTTGTGTGAAGCGTGACGACGCCGAACAGAAGACACGCCGCGAAACAATAAGGAAATCCCGAGGAAAGCACTAGCTAACAACCATCGTCCTGGCAGGCGGGGGGGGAAACCGCGGCAGAGTCCGGTCCTCACCAGGTCTTTTCGGCCATCGGGGTGCTGGTTGTAGAAAAGGACCGCTTGGCCCCGCTTCGGAGCAACCACCATCTGCCTTCGGCATTGGAGCAGGAGCTTCTCCTCCCACCCATTGCGCGGGAGTCCAAGGTCGTCGAGGACCTGTTACGGTGCGACAGCACATGCAGCGAGGCCGGGGGGCGGGGTTGGGCACAATAAGTCTCCTAAATAAGTGCCACACAAGGATGTGCAGCATCTCCAGGGGAAAATCAACGCAATACTAAACTGCGACGATAGACTTCTCCAAGGGCAAATCATCGCAATGATCCGGGAGCATCCCAAGGAGCGCCAGTTGTCGCCAAGGCGAGCCAGGGGTACGTGCGCGTTTTCAACCCCAACGCGTGCAACCCGACCTCGACGCCCACTCCCCCCCCCCCCCTCGACCCTTGTACGGCAAACACTACCCCACGCAAATTCCACATATGCTGTCCGCCAAAAGCTGGGTGCAGTTTTAAAGGAGATACATAAAACCATTAGGCGTCACGACGCTACACCCAGGCAAACAAGACGCAGGGGCGAATTAACTCTCACAACTCACACTCACAACATACACCCCAACAATCTTACCGGCTTGTTGCAACCTGATCCCCCCCCCTCTCTTGAGCGGCATGGCGGGTGGGCGGTCTGGAGGGCGGATGGAAAAATCGATCGACTAAAAAATGTCGCGCAGTCTATACTTCGCCAATCATACTATATATTCCGTTTACACAAGACCCCCCGCCAACATTTCACCTGACACCAACGGGCCCACTCGCTCTGCTGCAACCAACGGAACCGCACCTCTCGTCTGTACGGCCGAAAGCTACAAATCACGCGAAAATTTCAGACGGTCTTCTTTTTCCCCGAGAGGGAAGGTTCGACTGCAAGCGATCGCGGTCCGCGTCCCAGATCGGGTCGGACCGCGCCGCTTATCGTTCCACTACAGAGTTTACCACTGAAAACATTTAAACAAACCGTGTGGAGTTCCCACCTCTCGAACGGGAACCTTGGTGTCCGGCACTAGGTGGTGGTCGATGCCCGGAGCATGTGTGAAGACGGTCTCTCCCCCCTCTTTCACGTCGTTGAAGTATAGCACCACCTACGCCCCAGGCACATGATGGACATGGGGGGAGGGTGCACTTAGTTCATGCATAATAGCCGAGGTCGTATGTCGATAGACCCTCGCGTCGCTACAATGCCGGGACGGAGCAAGACGGGCTTTCACCGACCAGGCAGACACTAATCGCGCAGCACCGTCGGGTGTTCGGCGAGTCGCATGAAGGGCGAGCTGCAGCCCGCGTGGAATCACTTGGGAGGCGGACTTTGGCATCTTGTGCGTACTTTTCTTGCGTATGGATACGAATGACAGCTTCAAATTAACCCATTATGGGGGGTACGAAGGCGACGCATCGGCGGCTACGAGCACCTTACACCGGCGAGACTCGCCGCACGCGGTATTCCACCACGGCTGAAACCATGATATGGGACCCGTGAGTGAAACGCCTACAGCTTGTTCCGGTGGAGGTGCCGTTAATCTGTAAGCGAGCCTGTTAGGAGAGAAAACACATCTTCGTTGCCGAATTCCACCAAATCCAGGCCACTCGAGAGCCGCCGATGCAAGAACGGCCTAACATTGCCATCGCGTCCCGTTGGGGGGTGTGGCGCGCACGCACCATAGTGCCAACGGTTTGTTCTGTTGTAGTCAGTTTATTTTCTATGTTTGGTTTCATCTCCCCCGTTCTATCGTGTGTCGGCACCTCGCGGCTGCCATCACGGCAGGGTCGCCGTAAAGACCCGCAGCATCTGTGGCACAATACAGTGACATGCAACCGCCGATATCTACCGCAAGTGCAGTCGAACCTCCCACTCCTCGAGTAAGGAACTATTACACCAGACCTTTCAAGCTCAAGCCCCCCTATCTGCCTGTTAGAACGTCACGAGTGCGCACTCAGATGGCTGACCGACGACGGTCTTCTGCAGAGGCTAAGGCAGGGCCGTCGCGAGACAGCACCTTCGACCTTGGACGCCGGTCCAACTGCGACAACTGTGATAACAAAAACGTGATACGATAGAGGTGTACCGTTTTTTGGCGACTTTTTTTTCTGAATGACGTGACTTCTTGACCCTATATCGTCGCAAATAGCTCATAGTTTTGCGTGCTTCTCGTCGTGTGCAAGTACTTATGCCATGGGAATTTTCATCCGGTAGGTCTAGCAGTTGGTTTTTCTCCAAATCAGGTTTTGGGAGGGACATGTCTTAACCTCCCCAAATGAGGGGTAGTATCAGAAAAAAAGCGGTGCACCTCTATCACAGCACGGATGAAAACAAAACGAAGCGCAGATATCGACACCGACAACCAATCATCGCTGTACTCACTGCACCACAGGGGCCCGCCCGTGCGCCTCTCAGAGATGCACGCCACGGCTGTAGCGACATCAACAACTTCGCGGTTTGCTACAAAGAAACAGGGCTTTGCACGGGTCGAGTCCGGTCGGGTCGGGAGATGTTCCAAATCTCACGGGTTGGGTCGGATTGGGTCGAGAGATTTCTCAACGGGTCAGGAAATGTTTCAAATCCCCCGGGTCGGGTCGGGTCGGGTCGGGTCGGTTCACCCTGATCCGACCCGGCCCGCGAGAAATGACCCGATCCGTGAAAAGCCTTGAACGAAGGCAACGTGAAAAATACTTGGTTTTGCTGGCGTGAACCTACGACAAGTGATTGGCCCGGTAGAGCACCCGCCACAAACGGGTACCCGCAAAATTTTGGAGGCCGGATCCTACCCTACCCGCCGGGAATTACCATTTTGCGACCGGGTACCGGGGTACCCGGCAACGTTTTGACTTTTTTTTTTTGGTAAGTAACAAGAAGATTGTACAGTATATGGGTAGATAGTATTGCATACTACGTTCGATACCGAAACGACTACCTACTGAAGAGTTTCGTTTTTCGATTTAAAACTCAAGACGCCTCCTCTCGCATTCTGGGGTACCACACCCTTGCGTAGGCATACTAATAGGGGCCTTCATTTGCTAAGAATATGTCAATACGGCGCCTCGTGTTACAAGGTGCTTGCTTTTGCCAACAAATACGGGGATGCTGGTCCACGACCCCTGCCATGGAAGACTACAGCACGTACTATATACTACAAGTACGCACTATGCTATTGCTGTTATAGTGCAACTATGTACTGCCATAACAGTCGATTGGAAATGCTAACCAGGAGACAGTGTCACGGGTACCGGCCGGAAGACAGGTAGCCGGGTGCCCGCGGATAAACGGGTACCCGCCTGTTTCGCGGAACCCGCGGTTCATTTTCCGTCCAGAAAAAACTCCAGAAAAACTTTTCCGATCAATGTAACGATACGCAAACACCCAACACTATACGCTGACGAGATACTGTGGAAGAGTGTTGAATCGGGGAAGCGCGAAACGTGTCTGTGACGTCAATACCCGCAGGCTCCGAATACCCACGGCTTCTGAGGTCGGACCCTACCCGTTCAACTGGGAGGACCCGACCGGATATACCCGCCGGGTACCCGGGTATTACATAAAAGGGGCCAATATCTACCCACGACCGTCTCCCGCACGACAGAGGGCCTCGGTGCGTGAGGGAAGATCCCGTGGGACGCTAAGTGTGCTATGCATGAAATGGGACGATTTAAACTACGAGGTATAAATGGTGATGTTTTGCAGATTTTTTCGCACTGCTGCAAATCTTCAACGAGACCGTACCGTAGCGAATCTGTTGGTCCCGAGCCCCTCCGACTCGAAGTTGTGCCCCTCCGCTTTCTCGAGGTAGTCGAAGTGAACCACGTACGCCTGGCTCACGTTGTAGCGCAACACCTGCGCCATCCCGCCCGGAAGTCAAACGACCGACAACGGGCATTTTGAAACGTTTGCATGCATGTGGACGAAGTAGATGGGACGTCCTTTGCTGTGCCCCTTCCTCCCGCAAAAACAGGGCGGTACCGGGGGATATCCAAAGCGGAAAAAATGTGGTACACAAGAGCAAATGAGGCAAACCTTCACCTCCAGGAATTCCACACAGCGGGAGAATCTTGAACCACTTCCTCTCTTAGGTTAGTCGTTCGCTACGAGTCTCTCGCCACGAACCCGTGTCTCCCACCCCACACAAAAAAACGGTGTACAGGAGTCGCGTTCCTCAGCGCATGCACCCGGGAATTTTCCGCTTCCAGAGCGGAAATATCCGAGAACTTTCCGCTCACCTGAAGGCCGTCGGCCCAGCTCTCACGGTACTCCTCGATGCCAAGAAGCTGGAAGATGCGCCGCTTCAAGGCTTGAGCGGTTTTTGTGTGAGTCACGAAGGCGTTGTCGCTGGTGCGGGTCTTGCTAATGGACTTCCCTGTCGTGCCTGTGGAGGATCGCTGTTCAAGACAACGGCAATACGGAGAAAGCATCGGGGGGAAAAAATTGCACGCGTGTCAAAGTCACGGAAGGAGAAGGACGCGCTCATTGTTGGGGGGTAAAAAGCACGCGTGGAAAAAGTCACGGATGGAGAAGGAGGTATCAGCCATCGGGGGACACTCGCTGATATCCTCGTGCGTTCGTATTGGCATAAACTGGCGCCGCGGGGGGTAATATCCGGCATGGCTTCCATGATGAAATACGACTGCGGAACAAGATCAACCAAGCCTTCAAATCACAAACAGGCGAAACAATATTTGACTCGCATAAGCAGACATGAGAAGACCACTTCAATAAACATCTCTATTATAGTTCGCAAATCCCTTGGTCTTGTTTTGGCTGTTTTCAACTCTAGTTACTGGGGGGTTTTGCCTTCCTCTCCATATCCCCTCGTCGGTACTGTGCCCAACGATGGGGGCAACCCAACTGCCAACGACTTTGAACTCATGCACAGCCGGGACAATATCTGACACATAAGAAGACGAAACGATCTTCCATCAATAAACAGACGAAACGGTCGTCCATGAAAAAACAGGCAAAACCGTCTGAGACTCATAAACAGATCAAACCGTCTTCCGTCAATAAACAGACGAAACGATCTTCCACCAACAGATGAAACGACCTTCCACCAATAAACAGACGAAACGGCATTCGACTAAAAAAACAGACGAAACGACATTCCACCAATAAACAGGCGAAAATCCTCTTCGACTCATGAACAGACGCCACACAAACACGAACCAACCTTGAGGCGGTAGTCTTCCTGAGTCATTCCCAGGGCGTCCTCGATGATCTGGTCGGCCTCCTGCAGGTCCATGAAGTTTTGCAGTGAGAACACCCTCGGCGAGTGGGACAGAGTCTCCAGCACCACCTCGGCACCTGCGAGCATCACGCACATCACCGGGGCCCCGAACACATCAAGACTGAGATAAAAAACACCGGATGGTGGAGAAGTCGGTTAAAGGTAGTAGCACTCTTGCCGTTTGACGGAAAGCCGTCACGGACCTTTGACGGACAGCCGTCACGGACCAGCCGTCGCGAACCAGCCGTCACTGACCCTTGACGGACAGACGTCACGGACCCTTGGCGGACGGCCGTTAAGGACCCTTGACGGACAGACGTCAAGGAACCTTGACGGAAAGCCATCAAAGACCCTTGACGGGACAGCCGTCAAAGACCCTTGACGGGACAGCCGTCAAGGACTTCCCCATGCGAAAGAATCATCCCACGATAGGTAGCAGCAGATTCTCAGAATTTTCCGAGCTCCTAACGTGAGGAGATAGCTCAAGATCATCAACATCATCAACATCATCAACATCATCAACATCATCAACATCAACATCAACATCATCATCCATCATCACCCGAACCGTGACTTAGACATTCGTTCGCGCAACCCGACAAACTCTCTTCTATTTCGCTAATCCTAAAAGAAATATTCTCGTAAATATTGTCAAAAACTAACCGGTAGCTCCGCAGTGGAACCGGTTCGAAACGTTTGGCCCAAAAATTGCTAGCCCTAACTTTGGGATGCCCATAAAAAGAGTACACGCTGGTTCACGTACAAAAACAACAAATTGATTCCCCGGCGAATGTCCACGCCGTTTTTTTATTCAAACCGTGATTTTTTTGAACGTCTTCTATGTGCCATTCATTGCGAAGACCTCACCCGTCGTCGTTGTTGTTGTCGGGGGGGGTTTTCGTCTGATTTTTCGTCAGTTAAAAAAAATTGGAAAATGTGGCCCGCCTTAGATCAAAATGTTACCGCGAACAAAAAACGAAAAGAAAAACACCCCCGGAGGTCAGGCCTCGGGATGGTCATGTGGAACACGTGTGCAAAATTTCAGGGCCTATCCCTCCAAAACGGCGCGGACATTTGGGCTTTTGTGTGTAAAAACGAGTAAGACACGTCATTTCCTTCAAATTACATGGCTTTAGTGTAGGATCCAGTTTTCTCGCCAGATTATGCGTAATGTGGATCACAGGCAGGTCAGATCTTCGATTTTTCGCGCGAAAAATTCTGTAAACTTCCTTGGAGTACCTCCAACCGCTTCGTGCAAAATACGGCGCAATTTTTTTCCTCTCCTCCGCTTGGAAAAAGCCTGGATATTATTGAAGAATATAAACCTGTCATTGATCGATACGAATTTTGCTCCTAGAGACAACCCGAGGCCGTTAATAAAAACTGGCCGTGTCACCCTCTTCCATTGGCCATGGGGTCAGTATCGAGTGTTTGCGCTCAAAAGAAAAAAATCGCCGAGCGAACTTTGAAGGAAGAATTAGCCCCAAAACGGCATGAAAATTGCGATTTGAGTGAACGATGTAGAGTGCACTTCCATCAGTGACGACCAGCTCATGCGATTGGCCAACAAATACCGAGCTTAACACCGTTGCTCTCCAGACACAACGTCACAACAATCAGAGGGCACAAGGGCACAACCCACACGGCAGCACACAGCAGACACTGCTCGCTGTGCGCTGTGCTTGGCGGCGGTAGAGACAACCCAACCTTGATGCGGAGGCACCTAAGGGTAGCTGGGGAAGCATGGCGCGTACGCCCAACCTCAGGGGTAGATGCTAGTGAGCCAGCGCTCCCGCGCTGTCTACGATGTGACCTGGTTCTCTGCTGCTGCGTGATGTCGTATTATTCGCTGCTGATTTTGTCAACCACCGTCGCTATACCACGACGCTGTCGCCGAAGTCTCCACCGCCACCGCCATCCACGCCGCACGGTCGCCGCCACCGCTACTGCTGCTGCTACTGCTACTGCTGCTACTGCTGCTGCTGCTGCTGCTGTGCGGCGGCGGCTTTTGTGCTGCGGCTGCGGTTGATGTCTCCTGCGTTTGTTTCTAAAAAAATTATAAAAAACTGGCTGTTCTGTTGTTGTGGTGATGATCGTGGTGATCGAGCCAGGCCGAGCTGCTGTGCCGCAACTCATCTGGCGGGGCCATCGCCACCGCCACCTCCGCCCCCGCCCCCGCCCCCGCCGCTGCTGCTGCTGCTGCGGCAGCGGCTGCGGTGCTGCTACTGCGCTGCTGCTGCTGCTGTGCTGCTGTGCTGCTGTTTGTCTGATGGTGTTGAGCTGGGCCTGCCCCTGCCAGTGAGTCTATTAATAGGTGCTACTACCGCACCATGTCTAAATTCAAAAATTGATGCTGCCTCCCCGCTCTCCGCCTGTGATGTGGAGGCCGTGTACGCTTTTTCTGCGATTCGTCCACCGCAAACACAACCAAAAGCATGCCGGAGAGAATCTGGCCTTTTTCTAGAATGATGGAAGAATTTTTAGTGATTTTTTTTTGGCGCAAATACTCGTATGATACAAATATTCACCTTTTGACCGGACATTGCGAGCGGCATTCGCCGGAGAGAGAATTTGTTTTTTTTTACGTGAACCAGCCGGTGTGTGTAGTCTAAAGAGGCCTTCTCAAACAACTCCCCACGCTAAAACTAGTACATCATCTCGAAACAGGCCTTGGCGGGCCAAAACCAGACCGTAAACCGACGTTTTCGCCGGCTGGCGGGGAAAGTTTCTCTCGCCACTCTTTTTCGCCTAAAAAATGCCCACGAAAATATCCCGTTCAGGTAAAAAAACTCAACAACCGGTATTCACAACACCGTGAGACTTCCATGAGACTTCCTCGGGACTCTCATAGGACTTCCACCGGACTCCCATTGAACTTGCAGGGGGGACATAAAGATGAACACTCTATGACCGGGGGGGGGGTGCTGAACCTTACGTGTAGGCAATGAAAAAGAAGGCAAGCACTCTCGGGCAGACGGACAGAACAACACCTGTGGCCTCGGTTTGATCAGAAGACCGCTGAGGGCAAGTTATCTCACGAGCCAAGCTGGACAGCAAAAGCGGATGACAAAGAATAAACACAAAACAAAAAGGAAACCAAGAGGCATCCGCCCGAGAGCAACACCTACAGTATCAGCCAGCGGTAGCAACGTACGGTGCCAAGCGGCGGTAGCAGCAAACATCCTCAAACTACAGCAGTACGGCGTTTGCCTTGCAGTAAGCTCAGACGGACTCAAACACACATAGGTTGTTGGTTGCAAAGTACCACCCCCACCCACTGAGCTGCTTGGTTACGTGATTCAGTAGCTCAATGGGCAATGCTATACTTCGAAGTACAAGCACCACTGGGTCCACTGGGTGCGATCGATGACTGGTGCAACGGCCGTATGGGCTGTGTCCATCGTCTCGCCGAAAACAGGAAAAACGAAAAATGTCCTCAATCCCCTTACATTTACAACGGCATCCATGAATTAGATCATGCTCATTAAAAAATATAAACACACTACAGCTGTAAGATCTGGGAGGGCTTCGTCGAAACTCTTCTTTGCCAGCTGTGTGATACTCCAATCGTGCGTGTTTGTCGCACGCGTGTATGTCCTCACGAAGGATATAGGTCGGCGACTCCCCGTAGTGCTAGCTAGATCATTTCGGGGACAAGCAACCTGACGCATGCTGCCAACAGTACGGTGAAGGGTGGGCCTCATTTTTCCGTGGCTTAGGCCCTCACTCACCCTAACTCGAGGACCTTTATATCTCACCAAAAAAAAGCAAAATTCGACCAATACGAAAGTGCAAAACGCGAGTAACAATTCCATGACCTTAGATGCAGTAGAACGGATAATACCACGAAACACAAGTTGGGATGTTGGGATGTTGGGTACTCCCTTTGGTTAAGGAGCTCCCCGTAGTCTGAAACAAGAAAAGAGGGGACGCCTGCGGGGCATCCCCTCTTGGGGAAAGCCTCCTGTTGCTACTTGGAGATTTGCGCAGAAAAGCTCACTCTGTAGCTGTCATCGATACCCGACAGAACCACGTCGAGGACAAGGAGGGTAGAACAACACAAGAGGGAGGTCTCGTTCATCCCAAACTAAGCACGAATTAAGCTACTTCGAAGTACGTCGTTATGTTACAACAAAAAGTGCTATGAATACACGAGTCGCTTGGCAACCGTGCGGTACATTACACATACCGAGTTGCAGTGGGAAAAGGGCAAAACTAACCCTAAACCGCCAACAAAGTCAAATTTTTCTAAAGCTAACACTTTTTCCTCGTGTGTCGGTCCGCGCGCACTTGATGCTCCACACATCGCCACTCCGTATAACCCGTTCGGGACGCACATAAATCGACCAAGAAACGACGAACGCGACCTGATCGCGCGCGACTAGAAAGAGTGTTCAGGGTTGGCGTCAGGGTAAGGGCTAGGGTCGTATCACCATGCCATGCGCGTGTGGCACAGTTTCAATGGGTCGTTCCTAAAAAACGCAAAAAAAAAACACGAATACCGACAAACATCATCATTCAATTGTACGGAAAATGTCAAAACGATTCAAAGTCCGGATTCTACAGAAATACAAAATACGAGACTAGAAAAAGCATTCAGGGTTCGCGTTAGGGACAGGGTTAGGATCGCATCACCATGCCATGCGCGTGTGGTACAGTTCCTTGCAACACGGTTCGGAGGCATACGCTACCTACCCCAGTAGCTCTGGCTGGTCCATGCAGATGCGGCAATCGCCAATTTTCGTCGAGGTTTTGTCCCTCTCAAGCCCCGAAAGGGGGCTATCAATCTAGCGGTACCGCGGCGTCGCCGCGGTCGCTGCTTGCCAGCGTTACCAACTCACCGAGAGGGGTCTTGACGTGAGGAACCGTAACCCTCCGGCCGATCTCCACCGTGGGCCAAACGAAGGTGCGATGTTGAGGGACAACATACAGCGTCTCACCGTCCTCCACCGAAGCCATGGAAACCACACGCTTCCCAACACCGTCGAACACTTTGCAGTGCTTCGGTTCGTCGCTCCTAAGGGCACCAAAATAGGAAGACCAAAAGCAAAAGGGGCCGATCGTCGTCACGAAAGCGTCCTGGTTCTTAAAAAAGACTTTTACTGTTGTCAAAAAAGATTATTACTCTCAACATCCCAAGCTACTGCAGGTGTCCCTAAAACGGACGTACACTTCGGACCAAACTTTTCAAAGAGGTTGTATCCCCTTTCGAAAGACTGCCCCCACGTTTTGTGCGGACACCATCCTCAATTTTTTATTCTGGGACAGTTGTGGCAGTGGTAAAAGGCTTCGCTCTTCGGACAGATGACGATCTAGACCATCTAGAGCATCTAGGTCATCTACATGATATAGATCACATATATCATGCATACCATACAGATCATATAGATCATGTAAATCATATAGATCATATAGATCATACAGATCATCACATAAAGCATACAGATCACATTTAAGATAACATCGCTGCGGTTAGGATATATTGTGCAGAATCTGTACATGTAGAGTATAGATCCAGCCCCCCAGTATCCATGTGCCGGATCATGCAGATCGTACGGCTACCACCCGTTAACATGAGCTAGACCATACAGATCTTCCTGTTAAAATGAGCTAGACCATACAGATCTTTCCCGCTGGAAGATCTGCATCATCAAGTGGGGACAGATCATCTGTACAAGGCGGGAGACGGTTATACCCCTTTGGGTGCACCCATGCTTTTTGGGACAAACTACAGTGGTGGCAATTAGTATAGAGGCATTGTTGCTGTGCACACTTTTGGAAAAAGTTGTTTGTTTTCGGCCGCGATTCCGGGTCGAACGCCGCCAAGCTGCACTGAGCTCCAAACGCCCCTTGACTTGCGTAGGACGCGACCCTTTGGGGAAACTTTCAGTTTTCAGATCTAGAAGTAAGGATAATATGTATTGGTAATGAGGCGGGTGCAATGACAGGAATACGGGGCCTCCTGCCATAACTTGCCCCCATGAGAAACAAACCAGTGGGTTCGGGATCAGGTGCAGACGCCCGCAGAAACGCATGCCGGAGGCGTCGCGGGAGAGATGTGAACTATAGTAACGCATTGTACAATTTGGGACTCAAGAGGGGGGGGAACGATGAAAGGAAAATGACGACAGAAATAAAGACTGGAAATGACGTTAAAAATGGCGATTGACAACGACCATTGAAAATGACGTTTGAACATGACCATTGAAAATGCCGATTGAAAACGACCATTGAAAATGGCGTTTGAAAATGACGGTCGAAAATGACCATCGAAAATGGCGATTAAAACTGCGATTGAAAATGGTGATTGTATTTAGCATCGGCCACACGAAGAAGCGTTTGCTGCTGGGTTTCGTCACGTGTCCCAAAAAAGTGCAAGGAGTTTAAAGGTATCAGGAGTGTCAGCATACCCTCCCAAATCTCGCAGACAACCCAGCGTCGAGCCTCACCGCATGCCCTCGCTGACGCAACCCATCTTGGGCCCGAGCAACTCTCCGAGATCTTCAAAGCCTTTCATGTCTGATGGAGATACCACGAAATTGCTGCCCCCCTCATGCATGCCGTTGTGGAAAACCGTGACCTTGCACTCCTGCGTGAGACATACGGACGCAATCACTTCCTCCACCGGCTGCGGTGTTTCTTCGACAACTGTTGCACAAGGATTAAGTCACAGCCGCAGAAAGTCCGTTGAAACGACCGTCAGATCACAAGTCAAAGTCGAGGCAGGTCCGTTGGAAGGACTGTTAGGCCATGCCAGGTTAAGTCACAGCCGCAAAAGGTCCGTTGAAAGGACCGTTAGATCATGAGCCACAACCGCGAAAGGTCCGTTGAAAGGACTGTTGGATCATACGTTACTGCAGCTAAAGGCCCACTGAAAGGATCGTTGGGTCGACCATTAAGTCTGATGACGTCGCAAAAGATTCGTCAAAAGGATCCTTAGAGGATCGTTAGATCACTACAGTAGTCACAGCCGCACCAGTTCCGTTGAAATGACCTTTAGATCATAAGCCACAGTCGCAGAAATTCCTTTGAAAGGAACGTTCGATCATGAGTCATAGCCGCAGCAGGCCCGTTAACAGGATCGTTGGGTCATACGTCACAGTCCAAGAACGCGCGTTGAAAGGGCCGTTGGGTCATAAGTCACAGTCGCAAAAAAGTCCGTTGACAAAATCGTTAGATCATAAGTCAAAGCCGCTGAGCGTCCGTTGGAAGGATCGTTATCACAACCGTAGAACGTCCGTTGAAAGGACCGTTAGACCATACGTCACAGGCAAACAACGCCAATTGAGGGCCCATTGGAACATAAGTCACAGCCACAAAGGTCCGTTGCGATGACTACGGGCGACTTTGAAGGTTGGGAGCACCAGTACCGTACCGTATGGTTCCATGTTTTCCGCACACCCGCCGCAACTTCGCTACCCCTCCAGAGCGCGAGCACAGCACTTCAAACTGTATACATGCACGTAAGATGTTCTCGCGCTGCTTGTGTACGATCTTCGATACGCTAAGACCGTCAAGGTTGCAAAGATGAGTTTGGAAGGGTGCATGCACCTTAGGGTACTCACGTAACCCAGTCGGATGGAACCCATCAACGGGTGTGTACTACCGTGCTACGATACAACCTCCAAACACCATGCACGTCGCAATGTTGCCTATCGTGGGATCGAGACACGACGCTGTAGCGCCAAGAACCTACCATGCTCGGGTTTACCCGGGTTTCTACCCAAGTTCCTGCCGGGTTAGAACCTACCTACGGGTACATGTTACCCATATTACCGCCCCTCAATACCTGTACAAGTAGCAATAGCACATACTCTGGTTGGGGTTGAGAAAACACACCCAGGAAGTCCGGTAGCTTTAGTATTCAACCCAATACCATACCCGCAGAAGTATCCAACCTACGCACACCCATGGAACGCTGCCCCTTCGCACTGCTTGAATAGTACCTGGTGCTGCTGTAGACTTGTCTAGCAGCTCGTTCCCGTCACAAAACGAGCGCAACGATCTCAAGCCATGTTTTTTTATGAAGCCCAGGTTAGGCCAAAGCGTTTACATAAACTTGGCTCAAAAATCCTAACCCTATCCCTAACTCCGACCGCCGCGTTGCACTATATTCGGTACTAAACCCTAAAACCCAAAAGCCTAACTCCGCTGGGGTAAAATACACTTGAATCTAAAGCTTAATCACAACCCCACCTCCGACCGTAAGGGAGTTGACGGGAAAACATCTCTGTAGTAGGGAACTAGCGTCCACTACCAATACCAACTATCATGTCGAAGCTCCACCAAGTCGAGCGATGATCTGATCCCCATTTCAACACCAATAACTCGTACACCACCGGAAAACAGGTGACATGACCGCAGCGTGTTACCTTACCAACTACAACAGCAGTACGGTTTTCCCACGACATCAGGTGAAGCAATTTGATGTGACCGGGGTCAAAGATTGCTCGCCTACGTACCACCATCTGGATGCCTCAATAGGTATGGTATTAGCCCTTGTCTTGTGACGACGGTCTCATGTGTGGAGGATACGTTTTGGGAAAGATACGCAGAATTTGATCGTCACACATGTACGATCGGAATATCCGACGGATGGTATAACCCATCCTGATCACCCCGGCCTATGTATTCGGTGCATAACGAGACCGATCTGCCGATGCCAGATATCACCTTGCGCGCTTTTTGGCACCCTCGCGTCCTTCACCCATGAAGTGAAGGAAGGCTCTCTCCTTGCCCCACATCGCACATGACAAAAGTGCCCCTGGCAGAGGGGGGACGCTGGCACCTCAAGTGGGACCCTCGCTTACAGTAGGGGCTTCATAAATGCGATCGTGTCATCATCATCACCATTCCAAGACGGGTTCCCCCGTGTTGTGGCGTTTTACCTTTTGCTGCTCGGTTCCTGCCTCTTGTGAAGTAGAGCACAGCATCCTCCAGGCCGGCTGCCCTCAAGGCCTAACGGAGAGCGTAACGACAATTGGAAATATCGGGGAATTATGCTTACGGTGGTTAGATGTGGACAAGTGGGTTTATAGAGATGTTATCGGTGATCAATCGGCGCATGTCCGGAGAAATCAGCAAAATTAACAAGTATTGTATACCTGTGCCAGGGCATAATTAAACTATCAGCTACCAGGTATCTGGCACGTTATTACACAACTTACTGCGTACAGTCGACCATTCCAGCCATGTTCTTTGACGCTGGACACCACGTCGCAAGCACATTATCACTATCCATACGGACATGTTGCCGATAGGAGGGGCGGCGCGAACCCAGATGTCAACAGTCCCGTGCTCGACGACAGACAGGCTGATCGTAGTGCTGCATACGACTCAAGTATTGTGTGCGGCCGTCGGACATCGATGGAGGCATTAGACACTTCCACCGTTGCAGACACCTGACATAACTCATTTCTCTTTCATTATATATACATATCATGCACGGCAAGCAGATCCCGAATCTATAAGATCTGCACGATCTACAGTAGATCATATTTGCTGGGTGTGACACTAATGATCTGCACGATCAAGAACGTGGTTGCCGGAGGATAACCGTGTGATCTACCGTGGCTCTTGCACACATGTTTTACCCGGTGGGATCTGTATGATCTGTATGACCTGCCAAGGGCTTTCACGGGTCATGGCCCGACCCGTGGGTCATGTCAGGAGGATATAAAAAAATTCGCGGGTTGAGTGGGGTCGGGTCAGGAGGTGTTCAAAATATCACGGGACGGGTTGGGTCGGGTCGGGTCGGGTCGGGCCAGGAGGTTTTCAAATCTCGCGGGTCGGGACGGGTTACCCTTACTCCACCTGATCCATGAAAAGCCTGGACCTGCATGATCTGCGCACGTTCGCCGAGTGGGGGATCTATGACCCGCACAACCTAGAATACGTTGGTCGGGTGTGAGCCGTACGATCTTCGCGATCTACCACGGTTTTGTCGGGTGGGATCTGTGCGATCTAGCTCTCGCGCACAACATCAACCAAACCGGCAGATACGAGCTAGATCGTCCAGCTCGTGGTCTCTTCAATGCGTGCACGTTTGCAACGCATGCTTGCTTGCTGTGCGCGCCTTGTCTCGCCGTCAGGATGGCTCTTTCCAGGGAAACAAAGGGAGGGAAGACAAACCCTAGTACAACACTAGGATTTACCGCGGCAACACCAAAAACAAGCAGTGCAATAAACATATACCTGGTAGTGTACAAGCCTCCCCTTGGGAATGTGGTTGGTGTCAAATCCCGGGGGTGCCTCAAGTTGAAAAGAGGGACAAAACGCTTGTAAAAACTCAAGGGGAAACAATTAGCCACCGCCCTTGTAACCGGACAAGTAACACCGACTATTCACAGCTAAAACGAGTCAACAGCTTAGCCTATGTTATTTTAAATCGTAGTATCCGCATCGTGCCGAAACGAGCGTCCCCCACCAAGTCCACAGTATGCATACCCTGCTATCAAATGCCACGGTGAAATACAGTACCAAGAATCCTGTTGCGACATATATTCCTAGCGTTCAGAGACGAGAGCCGGTGCTTCTTGTAAATGCGATTATTAATACTGACTCTTAACTCATCCGGGGATTTTTCAGTCATCTCGAAAAAGAGCAGGCGAAAATCCAGCTTGGGACTGGCCGGAATCAAGAACCGTTTAACCTCCACCGCGGTATACATAGATGCGCAGTTCTGTGCAAAAATGTCGGTTGACGGTCTAGTTCTGTCCCGTCAAGGCCTCGTTAGACGTTAAATAATGGATTTAGTATGAGTGGAAGCGGTCATTGACGGCTGTCCGTCAAAAGTCAAGAGTGTTTTGTCCCGTCAAGGCCTCGTAAGACGTAATATACTGTTTATAGTATAAACAGGTCCTTGACGATTGTCCGTCAAAAGTCAAGAGCACCATCAACCGACATCTTTGGTTCTACGCACTATCGGTGAGAGTGTTCACCCTTCTCTACGTCGCGACTTCCACGCCATCAAAAGCAGCACTGCGCCGTTGTGCTGAGAGATACAGCTGTGATAAAACATACCTGGCATAAGGGTCGATCTTAACGACACGTACTCGTACGACATTTCATCAATTTCCCGAAAAATCGTTTTTTACCGGAAACAGGAAGAGTATCGTGATCTAATCGTGTTTGAGGTTCGGCTAGCTTGCAAAAACAGCGTCCACCCGGCACGAAAACGTCATTGTAGCAGTCACGCCCGCAGGGATCATCTGCGTGGTGGTCCCACTGGAGGCCACTTAACTCGTATGCAGGTACCCGTTCCTTCGGGAGTGATTATATCAAGGGTATGTTAGGTATGGTATACCTATACCCGGGTAAGTTTTAGAGGTCGTACCTAGCGTACCTCAAGCTTAGGCAAGGTATCGAGGTCCGTACCTAGCGTACCCAACTTAGGTAAGGTATCGGGATCCTTACCGAACGTACCTAAACTTAGGAATGGTACTGAGCTCGTCCAAAGCTTGTACGCAAACCCGAGTATTTCGTCGACGGGTATACCTGTACCGGGGTAAGTATTGGATCGACGTACCTATCGTACCTAAGCTTTAGGTAGCGTATCGAGGTCCGTACCTAGGTGCGGGTACGGGTAGGTACCCGGGTAAGTACCCGGGTACGTACAGTACCCGGGTACGTACCCGTGCAAAACATCAAATTGGTGGGGCTGGACAGTAGGGCAGCATGCACTGGCAGCAGTGTCTGCCATCGTCGCCGCCCTCTTAGCCATCACCTCGGTCACCATTGCGCTTGGTTGCGAGTGATATTTTATGTCCAGCGAGAGCACACAACCTCCACCTCCTCTCCGCCCCGTTTGTCCCGCCTTGCCCCTGCTGTGCCGCGACGCCGCCGCCGCAGTACCACCAAACTGCGACAGGTTGGAGGAGGTGGTGCGCCCTGTAGCCTTACCCTTTGGAAGAGAGTGGACATCCGCCTCGGGAATCCTCCTCGCCGTGAACCAGCCTGAAGAGGCTGCTTGTCATATTTGTTCATCTCCTACTCGTGTGTACGAATACCAATTTGGTCCGGCCTGCTGAGATCGTACGACACTACTTTCGCGGCCACGTCGTCATAAAACCATTCCTTGTTCGAGTAGATGGCGCGCCCTGTCTCTGTCATCCTACGCTCTGGCGACGAGTTGGCGTTCGGATTTGCGGTGGTGTAGGCACCCTTTATACCGCCTGTGCTCTGTTCCATGGCCATAGCCCCTTGCAGTTTGCTGGTCAGAGTTGGGACCCCCCCCCGAGCAGCAAGAGAAAAAAAAAAAATCGGTCCTCATGGCCTAATTTAGCCGTCAACGTCTTCTTTGCGGCGAGACCCTGAGCAAGGCAATCCTTGAGCAAGGCTTTTTACATGGTATTATACCGGTACTCTTTTTTATTTTCCGAAACTTGTACTGAGCCAGGTTTCTAATCGGCTGCGTTCCACCTATCAATGTACGAAACCAGGTTATACTTTTTCTTATCGCAGTACTATTGTGGATTGTGTGTAGCCCATACTGGCAGCTTCTACTATATGATGCGAGTAACTGATCGAAAAGCGCAAGTCTGACGTCTGACGTCTGAAGCCTGAAGTCTACATTCTGAAGTAAAATGCTACTGGTACCTGCCATGTCTGGAACACCACCGGATCGTTGCACAGAGCCAGGTTGGCGCATGGAGCTGATAGAATGTCATCGCACAGCATGCCATCGACAACACACAACCCGAACTTTCAAAGTGCTCGCACTGCTAGGCTGCTCGAGTAGACCTTGCTTGTTGCTGGTACTACTGCATTAGTGGGATCGCCACGAGGCTGGGTTCAGTGTTCAGCGTTCACTGTTCGGCGTTCCTGCGTTCGAAGCATGCTACCAGCGTACCAACCGTACCTTGCTGGGAGCATTGTCGTCGCCAACCAAAAAGTAGGCATATCGTCATGCCAAAGGGTACTGGGTGAAGCGTGCGACAGCCAACATGACACGGATTGCTCTTGAGCGATGCGTACCTAAAGCTGGAGACGACATAGCGCATGATATCATAGCGTCGCTGTTTATTCCTTTGGTGGCTCTGAACCCATGATGGTCACGCATTGAGAGACGGGCAAATCATTACCATGACCCACCCCCAACGCCGAACAACAGGCCGCACGGAAGATGATTCAAGAACAAGGCCAGGGCCAGATGGGCCGGCTGGTTGCACGGCGGACAAACTCAAACAATACTAAAAACAAGTGAAAAATGCGAAAGAATGGGAACGTTTTTAGCACCAAAAACAACTATCGATGGTTGGGAACCGGACACCTGATACACAAGCAGCAGTGCTGCCGCAGCTCTGAATAATGCAGTCAGCGCCCTCCACGTGCCAGCATCACCCCTGGTGCTGCTGTGCTCTTAATCTAAAACGCGCAGAGTGCACTCTCGACTGGACAGCGACAGCAATGTACAGCTCTGTGCAACACCAGATGCATGCCCATCGTACCTGTTTCCCAGGTTCGGTCGATGATAGGATGGCCACGGCCACGCCCGCGATCAGGCCACCCAACTGCCACCGTAGCGCAGGCTGAGCGGGAGGATCACTCTTCGGCTTCTTCTTCTTGCTTACCGAAGGTTTAGAGACAGCTGGCTTCGCCATGGCGTCTGCTTGTGCAGCACAAATGATGTGCGTTCTCTCGTGCACGAACGCTCGAACGCTCTCTCTGAATACATGGGAGTTCCATATCTTTGAAATGGCAGGTGTGGAAAAGGGGCTGAGATCATGAATCTCTGCCGCGAGGTCATCATCTGGCGGGGCGGGGGGGGGGGGGTCTGTTGTGCAAGCTCAGTGCTGGTGCGTGCCACCTTCATCTGTGCCAGCCGTGCGCAGTCCGATCTGCCTACCGTCGGTGCCCTCACCGTGGTATTCTTCCTTGTTGGCGGTTGAACTGCAGGTGTTTCCTCCATCGCGGTCTGTGTGTAGAGGTGCGTTATCCTGAGTACCTCGGCATGCCGAGATTTCAACAGCTCGTCCTTGATCTTGAGAACCAATTCAAGAATACGACACACGCGTAGATGGGCATGACCCCGCTCAACATGAGTACCATGCAGAGTAGGATTCCCTCGACGGCGCCGGTATGTATCAGCCCAATGGCGCCGGTATGTATCAGCCCGATGACGCCGGTATGTATCAGCCTCATGGCGCCGGTATGTATCAGCCTGATGGCGCCGGTATGTATCAGCCTGATGGCGCCGGTGTGTATCAGCCCGATGGCGCCGGTATGTATCAGGCGTAAATACCGGCCTTATGTCGGCAACCTACTGCCATGGATACTGCTACTCTTAGATCTAGCGGAATCCCATCCACACTTGCCGATTTCATAGGCACTCGTACAACGTCAACCGGAACCATACACAGACGTACTTACAAATATATCGGCAAGTGATTATTCTTGCAGAAGAGAGACGCGATAGTCTATACACCGTTGTTTCGCACAAAGCCCGTGTCCACGCTGTTTTCGTAAAGTAGCCTGAAACTCCGCCCACGTGTTCTAGACTAGATATGTACCTTTCGCGAAAGGTCGGTTGACGAGCTGTTTCGTTTTTTTTTATTTCGCGAGAAAATTGGTGTGTGTTGTCCTCGCGTTAAACCGTTATTTCTTTAGTCTATACCCAACGACATCAGTACACCAAGAGTCCGTGCGGATTCATTATATTAATAGATACAAAAAGGTGTGTCCCTTAGAAAAATAAAAACAAAAAACAAAAAAAGAACAATGAATGACCAAAATCGGTGTACCTGGTATTACGCAGCTTGCAAAGACGAGTATCGACCCTAAATGTATTGAACTCACATCTGACGTTGTTAGGCCCGATCTTGTGCAGTACACTTTGAGTGGGAAATTTGGACGCAAGGTGGACTTTCGACCGGCCAAAAAAAACATTCGTACAGCAGTAGTAACTAGTTG
Source organism: Undaria pinnatifida (assembly GCA_012845835.1). Lineage (NCBI taxonomy): Eukaryota > Phaeophyceae > Laminariales > Alariaceae > Undaria > Undaria pinnatifida. Next base: position 1,107,422 of record JABAKD010000029.1, read on the forward strand.
TTCCGTGGGCCGTCTTAACGTGGTTTTGATTGTTCTTGCTGTGTTTCATATGGGATTGAGCCATTATCATTTCAGAATACCAGTGGTGCTCTTGTTGAGCCAGATTTTGAACTCCACGCGTGTGACCCACGCCAGGATGGGCAATCATCCCCCTTCACCACCAGCTAGTCGCAGAAAGGGCACGGAATGAGGAACTGTAGGGCTTCGACGGCCCTCTCTCATGGAGCATCAGCGCCCATATCCACTGCTGGTTGCTTTTTAGAGTAAAGGAAAAATCACGTTGGGTTGTTTTGATCGTCGTCCGATTCAAAATCAGCCCCTCGAGGAGACAAAAGTAAAGGAAAAATCACGTTGGGTTGTTTTGTTCGTCGTCCGATTCAAAATCAGCCCCTCGAGGAGACAAATTTACTTTGCCTAGCGCAGCTGTAGGGTCGCCACTACACACGCGGTGGTGGCAAGGATACACGGGTTATCTCCCTCTTGGTGGTGGTCGGTGCAAGGGTGCTGTGTCCCAGCCTTGCCATGAGCAGTGGGCTGTGGGTTGCGGACAAGTCTATACGTAGCGTGTCTCCTACATTCCCGTCGCATCCCACAGCAGTCAAAAACCCATATATACTCGTAAAATGCTTCCGAGGTATGGAGCAAAACCAAATTTGACCTCGTTTGAGTTTGGTAAAATTTCGAAACTAGCAGATTTGATCGGTGATGAAATCTCGATCGAGCTTTTTTTCCCAATAAAAACTCCCCATAAGACGCCGTTCATGGTCAGAACTAAGCCCAAAAAACCCGAAACCTCCCTGAAGATAAACTTCACCACTCCAAATTTCACTGCATGAGATTCAGCCTTCAAATATTTTTTTCAAATATCTGATGAAAAAACATACACACCCAGTCATTCGATTTTTTGCGAACTGCGAAGGTGTTGAGGAATTAGTGGGGTATTAGTCCGTTTGACCACTTGCAAAAGGTTAACCAATAGCGTACCCAAACTAAGCCTTGTAACACTCTCCCCCCCTGAAACGGCGGGATAGGAGGTCGGCCGGATATACGGCGGACCTCTGTCAATATCCACGCCGTTTCATTCCCTGGGGTACCAGGGAGAGTATTTTTCAAGTTCGACATGGGGAAAATCTGAAAAGTTTATTATTGTGGATGGTGGGGATCGAACCCACGACCCAAAAAACCCATGGTCTGTCGACGACGCCATCTGTTAAGGTTATTAGTGGGGTATTAGTCCGTTTGACCACTTGCAAAAGGTTAACCAATAGCTTACCCAAACTAAGCCTTATAACAAAGGGGTGCAAAAATTCAGAGGTGAATGAACTCTTTACAAATGGCGTGGACATTGGTCGGGCTCAAAAGTTAGCATTTTTAACATGAACCAGCCCGCATAATACCACATGTGGTTCGCATACGTACAGCAGCAGTACTTCTTTGCGACCGTGTCAAAGGTCATGCGCCAACTCGTACTTCTTGGTTGCTACTGCTAGGACAGATGTGAGGCATGCTACGGTAGAGGTGCACCCCTTTTTTTCTAATACTACCCCTCGATTTAGGGGATGAAGACCTCTCCCAAAAAACGATTTTGGAGAGAAACATAAAGCTGCTACTAGTACATACCGGATGAACAATCCCATGGCCTAGATGCACAACGGGAACCATGAAAAAAAAATGGTCAATTTCCGACGGTTTGAGGTTAAGGAGCCGCGTCATTCACAAATCATAATGTTTCAGACGAAAACGGCTACCTCTATCGTACCACGCGTCATGCTTCAATTACATCACGCCTGCAGAGCCCAGAGCAAAGATGGAAAAGAGGCTAAGCTGCCCTTATCCCCGCCGTGCATACGCGTCTGATACACCTTCGAGTCGCTTCAACAGAAACTCGCGAGGGCCTCGAGCGAAACCACCGCGGGACCGTCTCTAGAGATGGTTTATTTTCGTACTCTCGCTTGCTTTCTCGACCACCTATTGGGGGGCAGGGTCGGGGTGTTGAGGTTGGGGGTGTAGCAGTGCCGTGAGGGTGCCGTAAGCTAGCCAAGCTTTTTATTGAGCGAGACACCGCGCAAGAAAGCTCTCGTTCAGGGCCAGAGTTGAGTGTTTATGCGAGGGAGGATATGTCCCATACTAACGTCAGTATAGATACATGGCTTGCCTGTGTTTAGAAGAAAGTCGAGCCTAATGAAATCTTATCTCCCCATCTCTGTCGTAAATTTGTCGTTTCGGAGGTCATGTTAGTTTCGGGGGCGTTCTATAATCTCACCCTTGCGTCGGGTGACTCCGCATACAGTTACGGACGTAAACTTGCTCGCGCGAGCCTCATACAGAGCTCCCTTGCGTTGCATTGTTGCGAACTAAAAATACACTACAGCTGTGAGATCGAGGATGTCGTTGAAGAAAGTCATCTTTGCTGGCTGTGGGTGATACTCCCATCGCGCGTGTTACCTGGGGCGTATGTTCTCATCAATGATATAGGTCGGGGACTCCCCTCAGTGCTAGGTATAGTAGTACCAAGGTCCAAGGTCAACAGAGTGATACAAAGACGTTCAGTCTTTAATCAATATGTGCCTGGAGACTATAAAACCCGTTTTGAGGGGTTCAAAATCTGACGACTGCGGAATGCACCAGCTGTTTATATATATCGAGACAAAATGTGCTGTCCTCTTTGTTGGTGTTGTTGTTCTCGCGTTAATTCATCGCCATGATCTGGTCTGTCTTAAGTGGTTTGTACGACAGGCTCTAATGACTCTGGAGTTGAAGAACGCCCCGTGAAATACAGTGTGGATTTTGTGTTATACCTGGTACTCAAGTAAACGATGTATTATTAAATAGCATACCAACCTAAAAATATTTTTTACCGGACGATGTGATCCTTTCATGATCAGATCGATATGAAGCAGCAGTCTTCGGCGAGCACGATCGACTGCTGGATTACCTCTTATCTACTCGTGGAATCAACATGGCGGGGAGTACTGAGCGTGTGCCATTCATGTTGTAGATGGACATGAGGCAACAGAGTCTTCGGCATGCATGACCTACTGCTGGATTATCTCTAGTCTACTCGTGGAATCGACATGGCCGGGCATACAGAGCTCGTATCACTCATGCCGTACGTCATGCTGTCGAATATTTCAGTTCATACTCGTGAAAATTTTAGACTTCACCCTTGTTTTGTTTCATCATCGTATTCGGACACAGTGGAAGTATCATGGGATTTCGTCATTTCAGGGGGGCTGATGATCATCAGGGGGGCTGGTAATTATCAGGGGGCGGAGCCTTGACCAAGGTAGTCTGCGACACATAAACACCCGCGCCATGCGATAGAACCAGACGCATCATACGACAGCGGTAGCAGTGCTTGCCACAACGTTTCCTGGATGACGGGGCTCCACAGCCCAAAGTCGTGGAAATATCGCTGTTGTTTTGCACTTGTGAAGATTTTTGATTGCCTTGGTCCTCGGTAGTCTCTGGCCATCGAGTTGAACTTTCAGTTTACTCAAGATCAGTTTTTGCCCTAGAGGGGTATTATAGTGTTATAGTACTATAGTATTATAGTATTATAGTATTGTATACGTATAGAGGCTTTTCACGCCCCCCGCTAGCGGAATTGGGAACCGTCGGCTGTTGTATGGCCGGGGACACGGAGAGGTGATGTGTGAGGTGGGCGTGGCGCGGGCGTGCGGTCGCTGGGGTCCGGGTGGCGAGCGGTAGAGCGGGTCAAGCGAAATGAACACTGAGGCCGAACGTTTTCAAAGATCCATAAGGAGACTACCACGACGTTACTGTATTATAGCATGATAGTATTGTCATTGTATTGTTATAGTCTTGTTGTAGTATTAATACTATAGAGGTCCTACAATGAGGAGTAGTATTAGGAAAAAAACGGTGCGTCTTTGCCGCAGGGTGTGTCGACACCCACAGCCTAAAGGCTTGGGCCTTCACTCCCTGCTGCCCAAGTCGTGGGTGTGGGCCATGATGTAGACCCCATGACCCGCCCTAACCAACCCTTTTGGGCCCCAGGTACGGCGGCCATAAAAAACGCGACGACAAATAAAGTGTCATATTACCGACCTTTGTTAGGAACGGTGTGCAGCATAAAGAAAGTATCACCTTGCGTGCACCCGTGCCGTAGTTGTCCCTCCTAAAGCGCTTGGGATACACACACCCCAGCAGCAGCAGCAGCAGCAGCCGTTGCTACGTCGTGTGGCCGACTATGCAATCAAGTAATTTTCGTCGTTATTTTCGACACCTTATTCCCCTCGTAAGTCCCAAAGAGGGTTAATATTATTGCTGTTTATTGTAGGTACTAGGTATGTGTTTACAACGTATGTGCTTACAGCAGGGGTCCCCCTATCAGTCCATCTGAATAAGACGGTATTCCGATATAAGGCGATATCGCTGGGCGCAACTGGGGAATTGCGCTCATAACTTGGAATAAATAAGGCGGCTTCCCTGTATAAGGCGGTCATATTGCTCATTATAGCAGACCACCGCTTTACTGGGGACCCCTACTGTACCCTTATCAGCTGATCTGTCACTTCTAGGTATGTGAGCGTCTGATTATACCATTAATACCTTTATGTTATCGCATAAGTCGCCGACTCGATATTAGTTGGCTAGGTGTTGCAGAGTATTAGAGTGTATAACAGTTACTTGCGTGCGGTAGTGTGTGTAGCTCTGCGTTTTTTGCATCGGACGGGCGCATTGGTTCGTGGCTCGACGTGTGGTGCTTGTGCCCAACGATTAAGTCTGTTTAGTTCGTTGGTTTTTACTCCGCCAGCCCGGACTGATAACTACCTGCCGTGAAGTCAATCGATAACGCCAACTCAACCCCCCACTAATCTGGCATCCGATACCTCAATTGGCGGTAGGATACAACATAAGGTGCTCGAGAACCTCTGCGACAAGAGGGCACGCCGTCAAGTCCCCAAATCCCGGGACCGACCTCAAAGGGTAGCAACCGACGGAGCCATTCCCTCGCCTCATGATGTTCGTAGCGACGTCGCCCGTCCTCGCGGTGCCGTTGTGCTCGATGCATTTGATGCCGACTCGGCATCGCCTGCCCGCTTTAAGGGGCGAGACCACTGGGCGTAACTACTACTGTAAGTAATATCTGCCTACCGCAGCAGCGGCAAGCAGTAGAGTGTGTTTTATGTTTTGCACTATCAACCGTTGTTTGTATCGGTCGGCATCCGACACAGACACCCAGTGTCCGTGCCGAGTATTCCTAGGCGGCAGGCGTGTGTAAAATGCCGCTCTATGGTATTTTCTCAATAAGGTTGTAGTTTCATTTCCCCTTTTCCCTGTTCTTGTTATTTGTCTTTATGTTTTATACTAAACGCCGGGAACCTAACGCGTGGACGGGGTCCACTCCGACGCAGGCATGGCGTCGGCGGGGGTCGGGGTTGGAGAGGGGTTAACGACGAGGAACACAGAGAAGAAAATAAAGGACCTGACCCTGGTGTTCTGCAGGAGGAAGACCAAGGCAACGAGCAACACAACGACCGACGCAACGGCCGATGTGAAGAACGAGGTGAAGAACGGCAACGAGATCCTGCTGGGCTTGAAAAAGCGGGGCTTCGGCGAGGGGAAGTGGAACGGTGAGCCCTCCCTCCTCGCGGATGGGTTCATAAAACTACTCGCTGAACATGTGTGTCGATCGGCATGATCGTGCCTCTGACATACTTCGAAGTATGTGCCAAATCATCGTCGTGGTGAATCTTCCACCCAATGTTTTTGCCACTAGTCGTAGTAGGATGCTACTCGTACGGTAGAAGGATTATCTACAGTAAAGTGTAGTGGTCGTGTTGTAGCATTCTGTCATCGCTTCAGATCGCGTACCGTTTGGGATCAATGAGGCCTCTCTGCTGTGATCAGCCGGAGACTCCCATCCAGGGCTACTTCCCCCGCAGTAACTCGGTGGCATTCAACAAAGCATCTCGTCGCAGACGGTATTCACTCCGGCATAACAAACACTGCATCTGACTTTATTTGTTATCGCTCGTCCTGATCGCGCACGGCGGACGGTGCGCTTGGCGGCTCCCAGGGTTTGGGGGCAAGCTGGAGGTTGGGGAAACGGTCGAACAGGCGGCGAAGCGAGAGCTACTCGAAGAGTCCGGCGTGACGGCAAGGGAGTTGTCCTTGCGCGGACAGCTGATTTTCCACGTTCCTTCGTACCCTTCCACCATGGTGAGGATGTCAGTTCGCGGTTTATATTGGGTAGAGGTGTTTTCCTTTTACCGATTGCCTGGACACTCGAGAGTATTATCCGGATTGCTAGTGCCCGTCATGGGTACGAGTATGACTTCAAACTCGCCGGTCATTTAGGGCCCGGGGTGCCTTGGTCATCGTTTCAAACGGGTACCCGGGCAATCGGTAAAACGGGTTCCTCCTGAAGAGTCCGGCGTCACGGCGCGGGAGTTGTCCCTGTGCGGGGAAGTGATCCTCCACGTGCCTTCGTACCCTTCCACCACGGTGAAGAAAAAAGGAGACAGCTGACGCCCTGTGGGTAGACCGCCAAGGCCGCTTGATAGCCGCTTTAGACCGTATACATACTGGGTTTAGTATGGGGAGTTCCGGTACGGCTGACTGTGAATTGGTAAGAGCGCCGTCAACCGGCGTCGTTGGTAGGGAAGGCTTATGCGGTGGGCTGCCCTGTTTGGAGCCACGGCCCTGCTGCTGACGGCTATCAGGTGGACGTTTTTGTTTAGGAAGAAGGAGGAGGGGATGGGGGATGAGGACGATGATGAGGAGGACGAGGAGAAGGAGGAGGAGGAGGAGGAAGGGGGAGGAGTGCTCCACAAGAGCCATATGCTGTGTTTGGAGCCGCGGTTCTGCTGCTAGCGACTATGTATCATGAGAACGTTTTTTGTTTGTCCATTTCGGTGGACATGGGGGAGGAGGAGGAGGAGGAGGAGGAGGAGGAGGAGGAGGAGGGGGAGGGGGGAGACAGGAAGAGGAGGGAGGAGGAGAAAGTGGAAGAGGGGGGACGAGGAGGAGAAAGGAGGAGGGGGGGGAAGGACGAGGAGGAGGAAGAGGAGGAGGAAAATGGAGGCGAGGCGGGAAGTAAAGGAATGCTCGCACGAGAGCTATACATCAAGCGCAACAGAAATGTACATTTTCCGGTCGGCTCTGGGTACTATCTTGCCGGGAACGATCTGCACTGTTCTCTCTCGTTCTTGGCTCCCCGCTCTGCAACTCACTGTGGCCGTTTCTCGTGCGCACAATCCACCTTGCAGAGGGTGCACGTGTACGAGGCAGTGTCTTACGAGGGCGAACCGACGGAGTCCGAGGAAATGCGACCACGGTGGTTCCACGAAGAAAGCCTGCCCATAAAGGTGTGTACTCAGTTCCAAGACATGATCGTCTCTTCCACACCGCGTTGCATTGCGCTCGACACAACAGCGGCTGCCATGACCCCGTTGGAACATGACTACTTTAAATTCAAGAACAGAGTTGGGTCATTTTCGCAGTGGTTGTTGATATTTTTAATGAATATTAAAAGTACACTACAGCTGCTGTGAGATCGAGGTTTCGTCGAAACTCGTTTTTTGCAAGCTGTGCGTGAGTTTGATGCTCCGATCGCGCGTGTTACGGGGTGCGCATGTCCCCCATGAGGATATAGATCGGTGACGCCTTGTAGTTAAAAGGTTAGCAAGCGCCGCCCCGCTCTGATCCGAGCCGTTTTATTGCACGCACTGTGACTTTTTTGTCACGCGCGGCGATTATCTAGGGCTCATCCGGGATGTTGTCGGGGTTCTGTGCGCAGCCGCTTGTACAGTATAAGGGAGAGCGGCAGCTTAAGTTTTGACGTCATTTTTTTTGTGCCATGCAGGACATGTGGGCGGACGATGCGTTCTGGATGCCGCTGTTCCTGGCAGGAAAGTTCTTCAAGGGGGAGTTCGACTTCTCCGACGAGCAGACAATCGTAGCCTACGATTTAAAGGACTTTCCATCGGCGCAAGCAATCGAACAGCCTGCTTTATGAGGCACTCAAAATTAGCGTAATGTGTTGCCGTGCTGTCCCACAGTGTACTGCCTAAATACTTACCAGGTAGGTAATCACGCGGGCTACGACAGAGGTAGCAATTTTTCGCCAAACCATTTTCTGAATACCGGCAGTACCGGTATCATGGCGATGCTTTCATAAGTAGATGGTATAGTAGAATTCCTTATAAACTCGTAAGGAATGGCCGCTACGACCAACCCAAGCGGGGTTTCTTTTGCAGACTTTTCGTCCCGACTAGCCCAAGCCGGCTTGCTGCAGGCTGACAGCAGGCGGCCGCAGGCGACGTATGCAACGGACGAATAGCCCGTACCAAGTGACGCATGCGCCTGCAATTCCGGAAGGTCATGTGTTGTTCATATTCAGCTCTGCATGAATGATCAGCAGTCAACAACTAGGCCTCTCTCCACCTTAGCAATATTCCCTGACCTTCCTTTCACCCATTCATGCATGCATGCATGCAACATGAACCCACCATCCGACGCCGGCTACACTCGTTACCTGGTGAAATAACGCATAATGCGGCAGCCTGCTACGTAGCAACAGTTCGTTCGCCTCGACACCCAGCAGAGGTGTCCCCTCTGCTATCCGTCCTTCGTCCACAACAAATGTTTTGCCTATGCTACGATACGTAGCCCTCTGGATGAGTATACAGGGACCGTCCAAACCATCCTCACGGTTCCGTACAGACTGGATGCCCTAGCCTTTTCTACTCTCCCCTTCCGCTTCCTTGCTGGTTCGTTTCTCGCTACCCCTACCGTAGTAATTGCGTCGATCCTTGCGTCGATCCTTGCGTCGATCCACCCTAACAACGCCGGCCAGTCTTAACGGAAGCCAATAGCACAGCACATACGCCCATTCCTGGTGAAAGCCTATCTGCTATAGTGCAACACATACATACGTCCATTCCTACTGAAAGCCTACCTGGTATTGCACAACACATGCGTCCATTCGAACTGAAAGCCAATAGCACAACACATAGACTGCACGAACAATTGTAGTGTACGGAGGCCAAAGGCATGACAAAGACTGCGCTGTCCGATGTCGTGACTGGACTAACCCATTTACAACTGGACCCACGCTTCGAGGACAAACCACTTGGGATTAGAGCAGGATGGACCGTTTCCGAAGTGTTAAACCATCTATTAATAGGCTGTCAAACTACATGAAGTCAGGGTGGGATCGTTTTCGAAGTGCATATGGAGGTTGCTACAGGGTTGGCCGGTATCCAGGTCTATCACTAGAAGGCTTTCCCGCCCCTCGTCCAAACCAAAAGGACCACCAGCTCCCGCTACAGTAAGGGTTCCCCAACAAGGCGGTTTGAGTAGCGCGGCACCCCGATATAAGACAGTCAAAATCGCTTGGCGCCACTGGAGAATTGCGCTCATAACCTGGTGTGAACAAGGCGACTTCCCTATATAAGGCGGTCATATTGCTCGGACATACCACCACCTTGCGCTCATAACCTGGAATGAATAAGGCAACTTCCCTATATAAGGCGGTCATATTGCTCATTATAGCAGACCACCGCCTTACTGGGGGGGGGGCTACTGTGTACTATATACGATACTTCCATACTACTGCTATGCCTGGTATAAGTGTGGCCAGCATCTCGCCCGCACGTTGTACCGATCCACCAGCAAAGGGCATACACACCAACACATGAGTACAAACCTGAAACAGCAAAGGTCATAACGAAGATGACCAATGTCAAGCGTACACGGCAGAAGATGTTGGAACTAGATTCTACCCTCGTATTTTTCCAAGCCACCACCCTTCCGCTGCAGTCATAAAATAACAAGTGAAAGATAGCCGTCTCGATAGGATGTCGCGCTAGTAACTCGTAACAGCAGTAGACTATACTTGTAACTGTCGTCAACCTCTGCGCGTTGATGGTCCGCGGACGCTTCAGGCAACAAAAAAGGGGCATATTTCTTGGCGGCGCGAGTCATCCCACGCTAACGGTGCAGCAGAAGGTTTTACGAATTTTCCGAGCTCCGAACGTGAGGAGCTAGCTCAACATCAACATCAACATCACCCTAAACATGACTTCGAAGGCATTTGTTCGCGTAACTCGACCACCAGTTCCATGCGCTAAAGCCCCAAAACATTAATTCGTAAAATCATCGTACTAACGGATAGTTCCACACTTGAAGAGCTCAACCGCACTATAGAGGTCAGAAACGTTTCGCCCAAAAACTGCAAAACCCTGCCGTGGGATGACGCGCCCCATCAACATCAGACCTTCGCGTTCGCTCGTAACTTGTGCGCTGCGTACTGCTCTCGACTATCGATTGGAGGTGGGCGGGTCGGTGTTCTCCCAATGCCACCGATATCGGGAAACTATTTGATTCCCCGTAGCCAAAATCAGACACGGCCAACGGGCGGCATTCCGGAAGTTGCTCGCAGCTCAAGTGAGATACTCAAACTCAGACCCGAACATCTTCTCCACAGTCTTGGAGTACCTATAATAAACAGGAGCGCAACGGGGTGGGGGGGGGGGGAGGAGGTACTATTAAAAGTGGAGCTCCTTGTGTTACCACGGAGGAGATTTTGGCGGTGATTTACTGTAATTTGGTAACAACCAAAACATCACGTACAACAACAGCAGCAGTAGCAACAACTGCATCCGAGTCGAACGCTAACATTGCACTTCGAGCGGAGCGTTGCTACATTTAGGTCGAACAGCAAGGTTCCATTCGAGCCGCGAGTTACATTTCTGTTGACCGTCACATTTCAGCCAAGCGCTACCTTAGGTCTTTGGGCCGAAAGATCCATTTTGAGCCGAGCATCACCTTGATCCTTTCAGAACTCATGTATAGCGACCAAAACCACTAAAACTGCAATATTATCAAGCGTCCACGAACAGCGTGCAAACAGCACGAGTATCACGATGCTGCACACGCGTGTCGCACGGCTCCTTACATTGCAGTCGGGACACATAGCCCCCACCCCAGCGGCCCCGGACGCTTCGTGTGCTCGATATCGTGTTGGTCAGTTTGTTAGACATCTTTCTCTCTCTGAAGCTCTAACGGGGTTAAAGCCGGGCGTTACATATATCACACCACGTTATTTAAGCGTCAAATTAGAGCCGAACGGACACACGAGGGAGCCAAGCGGAAGGCGTTCTCACTTTCCCAGGGCCCAGATGGGGTACACGTTGCGGTAAGCGGTGTAGGTGATGCCGGTGCTGCGGTTGAAGACGCCCGTGATGCCCTCCTGGGCCCAGTCGCCGCTGGGCAGCTGCATCTTGCTGAAAAGGTTCCGAGACAAAACAACATGCACCAACGGAGAACGGTTAACATGCCGCCTCTCCGAGCAAATAACAGATTGCAAAGATGAGTATCGACCTTTAAAATTGATCGAACCCACAGCTTGCGTATTTGAAACAATTTATAAAAAGGAACTGTTGCCGTAATTTTTTGTGTCTGCGTAAGTTGTTGGTGCTGTTGTCGTCTTTATTGATGTCATCTTCATATTTGTTTCTACACCGCGACAACCATGCTGATCAGTTGATTCTAAAAAAACTTTCAAGCCGCAATTTCCAAAATTAACGCCTGTGGAGACAGAGCGGATTCGATCTTCACTATTAATAGCGGTATACCTGGTCCAGCGGCCGGATACATCTCCAGCCCGCAAAATCACAAATAGGGCAGGACAGGTATAGGTGGCAATTCGAATACCCAGACCGCTGCGAGTACAATCCAGTCAACCGCGACGAAAGAGTCTAAATATACCAAACCGCAAAAATACGAGATGACAAGAAAAACGTAGAGCAAAATATAGGGAAAACATCAACCACGATACAGTGGCACTAACTGATCTCCCCGGTGACTTGCACAGGGACGGCAATCGCACAACAAACCCGCCTCATACTGTATCCTACTGTCCCGTTTACTGCTGTACGATCAACACAAAACGCCTTGAACATCTACCCCGGGTTTCGCATCACTGCCTCTCCTCTAGGACCGCGGTGGAACTGATCTAACCTAACCGAGCCGAATCCAACCGAACAGAACAAAACAGAACAGGACCTGCACTGAATCGAATCGAAAAAAAAACAAGCGGACCAGCTCTACAAGAGCAGAGCATTCAACCGGAATGTGAAGAAATGCCTCACCGAAGGAACAGAGAGCCGCGCCACAGCGCAAGCCTGACGTCCTCTCTGTCTTCCCACTGCTCTGACGCGATGAGCGCGAGCATCGCCCACCCGGTGTGGACCACCTATAGTATATTACGGCAACGGTAACGGTAACAGCCGATGTTATAACGACAACGGCTATAATAGTTATAGGTAAAAGTACTGATTACAAGGGCTCCGCGTCGCGGGCGGCTGACGCCGCCCGCAACGCTCGCGCAAGGAAGATTTCAACTAAATATGACGGGAGCATAAAGAGGAGGCCCATGAAGTAGTGCAACTAGCGATTTGACAATGCCAAGAGGTACTTGTGCGGAGTTGATTGCCCTGTCTGTACTGTGCTGTATGTTGGTCATGTCACGTTCTGATCGGCAGTACAGTAGTACGGGTGTAATTGGCGAAGAAAAAACGCGAAGAGGACCGAGATGGAGGACAAAATCAACGACGAAAGCAAAAAGACCAGTACACACACCTACTACCGGTACCTGGTACCTGGTACTTGGCCTAATACCTGCTACCTGGTGGTACTCTGTTCTAAACAAAGCACAGGGCTCCGCTCCGCGGGCGGCTGACGCCGCCCGCTACGCTCGCGCAAGGAAGAATGCAACTGAAACATTTAAAGGGGGCAGGAAGAAGAGGCCCGTGGTTATTTGGTGCGAACAGGGACGTGATAATGCCAAGAGGTGCTTGTGCACAGCTAATTGCCCTGCGCTGTGCTGGGTGCTTGTTCATGTCACGTTCTGAACGGCAGTACGTGTGATTTTTGCGGGGGGGGGGGGACATGGGGACCGAGAGAGGGCAATCAACTGAAAGAAGCAAAAGACGAGAACACAACACGTACATCATGGTACCTGGTACCTGTATCATACCCGGTACTACTGCTGTAAGTTCAAAAGAACGCACAGCGCCGCACGACACAACGCCGCTAAACGAAGGGCAAGGCACCGCACCGCACTATGCCGCGCTGCACTGCTGAGCTATACATAGCCGGGCTGACCTGAGCTGGGGGTGCATTGTATGTGATCCAACAACGTAATATGTACAAACTTATTAATAGTACCGGTACGTGGTATGATACTTCGAATGTTACTGGCATGTACGAACTAGTGAAAGTACCGCAAAAACGCAGCATGGCGAAGCACGGCAAAGCGCGGCACCGCACGGCGCTGCGCTCTGCTGAGCTAGCGCTGCGGTGCGCTGCTGAGCTGAGCTGCAGGGCACGGCAGGGCATCGCAGGGCACGGCACTGCACGGCGCTGCGCTGCTGAGCTATAGCACTGCGGTGGGGTGCTGGGCGGAGCTGAGCTGAGATGATGAGCCGAACCGAGATATCTGCTAGTATGGTGAAACTTCGTGCACGTACAAAACAAACGGTAGAAATCGAAGAAAAGCTTAAACTGGACCGTTCCGCAAGAAACGCACAGGCGGCAAATTAGCGGCAAATGGTAGGAAGTTCAACTCACTATTAACACTACACAAAAAGGAAGAAAAAACCGCGAAAAGGTTCAAAATCGTGTTGGCAGAAAAACCAAATTTGCAGGAAGCAGCTGAAAAGTCAAGAACCAACTGGCAAAACGCAGAAACAAAAAAAAAGAAGGCGGAACAAATCAAAGAAAAGCTGGACCTTCCCGCAAGTAATGGACGGAGGCGGTGTCGAAGTGGGACCCCCGGAGATGCCAGGGATGCACCAACCGAGCACTTTCAGCAAAAAGATCTAAGTAAGTCTATAACGGTGACGGCTATGACAGTGGCGGTTAACGTGACGATGACGGAAACGGGAACACCATCGACTATAACGTCAACGGCTATAACAGTGACGGTAACATAGCGATGACGGTAGCGGAAACGGGAAAATTAACTGTTACCAGGAATAGCGGTATTCGTTATACCTATGGCGGTGACGACAACAGTAGTAGCGGTGGCTACAAGAGCGAATAACGGTTACAACGGTAACCGCCATAGTGATGACCGTGACAGGAACGGCCATAACAATGACCGTGACAGCAACGGCGACCGTAGGTAACGGCAACGGTAACATTAGCGGCTATACCGGTAACGGTTACAACAGTGGCGTTGGCGGTAAACGTATCGATAACCGCAATGCCAACGGTAGCGGTAATATTGGCGGCTGTATACTCTCGCATCCGTATACAACGGCAGCTTGCGCTGCTGGAGTAGTAACGGGGACCGCCGGTAGGGACAGCTCGGGCTGTCGCTACCACGAGAACTGAAGGGCATGTCATCTAGTGCTGTATTGCGAATACAATTGAGTTAAATTGACACGCGACGTGTATGAAAGTACGTGCAAGTGTGGTGAGCTCAAGCTGTATTTTCCCCATCCGACGGAGGATAAAAAAAAATGACGGCTGTAACGGTAGCGGTTTTAGCTATAACAGTGATGGTAACGTGACGAGAACGGTAGTGATCATCACGGTATCACTAACAGTGGAGAACGGAAGCCGTTTTCCAATGATGGTAACATGGCCATAGCGGCGACGGGAACGGGAACGGAAAAGTCAACGAAAAGTCAACGGATGCTTGTGCTGTTCTCTAACCTCGACACGTGGTGGAAACCGAAATGAACTGTTCCATGAACAAAAATTGGAAAAACCCACATGTTGTGGTTGAGTTCCCTCTGCGTGATGGCCCGTCCTTGTCATCCTCTGAGGTGACAATTATGTCGCATACCGTGTAACACGCAAAACAACAAACGCCCTTGGGAGAATATGGAAGCTCGGTTTCTCGACAAAGTGATGAACGCATACGCTGATGGATGCGTCTATGGAGAAAGCGGTCGAGGTATTCCAGAGCCACCCTTACTGTTGTGCGTGCCTCGCTTTTTGTAACCTCTTTGAGAATTCACAGAGGAAAATTGGCGACGAAAATTGACGATGACGGCATCGGCCACTGCTTGGTTGGTGAGGATACGAGTGTTGTCCGAACAACAACAACGCAAAAGACTCGTACGGGACGGGTGCATCATGAAATAATTATCCTACTCGCACTACTGCGCGCCCACGCTACTGGTAGACGCTTCAAAATATCGCAATCGCCATGTATTGGTCGCTGAATCAATCAAGATATTACTTCGAAGTATAGTTTATCGGCTCGACAAGTCGTCCCAGGAGGGGTTTCGTAATTTATTCGTCTTTCACGGTAGGGGAAAAAAATACCGGCAGTTTTAAGCTACAAAATGTGATACCTGTACAGCAGTAGCACAAAATCTTCGCCAGAAAAAACGGTCTACAACCATGGTACTCGCTGAGCGTTGAAACAAATCCCAAGCGTTTTGGCACTCACTCGACCCATGACCCTTTTTTTTCCGCAACCAAAATATGCTGCAAAATATACCGGATATACGTAGTGCATATCACACCCACTCCTAGATGCATTTCACCGCCGATTTCCTCCGAAAAAAGAGGGGGACAAAACAAAAATCGCTGCTTTCGGAAGACCCCTTCGATATATTGTCCATAGACGCTTCGCTCGGCGTTTACACTCTACCGATGGTCGAGAAAATTGACATTGAAATTCGACATAAGTGTGTGTTATACACCGCCATATACGGGTACAGTGAGTACCCCGAGTTGAGAACCCCCCGTGACAAGCCGAAACAAGCGCCTTGCTCTTATCTGCAGCGGTAAATATATCCCAGTAGCTGTTAGTATAGGCGGGGGATGCCGATTTGAACGCTCTGAAGTCCTGAATGCTCTCATCCTGGGCGATCTTAAGTCGGGGTACCCGCTGTAGCTAGTTTGTCGTAGATCGTACGTAAAGGCGTAGAGGAGCAAGCTAAAGACAAAGACAAAGGAAGGGGACGGGAGGTAGGTGTGGGGTGCCCACCGTGCTGCCAGCTTGGCATCCGGAGTACTGAAGAGACTGCGGCGGTGTAGCTGCCGACAACACTTCGCATGGGTGATATGGACCACATGTTATACATGCCACATTAACGCGCGATCGTAGTATGGATATTTCCCACACATCTTGCAAGGACGAGAGCTTCGACGAGAATCTCGATCTAACAGCTGAGGTGTGCTTGTATTAATGAAAATGCAGCATCTGTACGAAACTTTCCGGGTAGCCTTTCTGTGTACAGCGTATACCGCCGTATACGGTACAAGTCAGCAACAGCGACAGCGACAGCTGTAGCAGCTTCATAGGCCATCTGTACGAAATGCTCCTTGGCGATTGTTCTGGGTCCTGCAACGTACACCGACGTGTACCGTACACAAGAGAGGCAGCAACGGCAGTAGCAATAGCAACAGCAAAATCAACAACAGGAGCAACAGCAATAACAACAGCAATAGCAATAGCAATAGCAAAACACAAGAAAAGGCAATAGCAGGGCAGGGGCTTTCCCATTTTATGTACGGCTTGTCGACAACACCAACACAAAAATGTAGCATCGCTGCTGCAGAAAAAACAAACACAACAGCAACAGGAAAAAACGTCACAAGGCCACACCCAACGACTGAGTACTGCGACAAAGGTCGAAAGAGGAGCATCGTCCACCCACCCCGCTGTTGTCGCCCCCAAGAGCAGGCACCGCTTCCGAGAGGGACTGTACCCCACTCTCACTCCACCCCTTGTCCACGCATGCCAGGTACGACTCGCCCCAGCCGCCGTTGCCGTTTTGAGCACTGCCAGAGGTTGTGTCGGGGGAGGGGGGTGGGGATGGGCGGAGGGTACTCGATTCACGCATGGCCGAAGTCGTATGATCATAGACCCTCGTACCCCCGCGATGCCAGAACGGAGCCGTCGGGTTTTCATGGTAGGGGAACGGGCACTACAGTATCAGTTTTCAAAACGTGAAGAGCTTCGAACGAAAGGAGGCGTGTATGGGGGAGGGGCGGCATCAGTTGTCAAAACGCGAAGGGATGTACTTCGTCTTCGGAAAATAAAGAAGGGTAGGGGGGAGGGGGAAGGGTTTACTCACAACAACAACAACAACAACAACAACAACAACAACAACAACAACAACAACAACAACAACGAAAAGTAAAGCATGCGGAAAAAACACAAATATTCTTGAGGACATGGGAAACGGAGGAAGGGCAGGGAGGGCGGGGAACACACCGGTGCCACATCAATGCCCTCCCGGGAACACCGACATCAATCCCAACTCCACACACCAACGCCAACACCAAATACCGGATAGACAGGCAGGCAGGCCGACAGGCAAGCAAGCAGGCGGGCAGACAGACACATAGACACAGACAGACAAGGCAGGCACGCAGACAGACACGGACAAGACAGACAGGCGCAGACAGACAGACAGACAGACAGACAGACAGACAGACAGACAGACAGACAGACAGACAGACAGAAGACAAACAAACAGACAGACAGACAGACAGACAGACAGACAGACAGACAGACAGACAGACGAATAGGCATGTAGACAGAAAGGCAGACACAGACAAACACACAAACAAACAACAACAAACAAACAAAAACAAACACTCAATCAAAGAGACAGACAGAAAGACAGACAGACAGACAAACAAACAGAAAGCAGCACCCTCAAATCGCTGTTACAACTCACGCCAAAAGGAAGTCGACCGCCTTGGTGATGGTGGGGCTCTCGCAAGGTTCCCCCGCCGACAGGAGGCCCTCCACTCCGAACCAAGTGCCTATACATAAAAGAGTAGACGAAGAAAATCATACCATATATATACATATTCATGAGAGAGAGCGAGGGCACGAAAAATCAAAATGGAACTGGATCAAAGCAGCTGTATTTTAGTCACGATTACCCTTCAAGTTTGACGTTTCACCTCTCATCGCCGCGGTAGGGTGGTTATCTGGCGTCGACGGCGGGTCCAAGTATGAAACCCCAAGCATGACACGTTACGCGTGTCATCTCAATGTTATGAAATAATAAAAATACACTGCAGCTTTCAGATCGAAGATTTTCGTCGAAGCTCATCTTTGCAAGCTGTGTGTGACACTCCGATCGCGCGTAATACTCGGTGTGTGTCCTCACAAAGGATATAGGTCGGCCATATACATACAGTGAATGACGCGCGGAAATCTAAACAGAGAGCCACTCACTCTAAAAAATACTGCAGCTACTATTAGTAGGTGCCGCCGACAACGTTTTCTGAAACCGCATTACACTCTGGCGTTGTCACGTGTCAGAAATGCTTGGCCCAGAAAATGCCAACACCTGACGCGGGATGACTCAACGGTGTCCCGAAATTTTACGAACCCCTCCGCACCCGAGGAGTTCTATGTATGTCCCACAGCCACAAACCTTATTATTGAGCATAGAATAAATCTGTGACCCTACCAACAACACCATGGCTTACGAAAGTTGGTGACGACGAACAAGTAACATTGAAAAAAAACACAACCGGTCTTCCCATTGATCCTTTCATTGAAAAAAAAAAAAAAAAAACACACACACACTACATTACACTACACTACACTGCACGACACGGCACGACATGACATGGCACGGCACGACACGACACGACACGACACGACACGACACGACACGACACGACACGACACGACACGACACGACACGACACGACACGACACGACACGACACGACACGACACGACACGACACTGCGAACAGCATGTGAGATCTTGGACGATTTCGCCGAACAAACTCGTCTTTGCAAGCTGTGTGATACTCCAGTCGCGCGTGTTACGGGGTGTGGTTGTCCCCATGAAGGACATAGGTCGGCAAACCCCCTTTGTACCAGCTTATACAAGAGTCAACCGGGTGATACTGTGATATTGGATATTGGGTAGTTTGATAGTGTACTTGCGGAACCTCGTCTGTGAAAACAACAGTTTGGCCAAAAAGTGGCATCCATACAGGTAAAAACGGTGCCTGGTATACGTTAATCCCCAGTTTCATATTTAAAAAGGCGTCACCCTTTATCTACCCTTCACCATTTCACCCTTCATCTACCCTTTGCCATTCAAACAACGCATCACCCTTCGTATTTCCCGTTTCGCACATCATCGATGCTTCAAATCCGTTCTCCCCCGCAAACAGATGAAACAGGACAAGAGCGAAGTATTAACCCTAAAATACAACGAAAACAACCGACACAAAAGTGGCTCGCTCACCGTACGTGAAGCAGACGCCCCAGCTACCGTACCAGCTGCCATCGGGACGCTGGATGGAGCGGATGAACCTTCGACCGTTGTCCAAGGACCTGCACGAGTCCAACCGAACCGGATCGATGAGGCGGCGATTAAATACATCGGTTCGAGCGGAAAAATTAGTACGTCAGTATCTTTGGTAATGTAATTAATCCTCCGGTGAATGGGTAAAAATAAACTTGAGCTCAACACGCTTCCACGAACGTGCCGTGTCGGTTTAATCCCGTCGCCGAAACAACCGTGCTGCCGTGGCGACTAAAAGCGCGAGCTGCGGCGACTTCCGGCGGTTGCGGCAACAGCAGCGCAAGCTCCCGGTCCGGGCAGTGAGAGAAATATGCCAATCGGATCGGGTGGCGCAATTTTTCCACCGCCAATCGGTTCGGGCGGTGGAAAAATGGCGCTGACCGGTTGGGGCGGTGAAAATATTACGACAATCGGTTCCGGTGGTGAAATAATTGCGCCGATCGGTCCCGGCGGTGAAACAATTGCACCGATCGGTTCCGATCGGTTCGGGTTGTAGCAGAGTTGCGTCGATCGGTTCGGAAGGCGAAAGGATTGCACCAATCGCTTCGGGCGGTGAAAGCATTGCGCCCATCGATTCCGGCTGTGAAACACTTGAGCCAATCGGTTCCGATCGGTTCGGGAGGTGACAAAATTACGCCAACCAGTTCGGAACGTAAAAGGATTGCAGCGCCAATCAGTTTCGGCGGTGGGATAATTAAGTCAATCGGTCCAATCGGTCCTGGTCGCGACAGAGTTGCGCCAATCGGTTCGGGTGGTAACAGAGTTACCCCAATCGATTCGGGCGCTGAAAGGATTGCACAAATCGGTTCGAGCGGTGAAAACAATGCGACCATTGATTCGAGCGGTGAAAGTATTACGCCAATTGATTCGAGCGGTACTAGTATTGCACTATTAACAATCGGCTCGGGCCGTGAAATAATTGCGCCAATCGGTTCCAAACGGTTCGGGTGGTGACAGAGTTTCGCAAATCGGTTCGGACGGTCAAAGGATATCAATATGTTCGAGAGGTAAAAGTATTGCGACAACTAGTTCGGGCTGTGAAATTCGGGCGCCAACCGGTTCCGGCGCTAAAGCTGTTGTCGGTTGCGATCGGTTCGAGTGGTCGTCAGAGTTGCACCAATCGGTTCGCAAGGCGAAATAATTGCGCCAATCCGTTCGGGCGATGAAAGGATTGCGACGATCTGTTCGAGCCGTGAAATTACTGCGACAATCGGTTTGAGAGGTGAAAGCATTGCGCCAATGAGTTCCGGGGGTGAAATAATTGCGCCAATCGGTTTCAATCGGTTTGGGTGGAGAAAGAGTTACGCCAATCAGTTCGGGCGGTGCACGGATTGCACCAATCGGTTCGGGTGGTGAAAGGATCGCGACAATCGGTTCGAGCGGTGAATGTATTGCGATAATCGGTTCGGGCGATGAAAAACATGCGCCAATCAATTCCAATCGGTTTGGATGGTGAAAGGATTGCCCCCATCGGTGCAGGCGGTGACAGAGTTACGCCAATCGGTTCGGGCGGTGAAAATAATGCGCCAATCAGTTCGGTCTCCCTCTCTAACCCCCCCCGCTCCCCTCGCTTCCCCTCTCCCCTCCCCCCGCTCCCCCCCTCACCCATTCCCCTCTCCACCCGCCAATCACCTTCTGATCTCGGCCGCACGGTGGTCAGGGTAGACCTCGGTGAAAGCCTTGAGGGCCGTCATGGCCGAACAGGAGCACTCGGCGTAGGAGTAGTCGATCATGATGTCTCCGAACGTTTCCGAGGGATTAAGGCATTCGTACCTGGCATAGGGAAGAGGGGTGTAACCATCGTACCACGCATGGCCGTAGTCGATAGGATCATAGACGGGGGGGGGGGGGGGTACTCATTTGTTGCTTGTCTTCGCCGTTTGACCATATTGACCACGCATCCCTTTCGAGACGGAGCACCGTTCCTACTCCTAATAGAGACACCTCCAACATTTGGGCGTTCAGTACGTCTCTTCCATAAACCACATGAAACTGTTTGTTATGCTCATTTCCTTCCTCTGTGGCCGTCTGTGACCACCATCTGTCTCCTAGTCTCCTAGTAGAGGACCATGGGGGTGGGGGTGAAATCATTATCAAGCTGGTCGTAGTCTGTCAGACGATTGGCCCTTGTAGCCCTACAATGTCGGGACGAAGCAACTCAGACTTTCACCTACCAGGCAGACATTGCGTGCGCCAAGCGCGAAGCACCTGCCGCGTGTTCGGCAAGTGGCACAACGTGTGATCTAGCATGGGTGGGGGGGCGGGGGGGGGGAGGGGGGGGGGGGGGGGGGACTCATTTGTTGCTCACCTCAAGTCATGCGACCATTGACCATGCATCCCTATCGAGAAGTGGGGTTGTTCTTACTCCTACTCTAGAGACACCTGCTAGAGACACCTGGTGGAAAATAAATTATGAGCAATAGAGGCTCCGTCCCAGGGCTTTTCACCGGTCGTGACCCGACCCGCCAGGAAAAATTCAAAACCTTGCGGGTCGAGTCGGGTCGGGTAGCGTCGGTCGGGTCGCGTCGGATCGGGTCGCGTCGGGTCGGGTCGGGTCGCGTCGGGTCGGGTCAGAAGGACTTCAAATCCCACGAGTCGGATTGGGCCATCCTTATCCGATTCGACCCGCGAGACGTGATGCGACCCATGAAAAGCCCTGTTCCTTTCCAGCCTGGCGTGTCCGGATCAATCTCCGTGTCTCGTGTCTCATCTCCCAAAAATCAAAACTACGTAAAAACCAGATCGTTTTGTATGCGACCATATTCTGCCTGTATCGTGTTCAATCTTTTCTGCTTCCCACAAACCCACACAAGTTGAAAACAAGTTACGCATGTACCAGCGCGAGTTCCTGACAACAGCTATAGCATAGGTTAACACGTGCTACAAGGTACACGACAAGAACACTCATAATAAAATCAGATACAAGAGTCAGACCATTCCGACCCCCCCGCGCGCCCAATCTACGGCGCTTCGCGCTTGCTTGGTGCGACGTCCACCTGATCGGCGAAAACTCGACGTACTCCGTCCCAACATTGTAGGGAAGCGAGGGTCAGTGGTCAGGCTACGGCTATACATGAAATTAGTGCACCCCCCCCCCCCCCCCAATCTACAATTCCCTCACCAGCGGAAACCCCTGGTGTTCTCGTAAGTGGCCCAGCCACCGTCTCTATTCTGGTAAGAGAGAAGAATGTTTACGGCGTCGAACAGCCGCTGTGTTCCGATCGGGGGCAGAGAACTGTCCGCCACGACAAAAGATAACGCCCGCAGCGCCAGAACTCCCTGACGGGGGAGGCGGGGGGGGGAATGCACCGGTAACATATTTCGGAATTCATTTTTCGCATTCCATGTACTCATATTTTTGATTGGCGAGATCAACCGATGGAAAGGCAGGGGGGAATACTCGATGGATGGTAGAGCATTGCATGCGCATCGTTTGATCGTGATATGAATACTCGATGGATGGTAGAGCATGGTATGCGCATCGTTTGATCGTGATATGAACGACATACATGGCATGATACCAGTACTATTCATGGTAGCTCGGACATGAGAAATGCCGAGATAGAGTGAAAAACGCGGCCTGAAGGTGGGCATTAGTAAGAACGCAACACAAGGCTTGTTGCAGCTTCACGGCGTCAGTCGGCACGGGCGGTCGTAACATCGATAGCAGCCTCATCATGAAAAACGCAGAGCTATCACGTAAAAACTGGCGCTTGAACGCTGTGTAACTTCGCCGCATCAGTCGGCATCGACGATGACAACACTGCCGTTGTTCTCCCGAATATGTACATGAACGAAAAAGTACCCCCAAAAAGAGTGCTGCAGGGCTTCAACGCGACTCGTGAAACAACGCTCATTCGCCGCTCATACAGCGCTCATACAGTGCGCATACAACGATCATAGAATGCTCCTACACAATCAAACAGCACTCACACAACGCTCATAAGCGCGCATAAAACGACTATACAATGACCATACAACGTTCACACAGAATCCATACAGCACTTATGCAGTGATTATACAACGCTCGTACAAATCGCTTTAAACGCTCATACAGCTCTCACACAACGCTCACACAACGCGAATATAAAGCTCACACAACGATCGCCCAGCACGCTCATATAGTGCGCATACAACGTTCACACAACGATCACCCAGCACGCTCGTGCAGTGCGCATTCAACTCTCACACAACGATCATACAGCGCTCATAGAGCACACAACGTTCATACAAAGCGCATACATCGCTCATAAAACGTTCGCACAGCCCTCATACAACGGTCATACATTGCTGATATCGCCGGACGCCGGATAGCGCTGGTGACAGCAACAGCAACAGCAACATACGTTGGTGCGCTCTGTCGATGGCGACATCAATCTCTCGCCAGAAGCACTCCCCTAACCCCGTCCCCATCAGTGTGGTATCGTGATGGTGCCTGCCTGCGTAGCTCTTGAGTTGCTCTCCGCCCCCAATACTATGATTGTCCAAGATTCTCAACTGAAACGAGGCGTCCGAACTGAAAAAAGAGTCCAAAATGTTGAAACAAAAAAAAAGCCCAAGTTGCGTTTTACAACCAACCTTGTTCGTGCTGTTACTACTATTCATAGTCCATCGGGATTGTTGATCGGGCGTACACGTGATACAACTTTCTTGATCGTCTTTTCTACGGTGAGGTGTAGCGCTCTTTGTTTTGAGGAACACGATTAAAAACAAAAACACAGGCACTCCGTATACCGTAGCACGGTCTGTTGTAGCTCACAACAAGCGTAAGGAGAAGGCCATCAATGACGCGTGCTACCACAGAGGTAGCACTTTGCGGCTGAAATGGTTTCTGAATGACGGGGAGCCTTAACCCATAACCATCGGAAAAAAAAAAGAATAATGGGCCATTTTGTTTTGCATGATGATTCTCGTCGTGTATCGGGGCCATGAGATTGTTCATCCGGTATCAAGGCAGTTTTATTCTTCTCCAAAAATCAGTTTTTGGGAGACGTCTTGGGAAAGGTCTTGGGAGAGGTCTTAAGCTCCCCAATTGAGGGGTAGTATTAGAAAAAAAGTGGTGCACCTCTATCGTAGTCCAATACTATAACCAGATATAACATTCCCAAAGGGTTAATTCGTGTACAGTCACCAGCACCAACACAACATAACAAAAACAAGGCAGAAAAAAAGTAACCGCACCTTCAGCCCCTCCCCGGTGCAGTCCGAGATGGGCCACCCGTGCGCAGCCGTCGAAAACGGCCACCCTCCCTGCAGGGCAGCACAAGATAGGACAGGTGAGGACGTGACAGCAGCACGGAGTGAACAAAAACCGTCATCAGCAAAGCTCCAAAATCGCAATCAAACTCGAAACCAAACATGAAAACAAACTTTAAAAAACCAACATCAACAGCAACATCCAAAACTCGCAATTTTAAAAGATCAAAATTGAAACTCAACATTCACGAACCAAAAATCAAAATCCAACATTGTAACACGAAAACAATCATGCGGAAGACAGCCCACCTTGGAGATGTGCCGGAAGTACTTGTGCCGCTCCCGCTCGTCGGTCTTGATCTGCGTCGCCTCCAGGTAGCGCCAAATCTTCTTAGAGCTCTCGGGAAACTCGCTACACATTCCCGATTCCGATAAGGCCTGCACGAAGAAAATCAAAATGGCCAACCCACGACGGATAAGAAACCACGATCCACGCGCCATGACCCCAAGATTTTTCAGCAAACCGTGGAAAAAGCGGGCACGCAGAAATCCAGGTAAAGTCCTGGATACGGATGATAAACGGTCTCCGCCGACGCCGAACAAAGAGCGACCACCCCTCTCCCTATGGAAGTCTGTATAGACACTGTCCTATATCAGCTTCGACAAAATGGTTTGCATAGCATGACTTGGCCTCTAACCCCGACAGCGCCCGTGCTCCACCGTGATTGTCAACAACTGCTAATAGGTAAACCTACGCCATGGCACTTGTTGATCGGGTTCCACGTTCCTTTCCATGCCAAGGCAGTTTATGGGTGGAGCATATAGCTCCACCCTCAGAAATCGTAGGCGTATCATTACAATATTGCCAACAAAAAAAAGCGCCTTTGCCGGTCTCAACACACCAAAAAATAAAAAAAGGGTCCAAAAGTGCCAAATACTTTATAGCTATATAGGGAGTTTAGCCCTTTTTTTTCCCCATTTTTTACCAATCACGAGAAGGCGTCGACCCAACCCTAACAATAACCCTAACGCTAACCCTAAACCTAAACCTAATGTCAACCCTAAACCAGGCTAAGGCTCCGACCCGCGCACGGTGTTTGGACAATCTGACAAAAATGTGCGGACCGCTTGAAAAATCTAAAACACATTTGTTTCTTTACCTGGTACGTTTTGCGGATTGAGACCACCGAAAAAAAGGCTACTGACAAAAAACACGACATCTTGAGCAACGCTTGAAACCTTATGGCGGCACCAACCTGGAGCGGCCTTAACCGTTAAGACAAGTAGTACACGAGCGGTACACGAGTAGTACACGAGTAGTACCCGAGTAGCACACGACTAGTACACGACTAGTACACGACTAATACACGAGTAGTACACGAGTAGTACACGTGTAGTACCCGGGTAGTACCCGAGTAATACCCGAGTAGTACACGAGTAGTACCCGAGTAATACCCGAGTAGTACACGAGTTGTACACGAGTAGTACACGAGTAGTACACTAGTAGTACACGAGTAGTACACAAGTAGTACCCGAGTAGTACACGAACAGTACACGAGTTGTACCCGAGTGTACCCGAGTTGTACCCGAGTATACCAGGTATGACAGGGTTTGGTGTAGCGCTCGACGCTGAGCTCAATCTCAAAGTCCAAATGCCTTCTTAGCGTCGCCCAAACAGTGAGCGTGGCGTTCTCATTAGGTTTATTTTCGTTCGTGGGCCCGTACTTAAGCGTAGCACGCGCCGGGTGGGCTGGTGTTGTGGTCACCTGCACGGCGAAAGATGTGTCCCAGTTCTGGCTCCCGTTGTACCCCTGCATCTTCATGCCGTCCTCCGCCACCCAAAGGTAGTCGTCCACTCGCTGGAGGTGCCGCTGGAAACCCTCAAAGGAGGCGTCTTTGCCGCCATCCACCCACGCGCTGCAAAATAACGAAGTGAGGGACACAAAAAAGAAATAAAAAACAAATGAAAACGTTGACGACAAAGACGACAACGGTATAAAAAAAACACAAGGCAACAAAAAAAAACGTGGAACGAAGTCGTGAAGAGAAAAAAAACGTTACGTTGCGTGCAGTAAACAAAACGTGAAAAAAATGTGGTGGGAACAACACAGCGGGGGTGGCGGTAGAGACATGCACTGCCAGGGTATACGAAGAAAGACCGGAACACCATTCGTGGAGGTGCCGCTGGAAACTCCCAATGGAGGCGTCTTTGCCCGCCATCCACCCAGCACCGCAGAAGAACGACCGAATAACGGAACGGCAGCATATCGATATTGCCATTATCGAACATACAGGGGGTAACCCCGATTTAAGAGCACCCTGCGACAAGCCGAAACAGGCGCTCTTAACTACGCATTGCTCTTATCTGTAGTGGCCAATACATGGCTTTTGGTATGGCGGGGCATGCCGATATGACCGCTCTTAAGTCCAGAATGCTCTTATCCTGGGCGCTCTTACATCAGGGTACCCGCTGCTGTATCGATAACATGTTATCGTTATCGATTAAACGGAATACATATAAAAAATATCGAAACAATTCGTTATCGTTATTATATCGATCGTACCGAAAATCATGACAGTAGTATCGAAAACGCTGTGCTTACGTGACGATGTGGAAGGCCTTGTTCACGCGGGCCCTATACAAACGAAGTTCGTCTGTTTGTCTTCCGCCCGCATGTACTCCATCGCTAGTGGGAAATATATGGCTTTTAGCATGGCGGGACATGCCGATTTGACCGCTCTTAAATCCCGAATGCTCTTATCTCGGGTTCTCTTAAATCGGGATACCTATACTGTATCGACAACGTGTCATCGTTATCGACTATTATATGGACTAAATTTCGAAAATATCGAAAATAAAGTGTTACCGTTATTATATCGGTCGTACCAATAATCATTACAGCAGCAGTATCGAAAACGTTGTGCTTACGTGACGATGTGGAAGGCCTTGTTCACTGGTCCAATACAGACGAAGTTCGTCTGTTCGTCTTCCGCCCTCATGTACTCCATCGCAAACTGCGACCCCTTCTCTCGAAGCCACCTGGAAGCAGACAAACACCGGTTAAAAGCCGTCCAAGACATGGAGAATTTCAGACATGTTAATAGCCACACCATTCACGCACTGCTACTAAATTAAAATAGTGATTCGACAAATGGAGAAATTCAGAAACGCAACCTCAAACGTTCGAAAAACGCACAATTTTACAAATACGGAGCATCGCATCTTTTTTTTTAAACATGTGTCTATTATTTAATCTTACTTGTACTTTCCAGCGTGTTGACAAAAGCCGCGGTCATAGGTGGCGTCCCTTCTCCCCCCCGATACATGCCTTCTTTTATCGCGCAGAGGGTTCAGCGTTCCCAACGCTCGCCAGTTTTCATCTAATCCTAACCCTAACCTTAACCCTAACCTTAACCCTAAATATACTGGTATCACCCAAGATAACCACCCTCCGGGGTGAATTTTGAGCCGATTTTCTCCAACAAGGGGAGCACACACCACCACCACCACCACAACAACAACAACAACAACATCAGCAACAGCAACAGCAACAGCAACAGCAACAGCAACAGCAACAGCAACAGCAACAGCAACAGCAACAGCAACAGCAACAGCAACAGCAACAGCAACAGCAACAGCAACAACAACAACAACAACAACAACAACAACAACAACAACAACAACAACAACAACAACAACAACAACAACAATTGCTTTATCTTGGGTGATATATGCATATATATATATTCGGGTCAGGGATCGGGTGGGGTCAGGAGGTTTCCAAGTATCACGGGTCAGGTCAGGTCATGTCGGGTCGGGACACCCTCATCCGGCTCGACCCGCGACAAGTGAACCTGGCCCGTGCTACTATCGGGGTATTAAAGGTATACCACTCTTGGGCTGAAATATTTTGTGGATGACGGAGCTCCTTCACCCCAAATGGTCGGAATGTCAATCTTGTTATGCGATATTTTCGCTGTATACTCAAGTTAAGGCCATGAACTTCGTCGTCGACTTGCCCTGATATTTGTTTCTCAGGGTTAGGGTTAGGGCGAGGTGACCGGTCACCCCGGTGGCGTGTCAGGTTATCCTCGAGCCTGGTATAGGTCAGTTTCGTGAGTTCGAGCCTCGCCGAGTGCATACTCGTATAAATTCGTTGGGACTTTTTCTTGTGCACAAATTGACTTGCGGAAAGCGCGAGCAGAGCGTGGGTTAGCAACAACGCTCGATGAAAAATCGACGAGCAGTGGGATTGCTGAACCCTATGCGCGATAAAAATTGAAGGCAAGAACCGGGGGGAAGAAGGGACGACACCTGTGACCACGGCTTGTCCAGAAGCTGGAATGTGGAAGTGTGAGAGAAAAAAAAAATAAATATATATATATATATAGCGCTCCTCATGCGAGCGGCCGCAGAAAAAGAAGGGTGCACCTCTAAGTCAACCCACGCTAAGGGGTGCAGAAGGCGTTACTGAGTTCCTAAAATGAGCTCAACATCATCACCACCCAAAACACAACTTCGAAGGCTTTGGTTCGCGCCACCGGACCAAGATTGGTATGCGCTATTACCACGCTAAAGGGTGCAGCAGATTCCAAGATTTTTCTGAGCTCCTAGCATGAGGAGCTCAAGCAATATTTCAACATCATCATCACCCGGAACACGATTCGAAGGCATTGGTTCGCGCCAGCCGACCGAGGTTGCTACCAGCATGCGTATTCATCGTCCCAATACAAAGATGCTCGGACAATTATTACACTAACCGATGCTTCCACGCTTGGGGGGCTCAACCAATCAGAACGTCAGAAAATATTTGGCCCAAAAAGTGCGAAACACCTACCGCACTATAGAGGTATGACTCTTGCGTGATACGCAAAGTGCGATAATAGCTATAATAACACCGTTCAAACAATCGCCGTTCGAAACCGAAGTGCAGAAATTCAGAAATACTTCGCACAACTTTCGAAACGTTGTCCCAAACAGCGTTTACACAAAAAACATAGACGCGTGCTACAATAGTGGCGCGCCACTTTTTTTCTAATACTACTTCTCATTTTAGGAGTTTAAGACATTTCCCTCCCAAAAACTGAATACGTAAGGGGAAACTAAAACTGCTATCATAACCGGATGAAAAATCCCATGGTCTTGGTTGGTACGTAACACAACGAGAATTATCCAATACCGAAAAAAATGGCCAATTATTTTTTTTTTTCCCGACGATAGTATTAGTAGGTTAAGGAGCCCCGTCATTCAGAAGCAGTTTCAGACGAAAAGTGCCACCACCTCTGCCGTAGCATGCACAACTTTTTTTCACAAGTATAACATGAAAAACGCCGTTCAAATAGCGCCCGAAAAGATTAAAACGGTATACCTTACAAAGACATCCCACGGTAACGCTCCTGGTAACGTTCCTGGTAATGCTCCGGGTAATGTTCGGGTTCAGCTTTTCAAGTGTAGATTTGTCGGTTAGCATGATAATCTTAGCCCTTTAGAGCCCCCGAACCCCTCCCTATACTAAATTCAAGTAATTTGTCCCCAAAAACGGGTTTCCAGTTGTAAAGGGGTTAAACGCGTATTTGTTTCAGAAGTACTGCTGTGTACGTAGTGCATACAAGTGCTGGTCGGGTTGCGCGAGCGAATGTTATCTTCGAAGTCATGCCTCGGGTCATGATGGATGGTGGATGATGGATGATGATGTTGATATTCACCTCACGATAAGCGCTCAGAAATTTCTTAGAATCTGCTGCACTCCTAGCGTGGAATGACTCATAGGTCCTGTATATGGTTGATTAGGTGGGGTTATTGGCGGGTAAATTGGCAGTATGACATTTCTGCTTTCCGGAAGGATATTCGATTTACAACGGAACGTCATCTACTGTTGTACGCTATATTGTTGGTGGGCAAATGTATAATAATAAAAGTAATGACAACAAGCGTCTATAGTTTTGAGGGTTGGTGTTTGATTGGCTGGTCGGTGTTTGATTGACTGATGACTGATTAGGCTGAACTTTAATGGTTCTACGGTTGGTAACTTGATGATAGATTGGCCGGTGATTTGATTGCCTGGCGGTTGGTTGGCTGATCGATTTATTGGTTGGTGCAGAAGTGGCGGACGATTGATTGGGTGGTTATACTGGTGGATGAAATATTGGCCGATGATTATTTGGGTTGGTGATTCTTGACTGATTGGCTGACTACTGGGTTGTCGATGCTCGTTGGTGATTGATTGGTTGATTGATTGATTGATTGTTTGATTCATTGATTGATTGATTGGCTGAGTGAGTGGTTTATTCTTCGCTGGTTGACGATCGAGCGGATGATCGGTTGAACTCGTGATTAATTGACGCCTGGTTGATTGGGTGGGCAATGCTTAGATGGTTGGGTCATTTTGTGATTAAGAATCTAGTAGTTGATATATTGGCGGAATGGTGATTGATTGGTTGTAGCACTGATGGATCCGGCTGGTGAACCATCCGGCCCACCAGCTTTTATATATGCTGACCTCACAGCCAGATGGAAAGGACACCAGGAAACAAAAGAAAGACCGAAACACAAAGTATGCAAACACGGCGCATGAACAACAAGCGCTGCGATGTACTACAAAACCATGACGTACTATACACTACACTTTGTACAACGACAAAACAAACTATAAGCGCGTTCTTATCGTGGCGCGAGCATGCAGCACACGGCAGTGCAACCTATGCGCGTGTCTTGCATCGGAGCTCAACAGCAAAATCGCCGTCAGCTAATGTGCGATTTGCCGTAGCCCGGGTTGCTGTCGTGTAAAGGACGCTGCAATCGTCGGTTTTATTCGTCAATTTTTCCCTATACTGAAACCAAGATAAAGCAAGCCCCGAAAGCGGCAACACACTGACTTCGGGCACTGTATGCTACACTAGCACACTCTTTCGTGTTGTACTGTAGTACATTTGAAAAAAAAAAAGTTACACTTCAGCTGTAAAAGCGGAGTTTTAATCAAAACTCATACGTGCAAGCTGCGTGTGATACTTCGATATTTCTACCGGTATACTTCCTCTGTCCCATAGTCTGTGCCGTTAAGGGCGCTCAGTCGCTAGGGTACTTACACGTTGACGTTTAGCCTTTGGTTGGGTGCGTTAGAAAGGCAAAACACATACACAGCTGACTAAAACATAATGAAAAAAACAAACGAAGACCGTGTTGTACACTGAAGGTAGGTCAAAGTATGCCCATTTTGGTCCTTTTGTGAGAATATTTTCGAGAACATTTATGAGAATTTTTATGAGCATTCTTGTAACAATTCGTGACTACCACCCCAAGCCTACCCCACACACACTACAAACCATGGATACGCCCCCAAGTACCCCCCCACCTCGCCCCAAGGGCGGCGAGCTTTCAGTGGTGCGCCGCATATTGCAATTGTAGTGGAGGTTGCGCTGGCTATTCCGCCGGGCAAGGTGAGGATTCCCATCGAGTCCCAGCGACAGCGAGGACGACTAATCGACATTTTTCTGTTTTTGCCCCGCAATTGTCTGGGTTTCAGTGTTGGCCCCTCAAGTGTCTTGGTTTCAATGTGGAACCAAAAGTGACTTAGTTTTAGTGTGGGGTCACTATTATACTCGTTTGAGTATGGGGGGACGCGGCATGGATCGTTGAGTAGAGGGGGGGGGTTGGGTTCGGGCCCTACTACTGTTGTTTTTTGCCCCGCAAGTGTCTTGGTTTTAGTGTGGGACCCCAAGTGTCTTGGTTTTAGTGTGGTACCTCAAGTGTTTTGATTTTAATGTGGGACCCCAAGTGTTTTGGTTTTAGTATAGGACCTCGAGTGTCTTGATTTTAGTGGGGGGTCACTATTATACTGGTTTTAGCATGGGGGGCGCGTTATGGATGGTTGAGTATAGGGGGGGTTAGCTGTAGGGTTGGCGATAATTCTTGGATTTGGGGGGGGGGGAGTTACGCTAAGTGCCCCACCACCCCCCGCCGTGGAAAGGGGCAACGTATGGCCGTTTTGGGGCCAACTCAATGTTTTCCGGCCATCCGGCCGCATGATTCAAGCACCAGCTGGAAAAAAAAAAGAAGGGTTTTCTTGCTCAAAAAACGCCGGAGAATTCAACAAGAAAAAAACGGAAAACAGATCGGACACCCTTAAGGGGGCGCAAAAACATAACGGTACAGACTTATGGGACAGGGGAAGTACCATACCATGTACTATATACTCCGGAGTATATAATACCAAGCTAGTTCGAAGGAGAGTCGCCGACCTATAGTCTATCCTTAATGAGGACGCACACCCAGTAATACGCGCGATCGCAATATCACACACAGCTTGCAAAGATGAGTTTCGACGAAATCTTTAATGTTCGATCTTACAGCTGGAGTGTATTTAAATATATATAACAATACCACTAGCAGTATATACCAGGTACTCATTGCTTTATTTTGCAAATCAGTTTTACTTTCCAGCTCAACTCGCATGATGAGAGGATTTACCCTCAGTCTAACTTCTGAACAAGCCGTGCCGTGGTCACAGGTGTCTTCCCTTCTGCCCCCCGGTACGTGCCTTCATTTTTTGCGCGCATAGGGTTCAACATTTCCACTTTTCAGCTTTTTATGCTCGTTGATTTTCATCGATTTTTGCAGCATACGAGGTGCTGAACTAAACGCTACCTGGTATTACAATGGTACCAGTACCAGTACCACCATTGTATTACACCAACTATACCAGTATATCACACCTTTTACTATGAATAACTTTGTACACTAAAATACCGTTCTGTACAACGTACTATTAATAAAAACTATCAGGTACTGGCATACCATACTATATAAAAAAATGGATCAACTCCTGAGAGCGCCTAGCAGCGTGGGTAGGTGCAATTCGACGCGAGTCGACGAGGGAAGAAAAATGCTTATTTTTCATCGCGATAAAAACGAAGGCACGCATCATAGCGTAGTGGGGAGGCGGCAGGAGGGCCCGCTATGTGACCCCGGGTCTGAGTTACTACTGGGAGGGAGGGAGGGCGAAAGCTGTGCAAGGATAATAAACGGAATGAAGAAAGAAAAAAAAAAAAGTACCCTTACCATCCACTAGCATCGCATCAAACACGATTGCTACGATTATGTTCGTTGCTCTCGAAAACCCCATACCTCCCTCCACCCAACCTTAATACCTGAGGTGAAAAGCAGGAAAAGCAGGTGAATATCCTACATTGGCGCTGCACTACAATGATGTTCGGCAGCGCTCGTCACCTGAAAGGTCCCACGCAAAAGCACCGCTCGTAGACAGCCAGAACGTTTTGAAGACAGCGCATAGCCGGGTGCACTTCCGAGTACGCGTCCATGGGGCAAACACTGTGCCGATGGGCATTCCAGTCCACCTGCCATACACAAAAAATGCGCAGAAAAAAATAGAATAATAAGCATTCGCCGCTGACAAGCATGCCATACTCTTAGTCTTATAATTAAGCCCCGTCCTAACGAACACAAAAAAAAATGTCACGAATCGTGACAAGAACAAAAGAAAAAAAAAAAAGTGACACTTTCCGCAAATCGGGATATGTTATTAATCAGGAATCCGGACCATTGAATCATTCGACATTTTTCGCACAACAAGAAAAAAACGGTCGGTCAGGATGTCTGACCAAACAAGAAGAAAAAAGAAAAGGTGATTTCTTGTTATTTTGAAGGTGACAATTCAGAATTTCAAAACTGTCAAAATGTCAGGTATCGTGACATTTAGACTCGTGTTATTATAAAACTGAAAATACACTCCAGCTGTGAGATCGAGGATTTTGTCGAAACTCATATTTGCAAGCTGTGCTATATAATGTGCTATTGTACTTCGAAGTATGTCATATACGGTCGCCCCGGCGGCGTATCAGGTTATCCTCGAGCCTGGTATAGGTCAGTTTCGTGAGTTCGAATCCCCCCGAAGTGCATTCTTATATAAATTCGTTGGGACTTTTTCTTGCGCACAAATTGACTTGCGGAAAGCGCGAGAGCGTGAGTTAGCAACAACACTCGATGAAAAACCGACGAGCGGTGGGATTGCTGAACCCTTGTATGCGCGATGAAAAATTGAAGGCAAGAACCGGGGGGGAAGAAGGGACGACCGACACCTGTGACCACGGCTTTCGTCCAGAAGCTGGAAAGTAGATGTGTGCGAAAAACAAAAAACAAAAAACAAGAAATAAAAATAAAAAAAACTACCAGGTATCAAACAAACGGTGGAAGAGGTGGTGGACCCATGTTTTTCGGCGGTTCCTCGCTTGTTGAAACGACGCGTGCTACGACAGAGAGAGGTAGCAGTTTTTGTCGAAAAAGGTCTCTCTTTCAATGACACCCAAAATCGTCGGCAGAAAAAAATAATAATAATAGGCCATATTTTTTTTCCCATACTTCTCTCGTCGTGTATCTATGCCATGGGATTTTTTCATCCGGCATACGATGTATGTAGCAATTTTTTTTTCTTGTTGTCTCCAAATCAGTTTTTTTTCGGAGGGACATGTCTTGAGCTCCCGAATTGAGAAGTAGTACGAGTATTAGAAAAAAAAAAACAATGGTTGGTGAACCTCTGTCGTAGAACGCGTCTTGTTTTTTTTCTATATCTCCACCTAAGAACGGATTCGGACAAAAAAAAAATCGCTACCAGTATACTAAGTATTATGTACCGACGAAAATTCTAATGGCCTAGGAATGTATCGCACAACGAAAAACCCATTCCTGAAAAAATGAAAAACAAAAGTGAAAATCCCGACGATCTTAAGGTTCTAAGTAGCCCCGTCATTCACAAAATCGTTTTCGCCAAAAAACGGTACACCTTTTAATGCCTAGCTATTAATGCCTGTTATCACTGTGGCACGCGCCTTTGGTCAGGATTTCGTGATTTTTTTTCGTGGCGCGTTAGAAGCGGGCCTTAAGAGCCCTTTCTCAGCGCAGGGCGCTGTCTTAGGCGCAACGTCGTGCCTTACGTGCCTTACTTGGGCATTTTCGTGCACCAAAGTGACGCCGATAGACATACGAACTCCCTCAAAGCCGGGGTTCGGGTCCTCATAAGGGCTGCAAAGCACAGTCCTAAAAGGCTTCTTTTCTTTTTTTTTGTTATCCTCCGGCGGATGGGGAAAAGTAAAGCATAAGCTCACCACACTTCCACGTATTTTCATACGCGTCGTGTGTCGTTTTAACTCAGCTGCTTTCGCAACCCAACGCTAGCTGGCGCATCCTTTGGATCCCACTATTAATATAGCGATAGCGTGAGCTGTCCCTATCAGTGGTCCTCGTTACAACCCCGAAATCAAGGCATTTTATATCATTGCTTCAAACACGTCACTTGTGAGTCGGATCAAGTTAGGGATCGATACTCATCTTTGCAAAGCTGCGTGATGTTCTGGTTGCGCGCTTTTAAAAATTCACCCCGGTATTACTCTTGGGGAGATATATGAAGAGATGGTTTGACTCCTCTGGATGTTGTCAGGGTGACCAGGATAACTTTCCGAGAGCGATTTTTCGGTCCATAACCATTCTGCGCACTGATTTTACGTGCCGGTAACCCGTATGGAGAGAGACCAAAGCTGAAACTACAGTAGTTCGCCTTATCCAACCCAGGAATTTAACCCATTTTTTCCAACTCCTAAAAGTATTCGAGTCTAACTCCAAGTGCTTTGTTCCCATGTCGGGAGTGCGGTCCTTAAAGGGCTAACGCATAAAAACACATTTAGGGCATGAAAACGCACATGAGGCTTGCCTTACAGCGTGCCTTGCCAACAGAATATATTGCCTTCGGCGTGGCTTACTGCGCATGCCTTAACTCGTCTGTGGAGTGCCTTTGTCGCCGGGGCTTAAAAAAAAAACGCAACAGCGCAACGGCGTCAGAATCCGGACTGGCGCCGCCTTGTTGTTGGGCGGGGGTGGGAGTCGTTTTTCGTTTCTATCAATTCCGCGCTGGCACCCTCCTCCCCATTCAACCCCACCCCACCCCGCCCCACCCCACCCCACTCGGCAACCTACAGAAGAACCTTCTATAAATAGTCACGTTTTCACACGGCCACACAGATCGCGGACAGATCATCACCGGTCCCCACTTGATGATTTAAATATTTCAGCGGGAAGATCTGTACCAGGTATGATGTAATGTTCATGTTACCAGCTGGGAGCCGTGCGATCTGCATTATCTAGCAAAAATGCTTTCAGGGTTTGGATCTGTACTCTTTGTATAGATCCTGCACAAAATCGTCACAGCAGATGCAGGGTCTACTGTACATGATCCGTGCGTTTTTTTTTCTTTTTACACGTTGACTTTCCAGCGTCTGGACAAGCCGTGGTCACAGATGTCGTCCCTTCCCCCCGGTTCTTGCCTTCAACTTTTATCGAGCGTAGGGTTCAGCAATCCCATTGCTCATCGGTTTTTCATCGAGTGTTGCTACCTCACGCTCTCGCGCTTTCCGCAAGTCAATTTGAGCGCAAAAAAAAATCCCCACGAATTAATACGAGTATGCACTCGGGGGGATTCGAACTCACGAAACTGACCTATACCAGGCTCGAGGATAACCTGATACGCCACCGGGGCGACCGGTATTATATATCTTGAACCCCCCCCCCCCCCCCGCCCCCCCCCCGCCTTTTTTTTTTTGCCCTCGCTTTCTTTTGCTTAAACGCCCCACCTATTATCGAAATCCGCCAGAGTAAGAGTAATAAACACTTCCACGCCCTGGATATCGCCTCGTTATCGTTTCAGAGCCGTCCATGCCGCTGCTGCAATTCCCACCCACCCCCGTCCCCAACGCCCATTCCTTCCCCACCACCTGCACCATCGCCTAGACCTAGCACCACGCGTATAGCAAATCCCTACATCTATGCGACCTAAAGCCCTCCCCCCCCGCCCCCGGCCTCCCCCGCCACATTCCCCCCCCTCCCCCACAAGAAATATTTATAGTTTCCACGCACAAATTGACCTCCCCCACCCGTCCCCTCCCCCCCCCTCCCGCCCCTTTTGATCAAAATCAGGCCCCCACGCCCTTAAAAACTCCCTCCCCTCACCGGACATTCGACTTACAGGATTCACTTGATAAACTGATGCATTTCCTTCCCCAGCTGTCAGATTTTGTCCCCCTCAGAAACGGGTTTTATAGTTTCCGCGCACAGACCGCCTAACATCACCCTGTTGACCCTGATAGCTACACTGTAGTTGCAAGGGGAGTCGCCGACCTATATCTTTAATGAGGACACACAACCCGTAATACGCGCGATCGGAGTATCACACACAGCTTGCAAAGATGAGTTTCGACAAAATATTCGATCTCACAGCTGGAGTGTATTTTTATTTTTATAATATATATGATCTGCATGATCTAGATCGCAACCTGTCCTAGGCATGTCATCTTCAGAGTACTTATAATCCATTAAGGGCTGCTTCAGAGTAAAAATATGTCGGGAAAAAAAAGTGACTATTACAGCATCGATCACAACAAGAAGACGCCTGGGTCGCTGGGGGAAGGGGATGTGTCCCGAGGCTTCGATCTGAGGAGCTGTGCGACACACGCGTGCAGCATGGTGACGCCATAGCAGTAGTACCGCTGCTTACGCTCTTTCTATTTCATAGAACTCTTTACAGCATCGCAATCATCGTTTCGTGTTGTCCCTCTATAGATGTGGGTACCGACGCGTGCTACGATAGCGGTTATTAAAGTATACCGTTTTTTGGCGATTTTCGTTTTCTAATTGACACAGCTCCTTAACCCAAAAATGTCGGGAAAAAAAAAATGGCCATTTTTTTCCTTTTTGCATGCTTCTCGTTGTATACCCAGGCCATGTGATTTTCATCCGGCAAAATACATACGTACCTGGTAGCAGTTTTGGTTTTCTCCACATCCATTTTTGGGGCATGTCTCCGGTTCTCCGGTACAACGTATATCAGCCGGTATAATATATACCAGGTATATCAGTTTTGGTCCATCGCCCCATACCTGGTGTAAGTGAGGAACCTCAACAAAAAATGCAGTGCTGCACACCCGG
Source organism: Undaria pinnatifida (assembly GCA_012845835.1). NCBI lineage: Eukaryota > Phaeophyceae > Laminariales > Alariaceae > Undaria > Undaria pinnatifida. The sequence goes on from JABAKD010000029.1 coordinate 1,145,895, forward strand.
TACCGTACAATGTGTGCCCGTTGAGGGTTAGCCCAATATTTTCTTGTCAACGTTAACGCCTTTACAGATGGAAACCCGTTTTGGGGGGACAAAATTACCAGGAATCAATCAGTACAGGGAGGGGTTGTAGGGCTCCAATAAAGGGGTCAATCGCCACGTTGGGTGGGGTTTTAATTTAAGGCCTCAGAAAAATAGCGAGGAACCTCAGAAATGTGGTCAACCTTTATCGTAGCCCGAATTTTTTTCTCCTCCATCCCATTTTTATCCTCGCACTGCGGTGCTCTCGCGCTCCGTCCCAGCTGTGATTCAGATCCGGGGCCACATAGCGGGCCCTCCCCCCCCCCTCCCCACTACGGTATGAACCGTGCCTTCATTTTTATCGCGACAAGAATTGAACATTTTCTTTCCCCGTCGACTCGCGTCGAATCCTAGTTACGACCACTTAGAGACTCCAGATGGAAAAGCTGACGAAGAAAACCGACGAATTACGGCATCGGCCGCTGGCGCGGCTGGTTGGCCGATGAAGAAAAACGATGTCCGAACGACAACAACGCAAACACTCGAACGGGACCGGTGCATGATGAAATCATGATGCTACTCGTACTGCTGCGCGATCAACGCTACTCGTAGAAGCTTGCAAACATTGCAATCGTCGATTTTTTGGGTCGCTATACATGCGTCTCGATAGGGTTACGTAGTAGCCACCTGGTCGTAGGGCACGAGGTAAAGCTCCGTCCGCAGGGCTGAGCACAGCGCGTCAGACGCGGCGTCATGCTTGAACCTTGCCCCACCCGGCCCAACGGTCGCAGTATCCCCACGCCAAAGGTATGTCAGCGGCATAGCACAGGTCAACGGCAGTAACGGCCGACAACAACAACAGCAACAACGGACAGCAAAGGTGTGAGGAGGCATGCCAAGCAAGGGAACAAACGCATCAACACCATCACCACCACCACCACCACCACTGCCATCACCACCGCTACCACCATCACCATCACCACCACTAACACCACCACCGCCACCACCACCACTAACACCACTACCACCTACCACCACCAGCACTAACACCACCAGCACTGACACCACCAGCACTAACACCACCACCATGACCCTACCGCGGCATGATGGTACATTTTTTTTTATTTCTTTTCACGCACATCTACTTTCCAGCTTCTGGACAAGCCGTGGTCACAGGTAGGTGTCGTCCCTTCCCCCCCCCCCGGTTATTGCCTTCAATTTTTATCATCGCGCATAGGGTTCAACAATCCCACTGCTCGTCGATTCTTCATCGAATGATGCATACCTAGTGCTGTAGAGGTAGCTCATGGGCAGGTAGACCATCCTCGAGTGGCACCACATGCGCCACGGGTGGAAGGGGAACCACCTCGGCAGGAGCCACAGCTCCGCGGGGACGGAGTTGATGCCCTGTTCGCACAAAAAATAACAAAAAAAAAAAACGAGAACAACAAAACGAAACAAAAATAAAGGAAACTAAAACAAACAGGAGCAAGAAAAGGGGAACTACCTGAAATAAAACAGCAGACGAACACCTGACACGAGCCACAGCTCCGTGGGGGACGGAGTTGATGCCCTGCCCGCCAACAAGCCAAGAATCAGGTTAAGTGCAGTAACGAGAAGGTTGATCTACCACCTCCGTCCATCGCAAGAACCTCGCAAAAAAAAATAACGCTGCAGCTACGGCCACGCAAGCTCTACACGACCACCTTCCCCTTCCCCCCCCCCGTTTATTGCCTCTCATCAAGGAACCCCTTCGCCCCTCCCCCCACCGCCTGGCTTACCCAAACCAGACACTAGTACCGCAGTAGGGTTATCCCTCTATAAGGCGGTATCCCTGTACAAGGCGGTATCCCGACATAAGGCGGTCAAAATAGCTTGGCGCGACTTGGGAATTGCACTCATAACCTGGAGTGAATAAGGCGACTTCCTCAATAAGGCGGTCGTATTGCTAGGGCATACCGCCGTTTTGAACAAATAACCCCTTACTCCGTTCCTAGCGTGTCACCACAGCTACCGGAACGCAAAAAACCCCGCCCCGCCCCCCCCCCTTCGCCTGCCACGCTGCTGATGTTGCTGCTGCGCTGCTGGGGTTTGTGTCGGTTGGCAACGACGCTATAAAACACGCCTTTCACTGCGCGAGAAAAACCAGCAGGGTACCGCCTCTTTTCTTCCCGTTGTTATGTTTTGGCGCTAACCGAGATGGTGTTGGAGTTACTGTAGATCATGTTGTGCGGAGTGGAGAACCTTAACTTCGCGCAAGGGGGACGATCGTATCGTGTAGTGTGCATATGGTCAGGCACCCACGAGGCAGTTACATAGTATCCCCATTGCTGTCTCTGGAAGTGGTACACCAGAAATAAAAAAATTTCAGTCGAAGCTGTCATCCGAAAAGCACAAGAAAGTACGCACAAGATGCGGAAGTCCGCCTTACAAGTGGTTCTTAGAAGGATGCAGCTCACCCTTAATGCGACTCGCCGAACACCTTACGGCGCTTCGCGCTTGGTGCACGCGATGTCTGCCTGGTCCGTGAAAACCCGACGTGCTCCGTCCCAGCATTGTAGGCGTGCGAGGCTCATACCACAATGGTCATACGACTACAGTCATGCATGAAAATAACAACAACAACAACAACAACAACAACAACAACAACAACAACAACAACAACAACAACAACAACAACAACAACAACAACAACGACAACGACAACGACAAAATAAAGGGTGCGTTTAGTCGGGTATAAATAAACCCTGGGGTACTCGCGCACCGCACATGGCTATTATTGGTCACACCCGGTTACGAACCCGGGTACCGCCAGGGCTTGGAACACCTTGCTCTCAAAACACACCTTTGCAACCCCTCATCTCTCAGTTGTTAAATCCGAGATATATACATACCCTGGGTGCAACCGGGTACCACACCAGTCATTGTGACCACACCCCGTTGAAACCCGTGGACTAAAGCATCAGAATAGTGTGAAAACATTGACGCCATTGAAGAGGGGGGGGAGGGGGGGGGGACTCTGAGCACATAAAATGTCCACATCTTAGTGGGGGAATTTTGTTAATAGCAACCTTCTCAACCCCGCAACAGCTTGCATTGTGCTCCGGGTAGGTACTCGGGTAACCCAAAGTATACACTTTGTACTGGTATACCTTCAAGTTAAACGCTCCGTCACAACTTTTATTCCTCACCTCCCACTCTTAAACGACGAGATATGGCCCTCGTAGGTACCCGGGTACCATTGCATGGTGATCATGCCCGGGTAGGTGCCCGGGTACCCCCAGAGTAGAGTATACCATACTTAAAAACACCCTTGCAACTATTATTCCTCACCTACCACTCGTAAACGCCGAGAGAATGGCCCAGGTAGGTACCCGGGTACCTGGGTATGGTTAGTGATCATACCTGGGTAGGTGCCCAGGTACGCCCAGGCTATAAATTATATTTTACTTCTAACACCTTTGCAACTTATATTCCGCACCTCCCACTCGTACACACCCAAGACATGGCCCGGGTACGTACCCGGGTACCTGGGTATGGTTGGTGCTCATGCCCGGATAGGTGCCCGGGTACCCCCAGAGTATAGTATACCTTACATAAAACACCCTAGCAACGTTTCTTCCTTACCTCCCACCCTTAAACGCCGAGACATACCTGGTTATGTTGATCGTATCTGGGTAGGTACTCGGGTACGCCCAGAGTACTCTGTACCTTACTACCTTGCAGCTTTTACTCCTCACCTCCCACTCGTAAACGCCGAGAACGGCCATCCAAAACTTTGCCCAGCTGGGGGCCATCACGCCTCCGCCATTCTCCCTCACGAACGCCAGGCCCTTGGCGCACGACGGGTCCTCGACGGGCACGCCCAGCAGCCGCATGGAGATGTAGCACAGGATGGTGCCAAACATGGTTGAGGCGCACTCGATGTGCGTGCCCCACCCACCGTCCGCCTGGGTCACACATTGAGCATTGACAATAGGGGATCGGAGATTGAAACATACAGCCTGGTTCACGAAAAAGCGAACAAAATGTATTCCCCGGCGAATGCCCATGCCGTTTTTTCGATTCAGACCGTGAGACCTTGCACAGGTCTTCTATTTGTCATTGCGGAGAACTCACCTGTCGCTTGGTTTTGTTCTTGTCCGATTTTTTGTCAGTTGAGATTTTTTGGAAATGTGATCCACCTTAGACCAAAAACTTTCGCCGCAAAAAAAAACAAAGAAAACGGAGGTCAGAACACGTGTTCAAATTTCAGGGTCTATCTCTCAAAAGCGACGTGGACATTTGGTCTTTTGTGCGCAAAAATGAGCAAGATACGATATTTCCTTCAAATTACCTGGTTGTAATCAAGGATCCAGTTTTCTCGCTAGATTCTGCTTAACGTTGAACACGGGAAGGTCAGATCTCCGATTATTTGCGCGAAAATTTCTACAGACATGTCTTGGAATAGCTCCAACCGGTTCGTGCAAAATGCGGCGCAATTTATTTCCTCGCCTGCGCTTCGAAAAAGCCTGAATACTATTGAAGAATATGAAGGCCTGTCATTGGTCGATACGAGTTTTGCTCCTAGAGACAGCCCGAGGCCGTTTTAAAAAAAAACTGACAATTTCGCCCTGTTACCCTCTTCCATTGGTCATGGGGGCCAGCATGATACAAAATATTCACCCTTTGACTGGATACTGCGAGCGGCATTCGCCGGGCAGAGAACTTGTTTTTTTTTAACGTGAACTAGCCTGTAGAAGATCGTTCTTTCTTTAGTTTTCTTTGAAGGAATCTAAAGTCGAGTGTCAATATTGAAAACCTGAAAGTCGAAAATCAATATCAATATGGAGCGTAAAAAATCGTATACGGAATATCACTATCCAAGATCGAAACTATACAATAGCATCAGTGCCACACATGGCCGAGGCGTATTCGACGTGCGTGCCCCACCGGCCGTCCGCCTGACAAAGATACGAGAGCATCGAAGATAAAAAAATCGTCGGAACGAACACGGAATAGGAAATTGAAAGTCTTATATCGAATATCAATGTCGGACGATGGAGTATCGATTATCAATATCAACATGATGTGATATCGAAGACTGATATCGAAGACCGAAAATATCATATAAAATATCGGTGCCGAACATGGCCGAGGCGCACTCGATGTGCGTGCCCCCACCCGCCCGTCCGCCTGTCGAAGATCGAAGACAACAAATATCGAAAAAAAACTCAAGAACTGGGAATTGAAAGTCGAGCACCAACACCGAACATTGAAAATCGAAAAAAAAAAAATGCTACTCCGGTTTAAGAGCATGCCCTTGACAAGCGAAACAAGCGCTCCTAGCTACTAAGATCGGTCGAAACCATTCCATATGTTTGCGACAATTCCATACCAGGTACGAAACAAAACACGATGAAAGCACAACCGGGCGTCCGCAAGGCAAGCAACGAACCTGCTGGTGGTTGCGCAGATACGCCTCCATACCCCCCCTCCTCGACTCCGACAAAGGAGTTCCAGTGACGTAGAAGGCAATTATCATGCCGGGCATAAGGAACATGGGCCCCCCGTAATCGCCCGCCCAGTGGCCGTCGTCGCATTGGAGCATCTGTCGGAAGGAAGTAAGCGCGGATAAAATTTATTACTACTACAAGCTGAGCCGTGCTAACACCCTGGTATGCATATGCACATATTCGATGCGAGTCGACGAGGGAAGAAAGTGCTGCAGCCTTCTCGTGAAAAAATATTAAGGCGTGTACCGTAGCGGGGAGCGGGGAAAAGAGAGAGAGAGCCTGCTTGGTGGCCCACCCCGGATCTGACTTACGTCTAGGGAGAAGGAGAAGGAGAAGATAAATTATGCGCGAAGATAATATCAACAGAGGGGATGAGAAGAAAGACAAAACACAAATACATCGGGTGTATATGAATTATGAACACATACATTAATTGCCGATATATATATTACACTACCAGGCAACTCATATCACGTCGTTATCTTCTAGCCATCCATGCCGTAGCTCCAATTCATTTCCGCCCCCGCCCCCCCCCCTCCTCCCCTTCCCCCACCCCCCGGCTCCCTCTAGTTCAAACGCCCCACCTAAAAACGAAATCTGCCAGAGTAATAAACACTACCACGCGGTTGATATCACCTCATTATCTTTCTAGCCATCCATGCTGTGGCTCCAATTCGTCCCCCCGTCCCCCCCCCCAACGCCTCCTCCTTCCCCAACACCCGCACCATCGCCTAGACCTAGCACCACGCGTATAGCAAACCCCTACATCTATGCGACATAAAGCTGGTGGAAATCCCTCCCCCCCCCCCCCTCAACCCCACCCCTTCGAACACTCCGCCTTCTCCTCATTGGTTGTACGACATACAGGGTGTACATGATAAAATGATGCATTCCTTCCACAACCGTCCGTCAGATTTGTTCCCTTAAGAGGATTCATAGTTTCCGCGCACAGATTGAGTTGCCCCGCCCGTTTCCTCCCCCCCCCCCCCCCCCCCCCCCCCCCGCTCCCTCTTGTTCAAACCCAGGCCCCCACTCCCTCAAAAACTCCGCCCCCCCCTCACCGGTTATACGACTTACAGGATACACTTGATAAACTGATGCATTTCCTTCCACAGCTGTCAGATTTTGTTCCCCTCGAAAACGGGTTTTATAGCTTCCGCGCACAGACTGATTAGCATCACCATGTTGACCCTGATACAAGCTACACTGCTGTAGTTCCAAGGGGAGTTGCCGGCCTATATCCTTAATGAGGACACACACACCGTAATAAGGCGATCGGAGTATCACACACAGCTTGCAAAGATGAGTTTCGACAAAATCTTCGATCTTACAGCTGGAGTGTATTGTTTTTTGATAATATTATATATACCAGGTATTGTATAAGGTTCTCCTTGTGGATGTGGTCAGAGGGGGGGCGTGTCTTAAGTTGAAAAGTTGAAAAGGGGGAACAAAACTCTCGAAAAAAAACTATAAAAAAAAAGTAGCCACCGCACAAGTAATCCGGAATCAACATCGACCAGCCCATCAGACGAGCCTACCTGGTACAGCTTAGTCTACGTGGGGCAATTAACATGGGTCATTTGCTGTTCTGAGGTGAGGCATCATACGGCAGAGGTGTACCTTTATTTGGCTGGGAGGTACCTTTTTTTGGCTCTGGCGCTCCTCGCTTGAGGACCTCTGAACTCTTACTAGCATACCTCTCCCAAAAACTGATTTGCGGGAAATCAAAACCACTAGGTACCCGATGAACAGTGCCACGGTTCTGCTAATGGTTATACGACGATTATAATTATTTTGTTTTTTTTAACGAAACTTAATTCCGACGAATTCCGACGATATTGGGTCAAGAAGGGTTAACCCCTTTAGAGCCCCCCAAACCCCTCCCTATACTAAATCCAAGTAATAATGCCCCCAAAAACGGGTTTCCAGTTGTAAAGGGGTTATTAACCAGACGTTTCAGCGAAAAAGTTGCCACCTCTATCGTCGGATCGCTCCCTTCAGCGTCACGACGTAAGTTAACCCCTTTAAAGCCCCCCAAGCCCCTCCCTATACTAAATCCAAGAAATAATGTCCACAAAAACGGGTTTCCAGCTGTAAAGGGGTTATTCATAAGACGTTTCAGCGAAAAAGTTGCCACCTCCATCGTCGGATCGCTCCCTTCAGCGTCACCACGTAAGCCGCCAAAACTTGGGACGTGACCATCATACAACTTGAGCCGTCCTAAGAAATATGGGTTGTACTCGCGCGTCCCCAATAGACTAAAACTAAAAACTCATTTGGGCTGGTCGGCGCTGCTTGCCGGATTAATTGCTCGGAGATACTTCTCTTTTTCCTCTTTTTTGTTTCCGGGTTTTCATGTTGTAAGAGCTTTTCGCCCTTGTCAACTTGCGACATTCCCCAGGGTTTCAAGTCAAACCACACCCCGAAGGGGAACCTTGTATTTACTGCAAATAAATGTACTGACACCGACACTCTGTCCGGCAGTGTAAGGAATGCGCGTGTAGTCATAATTATACCCAAACGCTATTTATCTTTCCGCATAGATTGGTCTAAAGAACACCATTTTATTTTTTTATTTATTTTTATTTTTATTTATTTTTTTCTCACACTTTTACTTTCCAGCTTCTTCTGGGCAAGCCGTGGCCACAGGTGTCGTCCCTTCTCCCCCCCGGTTCTTGCCTTCAATTTTTATCGCGTATAGGGTTCGGCAATCCCACTGCTCGTCGATTTTCCATCGAGTGTTGCTAACTCACAACTCACGCTCTCGCGCTTTCCGCAAGTCAATTAGTGCACAACAAAAAGTCCCAACGAACGTATACGACCATACGCAACACCAAGTTGGTAGATATAGTAATAAAGTACACTAACCAGAAGGCTTGTCAGCCGCTCGCCCGACCATAACCAACGCGCGCCAAAAAAAAACTCAATACATTAAGTGGTATATATCAAATGTTTGACGAACAGGAAGGGCGGAGGAATTGGTGACGGTTCGCTCGACCGACCTCCTTGCTCCCCGATACATGACCTACTGCTCCGTAAAGAGCCAACTACCCCCTTGAGTAACCAAGGCACCTGAAAACCAATACGTTAAGCGGTATATATATAAAATGGTTGACGAACAGGAAAGGCGGAGGAAATGGTGACGGTTGGCTCGATCGACTTCCTTGCTCCCCGATACATGACCTACTGCTCCGTGAGGAGCCCACTACTCCCTTGAGTAGCCAACGCACCTAAAAGCCAATACTGGTATATCGAATGATTGACGACCAGGAAGGGCGGAGGAATTGGTGACGGTTCGCTCGACCGATCTCCTTGCTCCCCGATACACGACCTAATGCTCCGTAAAGACCCCACCACCCCCTTGAGTAACCAAGGCATCTAAAAGCCAATACTGGTACGACAAGCATATCAAATGATTTACGACCAGGAATGGCGGAGGAATTGGTGACGGTTGGCTCGACCGACCTCCTTGCTCCCCGACACACGACCTACAGCTCCATGAAGAGCCCCATAACCCCTTGAAAACCCCACCACGTTTTTCGAGACGCTGTAGTTGGCGTTACTGTGGGATCATTCTAGCGGTGGTAACGGGGTTAAACTATTAATAATACAGCAGCACCTCTCTCGAGCGAGGCGTGCTCGTACAAAAACAAAAAAAAGCAAAATGTTTTCATCCCGCCGAACGATCTCGATCCGGTGGCACCAGAGGAAAACGAGGATAAGAACGTTCATGAAAAACACAAGTGCGCACGAGCGGTCGGCGTCACCACACTTTCTTCCGACACACCCGCCCGTCATCGCGACGGACAACTCTCCCCCCCCGCATTTTACATCAACAAAACCCGCCTGATAAAAAGCGAAACCCTTCTTCGCGGCTGCGTATGCGTCCTTCGGCGTCTCCGCCTCGTCCGGCCTGTCGCCTTTCCAATGTCGGAGCTGGACAAAAAACAAAAGGACAACAGGGTTTGGAAACAACGACAAAAATATATGTCAAAACACACTCGAGTGTTCTCTTCTTATTAGTTTTTTTCCGTCCATATTTACACTTGCATATTTATGTTGGCCAGTGTAGCAACAGCACGGCAAGTACGAGGCAAACCTGCCTTGATAAGAACCCAATATTAAATCAACTACTGAAGTAAATAATTAGTATAGGAGCACAAACCGACGCACTATGTATTGCGCCTCTAACCCCCCCTTTAAATGTATACTTCGTATATAATAGGTGGCCTTAATTGGCACCGACTCTGTAAAACATCATACTTCCAAGTATGTGTATTGGGGTTGGCGTGGGTTGGTAACGACGCTGTAAAACATGCCAATCACTGCACGAGCTAGACAACCAGGATACCGTTTTTTTTGGGGGGGGAAGGGAGGTCACCATGATGGTTATGGAATTGGATCATGTTGTGCGGGGTGGAGAACCCTAATTCCGTACAAGGGGACTGATCGATCGATCGCATCACGTAGTGTCAATGTGGTAAGGCACCCACGAGGCAGTGACATAGTAATACCCATTGCTGCCTCTGGAGTGACCACACCAGAAACCAAAGTAACTCGTTGGCGCTGTCATCCATAAGCAAGAAAGTAGGCACAAGGTGCCCATGTCCGTCTTACGAGCGGTTCTTGGAAGGATGCAGTTCACCCTTCGTGAGACTCGTCGAACACCTCACGGCGCTTCGCGCTTGGTGCAATGTCTGCCTGGTTGGAAAAAACCCGACGTGCTCCGTCCCGGCATAGTGGGGATGCGAGGGTCTATGGTCATACGACTACGGTAATGCACAAACTGAGTACACCCTCCCCCCCGCTAACCACCATCAGAATTTCACAAAAATATTTTTAAAAAGTCAACTATGAGTTCGACCAATTGAGCGGTCGATACTCATCTTACGTCAAATACGTACGGTACACGAGTACACCACACACGGATAAAGAAAACGACCGTGTCGACCACTACTGCAATCTCCAAACGGGAACGCTCGCTACGACAGAGGTATTAATATACACTTTCGGCCTGAGACGTTTTCTGAATGACAGGCCTCCTTATTAACCCGTTAACACATTTGTCCAAACTTGATCCCTTTTTTTTGCCATAATTTTCCTTTTATACCCTACAGGTCATTTCACTGCTCCTCGGGTTCGTAGCGCTTTCCCCCCCCGAAAAAAAAAACAGTCCAAGCGACAAGCATCAGAAGCCAATATTAATAGTAAACCTCTACCGCAGCACACTTCCGGGTTCCCAACTTCTTTTTTATATCAGTCCAAAATTAGAAACTCGCTTTCACTCAAAATTAAGGCTCACTTGCTGTGCGCGGACGACCTTATCCCCCGAGTTGGGGTTCACGGCGGGGTTGAACATTAACGCCTCGTCTGAGAAGTCCGGGGTCGATTCCTGCTCCTCCCCGGTCCTATCCCACGACTGCCTGCCTGCGGCTTCCCCCGTCAGCTTCAGGCCGCTCTCGCCCCAGCGCTCCTCCGTGCGTTCGTGGGAGTCCTTGGCGCTGAAAAACTTCCACCCCGGGGGTAAGGAGCTCGTCCTGCTTTCCCAGCGCCCCCTGGAGATGGGAGAGGGTGGTTGGTGTTGGGGGAGGCGTTTAGAAAGATAGTCGATGGGGGGGGGGGAGGGGTACTCACTTCATGCATACCCGTAGTCTCAAGACCATTGACCCTCGCATCCTTGGGGGTGTGTGTGTGTGCTCATTTCATGCATGGCCGTAGTCGTATGACCATAGACCCTCGCTTTCCTACAATACCGAGACGGAGGACGCCGGGTTTTCACCGACCAGGCAGACATCGCGTGCACCAAGCGCGAAGCGCCGTGAGGTGTTTGGCGAGTCGCGCGGGAGGGGGGGGGGGGGGGGGGAGAGTAGGGTACGATGCACTATGGGAGTCCTTGGTGCTGAAGAACACCGAGCCCGCCGGCAAGAAGCTCGTGCTGTTTTTCCAACGACCTCTGGAAGGAGAGGGTGATCGGTATTGGTGTTGGTGTTTGGGGATGAGGGGGCGAGAGGAGAGGGGGGAGGCGAGGACACGATGCATGTATAGTCTACGGTAGTCCTTGACGCTAAAGAAGCCCCAAACCGTGAATAAAGAGCTCGTCTTGTTTTCCCAACGCCCCCCGAAACGAGGGAAAATATGGTGTGGGTGTGGGTGTGTAGATGTGTGTGCGCGTGTGGGTTGTTCGTGCTCAATCATTACTTCTACGCGTCGACATCAAGCACAGCCGCCAGTAGCCGCGCGGACGATTTTCTCGGGATACAAGAGCTGTGCGGCCACGACATAGGGAGGGTGGGCCAATGTACGTTTAAGGCTCGTCCTTTTCACAAGCGCATCAACGCTGTGGGGACCAAAACAAAATAAACTACATGAAACTGCTTCATCCCCCAACTCAGCGACAAATCGTGTGACCGATGCTGCAATCGCCATTCATTCTGAAAAACGCCTCTTATCTACCAGCCACCGACGCATAGCACCGGGGGGGAGAAGGAAAGACACCTATGGCCACGGCTCATCCAGAACGTGGCTGATGGTAAAACCTCTCACGAGTCGAGCTGGAAAGGAAAAGTGATTAATACAAAAACAACAACAACGACAACAGACATCTTCATACAGAGTTACGAGCTAACTGAAGGTTTTCAGCCTCTCGCCCGAGCATGCAGTAAATACGAAGCGCTCCGGTGGTGCTCCAGTAGTGCAATACTATTGGCCTTCTCACAAGAAACAGCCCCGCCGGAAACTCAGCCTGACATTTCTGGGAAAAAAAAAAAAAATCTGGGTGCGTTTATGCCAAAGTGCGTGTGGAACACCTCCATTCTCAAACAAGACACGTAGCCAAGGCCAGTCCCCAACCTGGTTTCTTGTTGGAGAGCCGAGAAAAAGGTGCATTCTTCGGTAGGGGGTGTGTCCTCCCTTCTTTAATGCTTGGTTTAAGACACTTTTGAGACACTCGCCCGAGCGGCTCCGTACCTCAATGAAAAAAAGATGATTGGCGATTTGTTTGGCGCGGTGTAGCTAGCCCTTCCCACGGCGGTTTCATGCGGCAAACAAAAAACCGCACGACGGCTTAAGACCGCACATGGAATAGGGGAGTCACTCGCGCGAACGACCCCAAGCCCCTGCCACAATAGGTCCCAAAAATCACCACCACATACCGGTCGCGCTTGGTGCAAGCAATGCCTGCCTGGTTAGTGAAAACCCGACGTGCTCCGTCCCGGCATAGTAGGGATGCGACGGTCTATGGTCAGACGACTACGGCCATGCACAAACTGAGTACACCCCCCCCCTCCCCCCCCGCTTCCGTAGCCATGGGAGAGGCGCACCATTTTTTTTTTCTGACGCTCCTCATGCCTCACTCAAGGCGCTCGATACCTCCACCGAAAGGATCAACTTTTGAGCAAAACAGAAGGTGCATCTCCAGGTAAACCAACCCCCCGGTCTAGGAACACGACGAATAACTAATGGTACGACCCGAACGACATCCACTGCAAACGATTTTGGGGAAGGTCTTCGGTTGAGGACGCCTCGTCAGCCAGACACCTTTTTTTTCCCTCTCGCAGAAAAGTGCGGCCTCGATCTTAGCACGTGTCCCGACCCTACCTGTATTACGACTTAGCCCTGCTTCGACGACGTCGTCACGGCATCCTATCGTCGGTGCACAATTTTCCTTCTGAGGGTCCTGACTGAGACACATGCTACAAAATGGTACCTGGTACTATTTACGGAGATCCACTGTTAGCAGGATGAACTCACACACACAAAAAAAGGAAAGCATCGCCACTTTTTCAGGCGACGCTCTCCCGCGCTACGACGGTGTTCGATTGAGACTCTGCATACCTGGAAAAATCAGACAAAAAAATGAGCTTGGAGTCAAACGCTAACAAACAAAGGCGGGTGCTTTTTGCCCCCCTTCTTTGTTGATAATTCATCCCAGGTGCTAACAGCGGACTTCCGTTAACACACGTACCAACAGTGCACGGTAGAGGTACATCCCTATTTTTTCTCGCGTTCTTTACTTGAGGAGCTCTATACTCTTCTTAACGCCCCCCCCCCCAAAAAAAAAATGGTTTTGAGAAAAAGGAAGGCGCGACCCGACGAAAACTCTCATGGCCTACTACGTGAAAAAAGAAACGTGAAAAAAACACACAAAAAAAAATGACAATCCCGATAAATTGGGGGGGTAAGGAGGGTTAAGGGCTCCCTTCCCGAAAATCAGAAAACGTTTTGCTAACAACTGATACCTCTATAGTAGCAGGCATCTTGAGGAGCTCTATCCTTACTCCTCGAAACCGATTTGGAGAAAAAATAGAAGTGCGTTATATGTGATGAACAACCAAGTGACCTTAGGTATAAAAATAAAGTGAGCGCCAGAAAAAAAAAAACTGTCTTTTCTGACGATTTTGGCTTAAGCAGCCCTGTCATTCAAAAAAAGCGTCTCAGGCAAAGAGTGCTACAGCAGTAGGGGTCCCCCAATAAGGCGGTATCCCTATATAAGGCGGTCAAAATAGCTTGGCGTTACTGGAGAATTGCACTCGTATCATATCCTGGAATGAATAAGGCGGCTTCCCTATATAAGGCGGTCGTATTGCCCTACTGTACCCTCATCGGACAGACGCGCCTCATACGCATACTCGGCTCCATTCACAGCAAGGTTGCGTCAATAACTAGAGCTGTGAGTCGGCAGGATTTCTCGATTAACAACGAATTGGTAGGTAACGTTAGCGAACTAGGTGACTTCAGTCGGCAAGTCGGCTGGCGAAACCAGCTGATGGCCAGCCGACTTGCCGACATAAGTCAGGCGAGGAAGCAGGCCAAATCAAGCCCCCGCGGCCGAGGTAACCCCGCTCAAAAAAAGGAAACATGTATCCCGCATTTAACGTGCCTTCCTAGAAGTATGGAAACCCAATAAGTCGGAGAGTCGGCACCTCGGGAAAACGACTAACTACTAGTCCGACTAATAACTAGTTTCCGACTTAAGTCGTGCCGACTCGCAGTTCTATCAAAAACCCGTTTAGGACACAAGAGGAAAAAATTGTCGAAAGCATACGACGCGTTTCGGTTTCAGTGTTGGCAGCGGTGTTGATGATGGCCACAATACTGGTGCTGGCAATGGCATTGGTGCTGGTGGCATGTGTTACAGCATACCTCCTCTGAAGACGTTCAGGTTTGACGTCCCCGGGGTAGGCGATGGGGGAGTACTCGTAGTACCAGTAGCGGAGGTATCTGTTCCACGCCCACGCCAACACAGGCGCGCAGATTGCCGCAGCGGCTCTGCAACAGCAAGGGGGCAAAAACGGGTAGGTAAACACGAAGCGTAGGAGGTTGCCAGGCAAGCGTATCGAATAATACATCTGAATGGTTTTCGATGTCTTGCTATGTGCTGCTGGAATATGTCAGGCCAGGACTCGGAGGAACGCCTACTTACACATTTTATAGCAGTGATATAAGAACCGCAGCTACCGTTAGTCTCATGATACGATCCCATAGCTGCTGGACAGAAAACAACATACCGGCACGAGCTAGGCCAGACTAGTAACTGCCAAAGACGTAGATTGGCCATGCGCCGCTCAATTTTACATGTTTAGGTGTGATTGTTGGACACGATGTTGATATCATGGACCAACCGACAAATGGAAAGCCGGCCTTTTTAATATATTTTTCGTCCGAGAGATACAGCCGATATCACGATCCAAAAAAATACAAAAACGCTCATAACTTGCGTTCAAACACACAAGAAAATAAAAAGGCCGGCTTTCTGTGTGCACATGCGGTTCAAATGCGTCGTTTATTTTTCATATCAAAATTCTCAAAACTGTGTGGGGCATCGCAGAAATGCCATGATGTCCATTTTTTGTCGAAAACACTTGCAATATATATATGGAATCGAGCTTTGGTGATATTTCTCGAGGGATGGCGAACTGGACAATGAAACCTATATCGATGTTCTTTCAGAGCCTTCAGCATTGTTTCCACCAAATTTCACCTTGATCGGCAAATACGATTTTTATACGAATTTATTTTTGAAAAGTTGGTGCTTTTGAGTTTTCGCGGATATCTCGGCGATTTGAGTTTTCGCGGATATCTCGGCGAGATCGAGTCGGGAAAAAAAAGCCTCATAAACTTTCCAAATACGTTTTTTTTCTGCATGAATTGCAAGGTTGTGTCAGGGGTAGCGCTCCGAATGTTTAAGTCCTAACTCGTAAACGTGGTGGCGCTAGAATCTCTCGGAACCATCTGCGAAAAACAAAAGTTCGTATTTGTGCACGGTATTCCGCCGTATGAAACGATTTTCAACCCTATTTAATACACAACTGAATGCAAGCATATTTTCAGATCCCCTGTTCACTTTGTCAAATGACGCTCGAGCAGGTGGCCACGTGAGGCTGCGTACGCAGGATGATTGGCCGATTACAGCGATGTATTTAGCTGTGTCTGATGTGCAGCGGTTCACGAGATGCGACTTGAAGAACCTTTATCCGTTTTTAGGTTGGCCCAGCTCGTACTTGTATCAAGTCAGGCAAGGTAATTACAATAATGAGGCGCGTGAAGCGCGCATCGCTGAGCCTTTGCTTTTTTCTTGGTTTTCCAAGGAGTCCAAGCCTTTTCATATCGCATCGCATACGAGGGTAGGGTGCCTCGAATTACTTTCACTGTTTGTGCGTGCTTGTGTGTGTTTGTGTGTATGTTTGTGTTAGTCAACATTTTTTCGGCCACGTTTGTCCACCGCACTCAACGTACACGGCACCAAGGCCAGTTCCGACGGGTCCTGTGCATGCACAAAAATTAGGCAACTCTTCTCGTGCTGGTTTCGCTGTAAGTCGTTGAGAGTTCGTCGAGGCACGACAAAGTGTGATTTCACAGGCATTGCTGGGCCACGTAATATACGAGTGCAGCATGGGTTTCTCCGATGTTGGTTGTGTGTGTTGGTGGTCGGAGATGCAGATCGTCCCTTCAAGAGTTCAACCGGAAAAAGCGGGCGAGCTACAACACAGTATATATACGTATCTATGCTGCTGTTGTACGAGTACCTATTTTCAGGAGGTTGATCGACGAGACACACGCACAGCGACACTGACCCGGCTTTGGTCTCGTTTGCCGTGCTGCTGTTACTACCGCTGCTACACCTTCTGCTTTTGCTGTGCTGCTGCTGCTGATGATGATTCTAACGCTGCCCCTGCTACGAGTACAGCACCACCAGTCGTACGAGTACCGACTTTTTTTTTCTCTGAACACAGAACGTAAATATCAAACAGCGAACATGTTCGTTCGCGTTGGTTTGTTTAGTTCGCATCGTCTACTCTGTCTACCTAATGACCAGGTATGCCGCTTGTGCTGTTCTTTCGATTGCTGGTCACCCGTGTTTTCCGTATGCACCCAGCATCGCAGATTGGACTACTGCAGGTATAGAGGCAGCGCGCCTCATTATTTACCAAATACTAGTACAATTCGTAGTAGTACTCTGTAGTCAGTGAACACTACCTGGTACAAATTAACACTTCCATCAACCAGCAACTGTTTAAAGTTGAAAGCATGGTTACGGCTGTAGTGCAGGCGCGTGATATCTCTGAAAATCTTGATGCCTTGCTCTGGTGCGGCAATATGCCCTGGACCCGGGACTCGAAGGGATGCCAAATAGTTACATTTGAACGACGGTGCCGTTAGGCTACGGTCGGCTACGGGTTGGGGCAGAAACAGAAAGCAACACATTAGACTAAGTGAAGCAGAAGCAGAACGAACGCGTACGACGATAACACTTCCATCAATCAGCAACCGCCGTGTTTGTTAATAGCATAGTTGTACGATAGGACAAGCGCGCGATACTTCTGTCCATATTTTATGCCTTGCTCTGGTATGCCAATATGCTTTAGACTCAAAGATGCGGAGCAACGATAGTTTAACCACGGCTGCCGTTAGCCTACTGTATGCGTGTCTGCGATCACACGCTTTGCGACGATAGTAGCCGCTGTGTACAGAAATAACATATCAAGTGAGGTTCGGTACGTACAACAACGCTTCCGCCAAACCGCACCCGTGTTTAGCACGGTTTGCAGCAGCAGTGTAAGGTCAAGTTCTCCAAGTACTCACCCGAAGAGTGGGGCTGGATTCTCAGGCAAGGCCATGCTGTCTGTTTCCCTCCGTTTCAGTCACACACTGATCGGGCTCGAAGCTGGAAAGCTGACGCCTGAGCCGAGCAGCGAGAGCTGCAGCCTGAGCACGCGAAGATCACGGAGCAATTTATCCCCGAAATAATAAAGCCATAACAATGTTTATGAAGTCCTATGTGCAGCTTTCGCGTGAGTCAAAGCGTGAGTTAACCTCTCATACCACGGAAGCCAAGGCTGGAAGGGAGGAAGCAAGCAATACGCGATAAAGTGAGTGCCATGAAGTTTGAAAGCAGCTGAGGGCACTGCCTTGGTGACGACTGACCACGTTCGCGGCTGCTCTGGAACTCTAAAGCCATGCTCTGCATCTGCCTCCCCGGTGTTGCTTCAGTCCTACTTGAGAGGAAGCCCCAGGACTACTGACGACACCGCTGCGTCCGGGCCGGCCTTGATGAGAGCTTCCGCAAAGGCGTACCCGTTTGATGTTTTCAAGTTTTACTGCATGACCTCCTGTACACATGTTACACCGTGCTCAAACAAAGGCGTTTACATGCTCGCAGTGGTCTTGATTGCCTACGTAGTTGGGCGGTGTGCTTTGCTCTTTTATCTATCATAATGTCCTTACGATCTACGATCGCAGGCAGGCAGCATCGCAGACTTGGTGTAGTTCCCAGTTTCGTCTTCGGTCGCCCAAGTACAACTGTAGCAGTGTAGAGGTCCGTCTATAGAGCCGGTTGAGCATTGCCGGTTTCCCGCCATGGTGCCTGTAAAATGGCTTGGCTCAGATGGGAACAACCGGTAGCATCATTAGGCGGAGTGGTGCCAATTACCGCTACGATAGCACCAGTGTTTCCGGCGGGTACATAGTCTAGAGGGACTTCTTTACTTAAGACGAGGGAGCCCGAAGGCCGAGAGCGATGCCATGCCGGAGCAAACAAGGCAATACGTACTGGTCGCCGCTGCTGTCTGCTGGCGGGTGGGGGGCGGAGAAACGGCGTCGCTACTCACTGCTGTAGCAAAGCGCGGATGCCAGACCTCAATACTGCAGTGTAGTAGGTGCATTTCCTTTCGTTTGATGCCCCCCTCCCATCGCCTAAAGCGTGTGCCATCGAAAACCCCAAGGGCCGAGGGCGATGCTCTTTGATGCGAGGCCAAAGCTAACGGAGCAGTAGGAAGCGGTCGCCACCGCTCTCTACTCGCGGTGGGTTCGGAGAACCGGCGTCGCCGCTCACTGTTGCAGCAAAGCGTGGACGCCATACACCACTGCTGAAAAAAAAGGAGATGTGTTTCCTTTTTGTTTTGTGGGGCCCCCAGCCGTCAACGTCCCATCGGAAGGGTGAGGGCGCAGGGCGAATGCTGTTACCGTATCAAAACTAGATGCGATGCCAAAGCTAGCGGGGCAACAGGCAACGGTCGCCGCTGCTCTCTGCTGGTGCGCGGGGGGGGGGGAAGGGGCGGAGTATCGGGCTTCAGTGCGCGCTGCTGTGGCAAAGCGTGGACGGTTGCCCTCAATACTGCAACAACAGATGTAGATACTTCTTATCGCCAGTCCTCACGACGCCATCGTGTTTTATATCGTGTTCATATGTGCGTTCTGGTATTTAGTAGGTGCAGATATCATATGTACGTACATACCAGGCATGATAAAGATGCCAGGAGACGGCACTGTCACCCCTAGACCGACGTTGTCAAGGACAACTCTTGGGCAGACAGCCTTGACGGCAAAAGCCCAGGGACACGAACGAAAATTCCCGTTTTTGTGGTATGCCTTACGATATTGTTGGAAGCATGTACCTGGTATCTGGTAGAAAAAAGGGGCATCATGAATGGAGACTCTTGATACCCGGAGGGTAGGGGACACTCCGTCTAGATGGGGATGGAAATGTCTTGACAGACAGCCTTGACCGACTGGCCGCTTGACCCCTCGTACTCGTAGCCCGTCTCCTGGCAGTTTTGGGTATCATGCAAGGTCAAACAGAGCATCCTGAAGAGGTACTTAAACGTTGTCGTGAGCACGGACCCAAGGTCAACGCCAAGAAGTATTTGCATGCAGAAAAGGCATTCGTCCATGGTACCGTACGGATGCGAGTGTTCGCACAGGGGCATGATCGTTTTTTTTCAACATATTTACGTTCTTGTCTTTTTTACGCACCCTTGTGCGATAACCCCGACAGATACGTGCGATGACTCCGATACCTGTGCGGAAATCGAATTAGATCGCTTGGATTAGGTGCCTTTACGCACCCCCTTGTGCGATATCTCCGATACGTGCGATGCCGAATAATATCACTGCGAGGTTTTTGGTACTACGGTACTGCCGTGTATAGGACCCATGTGCGTTTCTTTTACCTCATGTACGCGTATGCACCGCCACGGTGTCATGCATACAGCAGTGGAGCCTCAATGATGAAAACGGTGACACGAAAGCACTGCGACATGCCGTTGTCGCAATCTCTTCCCCTCCCGTCTCCGGGCTGTTGACGAGTCGCCCCCCCTCTCCACCCCCCGCCCCGCCCCCCTCCCCCCCTGTGGTTGCAATGTGTATTGGCACGAGTTTAGGAGGCGACAAGATGCCGTGGCAATCCGCGCCGCCTCTAGCGATCATCACGCTCGCCATGGGCGGAGTGTCGGGACTGATGTCGCTCACCAACTATCTTACGGTAGGCCGCACCGACAGGCTCATTGGCCTGGACGACTTCGATTACATGTGAGTGATCAGTGATCACAACATGTAAATGCCACACCACCTTAAGGCGATGAACGACGTCGTTTGCGAGGAGCGATAATTGCCGCGCCGTCATTTGCTGGACCGTTTGTTGCACGCGATGACTGCCGTTTATCGTTGCCTATGTGCCTGTGCGTCTCTATGTGGATCTGTGTCTCTTGTGTGTTTGTCTCAGTCGGACAGATAATATCATCATGTTGCCGGGCAAGATGCGGCCGATTTGAATGATCTAGCTCATGGTTTCGGGGTTCGATCTGTACTGCACAAACCCTGCGCAACATATCTTAACCCCTTTATAGCCCCCCCATACTAATTCCAAGTGATTTGTCCCCATTAACGGGTTTCCAGTTGTAAACGCGTTAACGATATACATGCAGTAGGGTGTATACAGCAGGATCTAGGTTTTCTAGATGGTGGTCTGTCCACGGTGTGTGCGTGTGTGTCTTTTTGCCTCCGTGTGTTTTGTGTGTCTTTGTGCGCGTCTGTGTCTTTTGTACGTGCACGGCTTGCGTCCGCTGCTCCGCCTGTCGTAGGGCCGATCTGATTGTGACCTTGAGGCAGAGCGACGTTGCATCCACCTCTTACCGTGGTTAGGTCCACTGCTGCATATAGCCCACCAGGTACATGCACTCTTCTACTATGCAGGCGATCTTGTCGCTTATACCGGCAAGACGTTACGCGACCCCCAATATCACCGGAGCGCGGTTTCCCTTTCCGGTGTGACGTTTAAGTAGCACCTCCCTCGCTGACCCACCTTTCCCGTGACCCCTGCTGCACCGCCCTTCGTTTTGTCGCCGCCGCTGCGTCGCCTGCGCTTTTCGTACATCGCTTTTCGCCCCCCCCCCCCCCCCCCCGCCGCTGCGTGCGCGCCTGCGATTTTTTTTGCGCCGTGCTCATGCAATAGGATGTTGAACCGCGATATTCGTATCCGCAACCCGCCGAAAGCGGCCGTCGACAAGATGCTGGCGAGTCCTGTGACTAGGTCCGCGTTGGAGCGGGCAAGGGCGGACATGGCGGCCGCCGCAAGTAAGGTACGGGTACCTCTTGGGGCCGATGGCGGCGGCGCGGTGGAGAATGGAATATTGCTAGAAAATAAACCGGAGTACAATAATAAAAACAGTACCTGTTACGGGGGACCATAGTAAATAGGACCTACGGTACACACAAAAACCAATATATTTCCCTATTTTGACTAACAATATTTGGTCCTATTTACTATGGTCCCCCGTAATAGAAAAAATGCTCTAAAACGTACTACGGGTAAAAATAAAAACGAAATTGCTTGCCAAAAAGTGCCAGAAAGTAGACTGAAAAAGAGCAGGCAAAGGCTGATATCGCGGCCACCGGGAGCAAGAGATCGCATGGCGCCCCTTGGGTTGGTGGTGGTGCGGTGGAGAACAATATCGATCTGCGCACTGTTTGCCTGTACGAATAGCAATTAATATTGTTGATAACTCTTTGTTGTGGATGTTCACCCTGGCAACATACGTACGCAAGAGTCATATACATTTCAAAAGAGTAAGGCACCCGTAAAAACGAACGGACGGTGTGTCACGCATCTTGCAGAACGTGAGCATCGACCCTAAATTTGTCGAACTCACAGCTGACGCACTTGGAACAATTTCATACAAACAATATCGTTTTTTCGTTTGTAAAAAGTTGGTCAGTATTTTTTTTCTATTATTTGGGGAATAAATCAGGCACAAACTTCGACTTGTCTGTCCCGAAATACGCGGGGTTTGTGTGTGATTCTCGTGCGGTGCTTAGTTTTGCAAAAGGCGTTTTGATTGATGTTATTCACACCTCGGACAGACGATCTATCCCCACTTGATGTAGATATTTCAGGGAAGATCTGTACGCTCTAGCTCATGTTACCCGGTGGGAGCCGTGCGATCTGTAATATCTAGCTCATGATTCCGGGGTTGGACCTTCCCTCCACATTTACAGATGCTGCACAAAATATCATAGTGTCAGCTATAGGATCGACCTACTACTGTAGATGGTCTATGCCTGGTATTTTCTGTGCATAGATGGTGATCTGTACGACATCTGGTTTACCTTTGTTTTGTTTTTTAGTTTGCGTTGTCTTGTCTGTTAGGTGTTTCGATCGGTGTGGCAACGCCCCACCTTATTGCGGATGGCGCGAAATCTTTCGATTTTGCAACCCTCCCCCTTCGGACAGTGGAGGGCTAGAAATCCCAGTGGTGTTGTCGCAAGCAGAAAAAGGAGGGGACAAAACCCTTGTAAAAACTGACGAAAAAAACAAACACCCACCGCCCAAGTAGCCGGACAGTTAACGACGACCAGCCCAGACGAGTTTACAGCTTAGCCTATTGGTGTAGGAAAAAAAAAAACAGTAAGTGCGGGCCCTTGGTGTTACGGGTGTCTTAAACGAATAGAACTAACGAAATAACCAGGGCTTCTCACGGGTCATGACCCGTGCCGAGGGTCAGGTCAGGAGGTTTCCCAAATCTGGCGGGGCAACTCGGGTCGGGTCAGGTGGTGTTTGAAATCTCACGGGGCGGGGCGGGCCAGGCGGTTTTCTAATCCCACGGATCGGGTCACCCTGGTCCGACTCGACCCGCGAAAACCGTGAAAAACAACGGTATAGTTGTGACCAATACGGTACAGAGAGCGTTATAAATATTAAACGAATCACAACCGCGCGGCTGTTTCTGTTGTTTTGTTTTTTGGGACGAAGACGTATTGCTGTGACCGATTTTGTAGCTTTATGTTTGGGACCGGCCATACAATCATTGCGCGATACCTAATAAAAAACAGAAGTGCTGACCCAGGCTCGTTTTTTTTTTCGGAGACGGTGTGTTACACACTTACTTTAGTATAAAGACTCCCGATGTTATTGTGTAAAGCTAAAGCACTGACCCAGACTGTGTTTCATGTATGTCAGATTTAGTGTAACGGCTACCGGCTATACTGACCAAGGCTGCGTTTCATGTCTGGGAGATTTAGTTTAAAGGCTCCAGATTAACTTGTAATATGCTAAAATACTGACCCAAGTTGCGTTTCGTGTTTGGGAGATGTGGTGTAACGGCCCCGGGTTCAAGCAGAAATACTGACCCAAGTTGCGTTTCGTGTTTGGGAGATGTGGTGTAACGCCTCCCGGTTCAAGCAGAAATACTGACCCAGGTTGCGTTTCGTGCGTGGGAGATGTGGTGTAACGGCTCCTGGTTTAAGCAGAAATACTGACCAAGGCTGCGTTTCATGTCTGGGAGATTTAGTATAAAGGCTCCCGATTAAAATGCTCAAATACTGACCCAAGTTGCGTTTCATGTTTGGCGGAGTTGGCATAACGGCTGCCGGTTTAAGCATACTGACCCAGGCTGCGTTTCATGTTTGGGAGATTTGGTGTAACGGCTCCCGGTTTGAGCAGAAATACTGACCCAGGCTGCGTTTCGTGTTTGGGAGACTTAGTGTAACGGCTGCCGGTTTAAGCATACTGACCCAGGCTGCGTGCATGTTTGGGAGATTTGATGTAACTGCTTCCGGTTTAATCAGAAATACTGACCCAGGCTGTGTTTCATGTTTTGGAGATTTGGTGTAACGGCTCCCGGTTTAAGCAGAAATACTGACCCAAGCTGCGTTTCGTGTTTGGGAGACTTGGTGTAACGGCTCCCGGTTTTGTTTAGTTTCTGTAGATATCAGCCAGGCGTTGTTATTTCTTACTTCATTGTTTCGTTTCACCTTATTTAGTATGACCTTGTTTGTTATTCGAAATCCTGTACTGTGCTGCTTAGGTGTGAATGGTGCTCTTTACTTATTTTTTTTAGTGTATTTTTTTCTCATCCTTTCTGTTATCTTCGTACCTTTCTTCCTCCTTCTTCCCCCCTAGACGTCGCTCAAATCCGGGGTCGCGAAGCAGGCCCTTCTCCCCCCTCCCCACTACGGTATGCGCCTTCATTTTTATCTCGAGGAGACCCCAGCCCTTTCTTCCCTCGTCGACTCGCATCGAATTGCTCCTGCGGTGAAATCATTGCTTCTGTGCTTCGAGTATGAGTACTGTCACTGCTGTGCCTTAGTGAGTGGAAACACAACTTGCTCCTGAGCAGTCCGTGAATAGTATCCGTACTAATGGATAGTAAATAACCTCGACATCGCCCTCCGTGCTCATCTATTTTTGCACCTCTCTTGTTTGCTTGGCGCAGCAATGATGCCAGCTTCGTCAGCAGGCGATCCACCGGTGGAGGAGACGGAAAGCGATGTAGATTGAGACGTGGATGGCAGGGGGGGGGAGGGAGCGGGGGGGGTACTCATTGCGTAGCCGTAGTCTTAAGACCATAGACCCTCGCATCCCTACCATGCGGGGACGGCGCGCGTCGGGTTTTCATCGACCAGGTAGGCATCGTGGGGGGAGGGGTCGAAGGGATTCCCCCACGGATATGTATGTGTGAAGTTGCGGAGGCACCTTTGATAGGATGGTTCTACTCCTTTAGGTACAGCATGATTGTGCAGCCGTACTCATAGCTGTAGCATGATTGGGCAGTCTTTCTCTTTGCTGTAGCACGATTGGAGAGCCCTACTCTTTGCTGTACCGTGATATTTGGGCAGCCCTGCTCTTTGCAGCAGCGTGGTTTTGCAGCCCTATCATTTTGCTGTAGCACGATTGGGCAGCCCTGATCTACAGTGCTGTAGCCCGATGAGGCAACCATGTTTTTTGTGGTAGCCTCATAGGGCAGCCCTAATTTTTGCTGTGTTCTGATTGGGCAGCCCTACGTTTTGCTGTGGTCTGATTGGGCAGCCCTACTTTATGCTGTAGTCTGATTGCGTAGCCCTAATGTTTGCAGTAGCCTGATAGGGCAGCCCTACTCTTTGCTCTCGCATGATTGGACGGACAGCCGTACTTCACAGTGCGATAGCACGATTGGGCAACCCCTTTTTTTGTTGTAGCCTGTTTAAGCAGCTGGACTCGTTGCTGCGTCATTTTGGCAAGTCCTACTCTTTGCTGTACCCTGATTGGACAGCCCTTCTGTTGTAGCTTTTTTGCTGTAGCATGATTGGGCAGGCGTGCTCTTTAGCTGCAGCCCGATTGGACGACTCCAGAAGCGGTGCGGTAGTTCCGTGAGGGATCATCTGCGCACACGGTATTTCTAGAGGGAGAAGCGTGTGTCTGCTGCCTCTTTTTTATTTTAGAGCCTCATGTGGCTTAAGACGGAAAGTATGCGCATGCCAAGACAATCGGTCATGGAGAACAGATGACTTACGCCCGACACATAATCGATCATGGAGGAACTATCATACACCAGGACTGCAGCTGCAATAGGTGAAACCCCGTTTAAGGTACCACGCGCTTAGGTAAAGCGGTATACAAGGGACCTCAAAATTCTCCGCGCCGTGTATCCCCACTTTATCCCATTTCCAACTCTTAAAATCGTCCTAGTCTAACTCCAAGTGCTTTGTCCCCATGTCGGGAGTGCGGTGCTAAAAGGGTCCCTTACAGTGGACGCAACACTCAATAAGGGACCCCAGGTGCATTGCAAGGGACCATTAGTTGTCCGGTTGAAAAACGCCACATAGACTGCAAGAAACCTTCGTAGAGGCCACATTTGTTGAGGGACGTGTCGGTATATAATTGACCCTGCTGCCCCAAGCCATTATGGTTCCTTAATGGGGACCACCTGCTTTGTATTAGCTTTTGTCGGCCAGGGGGGCACTTACGTAAAAGCATGAAACTCTCTGCTATTCCGGACGGTAGTGCCCGAAGATGTTTTTGCTTCATTCAGCAGCTTGGGTTAGGCGCAATCCCCGTTCCCCGGCTCAGCGGTCGCAATCCCCTTTCCCCCGCTTAGCGGGAGAGCTTACAGTGGGCACCCCGATCTAAGAACGCCCTGTGGCACGCCCAAACAGGCGCTCTTAACCCCCTTTACAACTGGAAACTCGTTTTTGGGGACAAAATTACTTGGATTTAGTGTAGGGAGGGGTTCGGGGGCTCTAAAGGGGTTAACTAGACTTTGCTCTTATCTGCAGTGACAAATGTATAGCTTTTAGTGTACGCGGGACATATGCCGCTTCTCAAGTCCCGAATAATCTCATCCTGGTCGCTCTTAAATCGGGGTATCCACTGTGGTATACCTTTTTGAGAAACCCCAGTTCATTGGTCAACACAAGCACACAAACTTTACACCTTGGTATACCCTTGGCTGGTCCCACCCGGGCCTGAGCCCTCCAAGCTGACCCCAGGTACACTCTGGCTTTTACTTTTTGTTTGTAATAAACTAATGTAGTCGTAAAATTGTCATATATTACCCAATCGCTCCACACTTTCAATAGCTGGTATGTAGCCTTCCAAACCGACCCTGCAGGTACTCTTGTCTGGTGGTGTGTGTGTTTTTTAGTTTGTTTTCTAAACGAATAATGTAGTCGTAATTATCATACTAACCAATCGTTCCGCACTTGAGGGAGAGCTCGACCAATCAGAGCATCACAAAATTTTGGCCCCAGAGGTGTAAAATCCCGGCCGTGGGATGACTATTCTCGCAAAACTAGCCTCAGATTTGGGCGGCGACGGCGATTTTGGGTGAACCCCTCTCACCACCAAACCTCCTATTCTTTTTTTTCCTGTTCTAACTCCAAGTGCTTTTTACCCATGTCGGGAGTGCGATACTAAAAAGTCTTCTTAAATCCACAAAAAAAAAAAGAAAAAAAATCCCGAAGAAAGACGCGTGCTACGGTATAGAGATGGCACTTTTCGTGTGAAATGTTTTCTGAACGACAGGGCTCCTTAATTAACCCAAAATCGTCGGAAAATAAATAAATAATAACACTGCATTATGGTGCGATCATTCGACTTCATATTAGGTGCTACTGCTGCTTTAAGGAAGGATATTCGATTTATATCGGAAAGGCATCTACGCTACATTGTCGGAGGGCAAAAAAAGTAATAATAATAATAATAATAATAATAATAATAATAATAATAATAATAATAATAATAATAATAATAATAATAATAATAATAATAATAATAATAATAATAATAATAATAATAATAATAATAATAATAATATTAATAATAATAATAATACGACATTTTTTTGCATGATTATTGCTGTGGGACGTAGGGCATCTGGGGTGTCTTCATCCGGTAGGTAGGATGGCGGTTTTGATTTTTCTCCATATCGGTTTTTGGGAGAGGTCTCAAGCTCCAAAATCGAGAGGAACCTCGGAAAAAAGGAGGTGAACCTCTATCGAACTTTAACCCTAACATTTAAGTGCTATTTTCTAATAATACCTCTGTAATAGTATAAGTTACTACAGTTTTTGTAGATTTTTGGGCTTTTGTTACAAGGAAGGCTTAGTTTGGGTAATCTATTATTGCTGGTTAACCTTTTGCAAGTGGTGGTCTCACCCGGACTAATCCCCCTCTTACTCCTTAACAAATTGGTGTCGACGGCAACAGGATCAATGGGTTTTTGGGTCATGGGGGCTCGAATCCCACCATCCACACAATAATGAATTTTTCTACGACTTTCCCCATGTCGAACTTGAAAAACAATCTCCTCGGCGGTATACCCAGGAAATGAAACCGCTTGGATATTGACACGTCCGCCCGTATAATCGGCCGACCTGCTATCCCGCCGTTTCAGGGGGGGGGAAGTGTTATAAGGCTTAGTTTGGGTAAGCTAATGGTTAACCTTTGCAAGTGGCCAAACAGACTAATACTCCACTAATAATAACTCAACACTCTTAGTGTACGCATATTTATTACGGCGCCTTAACGCCTTTTACCACTGGAAACCCTTTTTGGGGACAAATTCACTTGAAGTTAGTGTAGGGAGGGGTTTGGGGGCTCTACAGGGGTTAACCTTGACTGACGTCGCTGGTTGACTGGTGTGCCATGGTCGGTGACGAAATGTTAATACTTATCTAAACGGCGAAGAAACCCGTGAAAACGCTTTAAACCAGTACTTACTTATTATAAAATTTTAACAGTATTGAACTGATACGACACTGAAAAGCTCTTCCGCTCGAGACAGCACAAAATGCATTTTTGTTTTGTTATTTATGAAGACGATTGAAATCTTGCAACTTTTGAAATAAAGTTACTGTTGACAGTATTGAACTGATACAACACTGAAAAGCTCCTCCTCTCGAGACAGCACAAAATGCATTATTGTTTTTTGTTTATATTTAATAAGACGATTGAATTTGCAACTTTTCTTGACGCCACTTGTCCGCCATGACCGCCACATCATCGCCGGTAGAATATTAGTCGAGCCACTCTAATACCACGATAAGAGTCGAGCCACACTACTGCCGGCTTCACCGATGGAGCATTAATAGTAGACTCGAATCTCGACGCGTGCTACACAGTAGAGGGTGCACCACTTTTTTTCTGAGGTTCTTCGATTTGGGAGCTTAATAGACCTCTCCCAAAACCCGATTTGGAGAAAAATCCAAACTGCTAGGTACCTACCGGATGAAAACATCCCATCGCCTACGTGCACAGCAATGATAATCACGCAAAAAAAGTGTCCTATTATTTATTTATTTTCCCGACGATTTTGGGTTAAGAAGCCCTGTCGTTCACAAAACAATTTCACACGAAAAGCGTCATCTCTACCGTACGTAGCACGCGTCTCGCGTGCCTGCTCACGTCAAGGTCACGGGTTCAATTATCACCAAGCTCATACGCGTGCGTACTCTTGGGGGAACTTTTTCTTACGTAAAAAATTACGAGCGGAAAGCGCGAGAAGGGTGCAAAGTTAGCACACAACAAGCTAACAAGAAGAGTGAAAGTGCTATGTGCGAGAGAAAAAATGCGAAGGCAAGGACCGGGGGGGAAGGGAAAACACCTGTCTGTGACCGTGGATGGCTTGTCTAGAAGGAGGTCGCTGAAGAAGGTAAAATCTCTTTGGAGTTGAGCTGGACAGTAAAAGCGATGATTTATTTTGATCAAAAATTGAAAAACGCCAGCTGTGAGGACTACTCAGGGGGGCAAGAGAAGGACTGGCTGGCTCATCGGAAGGAGGATATGTCGGTCTTTGGAATTAAATTCGAAGGGTGGCGAAAGGCTGCTCAGAAGGCCGGCAGATGATCTCGGCGAGTAGAGGAGGGAGCCGAGTTGTCCATGCGGAAATGGTATGAGACGGAGAGACGTAAAGCTGCAGAGCGACGCGCAAAGGCCGCGGCAGCGCCATACACCGTCGGCATCTCTACGCGATCTAAGCGGCCGGGTAGAGGGGGGAGGGGGGGAGGGGGGGGAGGGGGGGAGGGGGGAAGGAGGGAGGGGGGGTGGGGGGAGGGGGGAGGGGGGGAAGGGGGGGAAGGGGGGGCGTCCTGCCCAAGAGACGGAAGTCTGGGTCTGCCCATCATCGTCTTGAAATTTGTGGGCGTTCCAATGGCCGTCACAAGTTAGCGTAAGGTCGCCCTGACTTTTTCGCCTTGTTGCGTTCTTTTCCCAGTGCCATTGATGCACTTGATACCCTCTATGAGCCGAATGCCGTCTTTAGTCAGTTCGTAGGGTCTGCTATTAATAGCATGGCATTTTTTCTCTTCTCCTGTCCTTGCTTCCTCTTCTTGTCTGTCTTCTCTTGCTTTTCTCGTCTTTTCTTTTGTTTCCTTTCCTTTTTCGCTTTCTTTCCTTTCCTTCCTTTCCTTTCCTTTTCATTCCCTTTTTATCTTTTTTTTGTTTATTTTTTCCAATTGACTTGCGTCTGACGTGCGTATGCGTAGTGATAGGTACTAGGTGTAATATATACGTGGTAGTCTTTCTTGGGTGGCAAGCGGTATAGTCGGTTTTTCCAGGCGCGAGCAGTGAGACTTATTCACTAGTATGGACCTGGCACATCGTAGGCTGACTCCCGATTTCACTTTGTATATATTTCTGGCGGAGGCATGAATTGCGCCAGCCGTGGTGTATGCGTGTACCACCTTTGGTTTGTTTATTTGTTTTCCCTGGGGTATTCTTCCACTCCAGAGTGACTAGAGCGTGTCCTGTGACCACGGGCTTGATTATGCGAGTTAATGTGAGAACAACAACAACAACAACAACAGCAACAACAACAGCAACAACAACAACAACAACAACAACAACAACAACAACAACAACAACAACAACAGCAACAGCAACAGCAACAGCAACAACAACAACAACAACAACAACAACAACAACAACAACAACAACAACAACAACAACAACAACAACAACAACAACAGCAACAGCAACAGCAACAGCAACAACAACAACAACAACAACAACAACAACAACAACAACAACAACAACAACAACAACAACAACAACAACAACAACAACAACAACAACAACAACAACAACAACAACAACAATAGTCGGGCACCGCATGGCTCTTTTGACTCGCGTTTCGCGACGACTAACTCCATGATGTTTGTTTCTTTCGTCTGACAGGGATGCTGATGCTGGGTTTCTTTTGAGAAGGCGCGTATTATACGAACCCCCCCTCCCCCCCCACCCCCCCCGCTGCTGCAATTTCCCCGCCGCTAAAGTCTCCACTCCCCAACGATTCCGACAAGCAATCCGACTTTGGAATGAACGCCCTCCCTGTGGGAAAAAAAAAGGTTTCGAGGAGAACTACCAGGGAGGATGCGTGATACCGATCCCGGTTCGTTTCGCCACAATTCACTGTTTCTTGTTTTGTTTGACTGGGATGCTGCTACTACTGGATTTATTTAAGAAGGCGCGTCGTATACGCAACCAACTCCCCCTTCCCCCCCCCCCGGCTGCGATTTTACAAGAAAAATTCAAGGACGTCTGCCGTGAGTTCGACGAATTTCTGGTCAATACTCATCTTTGCAAGCTGCATTATTGATACTCGTAATATACTACATGGGTGGGTTTTTTATCGGGAGGGGTCCTATTTTTTGTCCACTATGGTCTAGTCTAATGGTTTTAGTGTTGGTATTTTTACTTTAGGTGTGGAATTTTGAGCTAGATATAACATACCTGCTATCTATTTTATACTGCTCTATCATATTAATATGCATGTATGGTAGGCGGTTTATTTTGTTTTTTCTCCCCCCCCTCGCTTTAATGTCGGGAGGAGTACATACGAAATACAGAATATTATTAGTTATCATACCAGGTATATGTTAATCTTAACACAGCATTCGAGAATAAAAGTCGCCTACTCCCTCCCCCTCCCCCCCCCCCCCCAAAAAAAAAAAAAAAAAAAACTCTGCGATTTTCCCGCCGCTAAAGTCTCCGCTCCCACCGATTCCGACAAGCAATCCGACTTTTGGTGATAACGCCCCGCGTGTGGAAAAAAATAACCGCACAGAGAAAAACCAGGAATAATGCATGTAGCCGACCCCGGTTCGCAGAACGGTTCGCTAATCCATATTTAGGTTATTATCGGAAAACTTGCGGTTCTTGAACTTTTTTTTGTAACAGCCCAGCCCCTGCATAGAGACGCGACGCGTGGTTTTATGATATGTTTGATATATAGTAGCTCTGGAGGTTTATGTAGCGTTTTTTGGGCAAAATGCCAAGTCTACGGAGTCATCCTTCGAGAGTGCCGGTCGCCCCGGTGGCGTATCAGGTTATCCTCGAGTCTGGTATAGGTCAGCTTCGTGAGTTCAAGCCCCACCGAGTTCATACTCGTAAAAATCCGTTGGAACTTTTTCTTGTGCACAAATTGACTTGCGGAAAGCGCGAGAGCGTGAGCTAGCAACAACACTCGATGAAAAATCGACGAGCAGTTGGATTTACTGAACCCTTGTACGCGCGATAAAAAATTGAAGGCAAGAACCGGGGGGGGGAAAGGGACGACACCTGTGACCACGGCTTGTCCAGAAGCTGGAAAGTAGAAGTGTGAGAAAAAAATAAAATAAAAACAAAAAAAAAGTGCGGCAAGGGTTTGCACTTTTTTTTCTTCTTTTTTTCACCCTTCTACTGCGTGGAACTATTGGTTAGCGTTAAGGTTCGACCACATGATGACACACATGATGATACACATGATAACACACATGTTGACACACAAGATGACATGATGACACGATGACACACATGATGACATGATGACATGATGACATGATGACATGATGACATGAATACATGATGACACACATGATGACATGATGACACACATGATGACATGATGACACACATGATGACATGATGACATGATGACATGATGACATGATGACATGATGACATGATGGCATCCCAAGAACAGGCGTGCAGCAAATTCTAAGAATTTTCTGAGCTCCTCTAATGTTAAGGTATTAGTAGTGGGGTGGTACTAGTCCGATTGACTACTTGCAAAAGGTTAACCAATAGCTTAGTTACCCAAACCACGCCTTATAACACTGTCTTGCGCTGCCGGGGTTGTAACAAAGACCACTGATAGGGACAGCTTACGCTATACCTACAACGGGATCCGAAGGGTGCGCCAGCTAGCGTTGGGCTGCGAAAGCAACTGAGTTAAATCGGCACACGACGCGTATGGAAATACGTGGAAGTGTGGTGAGCTAAAGCTTTATTTTTCCCCGTCCGCCGGAGGATAAAAAAAGAAAAAAAAAACTGTCCCCCCCTGAAACGGCGGGATAGCAGGTCGGCCGGTTATGCGGGCGGATGTAAGGTTGTAGGTGAGGACACAGAGTGCCCCCTGCAGGTCTGCCAATTGAGCAGGTCCTCGGAGAGTACTCACTTTCTTTTCCTTCGTAGAGATGTAGCTTTATTCGTTTCCACCAGGGCCCCGGATAGCTTCTGAAATCGGAGGCACGTGCCTCCGATGTATTTCCTAACTTTCCCGACTATAAAACGCCAACCTTATCATACGAAACCCATCCAAATGATCTCAAATTCGGATAATTGCAGGCCTTTCGAGGCCGTATCTTAACACTAGCCCACCCTGATGAGTCGCATATGCAGAAATATGGAAGATTCGGGGAAACTCCGGTTCTACGGACTAGACCATGAGTCAAAGATGCGGTTCCTCAAAACCCACTCCCACACCTCTAACGGTTTGGCTATGGAGCCAGGAACGCGCAAAGAAAAGCAGTTGAAAGAGGCGCAGACCCTACAACAAGGCAAAAGTCACCCATCAACAACCTGCCGTATCTTAACACGGACCTGTCAACATCCAAGCGGTTTCATTTCCTGGGGATA
Organism: Undaria pinnatifida; assembly: GCA_012845835.1. Taxonomy (NCBI): domain Eukaryota; class Phaeophyceae; order Laminariales; family Alariaceae; genus Undaria; species Undaria pinnatifida. Next base: position 1,179,333 of record JABAKD010000029.1, read on the forward strand.
CCGGGGAGAGTACTTTTCAAGTTCGACATGGGGAAAGTCTGAAAAAGTTTCAACACGGTCGATGTGGGACTCGAACCCACGACCCCAAAAACCCACATGGTCCTGCCGACGACGCCATTTGTTGAGGAGTTAGTGGGGTATTAGTCCGTTTGACCACTTACAAAAAAAGGTTAACCAATAATAGCTTACCCAAACTAAGCCTTACAGCACTAGCATGAAGAGCTCAATATCAACAGCATCATCCGGAAAATGAATCCGAAGGCGTTATTCGTTCGTTCGCCCAACCCGACCAAGCTTCTTTGTGCCTTATTAATAGTTCCAAAGTAGAATATACTCGTGAGGGTACTTGATCAATGACTAACCGCTAGTTCTTCGCTTGATGAGATCAACCCCAATATTCCGACGGTATACAGCGCACTATAGAGGGGGATGACTCGGCCCTTGAAAGGCCGATAGAATTACCAGATTCGAGGTGTAATTGGCGTTTTTTATTCGGGATAGTCAGTGAGGGGAAACGAAACCGAGGCATGGTGCCCTCGGTCTTCAGATGTCATCCGGGGCTCTCTGGTGGGAACTAATAACGCTACGCCTCTACTAAGGAAGGCAAAGAAAGTGAGTACTCGTCGAGAGGACCCGAGCTGAATAGGCAGACCTACTATACTGCAGGGAACACTCTCTCTGACAGGTGTCCCCGCTCAATAAAACTTGAAGAAAACAATGGCGTCGTCGGCAGGACGTTTGGACGCGTGCTACGATGATAGAGGTGCACCAACCATTGTTTTTCAACACCTCTCTCCCAAGAAGAGCTGATTTTTGGAGGAAACAAAACTGCTAGACCTACCGGATGAAAATTCGTACCAGGTGCTATCTATGTATGGCCTAGATATACAACGAGCATCAATCACGGAAAAAAAAAAAAAAAAAGTGAAATTTCCGACGATATCAGGTCAAGGAAAAATTCAGAAAACGTTTCAAACGAGAAGTGCTAGACCCCTATCCTAGCACGCGCGTCTTTTTTTCGATGCATGTGTGCATGTGTATGGTATTAATAGTTGCACGAGAGTGTACCCTGGTCTACCTGGTATCTGTTTTCAGGGACCAGCGTGCGCACAGAAGAAGAAAAAAAGAAGAGAATAGGAATAGAGTCGGTCCCGGGTTGTGCGAACGAATTTCTACTCGTCGAAGTAATTTTTTTCGGGGGAGATAGATACGAAGTATTGCGTTCCTTCACACAATGTGAAGAGCTCAGAAACTTCTCCTACCTCCACTGCACCCCTATCAATAGCGCGGGATGACACTGCGGTGCGGTAGGGGGAGGTAACCCCGCCCCTCTTTCATTGCTGGGTATGGGCCACTTGCGCTCGAGTGACTCTGTATGTACCCTCACGGACAAAAAAAAAAACTTTCGGCAACGGTTTTGGCGCAACGTAGGGGCTTACCATTCCATCGGGATCATACCGCCAAGCAAAACAGCATGATGAAAGCTTACGGCCGTAAAGGAACCGGGGGGACGCTCGCGCGAGCGACCCAGAGGGCTCCACTGCAAAAAAACGCCCTCCAAAAGGTGATCTTTAGAACCTCCCCCCCCCAAAAAAACTCATACTTATTCCTAAAAATTTGCCCCCCACCCAAAACGGATTTCCAACTGTAAAGAAAGGCGTTATAATATCCACTGCAAAAGATAGGCCCCAAAAGGTGACCCCCGCCCGCTCTACCGTAGCCACGGTCCAAATTGTTTTCTAAATGGCAGGGCTCCTTAACCCCTTTCCAGTAATTTGTCCCCACCCAAAACGAATTTCCAGTTGTTCAAAGAGAAACATTGTTATGAATCAGGAACCGATAAGAATAATATGTTGGATGCTGTTCTAGAGAGAATTCGGCGTTATGGTTCATAGTTTTTTGGCGGAGTACGAAGTACGTAGCTCACTTTGACAGCATGCAGCAGCTAGCTGGCATTGTTTGGTTGATCGCGCTTGTGGGATACCAAAAAGTGAATACCGCACGGAACGGTGCTGCTGGCAGACTGGTAGAACAAGCGAACAGACAGAGTGGTTGTTTACAACTGGACAGCGGTCGCTCGCTGGACCAGATAATTCGCGATTTCTACCCAAAATGGATTTCCAGTGGTAAAAAGGCGTTCAAAGTTATAACCCAAAATCGTTGGGAAATGTAATCATTGTTTCTTCTCGGCAGTATTTTTTGTTGGGATACCTTAGCCATCGGGTTTTGCACTTTTCCATTTCTTAAAATCAGCCTACTAGCTCTCTTTTTTTTTCTGGGTGGGGGTATGTAGCCTTCATCAGGCGATGCTCCTCAGAAAAACAACCCGTGCACCTCCTCTGGCGAAGTACAGACGCAGATGCATTAAGGTATACCGTTTTTGGGCTATTTTCGTTTTTGAAAAACGGGGCCCATTCACAACTGGAACCCCTTTTTGGGGTCAATTTTACTTGAAGCGAGTATAGGGAGGGATTTGGGGGCTCTTAAAGGGGTTAACCCCAAATCGTCGGAAAAAGGACATGTTTTTTTTTCGCCCTTGATTCTCGTTGTATCATACATGGGCGCCATGAGATTTATCATCCGATGTGATAGCCGGCTTTGTTTTTCTTCCCAAAATAAGTTTGGCGGGAGCGGTCTCAGGGTTCCCGAATTGAGGAAGACCTCTCAAAAAAAAAACAATGAATGGTTGATGCAAGACCTATATAATAGGCTCTTATCGTAGCACACGTTTGCACTTAGTAATAGTAATGCTATACCTCGGAGTAGTAGACGCGCGTGCTACCATAAGGTATGATATGACCTTTTTTTTTCCTCATGGGCGATGGGGCACGATACGGAAAAACGACGCGTGCTACGACACAGGTAATAGACTACCTTATTTTGGGCTATTTTGTCTTCTGAACGACGGGGCTCCTGAACCCAAAATCATCGAAAAAAAAAAAAATAATAGACCATTTTTTTGGCCTGATTCTCGTTCCATACCGAGGCGCCCGTGGGATGATTCGTCCGGTAGTGCAGTTATATTTTCGTCGAAAGAGTCATTATACCCCACGGTTCCAAGGGGTGGCAGTTTTTGCGCCAAAAAGTCCCTCGGCTCGATGGAGTTCTTCGTGTGAGGAACTGCCGCTCAACAATGAAAGTATTTTCACTGCCGCTCAACAATGAAAGTATTTTCACTGCCGCTCAACAATGAAAGTATTTTCACTGCCGCTCAACAATGAAGGTACTTTCACGAGTACATCGTTTTTTTAGCACTTGAGCCATAGACTAGAAGCTTGGTCGGGTTGTGCGAACGAATGCCTTCGAAGTCATTCTTCGGGTGAGATATTGAGTCTCTCATGTGAGGAGCTCAGGGACTTTCGGCTGCAACCTTACCGTGGGATGGCTCCAAATCAGTTTCTGGGAGACACGTCTTAAGCTCTCTCCTCAAATTGAGGAAACTTCAGAAAAAAATCCCGCCATCATCGTAGCACGCATCAAAACACCCAAAATGACGAAGTGGGGCGAGCGCGGTGGGGAAAGAATGCCCACAGACAGCCTGAAAAACTGTGAAAACACGCGCAATAATAATACAGGACACTAGTTGAGTTGACCTTTCCCGTGAACCTGCTCCTTCATATGAAACCCCAAATCATCGGAATTTCGCTCTCTCTTTTTTTTGGGGGGGGGAGGGAGGGAGATGAACGATTTCGCTACCCGGACCATGGATTCGGCTTACTTGATGTGTTTTTCGCCTTAACGACTTCACTACACTGGAAACCCTTTTTTTTACAAAATTACCTGATATTAGTATATATCTAGGGAGAACATTTGGGGCTCTAATGGGGTTACGAGGGAAAAAAAAAAAAAAATCGTCAAGTGAGGAGCGTCAGAAAAAGAGAAAAAAAGGGCACACCTTCACTGCTGTACAAGTCGTAGCGTGTGCCAGTAGTAGCATGTGTCACGCCTCCATGTGTGTGTTGGACACGATACCTCTTTAGGCGCCTTGGGCGCGATAAGATGATAGCGATCCATCCCCCGCCGCGCTTTGCTCTTTGGCGGTACGATAAGCGGTTCTTGAGTGCGGTTCTAAGGTATTCCCGACAGGTTGGAACTCAAAAATCTGCAGTAACATCGATTTTTGTAAAACTATTTCAAATACGTCATCTGTGAGTTGACGGTAAGTTCAAGGGTCGAATACCTATTCATTCTGGAAAAATAAACATTGAGGTAGCAGTTCTTGAGTGCGGTTCTCAGGCATTACTGACACGGTCGCTCTCAAAGCTGGGGTAACACGCACACTTGATAGAAACACAAGACAGCTCGCTCCCGGGGGCCTGTCTTACGGGGGAAAAAAAAACTCAAGCTCACCACACTTCGACGTATTTTCATACACGACGTCATGTCGCGTGTCAATTGCATTCGCAATCCAGACCCGACTACTAGAGCTAATCACCGATCCGTCGACAACTCCTCCCCTTTAGCGAACGGCACCCCCCGATCAACAACCGCTCCCCTCTGCCCCCCGAAACAAGAGCCAGCCGCAACCAAGCAGCTAACAGCGCGCCCAACAAATCATATCGCGAGCCGTACCCCATTAGTTGAATTTGCCCCCGGAAAGAAGGACCAGCCGCAGCAAACTAGCTAACATCGCGCACCACGAATTAACCTTTTGGGACTACTACATCTTGATTATATCTTGATTATAGTATAGGACTACGATAGAGGTGCGCCACTTTTCTCTGTGGTTCCTCTCGATTTCGGAGCTTGAGACCTCTCCCAAAAACCCATTTGGAGAAAAATCAAAACTGCTACCCTACCTACCGGATGAAAACATCCCATGGCCTACGTCCACGGCAATAATCACGCAAAACACTAGCGTATTATTTTTCTTTTTTTTTTCCGACGGTTTGGGGTTAAGGAGCCCTGTCGTTCACAAAACAATTTTCATACGAAAAGTGTCATCTATACCGTAGCACGCCCCCCCCCCCCCCCCCCCCCCTTCCCCCCCTTCCCCCCCCCCCCCCCCCGGCAAGAGCGCGATTCGCAACCAATTAGCTAACAGCGCGCCCCCCGAAGTAAGGCGCGGGCCGCATCCCACCAGCCAACCCCCCCCCCTCCCCGAAATAGGCACGAGTAGGTTACACCTCATTAGCTAACCTTGCCCCCGAAAAAAAGTTGCGAGCCGCAGCCCATTGCCAATTTTTTTCCCTCCCAAAATAGAGCCGGGAGGGGCACCCCAACAACTTTGTTCTTGCAAACGTGGTCAACAGTAGGGTATACTTCAAGAATACTGGTTTGGTACCCGGGTGACAAATCCGACTGTTTTGGATCATACCCGGGTAAATACCCGGGTATCCTGAGAGTACATACCCTACCAAAAACACCAGTGAAAGTCCCCCCCCCCCCGACATAAGTCGCAACCCACACCCCAATAGCTAACAATCCCCCCCCCCAAAAAAAAAAATCGCAAGTTTAGCTCATAATTCAGCGGTTGCCTGGACCGCGGGCCCCTGCACCTCGATCAACTCTAGCTCGAACACCAGCACAGCGCCGGGCGTGATCAAAGCTGAGCGCCCGCTGTCGCCGTATGCCAGTTCTGCACGCGACAGTCGAGGGCGAGGGGGGACGGAGGGGGGACGGGAGGAATAATCAGTGGTGGGTGGGTGTGTGGAGAATGCCCACTATCGACCGATTCTACGATAGACCCCCCCCCAAAAAACCAGCGATTTTCTTTTTTTTTTCTTCAACGAACGTTTCATGGCTGCTCGACATAAGGAAGGATACTATTGAAAATCAATTTCTCCATACATTTTCTAGCGTGCAAAGATCTATCGATCGATGACGTCGGGGTGTCGAGGGACACCGTCTTTCGGGAGGTACGACCGACGAGCTGCTGGTTTTGAAACCGGCGATTTCGTTAAAGGAAAGTTGGGGGGGGGGCTACCGTAGAACCATTCTATCATGCATGGCTGCAGTTTCAATACCACATGATATACCCTCGCATTCTTGCAAAGGAGTGGGTAGGGGAATGGAGGGGCGGTCACATGGTTTCGGAAGAAGGGGGTGGGGTGGGGGGGGCGGGGGGTGTACACGATATTCATGCATGGTCGCAGTCGTATGACCATAGATCCTCGCATTCCTATAACGCCGGGACGAAGTATGTCGGGTTTTCACCGACCAAGCAGAGGGTGGGGTGGGGGCGGGGGGCGGGGGAGGGGTACTCATCGTTGCTTGCCTTAGATATTTCACCATTGAAGGCGCATCTCTTTTGAGACGCATCACTCTTCCTGCACCTAATAGAGACACCAACAGTTTCGGACGCTCAGTACCTTTCTTCCAAATGTTACATACTATACATACTTCGTATTAACCCCTTAGAGACCGAAAACCCCTTCCAATACTATTTCCTAGTATTCCCCCCCCCCTCCTCCCAAAAAAGGGTTTCCAGTTGTAAACTGTAAAGGCATTGACGCATTAGGAAATTCAGACGCAAAAAAAAACAAGAAAAAAAATGACGATTGCAGCATCTATATGGGCCACGCGAAGCAAGCAGCCCGAGCTGCTGGTGCGGTAGAATATGATGCGTTCGAATTGCAACGCAAGAAAGAAGCTGCGAGGCAAGCGTGAGGCATGACGATATACACCCCGATTGCCTCAAGCTTTTTCTAGTAGACGCTTGATTAGGTCGCTCGCGCTCGTCGCTTTTGGGTACGTATACTGCAATCAAGATAAACTCAAGTCCCAAACGGGCTAACCAGGACGCTTGTCGCTTTTTGGTATTTATGCTGCAATCAAGATACAACCAAGTCCCAATACGGCTTAACCCCTTTACAACTGGAAACCCGTTTTTGGGGACAGCATTACTTGGATTTAGTATAGGGAGGGGTTCGGGGGCTCTAAAGGGGTTCACCAGTACCTGGTAGAACCTACGTACTTCATCAGCTACCCTGTACCAGGTATTATACCGGTATCCCAGGAAATGCTTGTTTGAGACACTGTGTGTGAGGTGTAAGAGACGAACGGGATTATCCCCAGCAACGGTTGATGGAGTTGATTGGTATTTAACGGGCTAGGGTTATTGATACAATCATAGTGTGTGTCAACCATTTTCTCCAACCAGTGAAGCTTTCGTATCCTCTTCATCGAAATAGTTAATGTTTGCGGCACAACCTAATTTCACATTTTGACCTCTACATTCTCCACCAATCATTCCGTGTGTGTTATTTTACGCGAAACGTTCTTACCATCTCCTCATCGCCCATCATCCAGGTGTTTCTTCAAAACTAGGACGAACATTCGTACTCCGGCGCTTTTTCTGGTCAAAATCCGACGGTCGTAAAAAATTGTACAGAATGTCTATACAGCAGTCAGTACCAGTGTATGACAAGAGCATACCCGGTATCTGGAGGGTATGTTTACCACTTACCAGGTAGTAGGTACATAGCACTTTTCGTCTTTCTCTGGGGTATTTTTTTCCCCTTTGTTCCCTCCTTGCGTGTCCAGGTTTTTGGCTCGTGTTCGGATTATCTTATTTTGGTTTTACTTTACTTTATTTTATTTCATTTTATTATGTTTCTTTTCCGAGCTTTGGCTCTCCTTTGCGGTTGGGTTGTTTCTTCGATTTCCCCTTCATTTTGTTTGTTTCATTTTTTGTTTTATTTTTATCTTTGTTTTTATTTGTTTTCTTATTTTGTTTTTTGTTTTTTGTTTTTGTTTTTGTTTTTGTTTTTGTTTATTTCGTATTTCTCTCTTCCAATGTATTTCTGTTGCTGACGTATGTATGTTGTGCCTGTCGTACCCAGTGTGTGTGTGTGTGTGTGTGTGTGTTCTTCACATTAAACCGTTCTTCTACTCGTCGACATCCAGCACACCCAGTGTCCGTACTGATTCTTCACCCTAGAAAGATCAGCTCTGTGGTCACAAGCCACGACACAGAGATAATGCATCGTAATGCATTCGACAACGCAATGTCATGCCCTAGTACTGGGTACGACAGGCACAACATACATACGTCAGCAACAGAAATACATTGGAAGAGAGAAATACGAATAAACAAAAACAAAAAACAAAAACAAAAAAACAAAAAACAAAATAAGAAAACAAATAAAAACAAAGATAAAAATAAAACAAAAAATGAAACAAACAAAATGAAGGGGAAATCGAAGAAACAACCCAACCGCAAAGGAGAGCCAAAGCTCGGAAAAGAAACATAATAAAATGAAATAAAATAAAGTAAAGTAAAACCAAAATAAGATAATCCGAACACGAGCCAAAAACCCAGTACTAGGGCATGACATTGCGTTGTCGAATGCATTACGATGCATTATCTCTGTGTCGTGGCTTGTGACCACAGAGCTGATCTTTCTAGGGTGAAGAATCAGTACGGACACTGGGTGTGCTGGATGTCGACGAGTAGAAGAACGGTTTAATGTGAAGAACACACACACACACACCAGGTACCCGGTAGTATATACCTGTAGTCGAACAACTTACAACCTGAACCCTTCAAAACTGATCTACAATACGAGGCTGTTGTGTGTGTGTGTTCTTCACATTAAACCGTTCTTCTACTCGTCGACATCCAGCACACCCAGTGTCCGTACTGATTCTTCACCCTAGAAAGATCAGCTCTGTGGTCACAAGCCACGACACAGAGATAATGCATCGTAATGCATTCGACAACGCAATGTCATGCCCTAGTACTGGGTACGACAGGCACAACATACATACGTCAGCAACAGAAATACATTGGAAGAGAGAAATACGAAATAAACAATTTGTGGAAGCTGAGGAGAGGCCATAAACCACACACATAGCCGTGCATACCATACCGGTATGTTACTATGTGTGAAACGCAAGCATTAGCAGGGGAGTCACTGACCTGTCTCCTTCACGAGGGCATGATCCACACCACACACCACACACCCCGAAACAACACGCACGGTGAAAGTATCACACGCAGCTTGCAAAGATGAGTTTTGATACAATTTTTTCGTCCATCTCACAGCTGAGCTGAAACTTTCAATTTTTCTCTACACAACACGGCATTTTTTTGTATCACACGCAAGATGACCCCTCCCCCCCTCTCCTGACGAATATCATCTACGTTTTTCTAGATGACGAGAAGAAAGAGTGAAAAACGCCGAGCGATGCTTCTATGGAACGGTCTAAGGAGGTCTGTGGAACGGTCTCGGGCGAGACATTTACCAAAGCACCGTTTTGGTTGTGTACGCTTGCTATGGAGGAAACGTTATCTCTCGTATTATACATACGGTATGCTGTTGATGCTGCAACACAAGAAACAAGTGCACCGCGTTTTGAATCCATGCATCCCTTTGGGACTTATGAGAAAAAAACAGCCGAAATTGTACGGCGATGTAAACGAAAAAAAAAAAAAAACACTTCTCGTACAGCAGCTGTGAAATCGAAGATTTCGTCGAAAATAGCCGCATGTATAGATAGCGTGGCGATTACACAGGCGGCAACTCGAAGGAGCCCGGGCTGGTGGCGTAGGGTGGGATGCATGTGTGTGTTCTTCACATAAAAATGTTATTTCCACCTATCCGACATCCAGCACAACCTAGTGTCCGTGCCGATGCTTCCCCCCATTGACCCTTTTGGTAATCAATTATATCTTGATTATAGTATATCGTTGATTACATCTTGATTGTAGTGTAGAGTTGATTATATTTCGATCATATGATAGCGTTGATTACATCTTGATTATAGCATAGCGTTGATTATATCTTGAATATAGTATAACGTTGCTTATATCTTGACTATAGTATAGCGTTGGTTACATCTTGATTATAGTATAGCGTTGATTATATCTTGATTATAATACAGCGTTGATTTTATCTTCATTATAGTATAGCGTTAATTATATATTGATTATAGTACAGCGTTGATTATATCTTGACTTTAGTATAGCGACCAAAAAAAATGACGACTGTGATATTTTCATGCGTGGACGAGTGGCTTGACCCCTTTTCAACTGGAAACCCGTTTTTGGGGACATTACTTGGATTAGTATACGGAGGGGTTAGGGGGAAGGGGTTAAGCGCGCAGCAGCAGTACAGGCAGGGATAATGATGCCTGCACCCGTCCTTCTTTGCATTGTTGTGGATCGGACACCATGTTACATCATCGCCAACTATTAATAGCGGTGGCGGGTGCCGTGATCGTCGGTTTTCGTCACCATTTTTTACTATGACGCCTCAAAGGGGTCAACACCTCTACAACTGCAAACCCGTTTTTTTTCAACAAATTACTTGGAATTTGAGAGACAAGCTCCGTGGACGCAAAACTGCAAAACACAAGAGACATCCATCGCAAACACAGCGTTCGTAAGATTATTTGACAATGGTGCGTCGGATCGGATCAGAAACGCAAGGATACGCATTTCGATGCGACTCGACGGTGGAAGAAAGGGGTGGAGTCTTTTCGTGATGAAAAAAAAAGAAGGCGCGTACGGTAGAGGGGAGGGGAGAACAAAGCCTGTTTAGTGACCCCGGAACTGAGTTACGTCTCAGGGAGGGCGAAAGAAAAAGAAAACCTGCGGAGACAGCAGATGGGACGACCAACCCCCTCCCCCCGATATTTCTACAGAAAATATACTGGTGCTCTCTTAACGACAGCAATGGTGTTTACAGCTTGTGACCACGGGAAGTTCATCTGTCCGTCAACAGTGACCATTTCCTAGAGAGGTGCGGATGTTTTGGGCGTCGTCGGACTGAAAAAACGGGCCAACGTGAAGGCAACCGCACGACCTGCAACAAACAGCAATGCCAGGCTGGGTAAAAATAACGGGACAACGTAAGTACGATGTCACAAAGGTCACGATAAAAAAAATACAACTACAACCCGCAACAACAGCCATTAGTCATGTGGCCATAACCAGTAGTCAGTAGCAACAATGTGACCAATAACAGCAACAACAACAACAACAACAACAGAGTATGACCGCCACAGGAGTGCAGTTCCATTAGTCGCCGCGCGGCGGACGGACTGGCGGATTCGGGTAGGAAAGAGGGGAAACTATTCATAGCTTTTGGCGACAAAGACGAAAAGCCCAACCAAAAAGCCATTAGACACCACGAGGCGGACGGACCGGCGGAATCGGGTGGGCAAGGAGGGAAACTATTCACTAGCTATCGGCGAGAGAGACGAAAAGCCCAACCACAAAAGTAAAGCGACGAGACACCGCCGGGACCGGCTGGTTCGAGTGAGCAAGAGGGCCGACTATTAACTATCATGCTAACCATCCACGAGGGAGGCTAAAGGCCCAAAGACAGCGACACGAGAGACAGACACCGCCCGTACGGCCAATAAAAACCCAACCGGACACAGCAACAACAGCAACAACAGCAGCAGAGTACAATTGCTTCATGAGCAGCAGCCCCGATGAGCCTTTTTTTGTTTCATCCCATTTATGATCCTCGCACTACTCCCGCCCCCCCTCCCAGCAGTAACTCAGATCCGGGGTCACATAGCGGGCTCTCTCCTCCCCCCGCCCCACTACGGTACGTGCCTTCATTCTTAATGCGAGAATATTTCAGCATTTCTTGCCTGGCCGACTCGCGTCGAACTGTCGCCAGATGATACCACAACGCGGACGGAGAGGGTAAACTATTCACGACCATAGCAGCTAACTATCATTTTTTTTTTTTTTTTTTTCATCCTCCGGCGGATGGGGTCGAAAACTAAAGCTCAAGCTCACCACACTTCTACGTATTTTTTGCGCGTCGTGAGTCGATTTAACTCAATTGCATTCGCAACCCAGCGCTAGCTCGCGCGTCCTTCGGATCCCACTGTGGTGAATACTATCAAAAGTCAGGGGACGGCCAGTCGAGGGAAAACCTCCAGCGAGCAAAGTCAAGGGCGAAAGTAGAACCGACCGTTCAATACTAAAACCTACCTGGTGGTAGTTTGGCGTCAGTCAGTTTGGCGTCAGTCAAGGTGAACTATTGGAATATTGCCGTCTAGACAGGTAAAAGGGCTGAATGTGCCGTCTTACACTAAGACCTAGTAATTTGGCGTCAGTCAAGGTAAACTACCAGAAAAATGCCGTCGAGACAGGTCAAGAGCTGAAGGCGCCGTCTGCTGACATATTTGCCAAGTATTAATACCAGAATTGGCGAGGGAGATGAAAAGCCCAGTGACACAGCGACACAGTAGCAGAGACGGACACCGCACAACGGCCCGGGTCGACCGGACACTACCAGGTTGCTGCTACGCGGAACCTTTTCGAAACACAGGAACACAGGACGTACAGTAGTCTTACGACCAGGGTCGACTGGCCATCTGGCCATCATGTTGCGTTACGTTGAAATTGTAAATATATACGGCGCTCCTCGTATACCTGTGTGCTACTCGTATAAGCTACTCGTGTAACCGACCGCTGTTGGCTCGACTAGGCCAAAGATCCTTCGCTCTTTGCTCTATATCTGCTTCACGAGCAAGGCTCGAGTCAGGGCTTCCGGGAACGAACATAGCGACTGCCGGGGCCAATGGTTTCCGCTGCTGGTATCATAGACTAAGCTCAGAAACTCGTTTGGGCTGGTCGGTGCTACTGACCGGGTTACTTGGGCGGTGGTTATTTGTTTTTTCTTCAGTTTTTCTAGAGTTTCGTCCCCTCTTTTTCAACTTGCGTTAAGACTCCCGGGATTTGAAACCAACCACACCCCGGAGGGGAACCTTGTAGACCAAGATACACTACGTTGGGCTGGTCGGTGGTATAGCCGGTCGCCCCGGCGGCGTATCAGGTTATCCTCGAGCCTGGTATAGGTCAGTTTTCGTGAGTTCGAATCCCCCCGAGTGTATACTCGTGTAAATTCGTGGGGACTTTTTCTTGTGAACAAATTGACTTGCGGAAAGCGCGAGAGCGAGAGTTAAAAACACTCCATGACAAATCGACGAGCAGCGGGATTGTTGAACCCTATGCGCGATAAGAATTGAAGGCAATAACCGGGGGGGGGAAGGGACGACACCTGTGACCACGGCTTGTCCAGAAGCTGGAAAGTAGATGTGTGTGAAAAAATATATATAAAACTATATACCTAGACCTCGCCCCCCTCGGACGTCTCGCTCGGCATATCCTCCCCCCTCTCAGCCCTTCTCAGCCCGTAATTGCCGAAAAGAAAATTAGTTGCTGGGAAAAAGAACCGTCCCTAAGTTCCTTGCCTTCCTTGCTTTCCCTAGTCTCATTCTTACTTACTTTTTAGCTCTCATTCTCTGATCTTTACTGCTTGCTCTCTGATATTTTTATTTTGCTTTTTCAGCAACTTCTTTTTTGTACTTTTATTTGAAGTTGGCCAATTGCTGGCTGTTGAGAGGGAATTGCCGTTGACGGCTGCAAACAATCTGAATTTGAAATTTGCCGGATCGGCAATAACAATTTGAAGTTGAAATTTGCGAAGCGGACCAAGGCTAGTGCGGGAGGAGGCTCCGCCAACAGTGGGGGTGGTGAAGGTTCAGGATCAGGCGTGTGGAAGCTGGTCGGGCAAGAACGGGACTCAGCTTCTTCTGGCAATCCTGATTGGCCGTGCCCGAGCAAGGGTTGTGACGGCTTCCTCATCGCACGAAATAGGAAAAACAGGAGTTCCCAGTACGCTGTCTGCGACACCTGCAGGAGTGACGAGCCTTCCACGTGCCAAGCTTTTCATGACCAAGCACTGGGGAAGCGGCGACAACCCTCGTGTGTGTGACGCGGACACCTGTGATTCACCTTCGATCGGCGTCCCTAACGAAGGAGCTGAGAGCTTGACGAAACGTGAGTTACATTTCTGTTGTTGTGCTGTGATTTCTTTTTCATGCGTACAAACACACTTTTGCATGTACGAGTACGTGTACGGGGCAGTCCCGTCATCGCGGTGTAAGCGGGAATTGTACAAGTACTCAGGTCTACGAGTAGACCTATGCAGTGACGCTGTGTGATGCGATTTCTTTTTCATACGTACAGCCAAACACACTTCATGTATGTACGACTACGAGTACGGGGCAGTCCCGTCATCGGGGTAAGCGGGGGTTGAACGAGTGGTCCATGCAGTGACGCTTTGTGCTGTGATATAAACACACGTTTTGGATGTACGACTACGACTACGTGGTATCTATACATGTAAGATGCAATGAAAACGGGCAAGTCTCATCACGGGGGTCAGCCAGGGTTGTAAAAATGGTCCATGCAGTGATAAATAACACAGCAGCATGATACCTCAGCCAGCATGATACCTCAGCACCAGTCGCAGTACACACTGGAGGTTGATATATAGCAGTAAACAGAAGCTGAAGTTAACCTGGGTGATGCTGGAGAGCAGTCCCGTGATTGAGGTTAGCGAGTTGTTCATGTAGTGACGCGGTGTACTACTACTGTTACTCATTTTTCATACAACCACATGAACTCTTTGTATTAACGAGTACAAGTAGGGTGCGCAACCTCTTCAGGAATCGCAGTACACGTCGGTCGTAATAGTGTTGATAGCAGCAGTAATAGAGTAGTACCGAACAATATATACAGCAGGTACTGTCTCTTACCCTTGGTTGTCGGTATTCCGCCGGTAGGCCTTATATAGCAGTATACCGGGGCTTACGCTTACCAGTTGCGACTGTGAATCCCGTTCGTTCCTGTCCCAGTGGTGGTTTCATAGGTGTTAGCAACGTTGTGGTACCAGGCAGGGCTATGCCCATAAACGACCGCTTTCATTACAACAGTGTTAAATTGTACGACTTCCTTTCCAACTTTGGAAATCGACAACAGCTACGTGGCCTTACTATTTTGAACATTCACTGAACGCAAGGTATTCCCATCCGTTGTTGTCGTTTGCAGAAGCCCTGCGAAGCAGCCGCCGAGGGCCGCCAAGTCGGCGAGGACATAAACACGAAGTGCACCGGCGACATCAAGGTCGGTGACCTCCTGAAGAAGGCAGGCGACCACTTGCTCGATATACATCCCGCATTCCATTCCCACGGTGCCACGAGGGCGTTCGACATCGAGGTACGTTCTACTCTTGTCTTGCGTCCTGTGTGTCACGAGTCGAGACAGCCATGTCTCTTGCTCAAGACTAGGGGATGGCGTGCGGATATAGTCTATGAAGTGCGGCTCTTTTTCCAAGTACCAAGAGCAAGTACAACAATACCACAACAATTACTAACAACGAAAGGAGCTCCAATAATTTGGATGGTTACGACGTCTGCTGGAGAGAAGTACGAATACTTTTTTACACATACTTATCGACGTTCTCCCGCCATGCTTCAACGTTTGTGGACAGATCCACAAGACCATCGACAAAAAACAAGAGTGCAAGGTGCTGGGTACCCCCGCTGAGGAGGAAGAGTCCAAGCAAGCCTGCATGCTCCTTCGGAAGCAATGTTGACAGCACGTTCATAGAACGTTAAGTTGTGGTTTATTATACCAGCATCGTTTTTTGAGAACTATGGCTAAATGCGTGCTCTTCGTCTTTCAGGAATACAAATGTACTTCACATGTTTGCGGTGTGTGCGTTCAAGTTCCTGCTTCCAGCATGTTTTTTTTGGCACTGCGCTCCTTTACATCTTAAGTTGTAGTTTTCCTGTCTCTATCCTTGACAAGCGCGTGCCTGGTGTTTATGCACTGCGATAATTTATTATTGATGATCGACTTAGAGAGAGCTATTAATAAGTGTACAGGACCTAGGTGCTACCTGAGAGGTGGAAGGATATGCCAAGCAAGTCCTCCGACGTGCCCATCATGGACTGGGCGAATGGATGATAATAACAAACTCATAATCATAATCGTCTCTATCCGGTACCGTTGTACTATATATGGACCTCTTGGCATTTTCAAGTCGCCAGTTGCGCCATTTGTGCTTCTTTTCCGCCTTTATACTGAATGTCTATTCCTCCTTCCGCAAGCGTAGCGGGCGGCGCCCAGCCGCCCGCGAGCGAAGCCCTTGTACATATTACAAAAGAAAAAATACACTCCAGCTGTGAGATCGAAGATTTTGTCGAAGTCATATTTGCAAGCTATGTGTGATACTCCGATCGCGCGTATTACGGGTTGTGTGTTCTTATTAAGGATATAGGTCGGCGACTCCCCCTGGAACTACAGCGTAGCTATCTGGAACTACAGCGTAGCTATCAGGCCAACAGGGTGATGTTAGTCAGTCTGTGCACGGAAACTATAAAAACCGTTTTTAAGGCGGACAAGATCTGACAGCTGTGGAAAGAATTGCATCAGTTCATCAAGTGTATCCTGTAAGTCGTATAACAGGTGAGGAGAGGGCGGGGTTTATAAGGGCGTGGGGGCATGGGTTTGAACAAGAAGGAGCAGGGGGGGGGGGGGGGGGGATGGGCGGGGCAACTCAAAATGTGCGTGGAAACTATAAATCCTTCAAGGGGGGATAAATCTGACGATTTTGGATGGAATGCACCAGTTCATCATGTATATTCTGTAAGTCGTACAACCAGTGAGGAGAGGGCAGAGGGTTCGAGGGGGTGGGTGGGTGACGGGGGGGGGGCAAAAGGGTTTTTAACAACTTTATGTCGCATATATGTAGGGGTTTGCTATACGCGTGGTGTTAAGTGTAGGCGATGGTGCGGGTGGTGGGAAAGGAGGGGGCGTTGGGGGGGGGGGGGGGAATTGGAGCAGCGGCATGGATGGTTCTAGAAAGATAATGAGGTGATTTCGATGTTAGGTGGGGCGTTTGAGCAAGAGGGAGCGGGGGGGGAAAAAAACAAAAGCGGGGGGGGGGGGTTCAACAGGTTCAGGTCGCATATATGTAGGGGCTTGCTGTACGCGTGGTGCTAGGTCTGGGCGATCGTGCGGGTGGTGGGGAAGGAGGGGGGGATGCATTAAAGCTACGTCATGGATGGCTACAAAGATGTGACGTGATGTCAATTGCGTAGAAGTGTTTATTACTCTGGCCGATTTCGATTTTAGGTGGGTCGTTTGAACAAGAGGGAACGGGGGAAAAAAAAGAGAGGGGGGGGGGGCGGAAATGAATTGGAGCTACGGCATGGATGGCTACAAAGATAATGAGGTGATATCAGCTGCCTGGTAGTGTTTACCACTATATATATATTTATTTTCTTTCGCACACTTCTACTTTCCAGCTTCTGGACAAGCCGTGGTCACAGGTGTCGTCCCCGCTCCCCCCCGGTTATTGCCTTCAATTTCTATCGCGCATACGGTTTAGCAATCCCTCTGATCGTCGATTTGTCATCGAGTGTTGCTAACTCACGCTCTCGCGCTTTCCGCAACTCAATTCGTGCGCAAGAAAAAGTCCCCACGAATTCATACGAGTATGCACTCGGGGGGATTCGAACTCACGAAACTGACCTATACCAGGCTCGAGGATAACCTGATACGCCACCGGGGCGACCGGCACTTTATATACTTGCCGGGTTACTTGTGCGGTGGCTTATAAATACTTTTTCCGTAGTTCCCAAGAGGTTTTTTCGCGTCATACCTGGAATAGCTCGTTGTTGTTGTTGCTGTTGTTCTCACATTAACTCGCATAACCAAGTCCGTGGTCACAGGACAGGTTCCATTCACTCTGGAGTGGAAGAATACCCCAGGGAAAACAAAACAAAACAAAACAAAACAAAACAAAACAAAACAAAACAAAAACAAAAACCAAACCAAACCAAACCAAACCAAAAGTGGTATGAACGCCTGTGTTCTCCCTTCTCAACTTGCGACACGCCAAGGATTTCAAGCCAATTCAATCCCTGAGGAAAGCGTTGTACACTCAACTAACTTACAGTATTACTAGTTCATACATAATAAAAAATTAAAGTACCCGCCAGCCGTGAGATCAAAGATTTCGTCGAAACTCATATTTGCAAGCTGTGTGCTACTCCGATCGCGCGTATTGCTGGGTGTGTGTCCTCATTAACGATATAGGTCGGCGATTCCCCTTAGAACTACAGTGTAGCTTGTACCAGGGTCAACAGGGTGATGTTAGTCAGTCTGTGCGTGGATGCTGTAAAACCAGTTTTGAGGGGGACAAAATCTGACAACTGTGGAAGGAATGTACAGTGTATCATGTACGAGGTATATCCTTCAAGTCGTTAGTAGTTCATATAGTTATTGTGTTCGGGTCATGAGTCGTGATCATTTCATTGCCCGTTTCACTGATTTTTTTTTCGCCGTCATCCCATCGGTTTATACCAAACACGTCAGGAGACGGCACTTTGACGCCTTGATCGACGGCACTTCTTCAATCGTTTACCTTGACTGACGCCAAACTACCAATTTGTAGCATGGAACGATCCGTTCAACACCCTTGACTTGACCGCTGGACGTTTTGCTTTTACTGACCGTCTCCTGGCATATTTGCTTCATACTTGTTACCGAAGATGTCGGACTACCGCCGTATTACGGCCTTACGGTAACAAATTGGTCTGAGTCGTCCAAAATACGCAACAACCCCTGTCCCCCATTCGCTAAAGCCACACACTCATACGAAGAATCCCTACAGTAGTTTCTACCGCGGGCAGCTCCGCTGGCTGCCACATTGCCACATTTGGACTTTGACAATTACCCGTAAGCTCTGCTTATTTTTTTTTTGGTAATTCGCGCAAGCACAAGCTATTTCCGGCGGAATACTACATCTCTGGTTGTTACGAGCGAATGAGGGTTTCTAAAATGGACGGCGTCAAAACTTAGCGGCCCCTTTCGAGTAGCCTGAAGCGTCTGCCAACCACCGACGCACAGGCGTTGACCACAGCAGTTGAAGGCAACATGCACAAATATTCTGCTGCTGCGGGAGTCCTTAGCGGCAGTCATACTGACATTGCCTTGCATGGATGTCATAGTAGTCTGACCTGAGGGGATGAAGAGTTCCCAGTGGTCGCCCTCCTTCATCATCTGCATCGCCTCGGTCCATCCCTTGATCACCTAATAAGGTCGTTAGCGTTGTCGTTGTTGAAGTTGTAGCAGCGGCGCATGAGGGATAGTGTTTTCGTTGTCGTTGTTGATGTTCTGCTACTGTATCATCAAATAAGGCCGTTACCGTTGTTGATGTTGCTGCTGTAGCAGCGGCGCATGAGGAATAGTTTTGTTATTGCCGTTGTTGCTGCTCTCCTGCTACGTCACGTGGCCTTTTTTTCGTCATCGTCAAATACCCCCGCTGGGAGGCATCGGAACGGGTGCTGATTGTGCTGCATGTAGATTAGATGGGTGAATATATCCGTACAACTCGTGCAACGTGAAGAACACACACGATAGCAGTTCGCCGTTGTTGTAGTGGCTGTCACTCAGCCTGGTGTAGTCGATGCCACGGTGGTGCGTGATATTGTTGTTGTGGTTGTTGTTGACTCTTGGGGGGCCGCCTGCCGCACTTTACTACGCAAACATATACCTGGTAGCTGGGACTGTACATGGTACAGCCGGTCGCCCCGGTGGCGTATCAAGTTATCCTCGAGCCTGGCATAGGTCAGTTTCGTAAGTTCGAGTCCCTCCGAGTGCATACTAGCACAAACTCGTTAATTATTTTTCTTGTGAATAAATTGACTTGCGGAAAGCGGGAGAGCGTGTGAATTAGCAACACTCTATAAAAAAGCGACGAGCAGTGGGATTGCTGAACCCTATGGACAATGATGAAAATTGAAGGCAAGAACCGGGGGGGGGGACGGGACGACACCAGCGACTACAGCTTGTCCAGTTGCTGGTAAGTACAAGTGTGTGAAGACAAAAAATGGTATGCAGTAGAAAAAACGGGGCCATTTGAGCCGCCTGCTCCAATTTATGACTCAAACAAACAGTATGAGTGCAGAAAACGGGGCTACGAGTACTCATTTTAGCCACTCATTTTGGCACGTGAGGTTATTGTCGCCGCCGTCGCCGTCGTTTTGATACGGTGCATGGGGATATTATCGTTGTTGCTGCTTAGACACGCGCGAGGTTAGAGCCGTCTTCGGCGTCTTCGTTTTCCATCCGACGACGGCCTTTTGAGGCTTTCATAGTATGTGGGGGTGCCCCTATAGCGCCGGTTTGAATAGTGCCTATTGCCGGTACAGTGCCGGTGAAATCGCTTGGCGCGACTGGAACCCGCTGCGAGCCATATCGGGATAATACTAAAATATCCCAGGTACCGAATAGTGCCGGTGTCTTGTATAGTGCCGGGGTATTGTTGGCTGGCATATACCGGCACTAGAGGAAGACCACTATCATAGCATACGACCGAGAGTACGGTAGGCTATTAGTAGGGGGGATGCTATGACGGTGTTATGATGATGTTATGAGGATGTTATGATGTTATGGTGGTGTTATGATGATGTTATGATGATGTTATGATGATGTTAAGATTATGCTATGATGGTGTTATGAGGATGTTATGAGGATGTTACGATGATGTTATGACGGCGTTACGACGGTGCATTGATTATGTTATGATGATGTTACGATTATGTTATGATGGTGTCATGAGGATGTTATGAGGATGCTATGACGGTGTTATGATGATGTTATGATGATGTTATGGTGATGTTATGATGATGTTATGACGACGTTATGATGATGTTGTGACGATGTACTCATGTTATGAGGATCTGACGATGATGTTATGATTATAAAAAACATAAAGATACACTCCAGCTGTGAGATCGAAGATATTGTCGAAACTCATCTTTTCAAGCTGTGCGTTATGATTATATTATGATGTTACGATGATGTTATACATAATCATAACACCATAATGATGTGTCATGATGGTGTTATGATGTTACCATGATGTTATGATGATGCCATGATGGTGTTTATGATGGAGTATGATGTCATGATGATGTTATTATATTCCCCTATTTTCACTCCCATATTTTGGGCACTTACTGTTACTGTACACCGGTACTACTACCACGACCGAATCCGAACCTCATTGATGAAAAAAACGTTAGGCTGATAACTGAGTTAAATCGACACACGACGCGTATGAAAATACGTGGAAGAGTGGTGAGCTTAAGCTTCATTTTTCCCCATCCGCCGGAGGATATATATATATATATATAAAAAAAATCAGGCTGACGCGCAGCTTAGCTCACCATTCCGCTGCGGATTCATATCGAAAAATAAAAAAACAGCCCGAACGCGTAAGGCTGCAAAAGGAACAGGCGGGTCACTCGCGCGAGTGACGCCGAAGCATTTCAACCGCCCCCCCCAAGAAAAAAAAAAAAAAAAACGCCTCCCCTACCGAAGCCTGGGCCGTACTGTAAGGCCAAAGCCAACCGATCGAACACACCGCGGTGGTAAAATCAACATAACCAAACACAACACTCCGCGGTAGACTACCTGTAGATTACTGCACGCCAAGAGTAGAACGTTGGGAGTTGACAGATATACATACAGCAGTCAGTAGCACGTACCTGGTGCACGTATAATACCGACTTGTGCCGACGAAAAAAAATCGGCATGGACACTGGATGTCCATGGGTTCGCAGAAGGAACGGCTTGATGTGATCAACACACACAACGGCATCTGTGATCTGCGGGATCTAGCACGTGTTTCCCGTGTGGGATCTGTGTACGGTACAGATCCTGAGCACGAACACACTATCAAAGGCGGCCGTGAAGGAACAACTGCACGCTGTCGGAAGGCGAATGAAACAATGAAAGAAAAAACACCGTCGTTGGTATAATAATCCCACCTGGTTAGGGGCAAAGCCGGTGGGCTTGCCTCGCTTGAACGAGCTGTCAAACTCCTCCCCGGTGATCGTCGTGCCTGGACAAAAACGCGATCAACACGGGAAGTCGAAAATCGCAGCCACCATGGAACAACCACCGATAACATGACCACGAACAAAACAGTGAGACACGAGACAAAGAAAGAGGTCAGGTGAGACGAGCGTCTACTTCTGCACTGTGGACTGTGATAAGAGAGAGGGGCGGGGGGGGTAGGGCCCGGCGCCGAGGCAGTTATATACTCAAGACATGAAGACAAGCGTCCAACATTGGGTATACTCGGTGTCTTTGTGGCCGAAATCCGGCACCTTTCCATTTCAGTGCCCGCAACGACCCGAGGACGCTATCTGGATTGGCCAACGCCCGCCACCACACGACGATGGCCACATTCCCGCCGGGTACACTCGATTTTGGCCACTCAACCCCCAAAAGGTACCCGTTTTTTTTTTTTTTTTTAAGGTACCCCGACTGCTGTTATACCCCCCTAATCGAAAATGGCCGGGCTGTTCGATCACAACGGCCCACCACGCACCATCCCAGTTCATGCCTGGTGGGCCAATTGTCTCAGTAGAGCTTACCATTTTTGGGACAACATGGTTGACGCACACTGTGTACAAGACCAAGGGGGTTTCACGTACATTGGTTGGTTGGTTTCGTTTCATTGGGTTAGGGTTAGATATATAAATGACATAAAGAGTATGCCAACCATTTTGTCGAAAAAGCGGCAAGATACCCTCCGTTGTCTGACGCGAAACTCAACATGTTGAGTATCAACAGGCTACGTATGGCTTATTTTGTTGTGTTCTCGTGCTCTCCTCGTACCCGGTACCACTAGTAATAGCATTTCACTTGCTCGTGCCCTTCTCGTACCCGGTACCACTAGCATTTCACTTGCTCGTGCCCTTCTCGTACCCGGTACCACTAGCATTTCACTTGCTCGTGCCCTTCTCGTACCCGGTACCACTAGCATTTCACTTACTCGTGCCCTTCTCGTACCCGGTACCACTAGCATTTTACTTGCTCCATCTTGATGAATTGCGACCGTTTGGTTTACTCTGTTTCACAGTCTGTGACCACATAATTTCCGAGGATGCGCATTTTTACCGGTAGCGGAATCCGAAATGAATAGGGCTTGAGGCAATAACATTTTTCAGAGGAAATTCCTTTGCGATACGTAGTCGGCATCAAATTATGGTTTTCTTCGCGATGAAGAGGAGATGGAGAGCTCGGACTCCGACGATGATGTTGGCTTCGGTGTTCGGACTATTCGGGAATGTAGCGCTGCCCATTATGTTGCGTACGCATGTGATGTTGTGCTGCGAACGCCACACATCATGTTTTACATTTCATGATGTCGATTGATTTGTATGTTATGGCGGGCGGAGTCATGGAAGGGATAGAAGTAAATAATTATGTAATCATGCGCGGTATCACGTTCAAATGGAACTGGTGAACTCGGCGCCAATGCAGCTGGGACGTTGGGGTTTCGTTGAGGCATCCATGTTGATGTTTACAGTCGCGGATACGGTCGCAATCGCTACACACTTACGCAGCAGCGCACTGCTGTGGCTGCTCGCGTCCTGCTTTGTACTTCGTATGTTTGTATTGCTGATTTCCCTCGCAACATAAAGTATATTCGTACATCAGAGATCGCTATCAGCACTACCGAGTAGTACTGGTTTTCCAATATTCGATGGACGGCTGCAGGACAAAACCAACGAGGGCATGAACAAGTGAAAGATCATCTGAAACCGATGAACGTAACTCAGGCACTCGCATTCTGCCCTGCCACTACTACTGTTTGGAGTGAAAATGACTGAAAACGATTGCCCAGAGGCCTGAAAGAATCGTATACTCGTGCTTAATGTAGTGCATGGACCACCCAGGGATGATAACGTTTGCCCCCCCCAAAAAATAACGCCTTTTTTTCCTGGAATGAGAGGAAATAGGGGAAATTTTTAGGAAAAGCTGAAACAAACTGTTTTCCGGAAATTTTTGGGTTCCAGGTGAGGAAATACGCATCCTCGATCATTTTCATCTCTTTAGGACGAAAAATCAGCACGGAAACTCGGTGTACTAACGTCGTTGGGTAGAAAGAACGGGTTATTGTGAACACAACACGCACAATCAACAGCGGCAATCCTCCTACCCTACAGCAGTAGGTGCATCCGGAACCCAGTACGGTTGCTGCCCTCGACGCTGGTTGGGTGGTACCATGTTCTCTCTGCTGTTTTGGCTGTCTGTTTTGCCTGTTCATGGTTTTCGTTTCTTGTCTCGCCGTGTTGTTTCGCTCAGTTTTGGAGGCGCCATCACCAGATAAAGTACCATTTTTTTTTCGCTTTGCTTTATAGTTTTAAAGGCTGGTTTTGGTACTTTCATGCTTTTTTTCATCGCAATCGCGAGAGGGCGTCGACCCAACCTAACCCTAACCCTGACCCATGCTACGGCTCCGATCCGAGCGCGGCGTCGAAGCGCGCTTTGGACAAAAACTGAGAAAAATGTGCGGACCATCCAAAAAAATCAACACATATTTGGTACTTTATCTGGTTTGATTTGTGGGTTGAGAACATCGCAGAGGCTACTGCAGTTTTTTTGCTGTTCCTAGGCTCGCCCTGCTTTCCTTTTTCATGTTTTTCTCTCTTCCTTTTCGTTTATTTTTTCTCCTTTTCTTCCTTGCCAGCTGCCTGTTTGTGCTGGCTTGCGTATGTTCCGTCTTTCTTTCCGCCTTCGTATTCCTTTCGTCCGATATTGTATGGTCAATCACCTTGTTGTATCGTATCTACGGACTATTATGCGAAGAAGAAAAACAACAACCAACAACAACAACAGCAACAACAACAACAACAACAACAACAACAACAACAACAACAACATGTGCGATGCGTATCTGTCTTGTAGCGTGTGGCCACAGCAGTAGCAGACCTCGTCTCTCTATTAATAGGAGGAATGGGCATGGACACTGGTTGTGCTGGATGTAGATGGGATGAAATATCAGTTCAATATGAAGAACACACACAGCAGAACCACAGCAGCAGCAGCACTCGTGGTCCACTCGTGAGTCTAAAGGGTGAAGAAGCATTTTGTAAACCAAGTATATAGTCAGCTCCAGAGTGACTGGAGCCTGTCCTGTGACCACGGACTTGATTTTGCGAGTTAATGTGAGAACAACAACAACAACAACAGCAACAACAACAACAACATAGACAGCTGTACGAGTAATGAAAAATACGCGGAAGTGTGGTGAGCTAAAGCTTTATTTTTCCCCATCCGCCGGAGGATAAAAAAAAAAAAAAAAAAGACAGCTGTAATGTACCGCTATGATACTGCTGTAATGTTACACTTATAACTAATAATATTGAGAGTACAGGCCCGAATTGATGTACTGGTGGGCATCATCACGGACACTGGTTGTGCTGGATGTAGATTGGTGAAAGTTTCAGTACAACGTGAAGAACACACACAGACAACCATTACTTGGTAGAGTTGTATACCCTTCATGGGAAACGAGCCCCCGCAATTTTCAATTTTCACGCACGGGCGTCGTGGCTGCGCTCCAACCTGTCAGATAACCCGGGAAGACGGGGCGATCATTGATATTTGTATGGTGGTTTTTGGTTCGATTGCTCCTTTTTCACTGCATGCCCGCGGGTCGTCACTCTGACAGCACTCCAGACAGCAGGCGCGTTCGTCTGTGCTCACGATTACCGTGCGGTTCGTGCGGTGCAGGCAGCCCAACCGCTGTGGTTTGTACCCGCGAGTTGGTTAGTTGTGGGAACGGGGGAACTCTATGCCGTAGTTGAGTGGATACCCGCGGTCATGTGAGTTTAGTTTGCACATTGGATTTTATTAAAATATTTCAAGGACGTCAGCCGTGAGTTCGACGAATTTCGGGTCAATACTCATCTTCGCAAGCTGCGTTGTTGGTACTTATAATATACTATGTGGTGGGTGATTTTTTTTTATAATGGGAGGGGTCATATTATTTCACTTGTGCGCCTTCTTGGCATCATGCGTTTTTAGGCCGGAAAGCGTAGCATTACCCGTACAAATTTTGATTTCATTTAGTTTTTCGGATCTTCCCAGGGCTCCAGCACCTTTGTGTGACCACGGACTCTAGATGTTTGACAAGACTTAATGTGAGACAACAGCATTTAAAAAACGAAAAAAAACACTCAATATAACGTTATGTATATCGTAACACAATCCAGTGCAACAGAGAAAAAAAAGCGCAGTACGAATAGTACGTTCATGATACTGATGCACAGCAGTCGGGTCGGCGGCTAGGGATTCTTAATTGATGGTATGTAGCTTATTTGCAGGAAAACTGGAGACGCGTAAAGCCGGTGGAGAGGAGGGCAGGACGAAACCCATTCACTATCAATACCAAAACAAAGGATCCTACAACAATTCCAACTCAAAGTACGAGAAGCAATAGCAGCAGCAGCTTTACATGAGAGAAGCAAGAGCAGCAGCAATAGCAGTTACAGCAGCAATAGCAGTTACAGCAGCAGCAGCAGCAGCAACAGCAACAGCAGCAGCAGCAAAAATCCGGAAGAGTTGTGAAGTTCATGCCCTACAGCACTAGAGCAGTAGTGTCACCTCGACCCACAAAAAATTCCGTGATCGGCCCTGTTATCTGGACAGGTTCCGACGCTCCGACGCGTTCCGCCCGCACGACCAACCACAAGACAGACGTGCCCCCCCCCCAAACCGCGATAATTTACAATTTACATATATACTGCTGTACTGGTATCATTATACATGGTACCTGGTACCAGGAATGAGTGTCTCTTGGAAACACCACCCCAATCATCGGTGTGTATCGGTGTGCGTGTAAAGTAAACAGAAAATGCGAAGAGTGTCGTGTACTCGTAAAAACGCGAAAACATTCGTGCGAGAAAGTAAAAATTGCCGAGAGATAAACGCGAACGCTGACCACGGCGCCTGCGAACGCGAGGGAAATCGCGGGACAAGCAGGAAACGGACGGACAAAGACGCTTGCTAAAAACACACGTACACACGACAGACGAAACTCAAGGCCAAATCATGGAAAACAAACACACTACGTACAACAATAGACCAACAACACAACACCACCACTCTCGAAAAAACACAACACACAACACGCCCCCGAGGAAAACACAACACGTCACAGCGCGACACCCACCCTTGTAGTGACACAAGCATTTGGTGGTCTTGAGGGGAGTTTTTCCGCCATCCGGTCCAGACTTGAGCACCTTGTACTGCAGCCCGGACGCCGTTTCGACGACGCCCTCTTTCACCTTGTTCGCAGCCAAGAAGGCAAGCCCTTCCTAAAAACAGATAACATCATAGGCGCGGCACACACGACACAAGCAAGGTACAGGATACACCGCAGCAGAACACAGGACAACAGGAGGTGAGAAAAAAAAAATGTGAAGGTACTGCTGAATGAAGCGTTCGCTAGGAAGTCTACGCTGGTGGATACTGGCAGGAACCTTTACGGGTCGGGCCGGGCAAGGGTGACCCGACGCGATCCGT
Organism: Undaria pinnatifida; assembly: GCA_012845835.1. Taxonomy (NCBI): domain Eukaryota; class Phaeophyceae; order Laminariales; family Alariaceae; genus Undaria; species Undaria pinnatifida. Next base: position 1,206,490 of record JABAKD010000029.1, read on the forward strand.
GCGATTTGGACACGGCCGGATCCGGCCCGACCCGAGCTGGGGAATTTCGAACACCTCCAGACCCGGCCCGACTCGACCCGCGATTTTTTTTTATCCTCCGGCGGATGGGGAAAAATAAAGCTTTAGCTCACCACACTTCCACGTATTTTCATACGCGTCGTGTGTCGATTTAACTCAGTTGCTTTCGCAGCCCAACGCTAGCTGGCGCACCCTTCGGGTCCTATTGTAGGTATAGCGTAAGCTGTCCCTATCAGTGGTCTTCGTTACAACCCCGGCGCGATATTTTTCAACCTCCTGATCTGACCCACGGGTCGGGTCACGACCCTTGCAAAGCCCTGGATTTTGTATAAACTTGTTGTATAAACTTTTTTAAATACGTCAAGCTGTTGTTGTTGTTGTTGCTGTTGTTGTTTTGTTGTTGTCTTCACATGAAACCGTTCTTCCTACCCAACGACATCAATACACCCAGAGTCCGTCCTGATTCATCCTAGAGAGATACATCTTGATTATTATGTGGTCACAGGCGAGTGTGAAACAGAGTAAACCAAACAGTCGCAATTCATCAAGGTAAAGCAAGTGAAGTGCTATTACTAGTGGTACCGGGTAGGACGAGAACACAACCAAACAAGCCAGACCACAAAAAAGAAAAAATAAGAAGAAAAGAGAAGCAAAACAAGAAAGGAAAAAAAAAGAAAACAAAGCAAAACACACGACAGGTGTTCTGGAGAATGCGATGCAAGAATATCGGAAAGGAAAGGAAAGGCTGCAATTGTCAGAGGAACACCTTACGCGCTCAAGAGGAAGACGCCTGTTGCATGGGCTGAGTTCGATAAATTCAAGGGTCGGCGCTATCGTCAACCTAACCCAACCCAACCCAACCCCAAACCCTAACCCTAACGCAACGCAACGCTAGTGTGCTGGTATACGCGGCTGTGGTGCAACAGTGCACTGGAGCTGAGTAAAGCGAGGCAACCCCTTTCTAAAACCCAACACAGGAAAAAATAAGTAGGCGCGGTGCCTAGGGCACAAGCAAGATACAGGGATCGGATATACAAGGTACAAAACAACGCTGAATAGTAGATACAACACGGGACAAGAGGAGGGAGTGAAACGTAAAAAAACAAACGCAAAAGGCGACCCTTACTGCAAAACGGACATCACATCTATAGCCGCAGCACACAGGACACACAAAAAATACACAAGGCACTGCTGCGTAGCATTAAGGACACGGGAGAGCGGGACTTGCGACAACCGAAGGTGGGGACCATCAAACACATCAACAAATGCGAGGGAACTCCCTGCCTGAAATCGGCAACCGGATACGGTCGTAAGCGCAGCCGGCAGCACACGCGGCACAAGAAACATAGGTACCGTTCTTATCGCATCTTATCACCGGAGTTTTTTCTTCATTCTTCTCGTATTTTATTCTTTTGTGTGAACATAGCAGGGCTACACATCATTATTGTGCCTTTTTCAACCATTTCACCCCATTGACGTCATTTGGGGGCCGGTATTTCGTACGGGCTGGGGTTAACCTCTTTACAACTGGAAACCCGTTTATGGGGACAAAATTACTAGGATTTTAGTATGGGGAGGGGTTCGGGGGCGCTAAAGGGGTCCATGGGTGCTGGAGTGCACAATTTTTGCTCTCATTTTCACGATGGTTGACACTGAATCGTAGCCAGATCGCCCTCGATCGCCTTAATGTATTAGCAATGTGTTTCTCCGTGTCGTATGTATGTCGTAGCTTGTGACCACAGAGCTCGTTTCTTGTGTGAGCTGGTCTCTAGGTAGGAGGCATCGGCATGGACACTGGTTGTGCTGGATGTAGATGGTTGGACAGATCAGTTTAATGCTAGTAGCATGTAAGACACGGGAACAACAAGAAAATTACAATAAAGCGACGCCATGACGACCAAGCACACCAATCAGGCGTATCGGATAGCACATCGTCGTACATATGGCATATGACAGCATATCACACCTATCAAGCTGTTTAGACGAAAGACCCAGTTCATTCAATGAAGCTCAACAGCTCAAAGCTACGTAAGAGAACAAGAGAAACCACGATATATCCGTCGAGATGACCCCCCCCCCCCCCGTCATTTCGTGTCGTGGACGCAGTCTTTCATTCATTTTGTACATGAAACCGTTATTTACACGTATCGATTCTCCACCATACACCATACATAGGATTCTGCTATTCTAGCAGACAAACCGCACGGCGGTTCGGTTTTTTACCCAGTGAAAGGTCTCGCAAAAATCTTAATGAGGCGCTTGGTACCTACCAAACCATCTATTATTACAAAAAGTACCAGGTGATCTAGTTCGAGTATGAGTATGTTTTAGGGAGACATCAGGGGTGTGTATATTGTTTTGGACGATTGCTCGGTGCGGCGCGGCGGGATGAAATGAGGCGCGGCGCGGATTTTGGCTTTTAATTTTTCGTACGGGGTGTTGGGCTGCGATTTAGAATCGTACAGTGCGGTGTGCTTCGTGCTTCGGTAACAACTGGTCCAAAACCACACCACTCCGCGTCTTGACATTTGCAGCTAACGCCTCTTCACGGTTTTATTTTTCTGGGAGTCAAACGGTACTGTTCGGTGCGGATATTAGGTTTGAGAATCGTGAAGAAAGCAAAACCTTACGGTACTTTCTCTGGTACAGCAGTACTTGGTACCACGGTATACCATAACGCATCACCGAATTTTCTTGGTTTTGGGTTCCGGGTTTTACCGTACCATACATATGATACTACTCCGTAGTATTGGTATCAGATCAACCTCTTTGGAACTTCAGAGACAAAAGTTGTTACCCAGGTGCAAACAGTAGTGGTCCGTCTATTGTGCCGGTAAGTGCACTGTGGAGGGAAATGCCGGCGCCATAGCGGCAACCGGCACTATTCCGCATACTGACACTACAGGTGTGTCACATCTGTGCCAAGCGATTTCACAGGCACTATAGCGGGCAATCGGCACTGTAGAGGAACCAGCACTGTGTATCAAAGTTACGATTGCAGCGTCGGCCGTGCCAAGCAACCCGGGCGGCTGAGGCAGGGTATCACCGGTGTTCCCGAACTTCAACGCAAAGAGTTAGACGACACTATTACGGGGGACCCTAGTAAATAGGACCTACGGTGAACACAAAAACCTATATATTAATCTATTTTTACTAACAATATTTGGTCCTATTTACTATCGTCCTCCGTAATGGGCGTAAGTGCTTGCATGATATTGCTTTTTCTACTTGTTTGGGCCACACACCATACGAAGAGGGCCGCACTTGTGATTGGCTTCGTTTCTGTATCGGTATTCCAACGGCGTTAATCCAATCTAGAAAAAAAAGCACCCTGTGGATCCTGTGTGTTGTCTTCACATTAAACCGTTCTTTTTACCAAACGACATCAGTACACCCCAGTGCGCGTGCTGGTTCATCCTGTTGACCCTGGGACTACGGAGTAGTATTAATAGCAAGCATTATTTGTTCGTACTTTTATGGTCTGGCTTGTTTTGTTGTGTTCTCGCACCCGGTAAGCTAGTATTTAAATTGCTTTGCCTTGATTAATTGCGATTGCTTGGTTTACTCTGTCTCACAGCAGTCTGTGACCATAGAATTAGTACCTAGCATGAAGAATCAGCACGGACACAGGGTGTACTGCTGTCGTTGGGTAGAAAAGAACAGGGAAATTAATGTGAAGACAACACACGAACGGGAGCCGTCGACTGATATGTCCTTCATGAGGACATACACACCCCCATCCCATAACGCGGCCGATGGGGGTATCACACGAAGCTTGCAAGAAAGATGAATTTCGACGAAGCTCTCCCATCTCATACCACCTGCAGTGTACTTATCTTTTTTGAAATAAAAAGCTACAAAAAACATCCACATTATACGGTACACGAAGGAGAAAGCGCAAATGCCGCGCGTGTGCCACGGAAGGAGGGCAAAGTTTTCCGCTGGCTGTGACCAACCCTCGATTTGCTGCGGCAAACCCATGAATACGGGCGCCGTGGAATCAAGGCGCTTGGTAGGCCCTGCCCACGGCAATGTACGACATGTATTCGCAGAAAAGTGTGGCTGCGTCCAATAGGCCAACGGGCTGAAGGAATATGAGGCGTGGTGCCAGTTGTGGCTGTGTCCATAGGCCACTAGGCTGAACGAACATGAGGCGTGGCGCCAGTTGAGTAAAACTTTGAACACTTACCAGGGTAATAACACACACCAGGTACCAGGTTTTTCCACAAAACCCATTGATTGGCCAACTGCTGATACTTGGGGATGTTTCATTGGTCAACTCAGGTCCGCATGGGGTCACGTGTCTGGGTGGGATCAGGGTATCAGGGTGTGTCCTAACTGATTTCGACCTTATTGGGGCGGTGGGAATGGAACGAGGATGTTAGCATTCGTTCGCCTCATTCCAACCTGTCTTTGTCCAGTGTAAACTGGTGAATTCTGGGCAACCGACCCGAACAGATAATAGCTCAACTGGCTTTGGCGGCGGGACAATGCAGCTCGACCCCACGGCAGGGGTAAAAAAAGGCACGTGGGCAGCGATTGCTCCTGACACAGAGATCAGCTTCACACGCAAAAATGTCGCAAGGCAGGCCCCACAGAAGACGGTGCTAGCCATCCAAGTGGCATTGTTGTCTGGAAAAATCTCGGAGCTGTTATATTCCCGTCGAGGCTCGACGAGGTACTACTGAAAAACTAACAAACATCGGCGCCACACTTTTGCCAGAAAGTATATCGCCAGAGCCTCGTTCGCAACCCGGTACTTTGCCTCGTGAGCTTCCTGGTCAAGCCATGGCGGTATCGCGTCGCTCCTTCCGCGGGCGAGCCCTACGGCGTCCAAATATGCGTCATCCCGTGACTCCCACGTCATCCTATGTTCACCCTCACGGAATCTATTCGATTTGATGACCAATCAACAGCAGGCCCAATTAATTTCCGTTCTACTGCTGCATCAAAGGTTCCAAGTTTCAAGCGTTCCAATCAGTTCCAATGCCTCTAGGGGGAAGCCAAGACAACCCCTCAGGACGCCAGTCGGGAGGACGGCGCAATATTGCACTGTGTGTTGACCAATGAAATAACCCGGAATTTCCGTAGTTGACCAATCAAAGGGTTTTGTCGCATACCAGTTGCAGGGAAAGCTCTACCAGGTATATTACTGGGTGTTACTGGTGCCACGTGCCACGCCTTCATCTTCGTGTCCACCCTCTGTTGGCCTATTTGAGACAACTTACGAATAGTACAATTGAGAGTAAGGACGCCCCGAATCCCGATAGCGCTCATCGTGTTCCTATTAATAACGCGTGTCACGTATTGATAACGTGTTGATATGTGTTTGGAAACAAAATCCAATCAGTAGGGAGGTACTCGTACTGTTTTTTTAACTGGCCGCAAGGGTGCTCGATGCTGTTGGGTGCAAGTAAAGACGACGGCACACACCACACACATCACTGGTGTTCTACAGCAGTCTCTCGGCAGTCGGGTCATGCTCTGCTGTTGTGAAAAGCTCCGCTCCTGTGTACGATCCTGCTGCCCTCATCAGCTTAAGCCACGGGTAGCACGGAAAGTAAAATACACCGAAAACAGAAGTCCGAAAAAGTACCATGAATAAAATTCTCTTGGTATTGCTCGTGCATGCAAGCAGCCCGAGCATGAAAAGATTGTGCGGCGAAAATCGAGGCCGTAAAAACTTGTACACTTCGTAAGTGGTGTGAGCAATGTTGTGATAAATGAGGCAGGGCATTCCTAGCGGGGGCATACCTGGTGCCTGATATACCATACTGGTATCATACAACCAAGCAGGTAAAGGTACGAGGAGTTTGACTCTGTGTGACCCTCGTAGCTCTCGCTTCACGTACTATTTGTTGTGGTAGCTCTGCTCTGCATCAACGTTTTGGGGCGAGAGCTACTTGGAATTACTGTAGTGAAGGACGTGTCACGGGTGGTGGGGTGTGGAGTGTGTTGTGGGTTGTGAAAAAAAAAATCGAACTTCATCCGACCCAAGACACTTTGACGAGAGAGTCTGGCGATGTTTTCAGACAGGGCGGTGAAGATCAACCCGCTGAACATATGGGGAGGGTCATGGAACATGTGATCTGTTCCACGGACTCTCGCCCTGTGTGCACGGGCATCGCCAAGCTCTCCCACAGTCCTTGAAAACAGCGCAAAACACCGCTGCTGTCCGTTTTCGGGTACACACCATATGATATGATACGTGAATAATAGAACCATCCCTAAAAGTTGACCAAACGAAATTCAAAGCGCTTTTCTCACCGGAGTAGTGCCCGCAAATGCTGACACCAAAAGCGCCAAAGCTAGGAACAACGTCTTGAAGAGGGACATGCTTAAAGCGTAGATAGAGAAGTCGGCAAAGGCAGCAAGAGCAAGGCTGTCGGCGAAGCAAGATCGGAGGAATGTGTCAGGGTACGTAGCGGTCGCCTTTGGGGAGGGGGAAAATATTGTAAATCCCCGGAATATCAGTACCTAGAACGCCACTATATCTACTAGAAAAATTCCGGGGATTTTTCTTTTTTCCTCCCATTTGATTGCGTGTTTTCCTCTCCTCTCAGCGTGGGGGCGTCTTGGTATACCTACACACATCGTCGGACGTGGATCTCCATCCAGGTGGACAACTAGTTCCCGAAATATAGCAGTCCCCCGAAAAATTCCCGGCTCAGTGGGGAGCTCCGGGGTACGGGCGCCGCGCGCTACGGTGGAGGGGAGCAAACCAAGTATCCAGAAACGAAAGCCCACTGCAACCAAGCTTTGAAACGCAGGAGCCGAGAGGAGTGCACGCTAATAGCAAGGTCAAGGTTGACCCCTAAAGATCCCCTTGAACGAGCCATGCGTTTCTTCCCAAGGTAAGAGGTCTCCTGATAGTGTATCTCCCCAGGACGGTACGGGCTTGACGGCTTCTACAGAATGCGCTGTCGCTCGAATCTGAAGAGAGAGAGGAGCAAAGCATCCCCTCTCTCGGTCAAATTGAAAATAAAAAATCTCCCATTTTCTGTCGAGAATCGGATCCGATTATCTATGTTTTGCCCATTGCATTGTTTATTCCAGCTGGTTTATTCAAAGCTTGCTATCGTACCCCGCCCTCCCCGCCTAGAGCACCAGCTGCCCCTTCGCAAACGAAAGCAGCAGGAGCACCACAACCACACAGCTTGCCAGCCATTCTCACTCTCACTTCCCAGTTCGCGCCTACCCCCCCCCTCCCCGCTACAGGTCTGGAGACTCTCGCGGGAGATGGTCCGCTGCAAGGAGAAACAACCCAGCAGCATCTCCATCATCCGCTGGAGGAGTCGGGCCCGCGGATACTTTTCCCAACTCGCCCTCTGTTAGCCCTCAAGGACACCGCCAGTGCGACTCGGGAGACCAGTGGGAGGACGGAGACGCGGCGGCAGTGCCCGCGCTGCCGGTCCCGGTGACTATATCGGGCGCCGCTGCCATCGCTGCTGGAGGTTGTGGTGGTGGCAGTGCGAGGTCAGGTTCCCCTGCTGTCCCCGACTGGGGGAGTCATCATCACCATGAGGGCGGGGGGGGGGCAGGAGGATTTGGGGGAGGAGAAGGTGGGGCGAATTGCTACGCTACCAACAACAGACGGCTACCTGGTGAGAGAGACAATGGTTGTTGTATGGCCGCCGCTCGCTAGGTGGCCAAATGTTTTCACCTTTTTATTTTACCTGGTGTTTTTTTTTTTCCCTTCACGTTTCATGTATACGCCACCTTTCCGTATCACCAGGCCACGCTGAGTCGGCCGCACTATGAACTAACTGCTTGCACGTAGGTGTCAAAAGTAAAATCATTTTTATACGATACCGGCGGGGTACAAACCGCAAAAAACGAAAAACCGAAAGAGTCGTGAGTAGGTCATCATGAGTCATGGGCCACGAGGCCAGTCCTGCTGTACGACACAGCAGCAGACGGCAATAGTACCGCTCGCCTGTGATATCACCGTCCGCCCTTTTAGACGAAAGTTGTTTGCGTCGACGTGCAGTTGCCGGAACTACGTCGCGTCTCGTGGTCGCGGTCTACTGGTATATTTATTCTTGCGTACGAGTAGTACTCGTTCTACCATCGTTCCTCTGTTTTGTGTGTTTTACATCAGCAACAGCAGCAGCAGTAGCGGCGGCGGCAGTGGTGACGGCAGTAGCAGCAGAAGCAGCAGTTGTCTCGATAGCCAAGTCGTATGGTACTACGTACTGCTGTACCGGTTTTCTCGCTTGCATGGGGTGGGCGGCTTACGATGAACACGTGATTCACAGAGTAGACCACAGCAGCAGCGCAACTGCTGTGCTGTCTCGCAGCTGGCGATAAAAAATAGTCGACCATGAAGCTTTTTCCGTTTTCCTGCATGATGGTATTTAATTTTTTGGCTGTTTACGTCAGTGATTTCTCTTCTCGTAGCAGTTTTTATTTATTTTTCCAGACAACCGACGACAGCAGCAGTGTTCTTTTATGTCGTTGGTTTGCCGATTGCCGTGTAGTAGTGGCAGGAGGAATCCACACGACCAGAGCAACCATAGCAGTTGTCGGCGCAGTCTCGTCGTGCAAGCCCTCCCTTCAACACCTAGTGGTCTCCTCTCCGACGTCTGTTGTCTTACCGTCGCGAGTCGCGAGGCATTTACGTTAGACGTGTGACATTTTGTTGTTCTCACTTTAACTCGCATTATCGAGTCCGTGGTCACAGGACAGGCAGGCTCCAGTCACTCTGGAGCTGATGTGTCACTCCCTTATCCAATATGATATGAGGAGGACGTATAGTCTACAACAATGTCGTGATTCGTCGAACGTTTCTTTCTCCCGCATGTTGTTTTCGTAATTTTGTATTTTTTGACACAAACTTAAATCCCCCCCGTGGGGACGGGCCTGCCTGCCTGCGCGCAGCAGCCTGCCCCCAGCTGCTGCACGGGGAGATACATCGGAATTATCTACGAGGACAGCAGTAGTATCGATATCTTCATCGCGCGACGGCTCTGAGACTTGCAATAGCCGTTCTGAGTCAAGATTCCAGCTTGCCCGCATGATATGATGACGTACATGACAGCGCGTGCTGTGTACTTACTCTGTGGAGGTCCACGCAGCGAAAAAACTGCGAAAGCGTCAAACGCATTGTTGTTGTAGCAGTCCCTCCTTACAGCTTAGACTACCTCATGAGATCATCAGTCGTATGCCGGTATATGCGGTGACCATGGACTTGATTATGCGAGTTAATGTGAGAACAACAACAACAACAACAACAACAACAACAACAACAACAACAACAACAACAACAACAACAACAACAACAACAACAACAACAACATATGCCGGACAACTACATGACTACGTGGAGCTGCTCGCTGTCAGTCTGGCAGTACTATCGACTCCTGTATGATGCGTACGTGGTATGATGTTGCCGCCGCTGCAGACGAAATGTACCAGGTAGTACACAGCAGCACAGGACACCTGATCAGAAACAAGTGTGCTGGCTCAGGCTGGGTTTCTCGTTTAGGAAAGGTTTTATTGTGCACTAACTTCAGCATAAGCGCTCCCGTATTTCTCACCAGTTTTTTCTGCAACTATTTTCCCGCCTTTCTTTTCGTCACCGTGTTTCTAAAAATCTATCAGATGTACTGCAGAATAGTCCCATCAATCTGTTGAAAATGGTGCTCATTGCAGGTACGATATAGATTACAGTACGATCGTAGACTGTTGCAATTGGATGTGTAAAGCGTATTCGGTATACGAAGAACCAGCTCCGGAGAACAGCGGAGAAACTCTTCGTGGCCTCCTGTGTGATGTGTGATGTGTGATGCGATTCGAATGGGATTCGAAGGTGATTCAAATGTGGTTCCAATTGCATGGTGTGTATTATTTACACTAAACTGATATCTGCACCCATCTACACTCAGCACAAGCAGTGTCCATGCCAATGTCTCGTATTTCATTAGTATTACGAGGTATAAAAATAAAAATACACTCCAGCGGTGAGATCGAAGATGGTATTATAGTACTATAAGAGAGACGAGACCAGCAACTACAGGACAGAGATACGTGGACATTGTAACTACTGCTGTAAGACGATTCGGCCATGCGCTCCCACTACGCCCAACATGGGCTACATTCAGCGTATTAATAGTTGTACAGCAGGCTATTGGGTATTGATACTCCTTTGTACTTTGTACCAGGCTATGTACGAGAATGCACATTCATGCAACTTCACTTGTTTTTCAGTAGGGCTGCAAGAAAAGTCAGTGGGTGCCACAATAGGAAGAGGCAGGCACCAAGAGCGTGTTTTTGGTGTGTTCCTTTTTCCATGCCGCCCGCGTGAGCCTCGCCCCGCCTGCCTCGCGTGCCTGCGCATAACTTGCCTGCGCGTAACTTGTTACTTGCGCTACACGGTATGTTTCATCGTGATATTGCACGGCAAGTAGTGATGTTGGTCGTAATCATGAGATTCAGAAGCAGTACGCATAGATTCCACGAGTACTGCTGTAGCGGCTATTTATAACACAGCTGTTGCGGCAGCAGTGTGTGTGCTCTTCACATTAAACCGACATTCCCACCATGTAGCCATACACTTCCCCCCCCCCCTTTTATCCCATTTATCCTCGCACTACTCTCACGCTCCCTCCCAGTAGCAGCTCAGTCCCGGGGTCACATAGCGGGCCCTCCTCCCCCCTCCCCACTACGCTATGATAACGTGCCTTCATTCTTGTCGCGAAAACAATTCAGCATTTTCTTCGCTCGTCGACTCGCGTCAAGTTGTGCCTGCCTAGACTACCTGGTGCATTCGTATTTTGCACTACATTACCAAGTATGGTACCTTGTAATACCTGGTACGTGATGACCGATCGCGTCTTTTGTAGACAGTAAAGCGCGGGACGGTTTTGAATGTAGAATTTAGAGAGTTTCTTAATCTCCGACATGAAGAATGAAAATGAGCGAAGAGGCTTGGAGCTCAAAATCGGTTATTTCCCGAGGGGTTTTCTCCGCTGTCAACCATTGATGGAACATCTACGCACATATCATATTGATGTATAGATATAGACAGCAGCACCAATACGGGACAGGGGTAGACGGAGTAGGCAAGCAATACGTTCATGCTTTCGCTTCACAGCGAGCGGTAGTACATACTGCATAGTTTAGTACTTCACACCTTAAGTTTTCATGCATGATGTAACATATATTTTCGGTATATGATAGTTCACACGGCGGTGCGTCATACTTGTACAGCAGTGTATAGGGGCCGCATGCGAGATTCTGAACCCTTTTAGCACCGCAGCCCCGACCCGGCACAACGCTCTTGGAATTAGACTAGGATCAAGTTAGGAATTGGAAAAGGGTTTGTTTGTTGTACTTAATTAATTAGACAGCTGATTTCTACCGCACAGCTGCATGTCGTATGCACCAAAGCCACAAGTTGACTATATTACAAAAGTCCTCAAACGCGAGATTTTACGTGGTGTGTAGCGGCTGCTTGTACTATCTTCATGCTATACTATTAGTAAATGTTATGCCATAGTACGAGTACTGCTTTGTTGTTGATATAGGAAAAACGAAAACACAACAATATTGCGACTCCGGGCAGACCTGCAGAGCCTCTCCTCTCTTTGGGTCGTGTCTCGTGAGAGAGACCATCGGAAAGGCTGACGTTGTGATTTCATGGCAGCATCGGCTGCAGCAACATCAGCGGCTGCAGCAACAACAGCAGCTGCTGCAGCAACAACAGCAGCTGCTGCAACAACAACAGCAGCGGCTGCTGCTGCTGCTGTTGCAGCCAAACGCATGCTCTTCCGTATTTTATGTGAGAGATGTGTGCCGATGTTTTTTGTACCTCACAGCAGTTGTACGTAATGGATTTAATTTTTTTGTAATACACAAGCACCGGGGGGAAGACACCTGTGACCATGGCTTATCCAGAAGGTCCCTGAGGGTACAACCTAACCTGTTACGACTTGTCAATGAGCTGGAGAGCAAAATTGATGATTGAAAAGAAAAAAGTACAGGCGGGCAATCGTATTATACGCCTAATCGTACGCCTATCGTACTTGTAATAAATTTGTGTTGGTACTGCCGTGCGTGGGCTACCCCTCTTTTCACGACGCACTTGCAAATAATAACGTGCACGACTCGAACCGCCTCCAGAACCACTCATCCAAAAACCGATTTTGACACTTGGAACAGCAGCGCAAACACCACAGCAGTTGATCCTTTTTTTGCGTTTCTTCAAGAATTATAGTCAAATCTCATCACGGTGAGAATCGAACTCAAGGACCAAGGCTAGTAGAATTCGAGGGTAACCACTAGACCACCGGGGCGACCGGCTTGGAATGGTAATTAATTCAGGTGTACAGGGTAAAGCTTAGCTTTACGCCAAACAAAACACGCACACACAGACACGACACGCCAGAGCAGCAAAAATATTACCAGGGTACCCTGTTTGTTTGCATGTAGTGATGTGAAGACAATGGAGTCTAGTCTACACGTGTATCTTTGCTAACAACGGGTGTGATACCGACATTGTATCGCCGTACGATGTGATATGACCTGACATTATATGTGCACTCACAGCGACAACAGCGACTACTGCGGTGACGGTAGCGGTACGTACGTGTATACGAAGGTGCAGCTTTCTTTTTACAGTATACGAATCTACCATACGACAGCCCAGCAGACGTCATGCTCAAGAATCTATTCATGGATGAAAGGGAATGCGATCGAGAATCCAAAGCCCTCTCTTGTGTAGCTCGAGTCTCGGCGACAGAGATTTGTGGTGATACTACGACGATTATTCTACCGCAGTAGTAGATAATACCCCACCAGCGATCTCACCGACCACCCGCCCGCTGGTTATTTTTTGCAGATTGCGATATGTATCGCGATATCGTTGTCAGTATTTGCACTCCACGCATTTACTTCGCTGCTGTTTCATAAGATGACATTAACAGAACTACCTACTGTTGTACCAGGTATACTATTAATAGTCGGCGGGCGGATATGAGCAACCCGAGCCCAGCTCTGGGCAAGCAGACAAACATGCTTCCGTTATTCTATGTCATACTGCGCCACCATTATACTGCGGTTGCTGTACAGCAAAGCAGCAGTATTGTCGACCAGCAGCGGCACTAGATGTGGACGAGCTGGCTTGGTCTGGTAGTTTCGGGCACTGACGACGGTGTCGATGGTTTTCGCCACATGATGGTTGAGGGCTGCTGTTTGCTGTGAACTTGTCAGCTCTTGACTCGTGACCCGCCGAGGCGTTATTCTAGGAATCACGTTGTGTCACATTGCGTCTTTGTACGAAGCGTTCTGGATTGTTCTATCAAACACCGACAGGTCGACCTTTCATTGATTGGAACATGTTGGTGACGACAACTACCGCCTATACACCGGGGTAACACAAGATCAAGCGGCAGTGTGTCCGTTTGTACGGTATCTCACGGCGGTGGTACTTTTTTACCCCGGCGTACCATAGGACTCGTTAAAAATGTCATACTGCTGTTTTGCCCTCCTGCTGCTGCTCTGTTCAGTCTACTGCTGTATGATAAAATACGAACATGTTTTATTGTGGCGGGCGATCCGAAAATAAATGCTCAGTTAGTTGATTGACTGCGTCGACGGCTGATTTTGGTTTTGTCATCGCTTTTGCTCTCCAGCTCAACTTGCAAGAGGTTTTGCCCTCAGCGACTTCCTGGACCAGCCGTGGTCACAGGTGTCTCCCCTCTGCCCTGCTCCCCGCGGTACTTGCTTTCGTTTTTGGTCGCGCATTGGGTTCAGCATTCCCACGTATCAGCTTTTGGGTGCTCCTCGATTTGCATCGGATTTCGCCAACTCGCGCTCTCGCGCTTTCGGCCTGTCGATTAGTGAGAAAAAGCCCCTTGTGAGATTCGACTGCTGTACGAGCTCGACCTCAATAGTTGCGCGGCGCGTACTATTGGGCAACCGTGGACGCCCGCTGTTACAAGTACTAGTGCTGATGTTATGCCTCTTTCATAATAATGCTGAAGATATTGTGCCACACCTAGCTAGTCATACTCTAGTCATACCGTCTGGGGTGAGGCGGTTCAATCGGAAAGCAGGGGCGGACTCACAACGAAACTGGCAGCTTGGCACTATGTCGTCGATTGTTTCCATGGACGCATCGCTCGGCGTTTTGCGTTCCCTGGTGGTCGAGAAAATCAACGAAAAAATCAACTTTAATTTTTTGGAAAATAACTTGTTTATGTTGGAATCAACCTTGATTTTCGAGAAAATTACTACCAGTATTTACTTCAAGTAGTGTCAACATCGATGTGTCTTCGTTTCCATGTTTCCATGGACGCATCGCTAAGCGTATTGCGTTCCCTAGTTGTCGAGAAAATCAGGGAGAAAATCAACTTTTACTTTTGCGATTTTAGCGAAAATTACTTCGAAGTTCGAATAATATTTTCGAGAAAGTCAACAAGTTCAATACGTTTCCATGAACACATCGCTCGGCGTTTTGCATTTCTTGTTTGTCGAAAAAATCATCTTCGATCCGAAAAAATCAACTCTTGAACTTTGAACAGCGAGGAATCAACCTTGATTTTTAGAGAATATCAATCTTGATTTTCGCAATCAACTTCGATTTTTGACAAATCAACTATCAACTCGGGTTTCGAGAAAATCAAGGAGAAAATCAACGAGAAAATCAACCTTGATTCTCGTTCAAAGGGGTGTGTTGCCTTGCGTGTTCTGGGGTAGTATTTATTCATGTATCAGTGGAAATTTACGTTGCTTGCTGCGATAACAATCGAATAGACCACGACCGTACGTACATACGTACTGTAGGTAGCCACACATAGGTAGCCAGAAAACAGTTTTTTTCCTCTCACACACAGCAGGCAGCAAGCAGCACCTGAACGTATGGTACATGGGTGCCATGTGTGCGAGATTCCTCTTAATGGTACGTTTACCGTACCATACGAATGCATATAACGGCCCTGGTGTTGACACGTTGCGCACGTTATACGTGATTTGTGTGAGTAGTACTCGTAGCAATTATCAATTGTAAAAAGTAACGAGCAGGAGGAACAAGTGAAGAACAGGACGAAGTGCTTTGCTGCTGAGTTGCTACGTACAGTAGTAATGGGCACCCGAGCTAGGAGCTTTCGGGAGTAAAGAGCGGTCAACTCGGTATGTCCCTCCACACTCAAGGCTATATATTTCCCACTACAGATACGAGCGCGTTGTAGTTCGAGCGCATGTTTCGGCTTGTCACTGGGCGCTTTTAACGCCTTTGCAACTGGAAACCTTTTTGGGGGCCAATTTTACTTGAATTTAGTATAGGGAGGGATTTTGGGGCTCTTACAGGGGTTAAATCGGGGTACCCACTATTGCTGTATATTATAAAAAATGAAAATACACTCCAGCTGTGAGATCGAAGATTTCGTCGAAACTCATCTTTGCAAGCTGTGTGTGATACTCCGAGCGCGCGCATTACGAGTTATGTGTCCTCATTAAGGATATAGGTCGGCGACTCCCCTTACAACTACAGTGTAGCTATCAGGGTCAACACGGTGATTTTAGTCAGTCTGTGCGCGGAAACTATAAAACCCGTTTCTGAGGGGGACAAAATCTGACCTATATCTGGTACGTCGAATGGTCGCCCCGGTGACGTATCAGGTTATCGTCGAGCCTGGTATAGGTCAGTTTGGTGAGTTCGAGCCCAGCCGAGAGTGCATACGACTCGTATCAATTCGTGGGGACTTTTTCTTTTGCACAAATTGACTTGCGGAAAGCGCGAGAGCGTGAGTTAGCAACACTCGATGACAAATCGACGAGCAGTGGGATTGCTAAACCCTATGCGCGATAAATATTGAAGGCGAGAACCGTGGGGGACAAAGGACGACACCTGTGACCACGGCTTGTCCAGAAGCTGGAAGGTAGATGTGTGTGAGAAAACAGAAGAAGAAAAAACGAATTCATACGAGTAGCGGTGTGTGACTTACTTCGTGTGCGGCAGTCGGTACAAAAGCAACACGCAACGCAACAAAACGATCAGCCTCTTTCAAGTGCGAACTGCTTTCGAACGCGAGAGACCGGAGGGAAAACGCGACGAACTCACGTCGCAATTACAGCTTCCGCCACACATATCATGTCTTATAATGTGACATGTGATGAGCAACCTGGCGATGTTGGGTTGAACGTATTGACAACTGGAAACCCGTTTTGGGGGACAAAGCTACTGGGAGTTAGTACGATAGGGAGGGATTTTTGGGGCTCTAGAGGGGTCAAGGCCGCGGGGGATCTTGAACCATCCCCCATCCCCGGGTTTCCGGCTCACTCTGATCTATAGATGTTATTGTAGTGCGGTCAATTACACCGCAGTTCTAACACGCTGCTTTCAGACCTTCAATCTCCGGGTGCCTCAGCAGACACGGGTCTTCACGCAGAGTGCTGCATGCGCTGCAGCTCGTGGTTGTAATCAGATTGGCCGTCCGCACTTTTTCGACGGAGGTCTACACACCTCGACCTTGGGGTGCTGCAGTGGCCGAAAATCGTCTAAATGCAAGAGACGCAAAATGCGACCAAAAAAAGCACCCCCAACTGAACGTTTGCACTTCACTTAAGGACAGCTACATCTAATCACCCATCACTCATCACTCCACTCCATCACCCCATCACTCCTTACATGAAACCACAGCCCGCGAAAATTGAGACGCGTTCAC
Source organism: Undaria pinnatifida (assembly GCA_012845835.1). Classification (NCBI taxonomy): domain Eukaryota; class Phaeophyceae; order Laminariales; family Alariaceae; genus Undaria; species Undaria pinnatifida. The sequence continues at coordinate 1,223,175 of JABAKD010000029.1, forward strand.
TCTTATGAGGTGCGTGAGGGCGTCGGTTGCAGCGGGCAGCAGTCGCAGGGGAAACCGGAAATGACTACGGAAATGACTCACGAGGTGGTTTGGCGAAGTCAAAGTTGCCAGCCAGCATCATGAAAATATTGAGAGGTTCCTCAACAATCCATTTTTGGCGTTTGCAAGTTAGTTTGTACTACGATCAGCTAACTACGATGGGTACAGCACGTACGAAGAAACATATTTTGGCGAAAAACATGTAGTTGGGGTTTTCGCGGAGTTTTTTCAACCCTGTGCGTACATACGTATCCGAAGAAAGTGCGGACAGGGAAAAATCGGGGCCGTTTGCGGTAGTCAAGTGTTGGGCTAGAAAAAGGGCGAAAAAAGCTCTAGTTTTCTTGTTTTGTTTTCAACATGATCCGAGAAAAGTGGACCTTGCTTGTAAAGCTCTTTAACTCTATATATTTCCATGTAGTTTGTTTTTTTTAGCGAAAGACCTAATACTAAATACTCGGGCCTGCTTGACGAAATATTCATTGGGAATCCCCGCCTCGCCTTGATGTAAAACCCCTCTCGGGAGTTAGAAAGGAAAACGTGTCGACGAAGGGATGGGGGATGTACCCGATCTACACTGGCAGGAGATCTCCGACGCGTGCTGTGCACGATGATACTGCTGTTGATCGTTGTACAGGTGTGCGCCCCCGTTACATGGCTGGACACACGTGCTGTGTCTGACATTTTTATGAGGGAGCACACGCACGGTCTTGTCTTGTTGTCTTGAGGGGCGCGTGTTAACGCTCTCGGTTCGCGAATGGTTCGGAAACCCATACGCGGTTCTCGGAAACGTTGCGGTTTTTGAAGGGCGTCAACACCCTTAGAAAAAATGCCTCCATGATTACGCCGGAAGTCCCCCCAATTCTGTTTTTCTCTCAGGGGTACGATAGCCACCCATCCCCTACTTTTACGGCGACCGTTCTCGAGTGCGGTTCCCATATTCGTACTATTTTGGCGGTGTTGCCGGTGTCGTAAGTTCGCTCTCAAGACTGCGGTGATACGATACGCGTCCCTGGTTTATGTTTCACGCGCGGTATGAGACGCTTCGGTGGGGCGCGGGAGATTCCGTTGTTGTACATGGAATATTTTTTGGTATGTTACGTGGACAAGTAAAGCATAATACAAGTATCGACTGCTTTTTTTTTTCTTATTTATCCTCCGGCGGATGGGGAAAAATAAAGCTTTAGCTCACCACACTTCCACGTATTTTCATACGCGCCGTGTGTCGATTTAACTCAGTTGCTTTCGCAGCCCAACGCTAGCTGGCGCACCCTTCGGGTCCCATTGTAGGCATAGCGTAAGCTGTCCCTATCAGTGGTCTTCGTTACAACCCCGGCAGCATCGACTGCTGTACTACTGTTGATACTTGGTAGAATTGTTATTTTTGTATTTACAAGGTTCCCCTTCGGAATGTGTTGTCGTGAAATCCCGGGGGCGTTGCAAGCTGGAAAGGGGGAATACGGGCACTCCTACGTGATGTGAGCTGTTTAGCCAGGGGGCGGGAACGAAAAACATAAAACGAAAGCTCTTGCCGAAGGGTGCGCCAGCTAGCGTTGGGCTGCGAAAGCAACTGAGTTAAATCGACACACGACGCGTATGAAAATACGTGGAAGTGTGGTGAGCTTAAGCTTTATTTTCCCCATCCGCCGGAGGATGAAAAAAAAAAAAAAAAAAAAAACTCTTGAAAGCGTAAAACACGAGTAAGCCACCGGGCAAGAAACTCAGACCCGTTCACACTAGGTTAAAGCTAGCTCTATAAAGCTACTACATGTACTTGTAGTCTATTTTCGAAGCTACCGATATACCAGCAGGTATGTATCTCGGCTCCGTTTGTTGCTACAGACAGTATGATGTGGTATGGGGCCCCAGTCTGTTCATAGCGACCAAAACATAAAGAGGCACGAAAAAGAGACTGGCTATCTTGCCAGTTCTTTGGTGTGAAGACTCGCAAGACGGATACCATCTATTGGACAAGTTTAGACTATACTCGTGGATTCGGGAAATTCTAGCCCACGATAAAAACACCTACTCCTGTCTCCACCACTACGGAGGTCCCCCTCGGCATATTCTCCCACCTCCCAACCATCCTAAGCTCTTAATTGCCGACGGGGAAATTATTTTTTTGCGGATCGATCGTCGAGTTCCTTTGATGCCGATTTCGAAATATTGTTCATCGGTGTTTGGTCGTGGGGTTTTCTCTTTTTACCCCCTTTTGCGCCGCGCTCTCGATATGGGGACCAAACACTAGAGGATTAGAATAGGACAGTCAGTTTTCCGAGTTGGAATCGGGTTAACCGGGTGTAGCGGTCGTGTTGTAGAGGTCTTACCCCTTAAGAGCCCCAAAGCCCCTCCCTATACTAATTCCAAGTGATTTTGTCCCCCACAACGGGTTTCCAGTTACACAGGCGTCAACATTTTGCCGCTGAACAGCGCACAGCACGGCGCACACGGGCTTTCCACCTTTCTTCCGATGTCTAACCAACAAGGCAGTCGTATTGTGGAGGTCGGCGTTAACCCATTTCCTAATCCTGAAATGATGGCAGTCTAAATCCTAGTGTTTTTATCCCCCACGTCGGGAGGGCGGTGCTAAAAGGGTCAACCTTTGCGTCAAAATAGCACCCAGCTCCACACAACACACACCGGTCGCCTGCCTTCCCCCTTCTGGCCTGCCTTCTGTCCGATGCCCAACCAACGTACCGGGCACCTCCCAATTAGCCGCTGTTTGCAAACATTGCTCGTGTATGCGCCCACGCTACCACAATCTCATTTCATTTATTAACCACATACCAGGTAGTATTTTGCGCACGGGACGAAGGCACAAACCAAGCTCTTCGTACCGCAAGCTCAGCAGAAAACGCCTACTGCTGTCAGCCCTGCGCAGAACATCAAAGTCCATACAGCAGTAGGTTGGTGGCGACCAGGTGGCAACATCGCAAGCAAGCAAGCAGACAGGGGCAAAAGTGTTGCCGAGGGCCACGCTGTGTATGTTTTGTTTTGAATGTTGTTGCGCTGTAGTAAAGCCACCGACTACAACTGTTTTGGGTATACATTCAAGGTGTGACTTGACGTTCGATCAATAACTAGGGTTGGTAATCAACGAAAATAATCATGGATATTCATGATTGTTTTTGTTGATGATTTGTTATCACAATCAAATCAACTTACCCTTTTGACTATTTGATTACTTCATAACTAGTCATGATTAATCAATCAACTTCAATTTTGTGATTATTGTTGATTATTTTTCGTGAAAAGAACTATTTTGCTTCGTGCTGTAGCGCCGCCACACTGCTGTAGGCCTCCGTCAGCATGGCAAGAAGAATGGAGGCCGCCCTTCTCGTTGTAATGGATAGAATGGATGGTAAGCAGTGGTACACATCCACAAACCAGCTACAGGAAACGTCGCTGCAGGTGTGTGCAACTATAAGCAGGTTGCCGAGGGAGAAACTGGTCGTGCTCGACAACACCCCCCCCCTACTGCCGATGGTGGCTGCTGGCGAAGCTCACCCCGAACATCACGGCCCGGCTCATGGGACACGGGTGCCACGGATTCGAGTGCGGAGCGTTGAGTGGGACATCTTGTCGACCGCTGTTTTGACTTGCGATATGCGCGCGTTTGCATGGAATATTTCTTCGTTGTTCTCCATCAATTTGCTGCTGGATACTCGGGCTCGAAGGCAGCAGCAGCAGCAGTACGTGCCATACTCATGACTCATCATGACAAAACGAACCTTCATGGCGTTCCTCCAACTTGTACCAACATAACGACATGCTAACTTGGCACACCACCCACGTTCTTACGGCAAACTACCACAGCTTGTTGTGTTTGATGCTCTTGTGGAGGAATAATATGCCTGCCGCTGTCTCCCCCGATAAGCGATTACGGTTCGACGTTACCACCAAGCCGGTCTGCGAGAACAAACGTTCCGATGCTACCGACGAGGCTTGGACCGTAAGATACGTGCGAGTCAGCTTGGCGATGTGGGGGTACAGCATCTCGTTCTGCCTCCACCACGCGAGAGGGCCGCCAATGCGCTCCACTGTCTCTTCCATGACCTCCGCGACCTTGTTGGTCCTCGTTCATGCCTCTAGGTGTCGTGCTCGGCGCTCGGCGCCGCTGCTCTGCGCTTGCCAGTATTTTTCATGACTCCAACCGACGAAGCCCGATGGCAGAAGGCACGTCCTGGGTGTGCTGTTGGTTCGAGGGTGTCGTAGTTGCTATTAACATTATCCCGGCATGAGAATGCCTTCCATTTCTCTATAAATAATCAAATAATGAGTCAACTTTTATGATCATGATTTAATCACGACCACATGATCATAATAAAATAATCATGATTAATCAAGCAAAAAACACCCAAAAATAATCAATAATCAAATCAAGGCCGTTTTTTGGTTGATTACCAACCCAACCAGTAGCACCCGTCTCCTTGCTGACGCTGCTGCTGTGTGTGTTTTGTGACCATCAATGTCCAGCACACCGACCGCTGTCCGTGCCGATTCGTCGTCCTATAGAGGCCAAAAGTCTGTAATCAAAACTTCGAGACAGACACATAGCATCGCAAGTACTTCAACAGGAAGGTACCAAGTACATACGGTATGCCCTTTAGCATGGGGTTGTCTTATGGAGCATGGCGGCGGCGGCGGGGCCCTTGGCATTTTCAAATCGCCAGCCTGCACCACCTGCAATCAGCAGTCAATCATGGACCTCTCTCCGCTTGGCATAACTTTTTGTATTTTCCTTCCTTTGTGAGCGTAGCGGACGGCGAAAGCCGCTCGCGGAGCGAAGCGCCTTGTAAACACAGTTACCAATGTCTTGTGGCCGTTGCTGTGACCGTTAAAATTTCCCCTTTGGGACTACTGCTGTGCAGACTTCCAAGTTTGCACCTGCTGTTGGCCTTTCTGCTTTCGAACAGCTTTTGTCACGGCTTTCTTGAACAGCTGCGTGAAAGACGTCAGCCATGTATCATATGTCATCACAGATTTTGAACCCCATCCGTCAACTTGCTTTTGGAATTGCGAATGCTGGTGGTGGGGGTTGTGCTCAAAAGTTTCTCCTTTCAGCTCGCCGACCTCCTGCCCCGTACCAACCCCCTGATCGCACGCACCTTTCGCGTAAAGTTCCGTACATTTAATATAGGTCTTCTCCCTGTCTCTGATTACTTGCCTGCTTCTGTCTCTCCGCTTCAATCAAGAGCCCCACCAGCTTTCTGGCCATATCCCCCCATCCCCTCTTTTACATCCTAGCACTGCTGTAGTGCGTTTTGTCCCTTTGCTCTCCTGAGAATATGGCGAACGATACCTTGTGTGGTACGTACCATGGCCGGCCACCTGTCGGTGTATTTTTCCGATCAATAACTATCTGGGAATAGTTTAGTTGTTGCGCAAACTACGACCGACATCCGTTGTTTGTGTTTGACGAAAGCCAGCAGACACATGTACGATGTGCTGTTGCGATGCTGTTGCTGTAGCCTTCTCCGAGTGTTGTTTTTTTTGGTGAATTTGTCCAGCTAAAGTTTTCTTCGTGTATGTTTTACTGACGGGTAGGTTGATTTTTGTGCTGGCTACGTACAGCGCTGCAATGTAATACTGGTATTAAATAGTGGATTGCTGCACTGCTCTGAGTAGCGCCAGTAGTATTAGTAGTGGAACGCTGCACTGCTGTACGCATTAAATGTGCTGGTCACAACGACGAAAAGCGCAGTTTTCTGATTGTGTGTTGCCCTTGATGCTTACGCCGGCTATATGAAAGTCGTGGTGGCGGTAAACTTATTGTATGTACCAGGTAGCCTGAAACGTCACATACATCTCTATACCCTACGTTTCGATAAACTCGAACTATTTGCATTGCGGTATATATAGCTCCATGCGCTACCTTAAGGGTGGGGGAAAACGCACAGGGGTGCCAAATCAGCAACCTTGCGTCACCCTTCGTTCGAAGGGGAACCTTGTAGAGCCTATCGATATACCCGTCACAGATGTTGGTCGACGGCGCTCTTGCCCCTTGACGGACAGCCGTCAAGGACAGCCGTCAAGGAACTCCACACACTGAAACTAGTATGATAAGTCCAAAGACGCCTTGGCGGGTCGAAACTAAACCAATCGACATACTCCGCACACTTAAGACTTAGTATCATAAGTCCAAAGACGCCTTGACGGGTCAAACCTAGACCGTAGATCGTCAACCGACATCTTGGTACTAGTAGGTGTGTTACATGTACGGCTGCTTTTCTTGCGGGAGCATAATATGGTATGGGACACAACTACTATAGCAGGTAGGCGCAATTCGATGCGAGTCGACAAGGTAAAAAGTCGCTGCAGTCTTCCCGCGATAAAAATGAAGGCGCATACCGTAGTGGGGAGGGGGGAGAAGAGCCTGCGTTAGTGACCCGAATCTGGGTTACGTCTAGGGAGAAGGAGAAAGAAAATTGCGAAGATAATTGAACGGATAAGCCAAAAAAAAAAAGATGGAGTTTTCAACCATTGTGTGTGAGCGCTTACGCCACGGGTGCCATGAGCCGCCTGGCCTAATGCAGGCCGTGTAAATAAACGTATAGGATACAGTATGGAAAAAAATGTTTTTTTTCGTGTGTACGGCGTGTGGTTCCAGCATCGCGAGATGGGATTTTGATAAACACGTCATACAGGGTATGTAGGGTAAAACCTATCCCCAACCTCGGGCCGACCTACCTATATGGAGGTTTGTTCGGAAAAAAAAAACGGTACAAAACATTTTCTCGGGGGAAAATATCGACCAAGTTATGATTCAGATTCAGATGATGAAAGGGTACTTTTTTTTCTTGGCCCTCCCACATTTAAGTATCATTCACTTTTTTGCAGGCATCGCATATGCTACTGGGTACCAGCGTGTTACGTGCGTGTCGCGGCAGCTCCTGGTACTGCTGTAGCAGCTCCTCGTACTGCTGTAACTCGGGCAAGAAATGTGTCCCGCCCTTAGCCAGCAGCCCGGGCGCACTTTCTCATGTTGCCGATTTTTCATTTTTTTTTTTTCCCCCGTCGGTTTCCCCTGTGTCCTCTGAACTTTCGTTGGCACTCACTCCAGAGAGTCTTCCGACAGCTGGATATCTGTACCTACACAAATTCGTTGTCGCGTACTATGTGTGCTATTGATTTTTTGTGGGCTGAGTGCGCTGTGCTGTGCTGTGCTGTCCTTGTGAGATATGCTCTACGACAACATGCTACTACTACTGTATTTCTAAGAGAACTAGTTCGGGCGGTCACCACGCATCATCGCATTGCCACATGGCAGCGCGTGTCGATGCTGCACTCTGTAATAGATGATTTACAACGTGTTTCATGCAGGACGTCATGACAATGATGTTCGACGCTGGAACGAGGTTGATAGTCATATCCCGTTTAGGACCACTGAGGAGAAAACATGGCGAGTTGGCATGACGATTAATGTGTCACCGGCACAAGGCAACTCGCGCTGCTACATACGGTCGCCCCGGTGGCGTATCAGGTTATCCTCGAGCCTGGTATAGGTCAGTTTCGTGAGTTCGAGCCCCGCCGAGTGGATACTCGTATAAATTCGTTGGGACTTTTTCTTGTGGACAAATTGACTTGCGGAAAGCGCGAGAGCGTGAGTTAGCAACACTCGATGAACAATCGACGAGCAGTGGGATTGCTGAACCCTATGCGCGATAAAAACTGAAGGCAAGAATCGGGGAGGAGAAGGGATGACGCCTGTGACCACGGCTCGTCCAGAAGCTGGAAAGTGAAAGTGTGCAAAAAAACGTCTCGGGGATTCTGCTTTTCGTGTCGAGCTCCGAACCAAGGAGCCATATGACACGCGCATAGCATCGACTTCGGGGTGATGCACGCTCGCGATGCAATGGGGCCCCGATTTGAGAGGGGGCCCGAGATAAAGACCACCCCAAATGGCTAAATAACTTCGATAAATGGGTTGCCTTAGGGCTCTTTTGGGACTCCCGCTCTTCCTGTACGCTTGATGACACTGCCGCTCTCATTTTTTTTTTCTTCTTCGTTTCATGGGTTACGAAAGGGTTAATTTTTTCACCCCTTTTTGGGACCCCCAAAGGTGGTGAAAACCCTTTCGTGACCCCCATTGCAGCTCACGCTTCATGCGACTCGCCGAACACCTCACGGCGCGTCGTGCTTGGTGCAAGCAATGTCTGCCTGGTCGGTGAAAACCCAACATGCTCCGTCCCCGCATGGTAGGGGTGCGAGGGTCATACCACTATGGTCATACGACTACGGCCATGCGTGACTGTCGAGTAAATCGGTTGGTGATCCCCACGGGGGTTGTGACCCCAAGTTTTATCGCCTTTACAACTGGAAACCCGGTTTGGGGACAAAGTCACTTGAAATTAGTATAGGGAGGGTTTTTGCGGCTCTAACGGGGTTAACGCCTTTACAATTGAAACCCGTTTTTTTTGGACAAAACTATTTGGAAATAGTATAGGGAGGGGTTTGGGAGCTCCGAAAGGGTTACGCCCTTTTTGAGGACTCTCGCTCTTCCCAGTCGGATGATTACATGGCCCCTCTCGTAGTGTTTCTTTGCCTCACATGAGTCCCGAGGGGGTCCATCTCAGACAGGGTACCCTCTCCGGGGACCAGATACACTAATTGTGGTATGCACTACTATGTAGGTTTTCATGCTGCGTTTGTGCTGCAGATTTCCCCTTCTTGTGTACCGTGTATCCGGTGCAGTATATAAAATGTCATTCGGGCGATTTTGGCGGAGGCTCTTTTCGAAAACGTGGATCGTACCAACCTGCCAACCTGAACAACGCTTCTTATTTTCTTTATGCGGTTTCCCCCCCCCCCCCCACTATGTTGTGGTTTCGTACTCCGCGCTGCTATGTTTTTTTTAATTGTTCTAGTGACGTCGGGTGTAAGTTCGAGAAATTTAGGGTCGATACTCATCTGAGCAAGCTGCGTGAAACACCGGCGGTGCTCGTTCTTTCAGATTTGTTACCCTTTGAACGTGTACGAGTCCTATGGATGTTGCCACGGCAGTTAACATCAACATCAAGTATTGTCAATATTAGCAATGGTGGCAACTACACGTACATTGTCCCAAAGGAGTAGGTTGTTGTGATTCATCGGTTTTGTGTTCGCGTTTTTTGTCGGGTCGGGTAGACGTCGATGGTTTTTCTGCGATTCGTGTGTGTTGGTAAGACGCATCGTGTATATCATGTATACCCGTGCAAAACAATCCACGGGGCAGAAAAGAGAGCAACGTCGAATTGAAGCAAGCAATGGCGCCAACTCTGGTTTTGACGCTGGTGCCAGCGCCTCTTATTGATTGCTGTATTGACTACGTATCGAAACATCACCTCCCGCGTACGAGAGCTACCCCCGCCCCTGCACCCCAATCTCCTCCGTACTGACCCCCCCTCCCCCCTTCCCTCCCTCCTTCCCTCCCTCCCTCCCTCCCTCCCTCCCTCCCTCCCTCCCTCCCTCCCTCCCTCCCTCCCTCCCTCCCTCCCTCCCTCCCTCCCTCCCTCCCTCCCTCCCTCCCTCCCACTAGCCATGCGGGCCGGCTTCGGAGCAGCCTTAGCAGCAACAGGCGGAGGCAGAGCGAACCTCGTGCCCCCCGCCCCCTGCATACCCGTCCCTCTCAAAGCCCCTCCCTCGATGTCGGACATCGCTAGCCGGAGAGCGAGCCCCGCCAGGTCCGCCACCGGCTCCACCGTCTCCATAGGCAGCAGCAACTACTCCCCTACTTCGTCTGCAGCGGCAGCAGTAGCAGCAGCAATGGCAGACTCCGTTGAGTCCGACGGTAGGACGAGGAGGGATAGACGCCGAAGACGCCCCCACGGGAGCAGCGGCAGTGGCAAGGGATCGGGGTCTTCGATGTCCCCTGCCTGGGCGGAGTCGACAGAGTGGGCGGAGCAGCAAGTCGGGCCGGGGATACGAAACGGGTTGCCCGCGCCGACGGGGGTAACTTGTGGGTCGTCGGCGCGGAGTACCCCCGTTAATGAGCGGGCGGCGGCAGCGGCGGCGGTGGCAGCGGCAGCGGCGGCGGCGGTAATGGGTGGTTCGGACGGCCAGGCCGGAGGGGGGAGGTCGGCTATACAGCCGGGGATGTGGCCCGGCTGCGCTGGAGGGTCGGGTGGGGGAGGCGGCGTGTTAACGAAGGTCGGGGGGGGGTCAAGAACGCCTCCGTCGGGCACGGTTGTTTCCACTGGGTTGGTAGGGGTTTCCGATGGCGGAGGCGGAGGCGGGGGCGGTGTTCTTGCTGCCCCGGGGTCGTCGATGGCCGTGGCCGTGGCTGTGGCGGTGACTTCGTCGCCGCCGGGGGCTGGCACGACCGACACTAGAAAAATGATCATGATGACACCTTCAAGGGAAGACTTGAACGCAAGGAGGGGGGCCCAGCAAGGTACCCCCTCTTCTGTCTGCAGTGTAGGCGGGGGCGGGGGGGGGCGTAGTGGAGCCGGGAGCGTCGGGGGAGGGACCCCCAATAAGATGTCGCCTGCGGCAGCAGCGGCTGCGGCCGCGGCTGCCGCTGTGGCCTCGGTCGCCTCTCGCGCACGGGGGGGGGGGGGTGGGGTGCGCTCCCCCCCCGCCCATCAACACGAAAAGCCCCGAAGGTGTCGCGGTTTCTGTTTCTGTCGTTGGCTCTGGGGTGGTGACGACGACGGAGGCAGGGATGGGATCGGTGGAGGCGTTGCCAGAAGGAGGGGTAAGGACCCCGCCCGTGCAGCGGCCTCCCCCGCCGGATTCGACCGCCCCGTCCCCCCCGGCCCCCCCCCCGCCCTCCCAGCTTGCGCCATCGCCTCCGGAGGGTGGAAACCCTGGCGGAGGGCCCCGCGGAGGCGGTGGGGGGGGTGGGCTGCGAGCGCCCTCTCCTCCTCCCTTGCAGGCTCCGCTCCCGCCTTTGGCAGGCGCGAGGAGTAGAGATAACTCGGCAGAGTGGAAGTGGCGGGCGGGACCTGCTGGCGGCGGTGGGGGTAGCGTGCTTGTACCTGTGGAGGCGGAGGGGGTGGAGGAGATGGGGGCTGGGGGGGGAGCGGGGGGGTTGCTTGGGTCGCCGCCGCCGGGGGGGGGCGAGGGTTTGGGGGATGCGCCAGAATTAGGCCAAGGATTGGGGCTGGGGTTGGGGTTGGGGTTGGGGTTGGGGTTGGGCGGGGGTCCCGGCGGCGCGCCAGAAGGTTTTCGACCGCCGAGGCTAAGAATGGTTAGTAATCCGGGGACGCTTTCAAACCCGGGAGGGTGCCGCGCGGCGGCCCCGAGATACAACGACAAGCGGCAGTCGTACAAGTTTTCGGATAGGGGCGCGTTGACGCTGAAGAAATATGGGATTCGGATTGGGCGCGGAGGGGTACGAGATTACTCGGAGGAGGTGTTGAGTCCCACGGGACACAACGGGAATGGCACCGTGGGACCGTTTTTTAGCTCCAGCGGCGGTGGCGAACTGTGGGTGAGTGAGAGGGGAAGGGAGGAGGTGTACTCCTAGCATAGGGGGAGGGGGGGGGTTGGGGCATGCTATTGTGGCCGTGCAGGTCTCGACGGGGGCGGCGCAGGAGGCTTGGTAGGTCGTACCATCTGAGGGGATGAGGGGGGGAAGGAGGAAGGGAGGGAACGTTGTGATTGACTGGTGTGGCAGTTTTAGCCACTACAGTACGTACTGCTGCAAAGCGGTGTTTTTTCTTGTTTGCCTGGAGCGGTGGTAGTTTTTCGAGGGTGCGAGAGTGTGCAGGGTTTGGCGAGCGTGTGGGATGTCCGTCTTTAGCTCCTCTCACATGACATGTACCATAGAACTCTCAAGCGTGTGCCGGTCGCAGTCTTTCTGCCACTGCTGCGTATCACTCGTGTCATTTCGGTGCGTTATGCATTGCCAGGTACCAGGTATGCTTTTTTGGCTTTGATCGTGCTGCTGCTGCCACTGCTTCCGCTGCTGTTGCAGGCAGCGCACCCCTTTGGCCGTCCCCCGCCACAATTAGTTGTTGTGCTAGGTATATGTTACCTACTGCACTGCTGTGTGTCGTTCTCTCTCTGTGGCTCTGTATCGTCATACTGATGCTTTCTTTCTAAATTTGTGAGTTATGCTCTGCCCCCCCATCCCCCGCTCTCTCGTACAATAATACGTAGTACGAAAACTGCTGCTTGGTTCGTAAAGCATGAGGTCGCGCAAATTTTCTCTCGTGCCGTTCGCCGTTATGTTGTAGCGCGATTTTCGACGACGTTTGAAGACGTCAAATTGGGAGTCTCGCAGATTTGCTCTCGATAGTGTGCGCCGTTTTTTTTTTTTGTCTCCCGGTGTAACTCTCGTCGTATGCGCCGCTTTTTTTCGTGTCCCGATGTAAACTCTCGTATTCTGCTCCGTTGTATTGCGCCGCGATGTAGACGTTGTTTTTGACCTTTTTGGAACGTGGTGGGATAATTTTGGACGATTTGGACGAAATTTTTAAAGACCTTGTTGACGATGTTGACCGAGGTTTGACGATTTTGAACGTTGTTTTGACGATGGTGCTGCGCGGCAGGTGGAGGACCCGCCCGACGCAATGTCGGCGAATGTGGTTCGGTTGGAGGAGCTGGGGCACGGGGCGACGGGGTGCGTTTACAAGGCGGTGCACGCCACTTCTCTGCAACTCCTCGCCGTCAAGGAGGTGGGCGTCGTGCTGGTGGTTGTGTTTTGGGGAGCTTGTGGCTCTTTGCTGCCTTGTGTCCATCGTGGAGCGTATTGCGATAGGTTGCCTGGAGTTGTGGCTGTGCTTCTGTTCTCCCTAGCAGTATTTCCCTCTCTCGCTCCCTCCCTCCTCTCCCTCTCTCCATGGATTTGTCTACCTGTGTTTACCTCTAGTATCTATTATTGTTTGTTTGCGTGTAACCATACGTGCGTGCGTGCCTCTCTGACTATGTATCTTGTATATCGATGTGCCAGGTATCTGGTACGCGTACGTATACGTCTTGTTAGTACTTCCTTGGTCCGTCTGTATGTCCGCCTGCTTGTTGATTCTTCGTTTTTGGAGATCGTCTCAAACTCGATTCCTGCCCGGGATTTATCCAACATCCTCGACCAGTGTGTAACTGTTGATCTGAAAAATTGGCCGGTTTCGTCGGCGACGCAGGTTCCGGTTCATGACAAAACGCGGAGGGATCAGATCGGCGCGGAGCTGTGGCTTCTCAAGCGCTGCCGGGCGGACGCGGCAGCACGGTTCGAGGAGGAGGAAGCTAAGAGGGGGACTGGCGAGACTGATAGCGTAAACCGTGGAGGTGATGAGTGGTACCGGTACCCAGGAAGGCACTGGATCGGGATCTCAGAGACCACACTCCTGGAAATGTCATTCATTCGGTCGTACTCACAGCTTACGTTTTTCAATTTGTTGCGAAGTTGGGTTTCAACCGTTCAGTCGGTCGTACTCACAGCTCACGTTTTTTAATTTGTTGCAACGTTGATCAGTCAGTCGTACTCACAGCTGACGTTTTTCATTTTCTTAATATTTTTTTGATAGAATACCACAGTGAAAAAAATAAATCGGAGCGTGTTTTTGAATTTCTGTACGAATCGAGAAAGTGACGAAAACAAAGTCGCTTTTTTATTTGCTTTGTTTTTAGTATCCCCCCTGTCTGGGCACTCGAAAAGACAAGTATGACAAAAACAGGTGCTCACTGCAGTACCTGTTACGGGGGACCATAGTAAATAGGACCTACGGTACACACAAAAACCAATATATTTCCCTATTTTGACTAACAATATTTGGTCCTATTTACTATGGTCCCCCGTAATAGTACCAGGTAACGATTTTCCTGGGTGTGGTTGGTGATTTTCTTTTGGCTGTTGTGTCCCACGGCAAGAACGGGCTTGGCTTGGCGTTGGGCTTGGCTGGTGCCTGGTTGGCTTTTGTAGATTGCGCTGTCGTGCCTTGCTCCGTACCTTGTGCCCTGCCTTGCCTTGCCCTGCTGACATCTGCGTGTGCCTTGCTGTGCCTTGCATTTGCCTTGCCCTGCTGACATCTGCGTGTGCCTCGCTGTGCCTTGCATTTGCCTTGCCCTGCCCTGCCCTGCCTTGCCCTGCCTTGCCTTGCCTTGCCTTGCCTTGCCTTGCCTTGCCTTGCCTTGCCTTGCCTTGCCTTGCCTTGCCTTGCCTTGCCTTGCCTTGCATGTCATTGTCTGCCTCGAGCAGGTAGTCCCAGCTCGTTGGTGACGTTTTACGATGCGTTCACGTTGACTCGGTCGGGATATGTGTCCATCGTCATGGAGTACTGCAGCGGAGGGTCCTTACAGGTACAAGTACAAGCCACTACAGCACGAGCACTCGGACGCATATCATGCCTCTTCATGGACTGAGGAGATCATGCGTTCCTGGTTGTGTTCCTACAGGAGTTGCACCGAGGGCTGTCTTATTTTTTGGGCCGATTGATCGTTAACCCTGTTTCTGCTACGAAAATGATCGAAACAGTTTTTGTTCGATTCTGGATACGATCCCGATTGTTTGGTCCCGATTCCGATTCCGATTTTGTTGCAGGATTTAATCAACCGGCAAGGGTCTCTGGAGGAGGCCTCGATCGCCAGTATAGCGCTCGACATGGCGCAGGGGCTTCATTACATGCACTCTCTCAACATGTTGCACCGAGACATCAAGCCAGCCAATATACTGCTCGACCGAGAGGTATGCACATTTTGCAGTACGTTCAGTAGCTTTTATAGCAGTTGTTGGTTGGGTTTTTGCCACATTTTTACATTGAGTATTATTAATTTTTTGTAATACCGTTTTTTTGTATTGTGTGTATTTCAGCAGTTGCCCATGGACACTGTTGATAACCCGGCCAACATACTGCTCGATAGAGAGGTGTGTACAATTTTCATACGTTCAGTAGCTTTTTGTTGCACCTGGACATGAAGCCGGCGATCTCGCTCATCGGTCGAGAGGTATTGACACGCAGTACGTTCAGTAGCTTTTCGTTGTTTTTTTGTTTTGTTTTGTTTTGTGTTATGAGGTAGGGATGATGTGTAACACCTTTGTCATACAGCATGCTCTCTCCTCGTCTTCTTGCACGGGAACACAAATCAGGCCAACATACTGCTGCTCGATCGAGATTTTACAAGGACGGGAATGATGATGAAACATCCCCTACTAATGCCCAAAAACATGTGACGTTGTGTTCCGAGTACCCCCCCCCCCCACCCCCCCCCCCGCCTGCTTTAGCGTATATAGAAATCACACGAGTCGGATGCTTTGTACCCAGATTTCCGTCCTCTTCTTTTCGTTGTGTTTGGTTTTTTAACTACTGTAGGCCATCATATTGTTTATCGGATTGCGCGTGCGCCATTGTTGTCAAAAAATCAGCAGGGCTGTTCACGGGTCATGACCCGACCCGCGGATCAGATCATATTAGAAGGTTCTCTACATCTCGCGGGTCGAGTGGGGTCGGGTCAAGAGGTGTTTGAAATATCACGGGATGGGTCGGGGCGGGTCAGGAGGTTTTTGAATCTCTAGTTGCCCTGACGAACCTTACCCGTGAAGAGCGCTGAAAATCAGTCTGTGGGTGGGGTATAGAGCTCTTGAAGTCGAGGTCCTTGCAGGGCAAAACAGTGATGTACCGCTACCGTTGAGCATGTGCCCTATTCAGCTCACCACTCGCTACACTTCCGCGTCCAGCCTTGTGGCGTGTTTGTCTCTGTATGTTTTTGGTTGTGTGTTTTAAAACAACCGCAGGTATGGCTTGCCAATGCGTCGTGTGGTGTGATGTGATCTGATCTTATACAAACGCGATGGTGTCTGTTTATTTTTCTTGTATTTTTGCGCCTTTTTTTCGTGCAGGGGCGCGTTAAGCTGGCGGACTTCGGCTTGGTGCGCAGCCTGGACGAGTCCGACGCCGCGGCTCAGCAGAATGCCGCCCCAGGTGAGAGGGAGTTCCGTTTCCAGGACCGCTTTATCATATGCAGTTGTGGTTGTTGTTGTTGTTGTTGTCGTTGTTTTTGATTCCGTGGTTGTGGTTGTTGATGTCGTTGCCATTGTCGTTGTCGTTGTGGTTGTTGTTGTTGTTGTTGTTGTTGTTGTCGTTGTTTTTGATTTTGGGGTTGTGGTTGTTGATGTCGTTGCCATTGTCGTTGTCGTTGTGGTTGTTGTTGTTGTTGTTGTTGTTGTTGTTGTTGCTGTTCGTCTTAATCTAATAGTAGTGCTGTACATGGCCACAAGAAAGCCCCATTCCAATAACTTTCGAGTGGAGCAACTCCTAAGGAAAAAATTACAGCCGCGTGGATTGAACGCTATTAAACAGCTATACTATTGAAAACTGTGAAAAATAATCGTATTGGTATCACTGTCACTTGCGGTATTGTAGCCAGTTTCCCGTCCCGTGGTACCTCATGCGGTGTTATAGCCCACTGTTCGCTTAAGCGGCATCTCTCTTACGGCAGCATGGCCAGTTGCCCGTCCCGCGATAGCACTTGCCGGGTTACTTGCGGTATTATACGAGCCGAAGTCCCGTCTCGCGCATTGATTTCGGCAGTACCATGCTACTTCTGTAGCATTAAATACAAGGGGAAGGCGCGTATGCTTCGATTGTCGATTAGCCTGTTGCTCGTCCCGTGGTAACACTTGCCTGGTTACTTGCGATATTTTACGAGCCGAAGTCCCGTCCCGCACATGGTTTCGGCAGTACGATGCTACTGTAGCATTACATACAAAGGGAGAGAGCGTGGGCTTCGATTGTCGAGGTTCCCTCTCACGTTCTGCCCCAGGTTCCACCGTGCCGTGCTCCTGGCTGGTTCTGTCACTTGGTGCAATATACCAGGTACCTGGCACTGGCGTTTTGGTGTTGTGTAGGGCTATAGCTTGTACTGTTTGTTAGTGTTGCTTTCCCCACCGACCCCTCTAATGTTTTTTCACTGTTTCCTGCCCCTATCCTATCCTGTCCTGTCCTGTCCTGTCCTGTCCTGTCCTGTCCTGTCCTGTCCTGTCCTGTCCTGTCCTGTCCTGTCCTGTCCTGTCCTGTCCTGTCCTTTCCTGTCCTGTCCTTCGTCGCGCATGTGCATGGTCATTCTCAGACGTGACCGGAAGACGGCCTTCCCGGGACAGGGCCCACTCCTTCGTCGGCACGGCTATCTACATGTCGCCAGAGCGATTGCAGGGGGAGCCGTACGGACCGGCGGCGGATGTGTGGAGCTTGGGGCTTACCTTGGTGACGCTGGCGATTGGGCGCTACCCTCTAGAGGTAAATATGATTGTTGTTGTTGTTGTTGTTGTTGTTTTTCACATTAACTCGCATAATCAAGTCCGTGGTAACAGGACAGGCTCCAGTCACTCTGAGAAATACCCCAAGGAAAAAACACAAACAAACAAACACGCATACATCACAGCTGACGCAATTCATGCCTCCACCAGAATATGATATACTCCGGAGTATAATGTAAACAAAAGCACCCGGTCTATGGTAGGTTATGGTAGGTTTGGTAGGTTATGGTGGGTAGGAGAGTCATCCCACGATAGGGGATGCATTTTTTTAGCCTAAAGGAGGACTCATGCTACGGTATTTGTGCACCCTTTTTTTGTTCTGAGGCTTGAAAAACTGATTTTTGAGACAAACGAAAACTGCAACCCATGGCCTAGGCACCCAAAACAAAATTGCGAAAATAGAAAGGAAGTTCCGCCGAATTAGGGTGAAGGAGCACAGCAGTCGTTCAAAAAAAAAAAGCAACAGGGAAAAAGTGCTATACCTTGATACTTCTATTGTAGCACGCGTAAAGAAAAAGGTTTCTGGCCGGTTGAGCTCCTTTCTACCGCTTAGTCTAAGAATTAAACTACACGAGTATATGTACGAAGCATATGTTGAGGACTGGGGCATGTAATCTTGGTCGGGCTGCGCGCGCGAATGCCTTCCAAGTCATGTTTCGGGTGAGGTGTTGAGCTCCTAGTGTCAAGAGCTCAGAATTTTCTTGGAATTTGCTGCACGCCTTCCGTGGGATGTCTCAGGATATCTAGGTGGAGGATAGGTATATGACAGGTATATGATAGGTACATGGTAGGTACATGATGGGTATATGGTAAGGATATAATAGGTATATGATATGTATATGATAGGTACATGATTGGTATATGATAGGTATGTCGCGACCGTACCGACGGTAGAGGTGCACTGGCTCTTTTTTGCCTTCTGGGGGTGGTGGCTTAAAGAGCTCTACACCCCCACCCCCAAACAAGATGTCGGTTGGCGGCACGGTGACGGACAACCGTCAAGGAGCGCTTTATACTAAAACTAGTATATTTTGGTCTAACGAGGCCTTGACGGGACGATACTAGACCGGTTGACGACACTGTTGGCTTTAGGCGGACAGGCAACCGTCAAGGACCGCTCCGTACTAAAACCAGTATATTATGTCCAACGAGGCCTTGAAGAGACGAAAGTAGACAGTCAGCCGAAGTGTTTTCCCAAGAACTGATCTTTGAGCAAACTGAAGGATTAACTCGTGGGACAGGCTCATACCGGATAAAAAATAAAAAATCGCATGGCCTGGGTACTGCTATATATTAATGAGGACACACAACCCGTAATACGCGCGATCGGAGTATCACACACAGCTTGCAAAGAAGGGTTTCAACAAAATCTTCGATCTCACAGCTGGAGTGTAATTTTATTTTTATAATATCATACCGGATGAAAAATCGCATGACCCGGTTAGGTATTACAGCGAAAACCGTGCATACAAGGAAAAAAAAAAACGAATTTCCGGCGATTTTTGGGTTTTGGTGCCCCGTCATTCGTTCCGAAACCGTTTTAGAAACGAGAAAGTGCTCCGACCTCTACTATGTGGTACGAGCACACGTCGTTTTCGGGGACAAACTACTTGAAAATAGTGTGGAATAATTTTTGGAGAGAAAATCCCCCCCCCCCCCCCCCCTCACCCCCGTCTTTCCGAAATAACTTTTGGCTGGAAGTGCTGCGTACCTCTAACCTAGCTCTCGTCGTAGGCGAATACTATTCGAGGTGAGGGGAGGTTGGGTCGGTTGGGTTCGGGACTTCCCCTTAGAGGTACCAGGCACGATATGATACGTCGGTGTCGGCGAGGATGGGGGTTGGGGTTGGGTCGGTTGTTCGGGTTGGACAGGGTTGGGTTATAGGTATGTGGTGGGTTGAGCTCGGTTTTGGTTTGGCAGGGTTAGGCTGGAGTTAGTTGGGTGGACCTCGGGAGCGGTTCTTGAGCGAGGGCGGCTCACAGGGTCTTGCAGGGTAGTGCAGAGTATGAGAAAGTTTCAGCCTGGCTTTCTTGGTGCTCGGTGTATTTGTGAGTGTCCTGTACTGTATACGCCTCCTCGTGGTTTTCAACCCCCCCCCCCCCCGCCGGCGCGCCCCCTTTTCGCTTACAGATTCCCAAGAATAACCTGTACTGGAACCTGGTCAAGCTCGTTTGTCCGCAGATCAGCTCCTTCCACAGCGGCGTCAACAGCGCCAGTGGGGGTAGCCGAAGTAGCGGGGAATATTCTGAGGCATCAACTTCTGCTTCTACCGCCGCCGGTGCTGGTGCTGGCACTGGCGGTGGTCCTGGGATGGCCACCTCGGCCGGGAGTGCTAGCAGAGGTCGAGGCTTTTTTACACCCTTAACACCGGTGGACGGCAGCAGGCGTTTCAGCGGTGTTGGCGGTGCGTTGGGGGGGGCTGCTTCGTCTCCAGCCCCGTTGGGAGAGTCTTTTCGATCCGTCCCCCGGTCTTCGAGGAGGGAGCCCATGTCGGTTTTTATGCCGCCGGATCGCGCGGGGGAGTTGCAGTTGTCTGACGCGTTTTTGTCGTTTTTGAGGGGCTGTCTGTGCTTTGAGACGGAGGATAGGATGACGGCGCAAGACATGCTCAAGCATCCTTTCTTGCAGGTGAAATATGACTTATTTTTTTTCCAAGATTTTTTTGTCGCGTTAGTTCCGAGTTTTTTTTTACCTGTTTCGTTTTTGGAGGGGAAACCTCTGGGGTTTGAAGTTTTTGAGCTGCTTTCACGAACTTGATTTGTGCTATTCGTGAAGTTGTTGTACTGCTGTTAATGATATTGTTGTGCTACTGTTGGCGAACTCATGGCAGTATTTTCTGTTCTTGAACTTGTTGCTCTGCTGGCGGTGAAATTGTTTTCCTGGTGATTAATTATGTTGTTCTGTGGGTGATATTGATGTGTATTATTAGTAGTGCTCGTGAAAGTGTTGCGCTATTCGCCAAGTTTGTTCTGGCATTCGTGAACTTTTTGTAACCCTCTGCTGCTGTTTGGTGAACGTGTGCGGTATGTGAACCTTGTCGAGCTGGACCTGTTCTAGCACTCTTCGCAAGCTTTCGTTGTTCGTTTAACTGTTCGTGAACTTTTATGCTGAACTTGTTGCACGTACTGTACCGTTCGTGATTTTTGCTGTACTACAGCATGCGGCATTATAACCTCTTTGCGGCCAGGTTGCAATTCTCATGTACGGCAGGTTGTGTCCTACAGTATTGTTTTTCCAGCCCAAAAGAGGATATCTTCTTACTAAAGTTTCGTCTAACGCCAGAGCCTGAACTTTTTCACTTGCCAAAGTCTTGAGTGGTGTCGCGTGCTGTACTGATGGCGATTTTTTGTGTGATTCTGGTGCGTAAGGTTCCTCCTTCTGAACGAGGCATCTCTCTGGCACAAGTCGGCGGAGGAGCCGCGGCGATGAGAGACACACGCAGCGAAACCCTCCCCAACGGCAAGAAAACGCCACCCAAGGTGAGCAACTCCGACTATATCCTGTCGCGGAAACGGGCTTCAGAAGGCTAAATTCGGACGTAGCAGTTGTTGTGGAGCGTTTTTGGTCGAGCGTTATTTTGGCCATCCTCGTCCCGAGGTGTGCGTGTGTGTGGCTGGTTTAGTTTTTCTGTCCGACTGCTGTGTGTTCGTCATGCGGTGTGTGATTGTTTCATTATCTCTGTCCTCGGCCAGGAGGTGGTGTGGTGTGTGCGCTAAGGACCTTAGCGTGAATGGATGCTGTGTAAGAGTGGCCTTGTGGGAGTTGTTGACCCGGACGTCTGCTTGATTGGTCTAGCGCGCGGTGCTTTCGCTGCTTTGCACGAGGTGGTCGGCGTGCACGTTTGTTCGTTTCTTCAAGTGTTTTTTTTAATTCTTGAACAAGTTGGATATGTTTCCTAATTTTCTGCTTCCAGCTTGTATTCTTTATTGATTTTCCAAGTTCACTTTGACTTTTTTTTCATGGTACATTTTATCGATTTTCTGCCCTCAACTCTCTCATCCTTTTTCGAGGATTTTGTACTGTTTTCCCTCATAGTTTCAACATTTCTCTCCTAAAACTTTCTTCCGTGTGGCGTTTATCTCGTTTTCTGTCGACCCAATGAACCAAATGAAATGACAACTTGCAGCGAGACGAGTACGCGGAAAGAGTGCTTGCGTTGACGGGCATTTTGGCGGGAGTCGCCAAGTTCCACGTCAACAACGCACGAAGTGGAAGGTGAGCTTCGGTCGGATACATATATATATATATATATATATATAAACACGTCAGCTGTGAGTTCGATAATTTTTTATCGATACTCACCTTGGCGAGCTGCGTGATACACCGGCCACCCGTTTGGATATTGTGCGACTAGCGCACTACAGGACACTCAACAACAAGCATGGTCATAAGAAAACCAGGCTGAGGTTAACTCCGTCCCACGTCATACACAAGGGTAGAGCCCCGTACGCCTCCTTGAAGTACAAGCCCACGCGATCGATCCGAAGCTATCCTGCATGGGACGGTGGGAACGTGCGGTGTTCAACTTAATGTTGCGTTTTTGAAGTGGATGTTTCCTTGCTCAAGTCGAAGCTTGCGTCTGGGATACGTTGCAGCCTTCGTTTCGTTCCGTCTCGTTCCGTTTCGTTCCGTTACGTTCTGTTTCGAAAAAAATAATAAACCGTGTGAGTGAGAAGTGAAGACATGTGCCACACGGTACATGTGCACGTTTTTTTTTTTTTTTTCTGAGTTCCCTCCCCTAAAGTTCTTGAAAACCTTCCACCTCCAGTTTCTCAACCTCACAACAGCAGCAGTATCGTAAGTGCAGATCAGACACCCGCCAATGCCCTGTACTCTGCTGTATACGCTTTGCTTCTGTACTACCAGCCGTGTCCGTGTCTCTCCTGAATGATAGAATCGACACACGACGCGTATGAAAATACGTGGAAGCGTGATGAGCTTAAGCTTTATTTTTCCCTATTGAGTTGACGCATTTACAACGGGAAACCTTTTTTTGGCGACAATTACTGGGAATTAGTATAGGGAGCTGTTTTGGGGCTTCAGAGGGGTTAAGGAGTCCCGTCATTATTCAGAAAATATTTGTGCCAAAAACTGTTAGTACCTCGTAGTGCGCTGGCTCTATTATGATCCCCAGCCATTCAACCACCCGTGGATGGCAGTGGGGTTTGCACACCGTGCGGGGCGTTATCGATAGGAGGGGTCACCGTTTTCGTCCGCGAGTTGAGGTGATGAGTCATGCATCACCGCGGGTTTGTTTTTTAAAAAACAATGAAGTAAAACGAAGTTCGTTACAGTCTTCGTGCACCTGTTGCTGGAGTTGTTGAACGCGGAACCCCTCCCGAAATATGAAACCCAGCGCGGGTCAGTAGTTATATTTGTTGTTGGGTGTCCTGTACCGTATGACATCTTGGATTGGAGATGTGATCCTGCTGATACACAGATTCGTTGATGTCGTTTTGGTTCTCTCCGGGTGCTGTACACGTACGTACTTTCCACTAGTACGTGTTCTAGTTAGATACATGTTTTACCGGCGACTGTTGTAAGCGAAAAACACGTGTAGCGGCGCAAATCGGCTGCTCGTTTTTGCTTCTCGGTTTCCTCTTGAGTTTTCTCTTGAGACCTGTTTGCTTTTGCTCTCCGTTGGCGTTGTCGTTCTTCTTTTCTTTTTTGTTTTCCAAATCCGTTTTGCCTGTCGACCACTGAATTCGTCGAACTAACTCACAGCTGACGTATTTGAAATGTGTAGTCTATATGGATTTTTTTTTTTTTCGTATCAAACGTTTTTTTTCCCCGTTTTTTCTTGCCCTCCCGTGCTCTGTCGTGTGTTGCGTTCCCTCTTTTATTTGTTTTGTTTTGTTGTTGGCTGTTTGGCATGGCAGACGGAGCAGGACGAGGAGCTACTCCCACTACATGCCGGGACTTGGCCCCGAAAAAGTCCCGCTTGGCAGAGACAGCATCGGCAGCAACGGCATTGGTAGGGACAGCATTGGAAGAGACAGCCTCGGCGGGGTAGCTCCGTTCAGCGGCAACTTCGCGCCGACAACAACCGCGAATGGCAACGCAAATAATGGCTATGGCATGCCGAATGGAAACGGCAGCAGCATGGCCTCGCCGAACGCGGTGAACGCTGCGCTCGCAGAGCGTTTCGCGGGCGGCTTCTCCGGAGGAGGCAGGGGAGAGGCTGCGAATTCCTTCAATGGTGGGTAGTGTGTCAGCCCCCCCCCCTCTTGCTCTTGGCGCGGTGTTGTAGCATGGAAGCATGAGGTGGAACCTGGTTTAAATTCACCCCCCACCCCGTCTCCTGTTTCTGGAAGTGGCCACACCGCAAATTATACCAAGGATTTCGACGTTGTCGTCCATATGCAAAAAAGTACGCACAAGGTGCCGAAGTTCGCCTCCCAAATGGTTGTTAGCAGGATTTAGATCACCCTTTATACGACTCGCCGAACACCTCACGGCGCTTCGGGGTTGCTGCGAGCTATCAGTATCTGCCTGTTCGGTGAATACCCGACGTGCCCCGTCCTTGTATTTTCGGGATGCAAGGGTCTAATAGCTATGCTAATACGACTACGGCCGTGCATGATATGCTCTTGTTCTTGGTACTTGGTCGTTTCATGAAATCACGAAGGGGAGCCATGTAATGGACCCACAACATGGAAGCTGAACATAAAACCATATACTGGAGCTATATCTTGGACCCATGTATTGAAAGCATAAAGTGGGATCAGACGGAAATCCACGAGAGGAACCATGAGTTGGAATTATAATGTGGACCGACATATTGAAAGCATACAGTGGAACCATGTCTTGGAACCTTGACTATTTTGTTTTGCTTTTGCTTTGCTTACCCAGTGCTTGCCCCAAACGTTTCGCCTACGTCAACTTTTCTCACCTTCACTGTTTATCTGTGGTTGCTTCTCAGGGGAATCCGGTGCCTGCACGCCACTTGGCCCGGTGATGGAAGAACCGCGACTAGACGAGGACGCTTTCCAGCGGTTGGGTCAACACATCGGCGTACACCCTGTTGTCGTAGAGGCTGTGTGGAGGTGCGGGATCCTCCTACGTAACTGTTTTTTTTGTGCCTGTCCATCTGTTTCTGTCTTGCCTGCATTTTTGTCCGATTGTGCCTGCCCCTACCATGGTGTACTCGTATTGCTTACTGGCTACAAGGTACCTGGTATTAGTTATTGCACCTGCCTTTTGCATCGTTTGCGTCTTGCCTATAACACCAGATATTGCCTTCAAGGTGTTGTCCAGCAGGTATTGCTTGTTGCCTACCAAGGTATTGCGTAGTGCGGACGGCATTTCATGCCGTCGCTTGCTGTTGCGTGTTGCTTGCTTCCTGTTGCCCCTTGCTTACTCCGTGTCCTATTGCGTACTGGTATTTTCGATGGTCTAAGTGATATTTGATACCAGGTATTTCCTATCGCATACTTCCGCAGACAAGTGGTTTCGACAAGTCGAATCCGACGGGGTGGTTGACTGTTGCCTATGATGATTCGTAGTGATAAGTCCTATTGCCTAGTGCCTACTGGTACATCCTATTGCCTACTGGCACTTTTAATTGCCCGTCGCCTATTGCCTACTTGTATATTTCGTACTGCCTGCTGCCGCAGAGACGAGTGGTGTCGACAAATTGAATCCGAGGCGGTGGTTAACTGTTGCCTATGATATTTCCTATTGCACCATTGCCTACTGGAATTTCGTACCACCTACTGCCTACTGCAATTTTATCCCACCTACTGCCTACTGGAATTTCGTATCACCTACTGCCTACTGGCACAAGCTATTCCCTACTGATATTTCCGAAATGCCCCTTCCCTATTGACTACTGGTGCTTCCTACTGGCTGCTGCCGCAGAGACGAGTGGTGTCGACAAGTAGCATCCGAGGCGGCGGTGGCAGCCCAGGCGAGGGAGAGGGAGTTCGAGAGGCAGCCAACCCTTTCCTTTCGGGATGAGCGACGCCAGTCTTTCAACGACAACGCCTCCTTATCGGAGAACCTTGCAGTCCTGCCGAAGATGACTATGGCGGTCCCGATGAAGGCACCGCCCCGCCCACGACAGATTAATAAGCTAGATGAGTAAGCTAGACGAGCGAAGAAGGACTTTTCAAGTTTTTTCGAAAAATCGAGATTTTCAAACTCGGGACCTCGGTCGGGCTGCTGGTACAAATAGACAAGCCCCCAAAAAAGTGAAATTAGAAAATTGGAAATTTGCAAATTGGGAATTTGAAGAAAAATGGACAGGGCTTAAGAACAAGCTATAGACCAATAAGAGCAAGCTAGATGAGTAAGGGCGAGGGAAATTGGGGGCACAAAACGCCAAGGTTCCGTTTACCCGCCCACGCGCCCGGATGTTGCAGTCCGCGCTTTTGTCTCTTGTTTTTTATTTTTTACGCGCTTGCTTTTTTTTTAGTTTATTTCTTGTTTTTTTTTTGCCCCCACCACCCGTCATTTTTTTGTCTACCCAATATTTTTGTTTTAGTTTTTTCTTCGTGTTTCTTTTTTTTCATTCGGCCCTTGTTTTTGGTGATGGGAAGTTCGTTCGTGGCTTTGTGGAACGGCGATGATGTACAGCATGGTGGTGGACGAGGAAGGAGGCGGGAGAGGGGATGGGGTTAGCTTGGGGGGGGGGGGGGGGGGATTGGCGGGGGCACGGACAACGAGAGACGCCAAAGCCAATGAACGCGGGCGTCGTGAGGCGTACCTGGTACGGGTTTGGTGTCCATAGAGGTTTTACGGTTGTGCTCGCCTTGCAAAGAGGCATTTTGGCGAGGGGATTGGGTTGTGCAGCGCGCGGGAGGGCAGAGGGTGGCAGCGCGCATTGGCCGGTGGAGTTAGGGCGCACGGGGCGGGGGCGCGTTAGCATTAGGCGTTACGGTGGTTAGCTGTTTCTCGCGCCTCGAAACGAAACATCTTTTGCTTCTGTCAGCTTTGTGTATTTCCTGACATTTTTGCATCCATGGTATCATGGGGGAGTAGAACGAGAAGGCGAGGTTTCTAGTGGAGGGAGAGGTAGAAAGCTTGTTGATGGTTTTTGTTGTGGTGTAGGTGGGGGTGGGTGGGAAGGGGGGGCGGGGAAGAAGGGAGGCTGTAGCGCCTGTCACTGTCAGTTGGACAACGGAGCGCCCGCTTTTCCACACCGAGGAGGGATAAATGCGGGGAGATACCGAAATGGTATACTAGTATACCAGGTGAATGTTGCGGGCGCAGCGTAGCGCATCGCGTCGTTGGGAAAAAGAAGGACGGTTTGAGTTTTTTCAGCGGCATTTTTTTCTTCGTTTGTTTGCCCCGTTTCTTTCCCCGCTCCTTTGTGTGGTCAGAGGCCCGAAGACGTCGCTTCCTAGTAGTAGTATTCATGTTGATGTTTTATTCACTTCATGGGTTGCTACAGTAACGTCGAAAAAATATTGGGCGCTTCGAAAAGCTATAGGTAGTGAGTGGGTGAGTGAACGGGTATCAGCAGTGTGTTTTTTGGGGGGGAGTGGGAAAATTTGTTTTTTTTTCGGTTTTATGTTGTCATATTTTTTCTTTTTTGCGGCTCCTTGCTCGCCCCGGTGTAAAGCGGCAGGGGGGAGGCGGGCGGATCGTTGCTCAGGAGAAGCTATAGCCGAGACAGCCGCACCGCAGTGTGTAATACGTGAGCCCGAGCACGCATGGAGGTTGAGTTTTTTCGTTACGTGAGAGTATGCTTACCGTTTTTTCTCCTCATCCGGCGGCAAATTTGCATCCAAAATCCTGGAGGTACTGTTTTTCGGTGTTTGTACAGCGGAAAGGAGGAGGAGAAGGGGAGAAAGGAATCGAGAGAGACAGAAAGAGGGGTGTCCTAAATCGAGAAACTGGCTTGGCGAAATTATGTCGTGGAAGGGGGGGGGGGGTAACGCACAAAACATTGCAGTATACGAAAAGAGGCAGAGCACAGCAGACGTTGGTGGTGGTGTTGGCGGTGGGTAATGGGTCCACCGGGTTGTCGTTTGTTTTTTGTTCATTATTATTAATTTTGTCTCGGAAATCCCGCCGCCGTCATGCTTCGTTCAGTTTTGATGGTGATACATGTTTTTTTTTTACCCAATTGATGGTTTTCGGGCGGTAAAGCGGTGGCGGTCGCGTTGGCAGCGTGCCGCAAGGCGTGTGACGTGTTTTTGCGCCTTTTTATAGTACCCGTACGATGATTCGATCCCCTGCCGTGCCTTTTTAACTGTTTTACGTGGTTGGCCTACTCGTCTGGGCGTTGTTCTTGTGTTCTTGTGTGAGATCGAGGCAGGATTGGACCCCCGTGCGCACTTTTCCTTTCCAAGCGATGCCGCCAACCCCCCCCAAGAGAGATTTTTGTTCGTTTTTTTTTGCGGCCGACTGACTACGCGGTACATGCAGAATGGTGGTTTTCCACTCGTTTTTTCGCAGCCGGTTGAGCACGTTCATGGAGGCTTAGTGGGTTGGCATGCGTTTTTTCGCGTTTTTTCGCAGCCGGCGCTGGCCGGTCACATGCAGAACGAACAGTGGAACTCTGCGCGTTGTTTCGCGGCCACCGTATCTTACCCCGTGGCGGGCCCGCTGCTTTTTTGTGTACAGTGATGCTGGCCCCAGGCTTCTGCCAAGGTCAGCGGTGACGGTAACCTACTCTGTGCGCGCCCCGTGGTTTTTTCCTTTGTTGTGGGCGGTAGGGGTGGGGGTGGGTCTGGTAGCTTTCGGTGTTTTGGAGGCGATTTCGAGTGGAGCAGGAGGCGGTGATGCGGAGGGGGGGGGGGGGGGGGGGGAGTGAACGTAGTCTTTTTATGGTGCGTAATAATGGTGACAGGTAGCAGGTTTGTGTGGGGGGCGTTGATAATCACACAGTGTTGAGTATGTAGAAGGAGGAGGAGGAGGAGTCCGTTGGCGGTTAGGCTGATGGTTGCGGGGTTGGGTGGGTAGGTGTGATAGTTGGGCGGGTGCGGGCGAGGGCGAAATATGTTAATTTAGCGTCTTCTGGAAAACGAGGCGTGTCGCGAGGAAGGTGGTGGTGGTGGTGTTGTGCGAGCAAGCGAGCGGGCAAGCCGCCAGAGAAAAGATATATCGTGGTCGTGGTGGAGGCGCAACAGCAGCAGTGGTGGTGGTGGTGGTGGTGGTGGTGGTGGTGGTGGTGGTGGTGAGAAAGAGGTGGATTTGTCTCAATCAAGTGAAGTTTTACAGAAGAATTCTGCTTCCGTTCGTGTTTGTCCCAGGTTTGTCTGGATTTGTTTCTACGACTGACTGTTCTGGAGGGTAACGAATGGTGGTTAATAGTGATGATTGATTGATGATGCTGTCGGAGGAGCGAGCGTCTTGTATCGGAAGATAGAAGCTCTCCTCTTTGTCTTTCGGCCCCTTCGCGGGGAGTGGTGCCTTGTTTTCCTTTCTCCTTTTTTTCGACGTGCGCTACGATAGAGGTCGAGGAGGTGGATCCTTTTTTGTCTGGGCTCCTTACTTAACCCTTCTTTTAGCAGCTTGGTCCCGACACGGAGACAAAACATTGGAGTTAGAGTAGGAAAAATATTAGGAGTTGGATCGAATAGGTTAGGGAGCTTTCTCTTAACCTCTCGCAGTAAAAATAACTGATTTGGGGAAAAGTAAAGAAAGAAAAAAGCGTTGCGTGTACCCGATGCGCAATCCCACGCGGGCTAGGCGTATCGATGAACTTGCTGCGAACGAAATAATGGAAAATGAAAAAATCCGACTGACGAGTTTGGGTTAAGAAGCTACTTCCGTCGTTCAGAAAACGGTTTTTAGCCAAAGAAGGGTATACATGGGTACCTTTGTCATCGTAGCATGCGTTGTCAGTGGTTTCCTACTCTCCTTCCGTATGCCAGCTATGTATCTCATCATGGGCTTGGCTGGAGGGCACCTTACCACTTACTCTAGAAATAATGGTTTGTGAGACATACTCTTTAAATTTTTATACCTGGTAATTACCAGGTCTAGGTATAACCCTAACCCAATGAAACGAAACCAGCCAACCATTGTACACGGTGAAACCCCCTTCGTCTCGTACACAGTGTGCGTCAACCATTTTCTCGAACAAGTGGTAGGCTCTATACTGAGTATGCTGGCGAGGGTTTCACGGGGTTTTGCTTCTACGCCAGGACAGAGGTGGCAACTAATTTGCATTTCTGCCTCTAACTATACATGAAAGCTGCACTGCTGCTACTACTGCTGCTGCTACTACTACTGTTGCTACTACCACTTAAGTAGTCCACTATGGCTAAGCTCAGTATGTTCCCGACGTAGCGTACCCGTCGCGGAAACATACTCAACAAAACAAATCTGTCCGTCCGCCTGTTTGTCTGATCCAATAACTAACTGGAATAATTTTTATTTTTAGGGTGGAACTTTTACATGATATCTATTGGATCACTACTACTGTCTTCATACTCCCGATGTATACCAAAACCCGCCACTAGTGAAAAATATAATAAAATAATCGCAGCTTGCAAAAATAAGTATTGACCTGAAATTCGTCGAACTCACGGCTGACGTCCTTGAAAAAAAACATAAAATGAACACCGCGGACGCTTCTTGCGCGTGTAAGTCTTTTGCTGTGCGATAATAGGCACCCCCATGAGGATGGAAATGCTTTCTAGTGACAAGCACAGGGTTGCTTGCGCTATATGTTACAAGTGTGTTAACTTATCAACAGCGCCCTAAACACGGCAATGGCAAATGGGAGATTGGAGTAGCCCCCCCCCCCCCAGACCCCGTAGCTCGGTTCTCTGTTCGCCGCTCTACACCAGTACCTTGGGACACCGAGCGCAGTCGATGCAAGGTCCACTCAAACTAGGACTGTGGGTGAGGGGAATGGGGAAGGGAAGGGGCAGAGGAGGTGATGGAGCAAGAGGGAGCGCATGAAGGGTAGGGGGTGTAGCAGGAAGCGGTGCACGTAGCGGGGGCGAGTGTGTGTGTGTCCCAAGGACGCGAGCTACGATAGAGGTGAACCACTTTTTTTCGAATTCTCCTCCTCAATCTAGGAAGTTAACCCCTTTAGAGCCCCAAAATCCCTCCCTATACAAACTTCAAGTAATTTTTCCCCCAAAAGGGTTTCCAGTGTTCTAAAGGCGTTACCAAGGCCTCTCCCGAAAACCGAATGAAAAATCCCATGGCCTATTATTAGGTATAGAACGAGAATCAGGCAAAAAAAAACGGCCCATTATTTTATTTTTTGCGTTACCAAGGCCTCTCCCGAAAACCGAATGAAAAATCCCATGGCCTACTATTAGGTATAGAACGAGAATCAGGCAAAAAAAAACGGCCCATTATTTTATTTTTTCCCGACGATTTTGGGTTATGGAGCCCCGTCATTCAGAAAACATTTGAGACGGAAAGTGCTATATATACGTCTATTGTTGCAGGGCGACGCGTGGTGTGAATACGATGATTTAGGTAGCACTTTCCGGCCAAAAAAAATGTTTTCTGATGTTCTGAATATGACGGTGTGACTCTCCTTAACACAAGTTCGTCGGAATTGCATTCCATCTCTTAATCGTGGCAGTTTTGTTTTTTTGGGGGGGTCACCTAGAGGCCATGAGATTGTTGTCCAGATCGCCGAGGGCTGCACTTATTTTCTCGTTCTTCTCATGAACCGGCTTTTGGGGTCAAGAACAAACGAAAAAATATCCTCATCATGTTAAGAGCCTTAAGAAAATATAGGTGCACCTTTGGTCTGCTCTTCATTAACATGATAGAGGACACTTTTCGTTGTCGGAATGGTTTTCTGAATGACGGAGCCGCTTAACCCGAAATCGTCCGACATACGCCATTTTTTTTTGCATGATTCTCTTTGTGCATGTACCTAGGCCATGGGATTTTTCATCCGCTTCTGGCAGCTTTATTTTTCTCCAAAATCAGTGTTTAGGTAGATAGAGAGGTATTAAGCTCCCAAATTAAGGAGCCTCAGAAAAAATGTGGTGAACCTCTATCATAGCACGCGACCCTCCCTCCACCCCAGCATGAATCAGGCGAGTCCAAGGACGGTGGCGGCGACGGCGGTGGCGGCGGCGGACGGCCGGTACACGATAGAGTCGTTCTACGGTACAGCTCCCCCAACTGTTCCTTGACGAAATCGCCGGTTTTCACACCAGCTCCCGGCCCTATCTTCTCAAGTACGCCTTGTTTCCGCGTTGCCACCCTGTTTAAGTCATCGTTCTCCGTGTTGATAGTCCTTTTTGCAAACAAGAATATATTGTGGAAGATACTTTCTTCATAGCGTCCAGCAGCCATGAAACGTTCTTCTTAAAGAAAATCGCTGGGGGTTCTTAGGGGAGGCTAGATCGTAAAATCAGTCGCTAGAGGTTACAGCCACCCCTCGGCAGGGGTGTGGCACTGTTGAAGACAAACGGTTTCTGGCCGGTTGTGCCCCTCCTCAAAAGTGAGCGACTATCGTACCGGTTAGAGCACAACAATTTTACGAGTAAAAACTGTTTGTTTTTCAAAAAACTAAATAGGGCATAGAAGCTCCGTCGGGTTTTGCGCGAACGAATGCCTCGTCCAAGCCTTGTTTCGGGTGACATATCCGGCTCCTCGTGTTAAGGAGCTCGGAACCTTTCTGTCGCACCCCTATAGTATAGCGTGGGATGGCTCGGTATATATAGGACTTTTTGGCGGTTTGTTTTTGTTCTAAATTTCGACACCCATCAACCCAACAATGGCTTTTTGACGCGTTTTTTTTGTTGTTTTGTATTTTTATATTTTTGTACCTAGAGGGCGGATACTGTTGTTGATGGGGTTGCGCGTTCACTATTCTCTCGACATTCTCGACATTTTTCGACATCATTTTTGGGGTTACGAAAGGCCTAGAACTTCTCATATTGAAAAGAGTGTCAGAAAAAAAAACGGTGCGTGCCTCTACCGTACGTAGTACTAGTATTAGTATTAGTATTAGTATTAGTTTAGTACTACTATTGACAGCAGTAACTATTAGTATAGCATGATGTGTCGGCGTCGGAGGTGGCGGTGTTGACGTCTTGTCGCGAGATGATGATACGTGTACGGAAGCCCGTCAGACAAATCTCGGGGTCAGGGTCAGGGCTACCTTTGGAGCCCCGAAACCCCTCCCTACACTAAGTTTAAGTAATTTCCGCATGCTACGATAGAGGCATACCGTTTTTTGGCGAAAAATCGTTTTCCGAATGACGGGGCTCCTTAACCCAAAGTTGTCGGAAAAAAAATGAATAATACGACATTTTTTTTTCACGATTTTGGTATTGTACCTAGGTCATGGGATTTTTCATTGAGCTCAGCAGTTTTATTTTTATGGAAATCCGTTTTTTGGGAGGGGTCTTAAGCTGCCAAAGTTGAGGAAGCTCAAAAAAAAAAAATTATGCATCTCTTATCGTAGAACGCGTCACATCTCCCTGTCGCGTGGCATGATATTCCATATGTGCAAACATGCATGCGCGTAAGAGCATGCGCAATTTCAAAAACAGAACAAGGCGCTATACGGCCGGGGGCCCAGGGTACCCCTCCCCTCTTTTTGTATACCGTGTTTGGGGCACTGTTCGCACGAGTCACTCTGTACCTCGCTGACGACAAGGTTTTGTTCGTTTTTTTTTCTTTTTGCGCAGCATAGATAGCTCACCACTCCGAGATACGGACTCAAAACGCAAATTAAACATTATGACGAAGGCTTTACACCGCAAGAAGGAAGGAACAAGGAGGTCACTCGCGCGAGTGAGCCCGACCCACTGCTAAAAGTGGACCCAACAATCACCCCCCCAAATGCCGTAGCCACGGTCAACACGTGTACAGAGTATCTAGGCTGTAAAAAATACTCAGAAAAAAGGCTATCTATAAATATGCATGGGTCGCAGGTACACTTTCTACCGCGGAGTCATTCTACGGTAGCGCCCCCCCCCCCAACATTTATTTAACGAAATCACCGGTTTTGAAACCAGCTGCCGGCCGTACCTCCTGAAGTACAATGCCCCTTGCCATCCCGACGTCATTGTTCGATACTCTAGTAGTAGTAGTAGTAGTAGTAGTAGTAGTCCTTCCTTTGCCAACAAGAAAATGCACGGAGGAGACGTTTATTAAGTAGCACTCTCCTTTGTGTCGAGCAGCCATGAAACGTTCGTTGAAGAAAATCGCTGTTTTTGAGGGGGGCTGTTGTAAAATTGGTCCGCGGCAAAGAAAGGCAAATCTTCTCGTGAGGGTTTGTATGAACGGTAGCCGTTCCAACGAGGAGTCGAGGGGTTTCCCTCCTCGTCGGAGGCGGGGGCGGGTCGTATAATCCACGTCGTTGACGCGGGGGGCTTTGGGCGGGCCTGGGTGCTGCTTTTGCGGTCCAGCTTTATTTTCTTTTCGCCATTCCTCCCCAGAATTTTACTCAAAAAGCGAAGTTGCCGCTGCAAGGTGTGTTGGTCCTGCCGTCGTCGACGCCAAAAATTTGGGTTGGTGTAAGCCAGGTTCGACCCGCGACTCGAATTCGACACGTGCTACGATAGAGGTGAACCGCTTTTTTTCTAGTACTACCCCTCAATTTGGGAGCTTAAGACACGTCCTTCTTAACCCAAAAACTGATTTAGAGGAAAATCAAAACTACTACATACCGGATGAAAACATCCCATGGCCTAGGTACACGACGAGAATCAGGCGAAAAAAAATGGCCCATTATTTATTTATTTGCCGACGATTTCGGGTTAAGGAGCTCCGTCATTCAGAAAATCATTTCACACGAAAAACTGCTTGACTACCTCCACATCGTAGAATGCGTCGAGCCCCGTCGCTAGAATGCGTCGAGCCCCGTCGCTCAGAAACCATTTCAGGCGAAAAACGCTACCACCTCCACCGGTTCATGTGACTTACAACACCAGCCCATACGGTAGTGGGGGGTGCGGCGCAGAAAATTTTCTGAGCTCTCCACTAACAACGTGCGTGAGCTCTCGCACAAATATCTCACTCTCGAAAACTTGACTTCGAAGGGGGGCATTTTCGTTCCGATCGCGCGCAGTCAACCTGACCGAAGAAAGCTGCCACGCCCTGTCCAGAGTCTGGAAAACGAAGATTGCAATCATCGTAAAGGTGTTAGACAAACCGACCAGTCATAGTAATAAATAGTCCCTCTCTTTTCACTTGAAGGGCTCAGCCGGCCACATTGTCTGAAGAAACCTGTTGGCTAAAAAACTGCAACCCCTACGGCACTATATAGAGGGATGCCTCCTAAGGTGTAAAATAACTTCTCTTCTTGTCTTTCGCAGCGTGTAGTACACGCCAGGTTGGGGCAAGGAGCCATCCCATGGTACCCGCGGCCATATGAGTTCAGTTTGCACTGGATCATTCACCTGTGCGCTTTCTTGGCGTATCGTGCGTTTTAGGCGGGAAACCGTACTATTTCCCGGACGAATTTTGATTTCATTTGGTTTTTCGGATCTTCCTAGGGCTCCAGCACCTTTGTGTGACCACGGACTCTAGATTTTTGACAAGAGTTAACGTGAGACAACACACGCACAAAGGGGTGCAGCATCAGTCCCTGAGCTCAAATGAGATCAATACATCACCCGGTACATACTACATGATTTCGATGGCATTCGTTCGCACTACAACCCGACCAAGCTTCTATGCCTCAGTCCTAAAACACCAGACTATGTACTCGTGAAATTACTTGATTATTGACTAACACATAGTTCCTCACTCGAGGAGCTCAATCGGACTGGTACATTACTAGTTAATCCAACAACTGCTACCCATACCGCGCACTATGGCGGGGTGACTCCAAGGTTCGACGGCGAGCCAAGCGAGAGGCAAAACGATAAAAGAAGTGCCTTGCGGCAAACGATAGGTGGCGCTTCTACCAGGCAGGACGAGGGTCGACACGTACTTCTTACGTAGTGATTATTTGTCGGCGGGAAACACGGATTTGCCCGGCTCTCTGTCACTAGAATAAATGGAGACTCCACGGCCACTTTTAGTACTAAAAAATACACGATACCCAACACCTGTGGAATGGCTAGCGTACATACAAGTCTTCACGAGAGGATATATATGTCTTCGCCGCAGTAGAAAGTGTACCTGCGACCCATACATATATAAATTGAAGTTTTTAATAATGAAGCGCACGCAAGGTCCCACCACACAAGAAATCCAGACTGGGCCAGCATTCCTGTTTTAGTACTACAAAACACACGATACCCAACACCTGTGGAACGGCTAGAGCGTGCATATAAATATTTACGAGAAGATATAATATACGCCTTTGCCGCCGTAAAAAGTGTACCTGCGACCCATGTATATATATGTATTGAAGTTTTTAATAATGCAGCGCACACAAGGTCCCACCTAACAAGACATCCAGACTGGGCCAACATCGTACCTGGAACCTGTTTTTGCATCCCATGGAATATATACCAGTTTTGATTTTCTTCACATTTTTTCGAGACAAGCCGGGGAAAAAAAGTTCAGCGCAAAAAAACCGAAATAGCGGGAAGTATAACACATGTCCAACGTGTTCCCGCGAGCTAGTGTCGTGTATTAATTCCAAACCAAGCAGTCCATCTGCTTGCGGAATCCACGTATTTTGAAAGGTTCTCGATATTCCCGTAAAACCAACTGCAACAAAACACACACCCGCATGCGCGTCAGGCTACGCTACGTCATGCACGCTCTTCCGCCGTCACAGCATTGACCCGTGGCTCTATCTAGCAACGTCGTGACTGTTGATAGGCCTTATCGTCGTGCAGTAAGGTAGCAACCACCACGCGGCGGCGCACATGACAATATTACGCCACACACACAAAAAAAATGGTGGGCCTTGCTTTTCAGCGCGACAAAAACAAATAAATACAGCATCAGCATCAGCATCAGCATCATCATCATCACCACCACCACCACCTGCTTCATCGCTTGCTTCGACCGGATTCCGAGGCCCACAAAAAAAGAAAGCAAGAGAGGCCTCACTCGCCGAGGGGATAAGGTCCAAACCAGAGGGAGGGGGGGGGGGGGGTATGATCATTTCATGCGTAGCCGGAGTCGTACGACCATAGACCTTCGTATCCAAGCACTGCCGGGACGGAGCACGTCGGAGGAGCAGAAGGGGGGGGGTCTTTGAAATATCACCTCCAAAAACTCTGTCCAGATTGGCAATAGCGCGTGCGCACGAGGCACTGGCTGATTGCTGCGCGTCGGGAAGGCAACAAGCATCGAAAGTCCATCCTGCCGAAATCCCAAAATTTATGCGTCGGGAAGGCAACAAGCGTCGAAAGTCCATCCTGCCGAAATCCCAAAATTCATGTCAGACTTGCAGCAGCGTTGTGCGCAAAGCAGTGGTTGATCGTTACGTCCGCGTCGCGAACTCATCAAGCATCGAACAAAGATCCAAAGCCAAAGCCAAGACCAAGCTGCCCATGTCCGTCCAGCCTCCAACAAAGCACTTGGAATAATGAATCAAAACAAGCTCACCACTATCCTCATCCACGCGCAATACGAGCTAGAAGCAATCGAAAGACTTGTTACAAGCCACAATCCTGGATACAAGTGGTCGATAGTATCACCGCTGCAACAAGCCGACTACACATCACACCCGCCGTTTCCTGTACACAGGCAAAGCAAACGAAAACTATGAGCCCTGCTGTACCAAGTCCAATACGCATTATATCCGCGCTGTTTTCTGCCCTCAAGTAGCTCGGGGGACCACCCAACGGGTCACAACACCTCTGTCTGCGGCACGCGTGGTCTGTACTCGTATAGACAAAAAACAACGGCGACTCGTAGTTTTATCGTGCGTTGCTTCTCATTCGAAAACAAGCAGCCGTCCCCTGCGTTCTCCCCGAGAAAACTCGGAGAACTGAGTGAGAAAGCAGTCCCAGCCCCTTTCAACCAAAAACGCCTCGGCACACTTTCGCTGCAACACCCCTCCGATTTTCCGGGCATCAGTTGCCCCCCCTTCCAAGCATTGTTTTCTATCGGGGCGTCTTTCCCCCCCCTCAGGCCAAGGTGTTTCTTTACGTGCTGATGAGAAACGCAACACAGCAGCAGCACGTCGCAGCTTTTCCTACCAATCAGCATCAAAAACCCACACGCTCGACCAATCAGCATCAAAAACCCACACGCTCGACCAATCAGCACCAAGCACCCACGCGCTCGACCGTTTAGCACCAAACACCTACACGATCGACCAATCAACATCAAAGGTCGCTATACAGAGACCATTCCAAACCCGAAATATATACTCCGGAGTATATATTTCGAGCGCTCACAGTCCTTCTTTAAAAACAGACGAAACCGCTTGAGATG
The DNA here is from genome assembly GCA_012845835.1 of Undaria pinnatifida. Lineage (NCBI taxonomy): Eukaryota > Phaeophyceae > Laminariales > Alariaceae > Undaria > Undaria pinnatifida. The sequence goes on from JABAKD010000029.1 coordinate 1,260,619, forward strand.
GCACCTGGGTCCCTGCTGTGCAACAAACTCTCGCAGTGAACGGACGTCACCCAAAAGCCAACATAGCCCAAAAGGGGGGAGGGGGGAGGGCGAGCCGGCTGTTACAAATACACCAGATATCCCTCTACGGGGCCGATTGACTAGTTAGTGCTGGTTTCCCGCTAAAGTGCCTGTGAAATCGTTTCGACACAGATGGGAACAACCAGCAGTGGCAGTATGCGGAGTAGTGCCAGTTGCCGCTATAGTGCCGATATTTTCCTCTACAGTGCACATACCGGCACTATAGAGGGACTAATACTGTATTCCACGGGCGTGAGTAGTAGGGTATTTACTCTGGGGGTAGTCGAGTACATACCCGAGTGCCAGGTATGGGGGTTAGTCGAGTACATACCCGAGTATGGCCAAAACAATAAGGTTCGGTACCCGTGTTTCCCAGAGTATCTACCTTGCTAAACAAACCCTTGAAATGCTCCTTTACGACGCGTAAAAACACCTCGCTGGGCAGTGGACCCACGGCTCCACGCTGATGCGACCCAACAACCCGCCTTAACGGAAAAACATAAACGAACAAAACACGTCCAACAAAAAACGCCGACAAAGTAAAAAACACTGCTAATATCTGGACCGTACATCGCGTGAGACACCGCTTTCGGCCGGTAGTCACGTATTCGAACGTGCGGCTCATCGATCGCCGTAGCTCTGCCAAAGCAGCCCAAACTATTCGAGCGACCACCCCCCCCCCCCTCCGACTTCTGCCCCTTCCCCAATCTCTGATGCCGCTTCTGGCGGCATAGTTGGTGGCATCTAATAGTTGGCGGCATCACTTGGCTCGTGGCGCAGCCCCCGATTTGGAAGGGGTGGTGTACGCGTACCTGATTCGTTCATTCAGGCGAGGGAGAAGGGGTGTAGGAAAATCGTGAAAGGCAAGCGTTAGAACAAGATGGGCAAACGGCGAACGCCTCAAGACAACTAATGAATCCCTTTGAGGACCGAAAAAAAAAAGAGATCACAACAACGGAGATGGACTGCGCTATCAACCATATATAAACTTTAAAGTATACACCTCGGACAGATGATCTATCATGACATATCCCTACTTGATGATCTGTATGATCGTACAGGGAAGATCTGTAAGGTCTAGCTCACGTTACCCGGTGGGAGCCGTCCGATCTGTACGATCTAGCACGTGTTTCCTGGGTTGGATCTGTACTCTTACGTACAGATCCGGCATAACGTCTCATAATGGCAGATACGGGATGTGCTGTAGATGATCTATATGATCTATATGATCTATGCAGAGATCACGATCTGTCCGAGATATGTATTATACTTTAAATAGTGTGAGCGTGCAGCAGGATGAGTAAATGAATAGTCTGCACGCGTATCGTACAGCTCCATGGATTGTACCATACCTGGGTTATGTCATACCTCGTACTGTAAACTAAACGCCCCCAGCAGCCAGCAGCCCAGCAGCCGCTTCGTCTACTGTGGTCAATCTCGAGCTGGAATATTGTGGGATAGCGTAGTCGATCAAATATTGAAGGAGCTATATAGGAGGAAACCAAGAATAGATACTGCTGTCCACAGACAAGTTCGGGGGGGGGTACAAGTCAGACGTAACACACAGGATAGTAACAAGGGAAAGGCTAGCGCGAAGAAAGAAACGTGAACGGCGAGAAAGAAAATGCAGAGATACAACGTACATGGTAATGGGTGAATACTTACAATCGCGTCTCCGACGTCCCAACAGATTAACCTCGAACTACAGTTCGATGCGAGTCGACGAGGGAAGAAATAGCTGGAATCTTCCCGCGATAAAAACGAAGGCGCATATCGTAGTGGGGAGGGGGGATCGAAATAACCCTTTGGGACCACTGTATCTTGATTATAGTATAGGTATACGATAGAGGTGCGCCACTTTTTTGCTATTACTACCACTCAATTTTGGGAGCTTAAGACATATCCCTCCCAAAAACTGATTTGGAGAAAAATAAGACTGCTACGAGTACATTATACCGGATGAAAAATCCCATGGCCTAGGTACACGACGAGAATCATCATGCAAACAAAATGACCTATTATTTATTTTTTTTCCGACGATAGTATGCGTATAGTAGTAGTAGTAGGTTGAGGAGCCCCGTCATTCAAAAAACATTTTCGCCAAAAAAAGGTATACCTCTATCGTAGCACTCGCCCTCGGGTCTGAGTCACGTTTTTTTTTTTTTTGCAAAATGCGAAGACGACGGAAGGGATGACCAAAAGAGAAAAAAAAAGAAGAAAAAACTGTAAAAACAGAACTACACAATTTTTGTCAAGTATTGTTCCCAAAAACGCGGTTGCAGATATTCTGAACAGGGGCGGGGGGGGGGGGGGGTGTACTCAGTTTGTGCATGGCTGTAGTCCTAATATGACCATAGACCCTCGCATCCCTACTATGTCGGGACGGAGCACCTCGGGATTTCATCAACCAAGCAGACACTGCCTTGCACCAAGCGCGAAGCGCTGTGAGGTGTTCGGCGAGCGAAGTAAACACTGTGGAATAAAAAGGGAAACGAAGGCCATGCCAGGGTTTGAACCCGGACCGTCAGGGCCATGAGTAATATTATTCAGCGGGTCGCCTAAACTGTTGTAGAGTGCCAGCTCTGTTGCTTTTGAGGTCCGATTGATATGTAATCCTTCTGTCCGAACCATATTTTTACAACAAAAATGATATTAGCACCGCTCGCGAGGGCACGACGCGATCACGGCCGGGGCCGCTCCGGCGCAGTAAGGGTTGGTTGACCTCTCGGTCCGAAACTCCCTCATCGCGATTCAGCGCGACGAACGCAAACATCTATGCCCCTCAAACAAAAAAAGTGACCCGCGGTGCGGTGCTGTGCCGTGCTGCGCTGTGCACTCTTTCAAACACACAGTAGTACCAGGTATCATGCGAAGTACCCGGTACCAGGTACCGGTATGTACGTGTGCACTCGTCTGTTTGCTTTCGTCATTTCATTGTCCTCTCTCGGTCCCCTTCATGTACTAGTCTTTGGCAAATTACACCCGTACTGCCGATGAGAACGTGACGTCGCCAATAAGCACACAGAACAGCACAGGGCAATTAGCTCTGCACAAGTAGCTCTGGGCATAATCAAGTCGCTAGCTGCACCAAAATGATGGGCGTCATCTTTTCGCCCCCTTCATATTTAGTTGTGTTCTTCCTTGCGCGAGCGTAGCGGGCGGCGTCAGCCGCCCGCGGAGCGGAGCTCTTGTAGATGACACATGCTTGGTCGGTTAGGATTAGGGTTACAGCAGCGTGTACCCCGATTTCAGAGCACCCGAGACGAGATCATTCGGATCTGTCGGCATGTCCAGCCATACTAAAAAGGCCATACGTCGCCCACGGCCCACTACCACTAGACCCCGTAGCAATGTGCCCGTTTCGGCTCGCCACAAGGTGCTCTTAAAAGCCGGGCTACTGGTGGGATGTGCCCTCTGGAAACACAGACTATACGTGTACGCCAACCTTTTTCTCGATTGAGTGGTAGATGTATTGAAACTTACTTCTCGTTTTTCGTATTTCGTGACCCCAAAACGGCCGTCCAGCAGCATCAACGCATCAACACAATCAAGACGTGGGACCTTCAATCAACCATCTACGAACAGTGTGAGCGCGCAGCAGGACGACTAATGACTTGTGCCATGATACCATGCTGCGCGTGTGGTACAACTCCGCCGTGGCTCCATGGGTTAGGGGGTAGCAATAGTAGACCATGACTTGGTGCAACTAGCAATTTGATAATGCCAAGAGCTACCTGTGCAGAGCTGATTTCCCTGTGTAACTCCATGGGCTAACTCCATGGTGTAATTCCATGGGTGAACTCCATGGGTTATCTCCATGGGTTCTACTTCGGAACTTAACCTTTGCACTAACCCCTCCACAAGCTCGATGGAACCCTCAACTTCAATCGAACTCCTCCCCCGAGGCCGTGTACGTATCTGGGTATTACCCGTACCCGGAACTTTTGTAAGCTATGTAGGACATCCATATCTGTACCCGGAACTTCTGTTAGTTCTGTACGCCAGTGCCACAAAACCCGGGGTACGGGTACAGCATTCTCATACAAGCTGGGCTCGCTGTAAAGCTCACTTTTGTACAGGGTATCTATCATATTCAGCGAATCTTCGGGGTCATGCATGTCACAGCTGTTGGTCGACCCGGCACCTTATCCGGGAACATGGTAATTTTTGTGGTCGTGCAGTCCCTTGAAATGCGGTTTCAAAATGCGGCGGAAATTGTTTTCGTTCTTTGAAAAAACAAAATCGTAATCACACCGCGCACACACGCATAGTCATGCACACGTGGCGATAGCATGCCCCTCGGCTGCTCCCCCACGGCCCTGCCGCAGCGATGGCAGAAGACATCCAAGCCTATCGTTATACCAGGCGCCGGGAAGTTCAGACCTTCTCTACGTATTCTCCGTGCCCTTTTTTTTTCACAATCCCCTCTGCCTGTCAACCCGGGTCCAGTCACAAACACAAATCGTCGATTTTCCCATGCGGTTTTTGCGAACCATGATCTGTAATTTTGACACGTGATTCGGAGCACTAAGGCCGAGGGGCTCAAATCAGAACAAGCTTGATTTTTGTTTTTTTCAGCTCCTGTTGACAAAATTACAACCCCACTTTTCCTGAGATTGCCGGTAAGTCGTTGGAAAAAATCAACTTGTTCTGATTTGGGCCCCGCGGCCACAGCGCTGCAAATCACGTGTCAAAACTACATATCATAATTCATAAAAACTGCGTGGGAAATCCATGCCGCCTGTCAGCTCATTTTGATGGCGAGCCCAGCTCGTACCTGCCCGGAACTTCTGGAAGTTCTGTAAGACCTTCATACCCGTACCCGGAACTGCTGTGAGTTCTGTACGCCCCGTGCCACAATACCCGGGGTACGGGTACAGCATTTGTTGTACCCGCCCGGAACTTCTGTGAGCTCTGTACGCCCGTGCCGCAATACCCGGAACTTATGCGAGTTCTGTAACGCTTCCATACCCGTACGCGAAACTTCTGGAAGTTCTGTAAGACTCCCATACCCTTACCCGGAGTCCACAAACCCTACAGAGCATAACCTTGCAAATATCCGTAGACCAGTACCTGAAACCGTAGTATTTCATCAATAAAACATATTCGTCAGGTCTTCCCGTTTCAAGCCCCGAGTGGGGTCGTAACCCATTTGAATAGGACCGGGCACTGCCGCCGCATTGCTCTACACCAATTTGTCAGCCGGCCCTCAATATGACAATGACGCGTTCAAACACCTATGAGCTACCGGCATACCTGGTATGGCATGACTACCACTATATCCCTTTCGGTTCTTTAAAGGAAAACCGTGTGGAATGTAACTGATCTAACTGATCATCTAACGAATACAGCATCGCCCGCCCGAAGCATCCTTTTCTGCTGGGATACCGGTACGCTGTGGCCTGAGTTCAACGCCAGGAAGTGTACGGCACACTCGCAGCATGGCGACACTCTATTAACCCTTTTTGACATGACTATGGTATATCTATCAACAAGAGATTTTCGATATAACCAACCGTCTATTAATGGGAAGCGTCTACAGCAATACGAGTGTGAGAACGCGGTGGTGCGTGTGTCGTATAGCTCATACCGTTGCGCTTTCAACACACTAGCGATCACACTAGTGAGGACACTAGTGAACACACCCTCTACCCGGCAGAAAGGGCTGCTTCGCGTGACCACCGACTCTGGAATCGCAAAAAAACAATCGGCAATGTAAATTTTTCCATCTGAAGCTTCAAATGGGTTATTAATAGAAGTAGTACTGCTGCACGCTCTTCCAATGGACACTTGATAAGGTCGCAGTCGTAGTTTTGTTGGTCGCTGTTCATGGTTCCCGAAAAGAGTACATACCAGGTGTAAAGGTGAGTAACGGTTTTCTCAGAAGCTCATACAAAGTGTTTCATGAGGGACAGCAACAAGCTGATGATCCTTTCCACTAAACAGATGTGCGCGTTTTAGCACCAATTCCTCGTCATTTTCTGTGCGACGTCCATATGATCCTTAGTATGAAAGCACGAGTTCTTACTCGGACTACTCGTGTTTTCCTTTCGTTTTGTCTACCTGACGGTGTGTAGGCATATCATACGCGTACCTATTGCTAATTCGTATCCAATTACGGTTTAAACCTATTTATAGATACAGTAAATGATACCAGGTATTTACAGTAGCACTAGCATATAGCTCGCGTACGCAACGGGAAAAAAGTCGACTCGTCAAAAAGACAGCAGGAGCAACGCAGCAGCAGCAGAGACAAGGTCTGTCCAAAAGCCGTGACCCCTTCGAGACATGAGAGGGGGAAAGGCCCTCGAAAACAAGCAGCGATTTTTTTTTTTGAACTTTCCTCGAGCCTCACGAACCCGCCCGGGTTGCCGGGGTACCAGGTACTTCCAAGTATGATACAGGGAACGTGTCCCAAGGGCAACGGGAGGACATTGCACGCAAAATGCATCATTCACGACACGCTGGCAGCGTGATGGTAGTTGGGGCGTTGCATATTGCATGATTCACGATACGCGGGCAGCGTGACGGTAGCCGGAGCGTTGCACGCTCTGCGCAGAAGGTTGATGAGCCCGCATTCGACGCTTTTTAGCTCGCAATACGACTATACTCAGACTATAATCAAGACCCAAAAGGGTTAGTAAACTTGATTTAGTCTAGGATTAATACACTTGATTCATTTTCCCTGGTTTAAGGTCAATACTCTCAATTAAGTACTTCAGTGTACACACCTGTTCATGGCCGCGAAAACCATCCCGTCCTGGCTCCTTCCCTTGACTAACCGTCGAACGTTCAGCCGCCCCAATGGCGGCTGCCTCTGGACCTCCGTCGCCGTCGCTATTGCCGTCGTCGCCACGCCACTAGCGTCACTCCCCCCCCCAGCGCCTCCCTCCTCCCCCTGTCGCCCCTCCTCCTCCTCCTCCATCCCCACGCTCGGCTCGTCTTTAACGCCATCTTTGTAACGAACCCCCTCCTCGCTGCCCCCGGTGGCGGCGGTCGCGGTGACGGCAGTGGCGGTGGCGGTGGTGGTCGCGGTGATGGTGGTAGTGGTGGTGATGGCGCCGACATCAACCGCTTCGACGACAGCTTCACTCTTGTCGGCATTCGCGATACTAGCATTAGGCTGCCCGTTGTTGTTGTCGTCGCTGTTCGCCGGATTTCTAAGGGACGGAGGCGGTTTCGAGGACGCCGTCGGAGAAGGGGGGGCAGGGGTGTTGTCTCCAGCAGGCCAGCTCCAGGCATCTCTCTGATTTCTAGCGGCGGCGGTGAGCAAGCGCCGGACCCGCTCTTCTGTGCACTTATCCCTGGGGAGCTGCGCGGGCGGCATGTTGGCGCTGGCGCTGAATTTGACCGAGGATCTCCGGCCGCTACCCAGCTGGGTCGCGCTGTGGGGCAAGGACTGAAGGTTATGCTTGTCCTGACCCTGCCCGATGACGTCGATCGCTCGCCGGCCAGACTTAGAGACGATGGTCCAATCGCTCCCGGACTCCAGCAGCCTCCACACGGACAGGGTCTTGGCATACCTCGCGGCCGTGTGCAGCGCCGTCTCGCCGCTCTCGTCGAGCATGTCCACCGACATCTTGCCGAAGCTCAGCAGCTCCGCGATGACGTCGGGGAAGCCGTGTCTGGCAGCCAAGTGCAGCGCCGAGAACCCGAACTGGTCCCCCCGGGTGGCGTCCGCGCCAGCCAAGAGCAGCTCGTGCACGACGCCCACGTGGCCTCGGCAAGAGGCGAGGTGGAGAGGGGACGTGCCCCCACCTGCTTTGGACCTTGGTGGGGGCTTTGGGCGTGGCTTGCCGCCTAGCAGCTGCCGCGCCCCGGCGTCTGGCTCATCGTCCTGACAAGATAGATCCACGTACTGCCTAAGCATAACCCTTGTTTCGTGGACAGTCGCTACGCCCTGCTCGCTACGTGGTGGAATTATTGCCTGCAAGGCTGTGCGTGCGGGTAGAATCCAGCGCGTAGAGCGGCTGTGGAGCTTGGTCTTCCAGTGTTGCTGTATTGGGAGCGATGGAGAAACGCAAGGAGGGTGATGCCTCTGCTACGCCGTCTCGACGCCGTGTGGTCCAGCGATGTGCTGCTACTTTTGTGTCATGCTACTACTGTCGTACAAAACACCCAACCCTAGCCTCGCGTACAAGCGGCTCCACTGTCCTCCGCTCTAACTGTGCGACAGGCCCTTGGTGACGGAGTCCTGGACGTGGCCTATCAGCTCGCTAGCGGCAGTATACCCGAACTGCAAGGAGTACCTTTGTTACGCAGCAACGACCAACGTGTTCTGTTGTAGAGGGGTTTCCCTCGTCGATATGTGCGTTTCTTTCCGGGGAAGCTATGGCAATGGCATCTACGCACTATCTACGCAGATCCGCCCAGCAGCCCACATCCGCAGTGCATGATCGGATGCCTGGTGCCTGACCCAGCGTGGCCGCTGCCTGTTACTGGACGTCGATCGCTTTTACCATAGTCTATGCCATGTAGTGGTCGTCGCTGATTGTTATGTTTTCCTTTTTTCCAGGCCCATGAAGTAGATGTTTGATGAACCGTCGCATGATATACATCGTTCGTTCTCGTAAAAATAACTCCAACAAGAAGAGCAGCAGCTCGAAAGTGCGAACTGCCGAATTGACCACAGACAACAACCACTGCGAGTATTTCGTATGTCTTCTTGGAGTGGGTGACGAGTGCGTTGTTTGTGTGATGTCTGGTGTTGCCTTGCATTTTCTTTATTCCACTTCGTATTAATACATAGAGGGAACTTGTTGGAACTTGCACATCTCTGCATGTTCGTTCGATGCAGGCGCCCGTTATGTCGGAGGTTTTTCGCGGTGCATGCCCCGTATCTGCGTCGTCAACAATTTTTCGATCTTCGACTACTACTGTCTGTGTCTCTCTGTGATCATGGCATTGAGATAGAGGATGCTATTATTGATAATAATACATAAATACGGGCGCATGCATTCATGCAGCATCAATGGACATCGAGGTCTACGGTGGTTGGCGAACAAATAAATGCAAACCTCTCCCCATTATTATCACCTAAGGTGAGGTTATCATGCTGTACGGAACCCTCAGCAGGGAGGGCACTGTTAATAGCTCGCGCTATCGCTATAGTCTATATAGCGGGAGCCGAAGGACACGCCAGCTAGCGCTGGATTGCGAATGCAATTGAGGTATATGGACACACGGCGCGTATGAAAATACGTGGAAGTGTGGTGAGCTTAAGCTTTATTTTTCCCCATCCGCCCCAGGATAAAAAAATACCAGGTAGAATAAAAATTACCTGTCGCTGATGCGCACACACAACGAGCGGTCCCCAACCTTTTGGTCGTAAATTAGTTGCTGTTTCGCGCAACGGGCGCCGGAAGGCGTGGCGCGCAAACCGTTGCACGCATTGTGCGCCGCGTAACTTGTTTACACCTCTAGAGCGAAGAAGGTGTTTCTAGGGGTGTCTTTCTCGCTGGAGACAAGAAAAATAAATGAGGAATCTGTTTGTTTGAAGCATTGTGTTCGCCGTAACTACTACTGAAAAATATACCCACATGTCACAGTACTCCGTTTAGGGGATGCGTGGTTGGTCGGTGTTGGGAAGCGTGCCCCTCATGTGTTGCGGTGTCTGTGTTAGTCTCTCCTCATGGGTTGCTGGTTTAGGCTCAAAGTTTATTATTATGCACTATTTCCCTAAGTAGAATGCTAAACGACAGACATAACAGTGGCTATAGGCAGGGTAGTGCAGGGTAGTGAGATGAGGGGCGTCCTGCTTGTCCCATCATCGTCACCTACATTAGCGCCCATCTATGATGGCCTTGACGTGAGTGTGGCATCTAATGACATCTAATATCACGTGGTTTCATCTCAACCATGACATGGTTTTAAGTCGAATCTATAAGCCATGCTTCCACCGAGAGCGCTCCTTTAGACTACACATAGGAATCGATCATCGGCACACAAACCACAAGAAATAAAATTTGGAATATAAGGGATGCGGACAGACGGGCAGACATATGAGAGACGAGCACATATATATATATGCCGTTCTTTACAGTGTACCTCAATTTAAACGCACCCGGCTTAAAGGAGCATTCAAGCCAACTAGGCCTGTCCCGCCATATTAAAGGCTTTGTATTGCCCAATGCATTACAGATACGCGCGCTTTGTAGTTTAGAGCGCATGTTTCGGATTGCCATGCCCATAATGGGGGGCTCTTACATCGGGGTACCTACTGTACCCACCAAATGAACCTCAGTTTTCCAAACTGAGGAAATATTACCAAGTTTTGCCCCTACTCGGAGGGCAGCCTCCGGCGGGCTAACGCGCCTGCGGCGCGTGTTATGCGCAACACTCTTGCCGCCCATGTTGCGCTGAGCGCATCCGTACGCCTTCCAGCTCCTGTTGTGCTGCGCGCTAAATTCACCGGGGCCCTTGTGCTCCATAAGGACACTACTGTGTTATCAATGTCGATGAGTATGGTATGAACGTGGGGGTAGTCAGCCCGTCTGCGGAAATGTTGGAGACAGAAAACGTTTTTTCTCGACCCCTCAGCAAATCTCGGCCTCTTTTACGACTCACGCCAACCCAACTTTCATGCGCCGGCCCCAACCCATGTGAGGCCAAACTATCCGAGATTAGTGGCAGGTTACTTTTCAAGTAGAAGAGCTCAAGAAAAAAAATCACCGACAGATGAACGCTGCTTGCTGTGTGGCATCAGGTGTTAGGAGTGGTATATTTCTGTTTTGATTTCGTTGGTATTTTGGTTTGAGGGGGTTCCTATGTGGTCCCGTGATCTTGTAATCGCGGCCTGCGCGATTGGTTGTGAAACATCCTAATTCGGGTCACAACGATTCACCAGTTTTCCCCCAAGCGTGAGGATTGTGGCAAGTTAAAGTAAGGCAGTGGAACAACCGCACCACCTTTTTTGGGGTGGAGTTGCCTCTAGCTTCAATACTGCCAGAGTACTACTTGTTGAGGAGCTCGAAACATCATACACATGCCACACGTAAAGTCAACATCCACCATACAGCTGTACATTTTAGATTGTAGTTCTGATACGAACGGTTACTCACAGGACGGACAACATATGATTCCATCACGTTGATACCAAGCCAAGAATGTGCTCATATTGATAAATGTTTCACCTGCAGCGCAGGAGAGCACCAAATAAAAAAAGAATGAAGCTGGCCGTAAGACACGAGCATCAACTCGCCGAACGAGCATACATAACGCTTTACCACAGCCCGCAGGACTAATGGCATCGTTCCGATTTCTTTTAGTGGTAAAAAAAAAGGGGGGGGACAATATTGGCGGGTTTTGTATTCGGCTGAAGACCCTCTCCTCGATCCTCTACGTAGTCCGTTCGCCTCCTTAACACGGAAACAGTGCATTAGCTACATCCCTTCCTCTGGTATCGCCGAGCGTCGAAAATCCTTCAGCGGTAAACCAACACGTAGGGAAAAACACCCCACTAGGAACTACTGACTCTTCACAAAACGACCGTTGTCCTCCCGTGAGCAAAAAAACGGTAAACTCTTCTCAAGGAGACAGTGTACCTCTTCTGAACAAGACTGTTGAAAACGAGACACTCGACGCGCCACTTCAACCAAGAGGCAGAAATGGATGCTAACGCACTAAGATCCGTCCCAGCGAACGGGCTGTCATCCGTCTAGCGAATCCGTTAGAGGATGGCCTGGCTGAGGGGACCGTGCTGCGCGATGTACTTGACGGAGTTACCGTCGTTTTGCAGCCAGCCCTCCTTGCGTCCCTGGACGTACTCCTGTGAACGAATAGTCCAAGTAGTAAAAAAGAAGCGAATGGAAGGGAAATCAGAGACAAGTACCCACAGTAGTTGCACGCGACACCTATTTTTTAGGTCATGTCATGACTCTTTTGCACGCACCTCCATCGAGTAATTGGTTTTACAAATCATACGCCCCAGATGAAAATACTAAGTCGTACCTCCCGGGGGTACTTGGTTTGGCCAATCGCATCCTCCCACGTGCAGAGCTTCAACATGACAATATTATTTCGCACCTCCCTGGAGCGCCCCGATGCACAGCTATAATTGACACGAGACTCTCCGTCGAGTATATGCCTCCCTAGGCAAGCTGATTAGACCAATCACCAATCACGACCCCCACACGCACGCACGCACAGCCAAAACATACGAAGAGGTGCGTACTCCCTGTTTTGGTATACCTAGCCATACCTCACTTGGCCTTGGTTTGATTAATCACACCCCACATGCACCACTACAATATGACAATACTCTTCCGCACAACCGTATATACCGCTCGGGAGTCTGGAATACCAGGTTTGATAAACCACACCCTCAATATGCGCCGCTAAAGTAAGGTACGTAATATGCTCACTGGGATGTATTTGAACAATCAGAGACCCTTAATGCAGCTGAATTTTGTCTTACCTCCCTGGGGTATTTGGTGAAGCCCCACTTGTTGGACTGGAGGATCTTCTGGCGCCCGGGGAACTTGAACTTAGCACGCCGGAGAGCCTCCACGGCGGTGGGGCGGTGGTTGTCCTTCGAGCGGATCGAGATGATGATCTGACAAATACAAACAGGGTGAATGCGTAAAACCAAAGGAGACAAAAATAAACATGAAGAGCAATATGGCATAATCGCGTACACAAGGCTGGAAAACAGACGGACGTGCGCAAAATGGAGGGTGAAGGCGTAAAAACGAAGGAGAGAAAAAAGTACACGAAACAAGGCGGTATCATCGCGTTCAGAAGGCTGAAAAACGGAAGCACGTGCGCAAAAACGGACACGCTTGCAACATATTAGAAAATCGAACGCACGTGTGCAAAAACGGACACGCTTCCAACATACTAGAAAATCCAGACGTAGTGCTGCCCTTACAAGGCGGAAAAACAACTACAAAATAAAATAATACATACAGATATCCAGAAACGACGCTAGGTCCGTGAGCTACTGCCGCACGCAAAAAGCTGCGATACCTGCCCAACCACTAACCGGTCGGAGGGTCCTGTTAGCATAGTATATATAGTCACACAACTAAGAGCCCTAGTCACAAAACAACTTTCAATCCCAGCGAGAAATATTGAAGGTACCTGTCCGATGGACACGCGGGCCGTGGTTCCCTGGGGCTTGCCGTACGCGTGGCGCATGCCGGTCTGGAATCGGATATAACCACCGTCGCAAACCAAGTCAAAAGGAGCAACACGCGAGGGCACGTACCACAAAAGGAGGAGTAGGCGAAGACAAAAGGGTGGGTGAAGGGTGTGAGTTTGCTGTCAAGAAACAAAGCGTTCGTTTAAACCGTCCATGTACAAAGCGCGGGGATAACGAACTCACAGGCACCATATTCAATATTCCTGCCCTGCCATCCACCACAAAAACGACGACGCACAAGGATGCAACCAACGGCGGCCGTTGCCGAAACATCATCACCAAACTCGGGGCGAATACATTTGCCGATAAACGGCAACGCGGGTGTTCGACAAAGAAATGTGCACAAATTTGATCAACTACGTCTGGCTTACTTTCGACTAAGTGTTGCAATACTTCGAAGTATTACCTAAGGGTAACTTCGCCACGACTGCGCGTGGCTAGAGCATGCTGGACGCGACAGAGCGTGGTTTCTGGCGTATGTACGAATCGTTTCTTCGCCGTCTTCAGCATCGACACCACTCACGGCGATTTGAGTTCCGCACTCGACACAAGACACACGAGGTTGCCCCTGCTTTTTTTCACCGTCGCAATAAACGTAAAGCACACATTACCATGTAAATTTCAGCCAACACGAGACATCTACAGGAACGGAACACCATATCCGACAGTAAAGGCTGAGCATAAAGTCAGCTACTCGAGTGCTAAATGAACTACTGCATGTGCAACCACCACCTGCGGTGGGGGGGATGGATGGGGGGGCAAATATTTGCTACATTCGTGCGCGTACGTTCACATCAAAGCATAATCACGACGACATACTATATGCCCTCCCCAGCATTTTGTACACCTAGGCCACACCCATAGCCTACAGCGGTTGCTCACATCACAACCAGAATACAAACTATAGCCCATAGCATATTGGAAAATACCAGGGTAGTCCTCGGTACCGTTTTTTTTTACGGTACCAGATCGGACGGTATCGCGAAGTGACGGTACTTTTCAAACGGTTGACGGTATTTCGATTTCTCACGGTACCACTTTTGGCGGTACACGGTATCGCCGAATTTGACGGTACTTTTTCGGCGGTATCGAAAAGTGACGGTATTTTCTAGACGGTAGACGGTTTTTCGATATTTGACGGTACTTTTTTGGCGGTACTGCAAAACGACGGTACCGGTCAAATTTGACGGTACTTTTTTGAGGGTACTGAAATATGACGGTTCCGCCACTGAGAAATACAGAATTACGAATGACGAAATACTTGACAGTACCTGCCGGGCGGCGATCAAGCATGCCGGCACCACCCCGCTGATGTTCCTGCATACCTATATAGAACGGACGAATAGAGGCTAGACTAATCGTCGAACCGTCAAGCTGACAAACTCACCAGCCTCACGCGAAACAACATTTAGACATTTAGCACCAAAATAAGACAATAAAACAATACTACTGTAAACAATAAAACAATAAAACCTAGAACATGAAAACATTCAATGAAAACCATCACCCTACAATCTTTGACGGTTCTGAATATGACGGTTTTTCTAAACGGGAAACGGTACTTCGCTTATTTGACGGTACTTTTATGGCGGTGCTGCAAAATGACGGTACTTTTTGAACGGTTGACGGTTTTTCGATTTTTGACGGTACCGCCTTCGGCGGTACACGGTTTGCCCAAATATGACGGTATTCCGCCGAGTACCGGGACCGACGTACAGCACGGGAAAATTACCTCGGGAATTTTCCCGAGGACTACCCTGGAAAATACCGCCTTCATGCCGCGAGGCATGTCAACGAAACGACAACATCAAACTGGAATGCAGCGCCATATTGTTCTGTTGCTTAATCATGTAGTTTGGGCGGTCGTACGAAGGGAAGAGGCTACCCACTTCAACAACAACGAACCATGTGTTCGCGAAAACGCAACGATAAATTCAAGCTTTACTTAGGTAAAAGTAGTTCGCGCTACATTCATTATACATTTACAAAAGTCCATTACCTGGTAATAGCTAGTCGGCGACTGTTCTTCACATTCAGTTCTCATTCAGTTCTTACAAATGTGATTTCATGCATGCGACGGCAACGAAACGGCCAATTTCAACGTCCACAATACTCTCGGTGGAACACCATGGCACAACTCGCAAGTACAGAGTGCACGGTGGTTCGCGTGCGGTACACACCTGCAGCCTATCAGCACCGGCGCACGAAAGCATCTTGTTAATGCGCAGCACGTGGAAGGGGTGCGCGCGGATGCGCATGTGGAAGTTGTCCTTTCCTGCGAACTTGGACATGTACTTGTTCGCCGATACGCGCGCCGCCTCGAGAGCCTCCGAGGTCAACTGCTCCTTCTCGTCGGACACCTTCATTCGGGGACACAGTGGCGACAACACATATACGGCGATGAGTCATTGCGGAAACGAACAGCACAATACATCAACAGCAACATTGGCCCACGGAGGTCAGCGCCACACCAGCACCAGTACCACAACGAAAAACAACATACAGAGGATTAGTTGAGTTAGCTGAACTTCTACAGCCAGTCATTCGAGAACGGGAGGGGCGGAGGGGCACCAGTGTATCAACACCAGTACAAAAAAAAAACAAGAAACAAGAGTAAGGGCGATTTTGCTTAGGTGGACGACCACGAACTGTATTGCTGGCTAACTGCTACCTACACAAAGGTTATCGTTGGACACCTTTATTCAAGGACGAGACGACAGACAATACCAACGCTAAATCAAAAAGCAGGAAACAAGACTTGGTGAAGTTGAAATTACGAGCTAATGCCAGTTTCCAAACGACAAGGATAACGAGCACAAACAACGATGACCCCTACAAATATCGCGACGCCATATTAAGCGTGCGTTGCCGCCCACAAAAAGAAACACCACACGTTGGAGTTCTAAATACCATGGTACCCTGCTGCGCGAGTCTCGTGAGACAGCCATACTGTCTTATTAACAGATAGACGACCACTGTCTGTCGGCCAACCAACCGGGTGAGGAGCGAGAAATAGCCGGTTTCCAACTTCAAGGCCCGACCAAGCCTTACAAAAACCGGGCAGTCGATGCCATCTAAATCGCCTTCTCAGACCGATTGCGCTTTGCAGCGTAGTTTCGCTATACTTTGTATATCTGGTGCGCTTGTTCTTATTATCCTTATTATATAATACGCTAAGGTGGTCGTGACGTTTTGGATCTTTAAAAATATCTTGGTTAAAACACCCCCCCCAAAAAAGCGGCGACTCCCGAGCTCCACTCGGCCTCAGGCGGCCTCGCGGTGCCGCCACGTCCCATCCGCACAGCAGCACTACGACATGCCGGCGAAAGAACGGGCGTCGATCCCCCCCCTCGGCGAGGGAGGAGCGTGGAAATCGCCCTCCCGGGGACGGCTCGCTTGCCCCCCCCTGCTTTTTCATCGTCGCTGCCTGCTATTTTTTTCTTTTCGAACTCCAACTATATTAAACTTTCGAATTGCTTTTAGGCCACTTGAGCCGTGGACACAGCCATGGACACGAGACCACAGGCGCGCCTGCGTCAACAGCAAGCACAACAACACCAGGACCAATCACAGCAGCGCCCAGCCGTCGCCGCTCGCCGTGCTCAGAATCGGCAACACGAGCGCTTTTCGCTTGGCCTAACTATGGCGAATCCCGCCCAGCCCGAGAGCATTGTAACCAATAAATCGGCTGCTGCTCGCCTGTCAGGTGCATTGCTCTAGGTACTGCTGCATTGCTATACTGCTGTGCGTACTGCTGCACGGCTGTTCTGATGTACGTCCTGCTGCACTGCTGTTCTGCTGTGCTGTACGTACTGCTGCACTGCTGTTCTGCTGTATGTAGTAAAGTTTGGTTGGTGCACTGCGTCGTCCGTGGTGCGTGGGTGGGCCGTTCTGTACGTAGGAGTCTTTTTGCGTCCTGTGGGCGATGAACTCTTTTTTTTTGTTTCTACAATACCGGCCTCTCACTGGTGCTTGGGAGTACCACCGTCCCCACTGCTGCTGCACTCCTTTGTCCTTTACTACCGTACGTACTACTGCTGCACTGCCGTACTGCTGCCGTGTTATCATTTTTGTTTTGCAAAACTTACATACAGAGGATGATACCTTTACTACCGCACGTACGGCGGCATTGTCGTACTGCCCTGTTATTATTTGGTTCTTTTAGTACTCAATACAGAGGATACAGCACCAATTTGTTTTTGTCCGCCATACCGGCCGGCAACTGTCATGTTTCGGGAGTACCACTAGTATTATGTAATACCGTAGGGTAGTATGGCGATGATGGTTTCCACGGCCATGCCGATTTCAGTAAGTCGATTTCGGCGTCAGCTTTATCGTACAGCACCGGACCGCGTGCGCCACCATGACCGTGACACGGCCGCCGCACACGTCAGTCCCCGGTGTCCCCGCGGAGAGAACGGGCGCCGACGGCGAACTCGGCCAGCGGGGGAAGGCGCCCTCCCGGATAAGGCTCGCTCTCGCCCCGGCAAGGCAGCAGCGAATCGTAAACAAGTGGGAATCCCATCACGAGTACGAACCAAACGCATCTGTTTGCTGCTGTACGTCTGCTGTAGCACATGGTGGTTGGGTTGTTTGGTGGGTGGAGGGGTTGGTCGGTGGGTGGGTGGATCGTTTCGTGCGTGGGTGAAGGATTTTGCGCCTGCCTGCTCGAGGTAACCCTGTTCTCTTTTGGGGCACAGGAAGTATTTTGTTCTTCGCTATACCAGCTTTGCTTGGACGAACTTCGAGTACGAATCAGAATCGACGCATTTTGCTGCTGTAGCTATGGTGTTTGGGTTGGATGGAGGGTGGATGGTTTGGTCGATGATTGCGTGTGCCGTGTGGTCCGTGGGTGAGAGTGTTCGTGCCTGTATACCGGCCGGCTCTGGCATACTTCGGGATAACCCTCTATTAATAATAAATCCGTAATAACGGTGCTTACTAAGTCGGCCTGTAACGTCAACTCTCCTTCTCGTCACCATGGCGGCGTTTTTTCATCGACCCAGTCTTTCTTACTCCATCGGAAAACCGTAACGCCCGCTCTTTGGATACTAGGAATTGCACGACGTTAATTTTAGACTGCTGCGGTATCAGCAGAACGGCAGCTATGCTATTTAGCAGTCGAAAACAAAATCAGTAGTTACCTAAACACAGCAACTAACCTCTTTGTGTCTTTGCTGCAAAACTCCTTACCTGGTACTGCTTACTCGACCATGTCCACTTGTGCAGGTTCATTGCTAAAACAAGCGCACGCCGGTAACATCGACTGATTTTCGCTACGCTACCGGGACACAACTTAGCTAAGCTGTATTAATTATCATAGCAGAATAATCGAAAGTGGCAGAATGATCGAGCGTGCAAAGCATCCATCGACCAACGTTTTCGCGGAAGCGACGACGAAGCCCGGCACGAACTTCAGGTAAGATTAGGTCCGTTTCCAAGAAGGTACTATAGGCACACGAGTTGACTCAAATGTGTTGCCTGTGATACAGAGTACCGGGTCCCTGATAAGAAGCCGAGATGTTGGTTTTGTGCTGTTAGTAGGCTACTTCAGTTTTACACTTCAGCTCAGCCCACAACAGGTCTTGTATCTGCTACCCTCAGCGACCTTTTAGACAAGCCGTGGTCACACTACTACACAGCAGTGTCTTCTTCCTTTCTCCCACCCGGTACGTTCCTTTATTTTTTAATCGTGCATAGGGTTCATCATTCGCATCATTCCCACTTTTCAGCTTTTAGCGCTCGTCGATTAATTAGCATCGAATTTCGCCAACTCATGCTCTCGCGCTCTCGGGCTGTCGATTCGTAACAAAGAGTCCTTTGTGAGATTCGACCCAACGATCTCGACCTCAATAGTTACGTGGCTTACTAATGGACAACCGGGGACGCCGGCTTGTGCGTACCTATGTAAAAAAGGGTGCATCTTACACTAACTTCAGTATACTAACAGCTGTTTTTTTTTTATTTCCCCTTACTTTTTGGGCTAATTTTTTTGTGGGGGGGCGTCTGTGTACGCATCTACTTGAACACGCCGCCAGCTGCTCGGGGCCGAGCCAACACTCTGTCCCCAATGCTTGCAGTAACATGATGCAGAACATCGACTACCTCTGGCTGCACACCTAAGAGCAGCACGTGCACCCCAGCACTTGTCTGCTGTCGGGCTTACGGTTTACAGCCGTCACGGAAAAATACTGCAGATCAACAATGCAGTGTGAGATGTGACCTTACAGCTTAGCTCGTGACTCCCAGTAGGATGACGGACATCCCTGGTACCCAATTTGGTGTGACATGGGGTGCTATCATCCTGTTGCTGTATACCATCCATCCGATACCATACCAATTGGTACCAAAGACGTTCAGCAGCACCAGCATGTTAGCATCATACGAAGGGCTTACAGCACCACCAGTACGGCGTACTGCTGTACCGACGAATGTTCGAGCGTATCATACCGGCGTAATCCATCTATAAATATTAATAGGAGGGTTGCAGCACTTGCAGCATCAGGTACAGCAGTACTTGAATCGAAGAAGGTGTTGAAACGTCGGAATCAAGTTAGTACCTTCTCCAATCAGAACTAACCTCCCTGAACAAAAAGCACCGACGTGGCACTAGTGTATTGATACAACGACAAATCGATTGCATTTTGGGTGCGCCTACTTTGCTCTCGTCCGGCTGTAAAAGGCACCATCTATCTGCACCATACTGACTCGCACTCTGCACTTTACTGTTTACTGTTTACAAGAATCGAAACGTCGTTGTCGTGTCTGTGTTCTGGTTTAAATCGAGTTTGTCCTCACCAAGTGGCACACCATCGGGAACAGGTCGACCGAGGCTTTCTTGTTTCCGACTTCGTAGATGCGGATCTTCGGGTCGGGCACACCACGGCAGTACCGCGACTTGATGAAGGGCTTGTTCTTCTGGAAGCGGTAGCAACGAGCCGGTCCTGTAGCAGTCAGCAGCAGCAGCAGAGCAGCGATCCCAGCGTCCATCCATCCACCATCCATCCATCAATTTCCAATGCATGGAAGGCCGTACACACGACAAAAAACACCAAAAACACCAGTCGCGCCGACAAAGAAACCAAGCAGGCGAGAGGTGAGCATCAGGGAAAGGCGAGCACGAGTTAGAATCGGACCCAGTCTGGCGTGAGTACGTTCGTCCTTCATGCTATCATAGAATCGTTAGCTTCAGGTACTGCTTGGTGCAGCGGTTCGGTGCCGGTGCTGTGTCGCGGTGGAAGCCAAGGACGTATACCCCGCACCCCGTACTCGCACCGCTCGAGGCGAATGCATGGCCTTCTCCAGCAACAAAACCCACCCTTCGGTGAACTAGGTAGTAGACCACGAATTCGTCGGGAACGCTTTGGCAGGGTAAAAAGGCCATAGCCACAGCAAGCACCCAGAAAAGCGCTGCTGGGCAGCGCGACCGCTGTGCTCGACGACGTAGCAGCTAAACGACGCAAAAGGGAGGCAATCTGACACAAACAAATCAAGTAGAAAACCCTCGCTAGCCACAGCCTTCGGCCCTCAGGTCTCCGCCTCCTATCCACCAGAATTTCAAGCCTCGTTCATTGCTCCTGCCTAGCACACATCCCAGCACTGCTATACGACTAGTTGGGTCACTCACGGCGCCCCATGTTGACGAGGGTGTTGAGAGTCCTGCCTAGAAAGCCCTTGTGGCTGCTGTCGTCTGATCTGTGGGTGGATGGGAAAAGTCCCCTGGGTCTAGCCACACAATTTGTAAACGATTGGGCAGCGATAAGCTTAACATTGCAAGCGATTATGTTCTAGAAAAGAGTATTATCAAAATCCGCGGGAAATATCGCGGGAAGTTTATCGCGGGTCAAGTTGTCGGTATATATTCAGGGGGTGTTTTTTTTTGTTTTACTCCGGCTGGAAATTGGGTTTACAAAATAGGAATTTGGAATTTGGTGCGTGAAAATATGAAAATGAGAAAATGACTCCTCGTTTTCCGCTTTTTGGTCATTCTTTGTTGCAACAAGCGACTGAAGCATCGAGGCTCGAGACCAAACGGGTAGTATGATACTGCTACTCATGAATGACGCGAGCTTAACGCGTCATGGTGCCAGTAGAGGGTAGAGGAGGAGCGACACCAATGCAACTAACGACAGCAGCAACTACGAGCGACAACAACAGACGAGATACGACCGAGATAATTGAATTCATACAAAAAACGTCATTCATGTACTAACTGTATGCGCCTCACAGAATCCTTTTTTCATAGTCGAGGATGAGGCATTTATCACCACCAGCAGAATGACGAGTGGGCGAGGAAAAGAGGAGCAACAAAAGCTACAACGGCAAAGAGAGGCGTACGGTACCACCTACTACTGGTTCCTTACCCTTACCGGCTTGCCAGATGGTCGTTACAAGCAATCCTCGTCTTTAGACACGAGAAGGAGGGGGTACGAGGTGCAACCGCTGCCTGCGAACACCTTTCGGGTCGGCGGTTGGGATAATATACGCTGTTGTGTGCAACAGGGCAGCGACCGGCGGGCTGCGCAGCGCAACACACGTTTCGTGCCGCGCAGCTATTTTCGCCGCGACCTATCTTGATTATATATTGATTATAGCATAGGACGCGTGCTACGATAGAGGTGCACCACTTTCTTTCTGAGGTTCATCGATTTGGGAGCTGACGATTTCTTCCAAAAACTGATCTATTTGGAAAAAAAAAAAATGCCACCGGATGAAAACTCCCATGGCCCACACTGCTGTACAGGTACAACACGAGAATTATGCGAAAAAAATAAATAATTTTCCGGTCTTGTCACCGTAGTCGAACAAAGATTGAAGTAACTTTTTTTGCGTCGGTCGTCGGCAAAAAAAACTTATTATACCTAGACCTGGTCGGCGTTCAAATGCTCTTGGTCAAACGTTTTTTGGGCGCATACATTTAACTCACACAATTTAATGGACCCCGGCGGCCCCTACGCGGCGGGCGGCCCTCGGGGCCCCTCAGGGCGGGTCTTATGTGCCTGTGCAGCGCGTGTTGCGCGTAACACGCTTCCCACCCCTAGACGCATGATACCATAGAGGAGCACCACACTCCTTTTTCTGAGGTTTTTCCTCACGTTAGTAGAGCTAAGTAGAACTTCTAACGGGTGAAAATCCCATGGGAGATGGGCTAATAATAGGTACCAGGTACACAAACAACTAGAACCATGCAAAAAAATGTCGTTTTTCCGGCGATTTTGGGTTAAGGAACCCCGTCATGCAGAAATATTTTCAGACGAAAAGTGCTGTCTCTATCGTAGCACGCGCCCCTGCTTCGCTGCGCGCATCACGCCTTGCGAGCAGAAGAAGGGCCTGAGATTTCTCAGGTGCCAAACAAGTAATAATGCGCGTACAATGTTCAAGGGATGCCGCAACCTCGTTAGATTTCGTGGGAAAAAAGGGAGCGAGTGCGTAAGGTAAAGTGGAGGCAACTCGAGGAAGTGAGATATGACATACAGTCAACGGCAACAAGGAAGGGGTGTCCATGTGAATTGCAAACTGCTGTGATTATAGCCGACAGGTGCATACATCATATTTGCCCAAGCTACAAGTAAGTACCTACATCGGGTGTCGGAGAGACGTGAGATGTCGCTCCAAATACGTTGCAACATACCGGTATTTTCGCAGCATTCCGCAGTTTATTGGCACCACTGGGCAGCTAACGTAATAAAAGCATGCTCCTGCTTCCTTAAGTATCATAAAAAGCACAAGTCTAATAGAGCAAAGCGATCGTGTGGTGCAAACTAATTTTCCTTCTCACGGGCGTATTTGCCACAAAGCTGCAGTAAACGTCATCAAGAGAGGGTTCTCTCAATGCGACTTGGTGCCTTCAGCGGAGTTCAGGCCTGAAAGCTGAGATTTTTTACATGAAAGCTTTCTCCCTGTTTGGAAATACAAAACGTTTTAGGACCAAGCTCCCATATGCGCGTGATGCGTCAGGTCTCCCGGTGTCATATGTATGGTAGTTGCTACGCGTCTCTATGGGCGGCCCAGCAAACGAAAAAACAAGTTAGCCTTCATGATCGACAGCAAAACGGAGTGTCATGATCCCTTCAAGACGACCAGGCTCATGACCACTCCGCACAACGCCATCCCCGCGATCAAGCGTCAGCAGCTGCCGCTAACACTGCATATCTCGGTACGCGGGACAAGCTTTGCCGTGTGTAGTAAGGGACACACGTTTCGTCCTTTTTTTGATTCCCACACCGATTCTGATGCGCCCGGTTTGCAGACCCACCCTACATCCCCAGCCGAACGTATTTCGACTTTGTCCCGTAAGGATCGCATCTTGACGTCAGGCGACACCAAAACCAATAACAAAGCCCACGGGGCAAACACTGGGGGTCCAGATAAGTTGAGGGCTACCATAGACAAGGACAATAAAAATGAGACTGCTGTGTAAATATGTCAAGAGACGGCATTTTCGGATGCCGGTAGTCGCACCTCTAAGATAAACCATACTAAACCTAGAATGTTATGTCTAGACGGCGGTCCGTCACGGACCAAAAACTGCCGTCTCCCGACATATTTCCTGCTGAGCGTGTGTTCCGCCCAAAATTCGCAACTACTTCTCCAAGCAAGCGTGCTGCAAAGTTGTGACTTCCTTGAGCCAAGTGCGTCGGGGAAATTGACTCCATGATCTCCACAAAACAAAACAATCGACGACGTGGACTCGCAACCCGCTTCTCGCAGCGTTAGGTCTTAGTACACGCGGTCACAATCTAGCCTCCGCGCCGAGAAGAATCGACGATTTCGATTCGCAAACCCGTTTCCCGCAGCGGTACGCTTTAGTGTGTTTGCTTCGTGGCTATAACCCTAGCGTCAGGCCTTAGTACACGCGCTTTGTGGCGAGATCCACAAGAACCTGGCCCGCCCTAGACATCCTTCCTTCTTCCGGGTTGGACATGTCCACCTCAACCTCCGCAGGTACGCCCTTGAACTGGGAGTTACGACAAAAAAGGAGTGGGAAAAAACAGGTTGAATATCAAAGTCACGCATGTCAAAACGAAAAAAGACGTATTGGAAACAAAATATCTAGCCCTTGAACTGGGAGTTACGACAAAAAGGAGTGCGAAAAAACAGGTTGATTATCACAGACACGCATGTCAAAACGAACAAAACGCATTGGAAACGAAATATCTAAAAACCAGGGGGGCTTCGCCGCGGCGGGCTGACGCCCGCCTGCGGCTCCGCGCATGCCCGTAAGACAGGTAGCAAACTAAGCGGAGAGCGACCGTAGAAGCGACAAATTACTGGCAAGGGGTACGGTGTGGTATTAAATCAGCTAATAGTGTTGCAAGTATGAAGTGGAGCGAGTGTGGAGGGTTGGATATATTGAAGGGGGAAAGCAATGGAACGGTTGGGAGGACGAGAAATCCATGATGATGACCGTATGATATCATATGCTAGTACATACGAATACCGGCGGGTAGTATGGCAGGACTACTACATCAGCAGCAGTAATCGCCAAACCACCTCGTATACCTCGAACGCACTGCTGCTGTTATAATCATTTTTAGCAGTCCAACCATATGTACCTGGACCTATCTCCTCTCTTCTCCCCTGTATTCGAGTACTCCTATGTAATGGCCACAAGACTCGTGAATCACGCAGCTTGCAACGTTGAATATAGACCGGTCAACTGTGGGAACTCAGCATCGACCACTTAACTGGTCGAGCTCACAGCTGACGTATTTGAAATATTTTTGCGAAAAACGAGTACAACAGAGAGGCAGCCCGGGCACGGTGCAAGCACGCTCGAGGCTTTCTCCGACACAGCCGGGGTCGGGGAGCAAGATGAGAGAGTTTCAGGCCGAGGGGTGATCCTCATCGCACGCCAACAGGGCACAAGCTCCAAAATACATCTAAGAAAAGCTGAGGGGGCTTCTCCGAGCAGCAGTTGCAATTTTCCACATGTATTTACCAGAGGGGCTTCGCCGGGGCGGGCTGACGCCCGCCTGCGGCTTCGCGCATGCCCGTAAGAAGGTAGTAAACGAAGCGGAGAGGGACCGTAGAAAGGACAAATTACCGCCAAGGGGTACGGTGTGGTGTTAAATCAGCTCATAGTACTGCAAGTATGAGGTGAAGCGAGTGTGGAGGGGGCTTGTATATATGATATTTGAACGTAGAAAGCAAAGGAACAGTCGGGAGGACGAGAAATCCATGACTATCGTATCATATGTCACACAGCTTGCAACGTTGAATGTAGACCGCTCAACTGTTGGAACTCAGTATCGACCCCTCAACTGGTCGAAATCACAGCTGACGTATTTGAAATAATTTTGCAATGAACGAGTACAGCGCACCCTGCCAGCCGGCAGCCCGGGCACGGTGCAAGCACGCCCGAGGTCTCCTCCGACACAATCGGGGTCGGGGAGCAAGATGAGGGAGTTTCGGGCCGAGGGGTGATCCTCATCGCACGCTAGCACGGCAAAAACTAAAAAAATCGTCTAAAAAAAAGCTGAGGAGCCTTCTCCGAGCAGCAGCTGCAATTTTGTACATGTATTTACAGCGAAAGCAGCTGATACGCCCTTCACTGTGCTGCGAAGTACGTGCTAAGCAAGTGTTCTAGAGCTCCTCACGCCAACATTACAGTAGCATTACCAGCGGGGACGAGTACGGAGCAATTCGCAGTACCCGATTTTCGGTACGTAGCAGTTTCATGCGAACCGGCATTAACGATGATGACCTTCCAGACTCTATGCGTAGAAACGTCCTAGAAGAAGTCTGGAAGAAGAACGTTCCATGCGGAACTATGTAAGATATCGTAACATCTAGAATATTCGAGTACGAACGAATCTGGAGAGTCTATACTCGTACGTACCCGTGGGAGCTATAGTAGGGGTCTGGACGAGGAACTCTAGAGAGAGCTACTCGTACGAATCTAGAAGAGGAACACCAGGAGAGGGCTCGTAGAGTACACACGAGTCCTACCACGCTCAGTCCTTATCTACGCCTAAACCTTGCGAATCAAGAGAAAGCAACAAGTTACAATAGAGCAATCATACAACAAAACAACTCGGCGTGAGGCGTGACCTCCAACAGAGTGTGGGAGGATCACTGACCGATTGCGTTAGGGTGGAACACGCGTCGTCCAGCATTGATTGATTGGGCAAAGGTCAACAACAACATCAACAGAGGTTGCTTCGCCTGTCCTCGCACACTAAACTCACCAGATAGAGAACCAAAATTAGAACGTTTTCTTTAGGGGTATGCGTGCTTGCATGTGTTTTTACATTGAAAATCAAAAGACAGCGTTGGCCGAACCATACCCTAACCCAAACCCTAACTCCAACCCCAACGCCTGCTAAGGTAATGCCCAGAACGCGTGGTCGAAGGACCTTTGGGGTTACTGTAGCTGTAAACCATGAGCTGATCACCTCAAAACTCGTAACATAAAATTGCGACCAGTTTTTATCTCGCACATTGTGAGTTTTGAAAACATGGCGACGTCTACTGCTGCCCCCAGTTGCCTTAGGGGTGGCTCCACCGTCACTACCGGCTTAAGGCATTAGCGCCAAAAGGTCCTGTATCTCACTCAAGCCCGAGAGAATTTCACCCGCTTCGTGTTCGACTGAAAGAACAGCAACAGCAATCGATTCCAACAGTCATACCCGGTACCAGGGAGGGTAGACACTCGCGCTACAACCCCTGGACCGCTAGACCACGAGACCTCAGAGCACCCGCTTCCCTAACACAGCCTTGGTTTACACCGCTAGCTGGGCTTACCTCTTCCAAAACGGAGTCGGGGATCCCAAGAGGGTAGCAGGCCTCCAGCGGTGGGGGCGGGTTGCGCATAAAACTGCTGCCGGATGGCATGTATGGCCGGATGTATCTGCGAGGCAAACGTCGGCTCAAAAATCAGTGAAACTCTTACGGTTGTTGCCAAGTACACGAAGCATATATACGGGTAACCGTTGTATCCTTGTACTGCTGCACTAATTTATCCACACACATTTCAAGCAGTTTGTCCCAACAAAAACGTGTGGGCATTTCTAAAGAGGGCAAGTAATCGTCTCAGATATTCTATGCGTCCTCCATGTTTTGCTCCCCGGCGCAAAACACTTTAAAACTCTGGGCGCACCGCGGAGCGATAGACAGCATGTTTGAATTCGATAGGCTGCCTAGTAGTTGCCGAACTTTCACATCACACCACAATCTTCTGGGTAACTTTTGTGTTAAAATCCCTGAAATTCCTTTCCCGGCGCAGCCGCCTCAAGCACACCCTTCGCCCTCCTGAGACAACGCGATTGATCCCACGTGCCGCATTCAGCTTAAGCACATGCTGGCGCCGGGCCCCTACCGGCACAAAATGGCAACAAACTACGGGCTCACAGTAAAAAGCACATACGCCATTATGAGCATCACACCCTAGTCGGTGAAAATCCGAGGTGCTTTGTCTCGGCAATGTAGAGATGCGAGGGTCTATGGTCTCAAGGCTGCCGCCATACATGACATTAATACCCCCCTCTCCCCCTCCCCCGCGCCACTTCGGTCATCGTCCGTTGCCTCGAAACACACCATTGCCCAATTTTCATCCTACCTTGCCCGGCAAAAGGTCAGCAAGTGTTGCGCACAGCAGTACGGCATCGAACCCCACCCAGTACCAACGACACCAAACGATTAGGCGCCCCCAACAGGCGGTTTGCCTAGGTACGGCAGGACAACCATACACAGGAATGCCGCCAGGACGGCCGGCTGCACGGCGGAGGCTCACCGGTCGACGTGAACGTATTCACCCATGGTCTTGCAAGCGGCTCGGATGAGGGCCTTAGCACGCGCGCCTTCAGGCTCGCATGTGGACCCCTCGTCGAACTGAGCAGCGAACAGTTCCAACGGGCACGGCAACGGAAAGTGAGGTAGAGAGGCCGTGTTTTCAGGGCGGACGGAGAGAGAGCTCCGCAAAAAACTAACCAGTTAAGAAAACGGCAGAATAGCACAAAAAAAAAAAAAAAAAAGACTGCTTACTAGCGAAGGCAAATTTCCAAAATCCACCAAGCCAATAAATAGGGACACCGTTTTCGATCGCTGAAGACTGACTGTACACCACCACCGACCAGGAACGCACACACAACTTGGCGACAGTTACAATTATGCCGGGATTGTCACGGGTCGGATCACTGCTCGCGGGTCGGGCCGGGTCAGGGCGGCCCGACCCGACCCGACCCGTGAGATTTCGAATTTCTCCGAACCCGACCGTGAAATTGCGAAAACCTCTTGACCCGACACGGTCGACCCGCAAGATCTTGAAAACCTCCTTACCCGGCCCGCGGGTCGGGTCATGACCCGTCAAAAGCCCCTCGACTATCCTGCAGCGCGTTCTCCTGCCAAACTGCTGCGAAGCATACTATCTTTCCCCACGGGAACTTGTGGACCGCAATGAAACAATAAGACTAACGACATGAGGCCTGATGGGATCCGACCTCTTGGAAGGTTGAAAGGTACCATGTTTGATACGCCATCGATGGGGCAAAGGCGTGCCCTTTCCCGATAACCGCTTCGGTGACGAGAAAATATTCGCCGTCTCCACAGGCCTACTGTAGGCCAGGCTGCTTTCGAGATGAAATTGTGGTCATGACGGAGGAGACACGGCACCATGCGGTTCGGTTGGTTGCTGCGCTCTTACAAAGGCAGGCCAGGTACCCCCGATTGCATGCGAATTCAGGCCTGGGTGACAGGCGCTTAGACCTCGCCTATCAGCTCAAACCCTCCGTCCATACCCGTGCGCCATTTTGGCAAAAGCTCGAGCAGCGTTGTATGGGATCGAAAATCGGACACTAACAGGACAATACGAATGTAGAAAAGCAGGAGATTGTCCGTCCAGAAACTCGAAACAACTTCAGTTTTTACGAGGGTGGGGATACCCCTCTCGAGCTACTCGTAGAAACAAAAACTCCTCCGTATACCGCATCAACGTAGATATGATGTAAACGCACCATTTTCTAAACAACATTACGAGGAAATGCGAGTTCCGAATTTGCAACACGCCGAACTATAGGGACCTCTATCGAGGGCGGGCTGAATGAAGCCTGGTTCAAAGCTGGTTTTATGTACGCCGCCGACCTACGAAGTAGATTGATCTATTACTTAAGTAACGAAATAATCGGCTTTGACGCACAAGTTGACAACAGCTACTATAAATACTACAATTAGTATCAAACATCCTGCTGCACTTGCTAGCGACAGTTGTACTATTTGTTCAAATACGCCAGCTGCGAGTTTGATCGGCTGAGTGGTCGATATTATTCTCAGCTTTGCAAGCTGCGTGGGACGTCGGCTGCATGTTTTTGGCATTCACTCTACGATAAGGATTTTCAGTTGTAACTCTCTCGAACTATTCGTCAAATAACACATTCACGCACCATTTTGCGCATGGCGGTGGCCTCCGTGTTGAAGATGGTTCTATCAACCGCCCAACTGTCCAGCAGCTTCAAAGAGGCCCTGTACAGTCGGCAAACCTCCTGAGGACATCAAGTAAAAAAATAGTCCATGGCAAGCGATTCGGCGGCGGCGGCGGCGGCGGTCGGATGTCGAGTGAAGGGGATTACAGTATTAGTAGCGGGATAGGGGGGTGTTGACGGTAACGTGTACAGGAATTTACTGACTGTTGCAAAAGTTGTGTGCATGGTGGAAATACGAGTATGTTGTTTCGCCTGTCTGTCTGTCTTGTCTGTCTGTCTTGTCTGTCTGTCTTGTCTGTCTGTCTTGTCTGTCTGTCTGTCTGTCTGGAGTAGTCAGCATCAGTACCAGCACATGTACAACATTTACTGTTGATAGTAATTTGCTGTTGCTCTTCACCCTAGCAACACCCACGGGAGTCATCTTTCTTCGAAGATTAACACATTCATAAAAACAAGCGGCCAGTGTATCACGCAGCTTGCAAACATGGGCATCGACCCTTAAATCGATCGAACTCACAGCTGATACAAGAAAAAAATAAGCCTGGTATAACACACATCGTGCAATTTGAGAGGGTTCCTATATACGTAAAGGCACTTCCGTACAGGTGACGCTACGCCAACTTCTGTGACCGCAAGAAATGTTGTAACCAACCCGCAACCCCAGTTTTCTTCGGGGTACCGTTACCCGCAACGTACATCCCTATGGGCCAACCGCCAGGAGGTTGTGGCCTGCGCGAGAAACCCTTGCTGCTGCGAAGTGGGGCGATGTCATGCGTGTGCACTGTCCACTTCAGCGGAGCAGCGTAATGGTCCACCCTGCAGTTGAACCATAAACCACCAGTTAACTGTAAAGAAGAAAGCAACTCCAAAAATGCCACGGTCACGGTACGCAACAAAAACCAAAAACATCTTCAGGGCGCATGCTACGGCATCGGGCGCACCTTAATCTTCCATGACTCGTATCCTCTTGCCATCACCACGGAAGGTATGCTATCATGCATGTTCGACGAATCACCAGTATAACAACCGCTTAACACGCCAGCAAGATAACACTCCCCCTGAGAAGAATTTCCTAGCCCTTTTCTCCAAAACAAGGGGGTCCCAAACTGCAAACAAGGGAAAATTATACCCTGCACACCTCGGACAGATGACGATCTAGATCATTATCTATGCATAGATCATAAATATCATATACATCATCTGCATCATCTACACCACATCCTATAGCAGCCATTATGAGATCTTGTGCAGGATCTGCATCTAGAGAGTACAGATCCAACCCTGTAAATATTCGCTAGACCATGCAGATCGTATGGCTCCCATGAGCTAGACCATACAGATCTTCCGTGAAAGATCTAGATCGTCGAGTGCGGATCGGTGATTTATTTGTCCGAGACGTGTGGATACTTCCATCACGCATCGCTTGGTGTTTGCACTCTTCCCATTACGGAGGAGCTCACCTTCGAAAATGGTCGGAGCGATGTGTTACGTATCGTACGAGCTACTGGTACATATATACCACTGTACTTTGTAATACGCTTCGGCTGTGAGTCATCCTTCTATAGTGCGGTGTAGTGCGATGGGGCTTGCAGTTTTTGGGACAAATTTTTCAAGGCTTTTCACGGGTCAAGACCCGACCCGCGGGTCGGGTTAAGAGGGTTTCATAATCTCGCGGGTCGGGTTGGGTCGGGTCATTACGTTTGAAAATCTGACGGGTCGGGTCGGGTCAGGTCAAGAGGTTTCAAAATCTTGCGGGTCGCGTTGGGTCAATAGGCTTCAAAATCTCGCGGGTCGGGTCGGGTCGGGTCAAGAGGTTTTCAACATCTCTCGGGTCAGGTCGGGTCATGACCCGCGAGATATGGGTCATTCGCGGGTCAAGCCATCATGACCCGCAAGTCGTTTTCGGCTGACCCGTGGGTCAAACCCGCGGATCTGGCCCGCGGATCCGCCTTTTTCAAACTTACAGCTGAGGGTCATTGCCGTGCAGGCGCCCCGCGGGTCGGACCCGCGGATCCGTAAGTACTACAAAACGTACCGCTTCCTGCATCTCTCGTGCCGAAGCTCCGATCATATGTCACCACAGCGCGTAGAACAATCACCAGGCAGTAGCTACTCGCACCAAGACATACAGTGTGACACGAATCCCGTGCCGGATGAAGCCGTAGCACATATTATATATTTCATCATACTACCAGTAGGAAATGTGACCAAACGTAAGAAGGCAAGGGCAGTCATCGTCGAAGTAGCAGCAGCAGCAGCAGCAGCAGACCCCGGATCCTCGCGTATCGCAGCCCCTGCTGACAAATCCACCGCCCTAGTTGTGGGCTTGCTGCCGGATGCAGCTCAGCTAGGCTGCTTGCCGGGGCCGAAAAGTGCATAGAAGATAGATACAGTAGCTACGTAGCTTGAGAACTATCATACCGAAATGTGACCAAACGTAAAAAAGCAAAAGCAGTCGTCGTCGAAGCAGCAGCAGCAGTAGCAGCAGCACAGCAGCAGCAGCACTGACTGGCAGCAAGCACCAGCAGCAGACAACGCACCCCCGCGGATCGCAGCCCCTGCTGACAGATCCACAGCCCCAGTTGCAGGCTTGCTGCCGGAGGCGGCCCAGCTAGGCTGTTTGCCAGGGCTGGAGACTGCACAGATAACTAGCTCGCTCGTCGGGTCGCTCGTCGGGTCGCTCGTCGGGTGGACCCGGTGGTCTAGCGCTACGGGCGTGGCTAATTGCCCATGCGTGGATTGCGGTCTCTTTTATCATTTTTCGCGCGCACACCACATAATAATGCTGCAAACACTGCCGGTAAAAAATCAGAGAGCACGGTATCCTGGGAAAAGTATGAGGGGCCAACGACCAACCAACCGACCAAGGCACATGTCCAGACATGTTTGACCCGTGACTTTTCGACTTTGACCCGTGAGATATATCACGGGTCCAGTCGATCCTACCCGCATGAAACCCGCATCTCACGGGTCACTCGGAGTGTGACGGGTCGGGTCGGGTCAACAGGGTTTCAAACTCTCGCGGGTTGGGTCGGGTCGGGTCAGGAGGTTTTCAAAATCTCATGGGTCGGGTCGGGTCGGGTCGGGTCGGGTCGGGCCAAGACGTCTCGAAATTCTCGCGGGTTGGGTCGGGTCAGGGTCGGGTCGGGTCAGCTGGCCCGACCCGACCCGACCCGCGAGGTTTGACCTGACCCGTGAAAAGCCCTGAAATGTTTCTGATAATCTGACCGGTTGAGCTCCTCAAGCTTGGAACTATCGGTTAGTATGATGATTGTTACGAGTATACTGTAGTTGTTGTAGGACTATTAACAGTATTAATAGTATCAATATGAATAGTAAATAGCGCATAGAAATCCTGGTCGGGTTGCGCCAACGAATGTCTTCGAAGTCATGCCTCGGGTGATGATGTTGATATTGAGCTATTAATAGCTCCTCATGTTGGGAGCGCAGAAAATTCATAGTCTGCCGTGCCCCCAGCATGGGATGACTCCTGTGAGATCGAACATATAACACAAACTCCAGCTGTGGTCTGTGATACTTCGATCGCGCGTGTTACGGGGTGGGTTGCTTAAACACCCTCGTGAAGGATACAGGCCGGTGACTCCCCTGTTGATACCAGGGTCAAAATGACTCAAACGTTTAGCCTCGTTCTGCGCACGGAAACTACACAGTATTACATCAGCTTTTCACGGCTCCGCGAATTACTCGCGGGCCGGGACCGGGTCAGGGTCACTCGACTCGATCCGTGATGTTTGATAATCTCCTGACCCGATCCGACCCGACCCGATCCAACCCGACCCGATCCAACCCGACCCGATCCGTGAGATTTGAACACCTCCTGACCCGACCCGACTCGACCCGCGGGCCTAATTGTGGCCCGTGAAAAGCCCTGCTGAAAGACTCCATGAAAGATGCTATCAGCAATAATCCAGTTAAACCCACTCGTGGAAGCGAGTGATCACGCCAGTACTCGTTTTGTACGAGTACAAAAGGCATCCGAGTCTGGGGTATCAGGTACCAGATGGTGCTGTGGGTTCTGTACCAGGTAGCTGGCACCAGGTATCTACCAGGTACACGAATACAGCTATCAGCAATAATCCAGTTAACCCCAGTCGTGGAAGCGAGTGATCACGCCAGTACTCGTTTTGTACGAGTACAAAAGGCATCCGAGTCTGGGGTATCAGGTACCAGATGGTGCTGTGGGTTCTGTACCAGGTAGCTGGCACCAGGTATCTACCAGGTACACAAATACAGCAGAACATGTACCGCTGCAGCAGTCCCAGAAAAAGTCATGTAGGCGCCAAGGGTGTCCGGAGTCCGTAGTCGAACATCGGATGATTTACCTGCTGGTGTGTGATGGGGTGCTGCTTAGAGATGAACTGGGCCGCAGCACCTCGGAACGTGGAGTTCATTTGAGCGTTCATGGCTCCGCCTTCCTATACGCAAACCGCAGCGTTCGCCCTCCTAACTTTCTGGACGCGTAGGTGGCGTGCCACGCAACAACGGCGGGGGGGGGGGGGGGGGGGAAGGGGAGGGACGGGACAAGGGGCACCAAACACGGTTTACAGTAAGGGCAAAGCGGTGTTCGAGTTACGAGTTTCAAAGGAAGTTTGCAGTGCAATACCCGACACACCAACTGCAGGAGTGTTGCCACGCGCATAACAGGACTTGCGCAGACTTGGAAACGAGTGACGTCAACCGCACTTCAATACTATAAACACCCCCTCCCCCACCGCCAGCCCCGTTGCGAATGATTCAGTGTTATGGGTGCCGACAAACATCTCCGAGACGGCCGAGACCAGGAAAAACACAAGTAGACGTCGGCGTGGTGCCTGTGAGATGATGCTTCACAAACTTTGCGAGCCTCGAAAACCGAAACCACGTCCGTGGAAATTGGGCAGAGGCTACCGAGAGTAGGGCAGACATAACATATATACAACGTGTCAAGATGCATGCGGTCGTGGCTTACCTTGCCTCGAAAGACTGCTTCGAGTCGAGAAGACTAACCAGAAGTCACGTCTGCAAAACGCCAAAACGTCGCACGCACGCCGGTCGGGGTTTTATATATTTTTCGAAGGCCATCGCAGTTCGGGAGAATGACTAAAACAACCCCAACGTGGGAAACTCTTTTACCAACCACCTCTCTTGCCTCGCTCTATCTCGTACCTCGACCGCCGCGAGTACTCGGAGCCCCTTCGATCCTACCAACCCGGTCGGCTCGAACGAAAGCTTTCAGCGCGCCTTTCGTGTTGAGGAGGTCATGTCTTCCTTTCGTGCCGGCCTGTGTGTGGTCGCGGCCATTGTGTTGTCATGCACTACTCCCTCAACTGCTTTCGTCGCACCTACGGGGGCCAGGGCGAGCGCCATGACGACCACTAGGTGAGCTTGACACATATGACACTTGACACAGGCGTCGAACCCTCCCCTAGAAGTGGGCACGCCGACGCGTAAGATTGGGTCAAACCATCGCCGTTACCGCCCGAAAAGCATGAGGGTGACATGTGTCATCCTCTCAAGAAGCGGGGTCACCTGTCACGGCTGTTCAGCTGTTCAGGCAGGCAGCAGCTACACCTCGTATGTAGCCAGCGTTACCGCAAGCTTCAAGTCGCATGAGGGGCGGTTTGCGTGATTGTATATGGGCATGTGTTGGAGGTGTGGTGGTAGTGCTGAAGCGTTGCTCGTAATTTGTCCAAGCGGTTCCTCTGGGCGGAGACTCGAGGATGAAGCAAGCAACATACAGAGCAGCAGAACAGCACATGTTTATTTTTTGCTTTTTACTTGGCTTTTTGGTTGGTTTTTACCTTGCTCTTTTTGTATGAACTGGCGTCCTATCATACCTGGTGTCCCTTACACCGTGTAAATATGTTGTATTCTTTGTGGGGTGGGCGGGCGGTGTCTCAAATAAGCTCTCGATTCTCCCTTCTCTATTTGGAGAAGAACAGCTTGTTGGAAAGTGAGCCTGGGGGCTTGTCTTGTCCTCGAATGAGGCCTATTATTTCGTGGGGGATAGGGGATCGTTCGAGAACGTTCCCCATCCCGGTTCTGGATAATACGCATGTATTCTCGGACCAGTTCTTCTTCTCATATAGTGTGGGGTAAGAATGGTGGAAGCACCTCCCGTGGCCGGTGCTACCTCCCCTCCCATACTCTGTAGTCCCTCTCAGTATCACGATATTCAGTTTGTCGTTATGCTGATCGGGCTGTCATCCCACACTCTCTCTCTTGGTCGCTGTTGTTAAGACGATAATTGTATTACATCATTGGAGCATTTCCGAACGCTGCCCATGACTTGCTCTGAGTACTCAACGGGAAATCATTGATAACCCTGTATTGGTCCTCTGTCACTCCAGGGACCATGGAATATCCCGATGATCCTGGGGACACTACTTGGGCTAGCTGCATGTACCTCCATGCTGTTTTCGGGTCTTTCCAAAATGCTCGTTGCATGATGGTGGACAGATCGTCCCCCGCTAAAGCTCGTGAAACCGCCCCCCCCGATCTGAACGAGTGCATCGAGAAATCCCCTTCTACGCCTGCTGCGGCCGCGCTCTGCTTGAGAAAAGATGTCATTTGACTCGCTGAAAGTGGGTGAGCGCCTCGTACCGGCTCGCCACTCTCTCCTACCGTGGTAATGGTCGGAAACAGGTAACCCTTGTCCATGTCCCACCCGGCGAAGTTTCCTACTGCTATCCATTGTTCGACTGCTCTAATGGCGCATGTGTCTGGGTGCTGCTCGTCGTAAGGAATGGTGAGCAAATGGTCTGCACCGTCTCGCATGGTCTTTCCCCACTGGAAATTGAACAGGAAACCGCAATGGTTGGGAAGCCTGAGAATGCGTTGGATAAGGGTGCGCGTGAGTTCGTCTCCTCGCTTTGTTGTACCGAACGCTACCGTGAATAGAGCAATGTTGCGAGCGAGGGTCAGCTTCTCTACCTTATCTACCGTGCCCTGGAGGCGTGCTTGTAAAGGTGTTACGATAGCTGATAGGTGGCTGCGCAACAAAGCCGGTGCCTGTTTCACCCTCACGCCTGCTTTCTTTTGCTCTGCTCTCGTGAAAGCCATGTACTGGGTCACGATGTCGCTCCTGACTGGGTTCCCTACCCTTAACTGGTCGCACCATGCTGGCGCCACCCCGAGATCTCTCTCATACGCTACTGCGAGCTTGGATACGTAATTTGTTCGGAGGGAATCGTGGGCAAACCTCTTGTCGCATAGACCTCCCGTTCTGCAGGAATCTGTGAGTGTGTCTGTCCCCACTGCCTCGCAGTCTACGTGGTGTACGACTGTGCGTCTCCGCTCTCCGCATGCGTCTAACCAACAGAGAAACTGAAGAACGTCTATTGGTTGTGCGGCCGCCATATGTCTGGCGCCTTTCCCCACTCGTGATCTGAGAAACCTGTTAAACAAATCCGTTGTCTGATTCCTGCTCTTTACCGATGCTAATGCTGCTACGGCGGCGTGGAACTGTTCCTCTCGCCGCTCAATGGCCTTCTCATCTACTAGCATCGGCGGGGTTGTACTTTCACTGACGTTTACACTCGGTTTCGCACAGAATTGGCAGAACCTGAATGCCTCGTCGTTCTCGCTATGACACATTTGGCAGAGTACCCGTGCCCGTACCGCTGATACCTTGACCAAAGGGTTATTGTGTGTGTCCGGGAGTGTCTTGTCTGCGGAGAACCCGGTGAGTAATGCTGCCATTTGTTGTGCCAAAGAACGAAACGGTCCGAGCATCCCTCGAAAAGCCTGCTCGGGCCGGTGTCGGATAAAACAATGTGCGCGTTGGTCGGTAACGGTGTCATGCTTGTGCGTGCGTGTGAGTGGAGTGCGTTCGATGGGTGAGACTCGTGCGTTGCGTTAACTTTGTTATTGTATTCCCCTGAAGTCCACTTCCACTGCTCTCATGCCCCACTTGTGGAAACGGTGTGCTATCCTGTTCCTCTGGTGGTGCGAGCGGAAAAACTGGCTATCCTCCCCCGGTCCTGACACCGGTTGAGACCTTACTGTCGCCTCTGCGAGTTTGGGAAACCACTGTAGCTTCAAGTCCGGCACTAGTATGACGGCGTGCGCCCTTCTCTCTGCCAAGTGTTGTAGTACGACGCCTACCATACTCGGGGGTGGGAAACAGAAACCAAAACACTCCCTCGAAGAGCTCGGCATCTTGCTGACATCCTGGCTCAACACGTCTACCCCCGCGCTTTCCTCCGTGTGGTAACGCGAAAAGAAAGGGAGCTTTTCTCCCGCCCCTTGAACTCCTTCTGGGATTCTCTGTGTCGACGCTGTCGTCGCCATCAAGTCCATGTCAAAACCTCCCCAACTCTCCCAAAGTGTAGCAAATGCGCCCTGTGTCAAACGTACATACTCCTCGCCGTTTGCTCGGGATAGATCGTCTGCCTCTTTGTTGTCCGCGGAGCATACCCACCGCAAATTGAGAGAGAAATCTAGGTCAACCTGTAGCCAGAACAAACTGGTAATGACCTCGTGCATCCGGGCGTTTGGTGACTTCCCTTTGCGAAAAGCATAGAACACCGTCTGGTTGTCGACGTCTACGACTACCGTCGAACCTTGGATTTGGGACGGCCTGGCCATGCTAAACAGTCGGATGGTCTCGAGTAATGCGTAGGCTTCCTTCTCGTTTATGTGGGCCTCTACCCATTCATCGGGGAAATCGGCTGCCGCTTCGAGAAGAGCTTGGTCCGGGCCCCTCATGACACCCCCCCAACCTGATGACGACGCATCGGTCGCACCTGATACTGATAATACTCGGTGTTGTGCTTGGAACCAAGTCGCTCCGTTCATGCGTGCCCGTACCTCCAGCCATCTGTCAAATTCGGCTCTGAGACTTCCGTTCGGAGCTACCTTAACCGTCGCTGAGACTCTACTCTTTCCGGTGCGTTGGAGGTGTCCGATCTGCTTGTACATGTGGAATGTATACAGGCTCGCGGCTGGGACTGCCACCGTCATGCTTGTACACTTCCCGGCTACCTTCTCCAGTTCTGCGAACGTGATCGAACTCGCGTCTATCGCCGCGGTTATGAGTGTCTCTAACTTCACTAGTTTATCCTCTGGGACCTCGAAACGGCATTTCGCCGAGTCACACACTATTCCCAAGTACACTAAACTTGTCGTGGGATTAAGTACGCACTTCTCCACCGACATGAAATATCCTGCTCTGTGGAACACACAGAGCGCCAAGTGTACCGCAGCTAGGGCCGCTTCGGCCTGTTGTTCGGGATTGCTATTGCGAGAAACGCGGAAATTTGTCAGGTAGAAATCGTCGATCCAAACCAGTACCGGTACATCTCGTGCCCTCAGGTACTGTCCTACTGCTTCGGACAGCGTGTGGTAAATGTACGGGGATGAGCACCAACCGAAACAAAGCACGGTCCAAACGTAGTATTCTCCTCTCCAGCACAGACCGAAAAATGTCCACGACTCCGGATCAATAGGGACATGGTGAAAACCGCTCTTATGGTCTAACGTTACCTGGTACGCTCCCCTCCACGCTACCTGCGACACCTTTCCTACTCCGTCCATGGTAAAAGGGGTGCGTCTGCACATGTTATTGAGCCACCTTCCATCCCAGAACAGCCTGGGTTTGCTGGGCTCTACCCCTAACGGTAAGACTAGGTCGGGTGTTGGATGTTTTCCAGTATCCGCTATGTCCGACCATTTTGCCAGACATCCCTTCTCGACTAGATTGGCAAGTTCTGCGTCTACCCATAGTTCGAATTTGGGTGGCACATGGTTTTGGAAAATTGCCGGGGTGATGTCTCTCCCGTTGTACCGCCTTCCCATGAATACTCCTTCCGCTTTCGAATCGATAAACTCGTGAACTGTCACCCCTCCGAGCCATCTCAACATGGACTGTCTCTGATCCTCTGCGAGTTCTGCTAGGATCTCGTCTCGCCAGAACTCTAAGGCTGTACTCAAGTGTCCCGGGACGAAATCTGCTTCTCTTCGTAACGGGGCATTCCGTGGTGTGGGCAACGGTTTCTCTTCTAGAAGGGTCTGGCTGTTCAGATCCGAGGTCGGGCGCTGCGTATGCCGATTGCCCTGGACTGCCCCTGCCTCGGGGTCACGCCCTTCGTCCTCGAGAAAATACGTTCGAACTCGATCTATGCGGCGTCTCCGCTCCTCCAGGAAAACCCTTACTGCCTATTTCGTGGAGCAGAAACAAGGTGTGATGTGTATGGAGCACGGGTTTGTGAATTTCTGTTATACGTTCGTGTCTTGTGTGGGGGGCACTTCGGGTCTTGTGAGGGGACACGAATGTGTATGTCTATTACGTTGGATGTTTTTTTACCTTGCTCTTTTTGTATGAACTGGCGTCCTATCATACACTCTCACCCGGCGGTACGACGTGCGCTTTTGTGTTCCCGGCACGATCGCACGCAGCAGTTCAGGACACCTCCGGCTGAAATAACAGGATTACCTGGTGCCTGGTATCTGACTTGTGTATACATTAGGCCATCTCGTATTATACCTTTTCTGAGTCCGATAATGAACGTTTTCGAACAGCAAAATCGATTTGCAGCCCCATATCCATGACCCGAAGCTGGTCATTTTTTACCGGTGTGTTTCAAGTTGCCATTTTCGGA
The DNA here is from genome assembly GCA_012845835.1 of Undaria pinnatifida. Classification (NCBI taxonomy): domain Eukaryota; class Phaeophyceae; order Laminariales; family Alariaceae; genus Undaria; species Undaria pinnatifida. Next base: position 1,300,839 of record JABAKD010000029.1, read on the forward strand.
TATCAAAATGGAGGTGCTTTTTCGGATATCAAAATGGAAGTCCATTTCGGATAAAATCGTGTCCGGTAAAAAACGCCCGGATTAGTATCATGGCGGGTTTCAATATGCCGTGGGAGGCACCAAACGTTGGAAACAGCCGAAAGCAACAGTAGTAGAAGTCGCGTCCGAAGTTTAAAGCAAGCAACAACAGGTAACAGGTAGTGCATCGTACTGCTGAGTCCCGCCACCCACAGGCGCACGCCTCGAGCATCACCACGAGCCGATGGGATCAGATAGTGGTGAAGGCTGCTAGATCCTTCCCACTCGATCCTTCTCACAGTTGCGATTGCAGCGTTCGCCACACGCACATCAACACAGCAACTTTTGTCGTCGAGGACGAGGAAAGTCGCCGTCTGGGAGGTAATGTTGAAGAACGAGGTCGACGCAGAGAGCAAAGAAGAAGATAACCCTCCCCGCGTGAGCGTACACGCCGTGTTTTCCTTCGCCCCGTCTGCAATGCCCTCTCTTGCGTGCGCAGAGATTCTCACGCACGGCGAACTCGTACGAGTAAATTATTCAACAGCTATGCCGCATTTGTGGCTTGTTCTTGCCGTTGTTGAGTATCTGGTATCATGGTATTGTGTGGTGAGAACTGTCCAAAACCCATAAATAATCGGGTCGTCAGGGTCATCATGGCGGTTGTCCAGCCGATGCCGCCCGTCTGGTTCTGCGGCCCGAAAGTTCCTGTCATTTTTGGGTTAAGAAGTGGTCTTGTACAGTGGAGAATGCACATTCATCCAAATGAGAACTCCAGCCTGGGATAATTTTTTCAGGTGTGTTTCTTGTTAGGAATCCTGTGCTATACCAGATGTACACCAGTGGATATCTAGACTCTAGATTCTAGATCACAGCTTTTGTCTAGTCTGTGATAGCAGCCCAGCAGCAGTTTGGCTCCGCAATTGAAACTTGAAACGGAAACAGAGTGCCAGCAACGAAGTTTACAACCAGTACCACCGCCAACCGCAGAAGTAATCTCGACATGAAAAATATACCGTTTATTTTGTACGTGCCACCCACGCCTGGTGGGTTCTTGTAGCGCGCGCCACGGTTATGGTCTCGTGGGCGAGATTTCACCTCTCTGTGGGGTGCCTCAGAGGGAGAAAATGCCGAAAATGTAATGACGGTAATGCCATCAGCCACACGAAACAACCCGCCGTGCTCCTGGGGTAAGGCGTGTCTCCACAGTGCAACGCAAGGAGATAAGACGTATAACACTCGCGCAGCGTGGTTTTTGTACCCCCCGTTGGAGATGCGGTGTTGTTTTTCAATGGCGGGCGATCGGTGGCATGTACAACCTTTAGTTAGTTAGCTATACATCGGCCACTGTCGTTTACTTTTTTCATGCTGCTTGTACTGCTGCCCGCTCCTCCTGCTTAAACACGGTTGATATATATATTCAAGGTTCCCCTCCGGGAAGTGCCTAAGGGAGTGGCGCAAGAACGAAACCCAAACATCTAAAATCTGACTGTCTGTGGGCAAATAAGATGTACCTGGTGGTAGTGAAAACTATGTTCTTGTCCGCAGCTCGAGAAGCGGAGTGTGGGGAGGCGCCCTCCCGGGTACAGTTCGCTCTCTCGCCGTCGTGGTGGAGAACCGTAAATAAGTGGTAATCCCATCACAGTACGTACGTGTCCAGCGCCAGTACTCGTACGATGGGGACTTTTTATACGGGCGACTCTTATGCAGTAAAATTTGCGTGGGTAAAAAATATAAGGACGAACAGGTGGATTTTCAACCGGCAAAAAAACAAATCAGCAGTTGTTCCGTGCGCCGTTTTTCTATCGTGGTTTTGATGTTTTCTCTTCGTTTCCTGTTGTTTCGTGTGGAAATCAGCAATTTGAGGATAGGTACTCTTCGTGTCTTGTTGAGCCAGATATTGAACTTAACGACGAGTGGTACACGCCAGGATGGGCAATCACCCCCCTTCACCGCCAGTTCGTCGCAGAGAGTGCGCGAAATGAGGAACTGTAGGGCTTATATAGTCGCTGAGACAGAGAAGCTCTTTCTCATGGAACATCAGCGCCTATATCCGCTGCTGTTTGCTTTTTATAGTCGAGAAAAAATACGCTGGGTTGTTTTTTAGATCGTCGTCCGATTCAAAATCGTCCCCTCGTGGAGACGAAAGCAACTCGAATCAGCATAGCGAAGACTCGCCACGCGCACATACATGATGTATCCTACTACTGCTGCTGTGCGGCAAGGTTGTACACGTAGCGTTGTGCTGTCCTCGTGTTGTCTGGTCCTTGTCATCTGTGGTGTGAGCACAATCTCCGACCCATAACATTACCCCTTTGGTATGTAGTCCGGAAAAATACTGCCTCTTTGGACGTAAATGTAAGGATGGGTTTGTATATCAATTACTATTTAAAAGGTTCCTATATTACCGACCAAATTGGCGCGATCTATGGACATGCAATTAAGATGCGTCCGAAGCGGCGGCACACCAGAAATATGGGGTATGATGGGGTGACAAATGCCACGCTCCGATCAAATAATCAGCTACTACAACAGCAGCCGCACGCACATACAGTTGCAGGCTGCTGTTAGGGGGCTGGACTGCTGCTGGGCGGCAGGATCGTAGCGTGGTGCTCTGTGCAAAAAGAGGGAAAGAAACGTGCACCCTCTACGAGAGCAGAAAAGCCGGGTTTGCATCCAAATTTTACGTGCGTACGCGGGGATAAGGGATGCAGAAACCCAATCCCCGCGGGGATGTTGCGGAAACCCGGGGATTTGCCTCAAGTGCGCCCAAGGCCAAAAAAGTTTAAAAGGCTTGCCACGCGCGACACACTGCACGGATCGCGCCCAAACCTCCAGCAACGTGAGCCCGACGGTCGAATTGTGCCCACCCCACCCGACGTTTGGGACAAAGGTGCGAACACGAAGAGATACGCCCGAAGGAAGAAAAAAAAAACGCAATTTTCACATATACATATATCGGTATATATGAGGCCGCACTTCCTGGCTTTTGGGCCGCGTATACGTGGGTCCCAAAAATCGATATATTGAATTTAAATGAACCAGATGTAGTGACCAACACCTGATCACAATCCTGTGGTCGGTCGTCTATGCCGTCGGCGCGCCACACAATTAGTACAATGCAGCGCGTAACTCCTTGTGTTGAAGTTGTGATACTCCGTCTATGATACCCTCCCTGCCTCAGCAGTCGCGGTTACTTGATATATTTGACGCTGTAACGGTCGCCTTTTTTCGACACCTTTTCTCCTTGCAGTCTTCGCCAACGGGGTTAGTCTTGTTCGCGAGGTAATCTTGTGGATGTTCTGCCTTCGAAGGGTATATAAATTCATCTAGACTGCACTGCCCGGAGTTCCTTTATAACGTCTTGTCTATTGACAGAGCTGCGAACACACGGGTAAGCTCTAGAGGCTAGCCCTATTGATGGCTAGCTTCACGCCAAACAGGTCTCCATCAAAGGTAACAACTTTTTTTCACTCTTGGAAATATGCTGCTGCTGATGACGGGGTTGTCACATTATGCAGCTCGTTTCCCTCAAATCTAACCCATTGTCACGACAAAGGCGAGTGACTTTCCCGTCCCACCCGCTCTTGTTTTGTTGGTCAATACCAGTACGAGCAGGGCCTTACATTTTTTTTCTTATACTGTACGTACTGGAAACAAAATCATACAATAATTCCTGGTGATTTTCCCCCGTGAACTCGAGTGCAGTAATAGTAATCAAGGGGTTATGCCGCCGTTTTTCGTGCGAAATTCGTACCTCGTCTTCGATTTTTCGCCATCTGTCGCGTACATGAAATATTTCATACGTGGCGGGTAGTAGCGGCCGTTGAACGCCGAAGAGAGGAGCACCACAAAGCCGCAGAAACATGGTCGTTTGACTATCTTCGTTGTTGTTTCGTTTGCCAACCGGCAGCGTGCAGGGTGATTGTCAATATTGTCAATAACCAAGAACATGGTCAAAGGCCAGAAAATCCAAACCACGAAAAGTAAAAGCGTAAAACGATGTATGTTGGTATGTTGGATGTATCCATCGCCCAAACACTGCCAGTACTACGTAGACGTGCGTACCTACTGTTTCCCCTTGTCCGTGCGCTCAATTCAACACAACAGCTTATTGTGCTATCATTGCCGACGCCGACCTATTGCACCTTCGCCGGTTCTTTCCCTTATCCCCTTGTTATTTTTGCTTCTTGTCTCGACTGTGATCGCGAAGGTCGTCGGCGTTGTCCCGATCTTCGATCTCCTCCAGGCCAGTTGTGAGGCAATCTCGCGCCATGCGCATGAATGAAGGCCAAGGGGTGCGTACATCGCAAAATGTAACACAGCAGTTGTGTACGAATATTAGTACTCGTAGTACGCTCACGCTTTTGGAATGGTCTTCAATTTCTGTCTGTGTTTTCATGCTTTTCACGAAATGAAAACGGTGCATATTGTCCGATGGCTACCATAATGATGAGAAATAGTAGCAGGTATATATAACCTTTTAATATTAAATAGTAATATTTACTGTTATTTTTTTAGTAATATTTACAGCAGTATTTGATCTTTGGTGATCGCCAACAGCTGTAGCGCATGCCATCTGGGTGATAACTGCGCTGTGCGAGCCCCCCCAGGTGCTATTAATACCAGTACGACTAATACGGCGGGCATTTGTTTAGGCTTCTGCTCGCCGTGTCTGGTATGGATTGAAGGCACACTGCAATAACCCATTTTAGCACTGCACTCCCGATATGGGCACAACACTTGGAATTAGAATGCTGTAGGGATTTTTTTAACAGGTGGGAAAAGGTCAAGAGCCTCCCTTTTTACTATTGCGAAACTGATCCAACACTAGTTTCAAGTAGTTTTCCCCCCGGAAAATTGGGTGGAGTTCGAGGGTAGGGTGAAATTCTTACCTTTTGCGCACCACAGGAAAAACGCTTAGGCCTTTATCGTTCACCAACCGCAACAGCAACTTTAGAAATCACCCACTGGTTGACTTTGCGCTCGGCGAGCAGGCTGCAGCTTGGAACTATGCTGGAACTATGATCTACGGTAGCGGGTGGGTGCACCTGAATTTGATGAAGTTTTCCTTCCTCGCTATTAAATATTAATAGCGAACGTCCCTATATAGAAAGCCTCTCTAGAGAAACTCCCTAGACAGACCTCACCGGAGAACCTCTATACCCTCTATCCCAGGGGCCGTGTAGGCGGTCGCCCCGGTGGTCTAGTGGCTATCCTGAAATGCCTAGTATTGATAGAGTTGATTCTGGGGGTCGACTCCCGCGTGGGTCGGACTTTTTTTGTTTATTTGTGAAAAACAAAAATAGGAATCAAATGCTTAGAGCGCGTAGCGGCGTCGGTAAGCGCAAGTTTGTGCGAGCCAGCGAGGGGAGAAACAGCTGGAACATTCTCGCGATAAAAAGCGAAGGCACGTACCGTAGTGGGGAGGGGAGGGGAGGGGGGGGGAAGGGCCTGCTTAGTGACCCCGGATAGATCTGAGTTACTAGTAGGGAGGGAGAAGGGGAAAGACAAAGTGCCAACAAAAATAGAATGGATGACGAAAAAAAACAATTTTTTGGGAGAAAACGAGCGTACCGCGTCGTCAATAACCCCATGGCTCAAGCAGATGCACAAAAACCAACATGCAAAACCCAGGAGTTTTTCGAACGATATTGGAGTGTTAGCGATGTGCCAAGTGGGGTTTGAAGATGTATAATAATACTGAAGTGATCATACTGACTCTGTCGAACTTCACAATCCAAGGCAAACCCAACGCACATACAAAAAAAAAACCGAAAAAATATGGTTCAAGCAATATGTTTTCCGACCATTTATGTATTTGCTGACCCGATGTTTTCGTGGGTTGGTTGGCCTGAGGGTTGCATCATGACATTGATTGTTTTGTGTATTTTTTACACATTATTTTTCCAACACAACAGAGGTTGAAAAAATCGCAAACACCGCATGTTTTGGGTACCTGGTATGCATTTTTTTCATGCTAAGGACCATCGTCAGTCGGAAGTCGTGTGGAAAAAAGCTTCTACTTGTATCGTAGCGCGCGCGTCACTCCAATACCAGACCGTGCGGTATTTTGTTTCGTTGTACCAACCCTTGTTTGACGATTCCGCTGCTGCTGCGTTCGGTTGTCTCTGCCTGCCCCACTGTTTCGCAGTTCTTGGACGACCCGCTCCTGAAGCCCCTCGAGGACGACGACTACATCGCCTTCGGCCTGGCCTGCTGCTTTGTCATGAACGACAACCTCAAGCTCGACGGTAAGTGCGAAAAATGAATGTCTCACGCCGATTCCACCTCATTCACAGCGAGCAAAACTAATTATGGCTCACTAATTCCAACTGGTTGGTCCCCCGAAAAGCAGGTTCACCTTCGTTTTTGAGGATCAAACTTGTTGGAATTAGTGTGGTCTTGTGTTTGCCGTCGTAAGAAGGGCTAAACAACCACTTTGTTTGAGTGCTTCCGGTGCGCTTTCATCTGTTCGGGGAGCGCCGTGCGTGTCTCCGTGACCGTCGAGAAATCGAGGCCTTGGAACGAGCCCACGCGTGCATGCACCACACATGCACAACGCACGTGCGTGCGGGGAGCGCGCCATGTCTCCCGCAACATGATGCGTGTGCTCATTGAGAATGGACCACAAGCTTTGTAGTATGTTTTTGCCCCAATGCCGGATCGGTCTTGCGACTCTTTTGCCAGCATGCCTCGAATTTTCGCATCGCGGAACGCGGGCGATTCGACCTACCCTGCCCCGTGGATGCTTCTGGTTGCGCCCGGGGTTTACTTGATTAGACGTGTTGATCTCGAAACGTCGCGTTGCCGGCAAACAACCTAGGTCTTGCAATTTTGTCAATGCGCTGTCTTCAATGTCTTGCTATGCTGTTGTCTTGCGGTTTTGTTGTGTTTTACTGTCTTTGTTTTTGTTGTTTTGGTCTTGCTGTTTTGTATTTGTTGTTTGTGCTTGCTTCTAGCCTGGCAGCTGAGGTAGTGCCTTGTGCTCGTCCGGTCTGCTACCTCTCCGCCATCGTGCACTCGTCCTGCTGTACAGTGACCCCTTCTCTCTTGGTAACTTTGTACTCGGAACGCTATTGAGACTTTTGTACATGCCATCCTCACTCTCCAACGAACCCTATATTGTAGCGCATCCATGTATCGTTTCTCCTTGGTCTTGGTGTTTTCTTGTGTTGCGTGTTTGCTCTGTTGTTGTCTTGTTTTGCTGTTTTGCTAAAAACAAATGATGTTTTGCTGTTTGCTGGTTTTGTTACTTTGTTATCTTGTTTGTTTTCTTGTTTTTTTCTCTTAGCGTCTTGATGCTTGTTTTTTTACACTGTTTTGCTGTTTTGATCTCCTGCGGTTTTGCTTTCTTGCTGTTTGCCGCCCTGCTGTTGTGCTGCCTTGCTGTTCATTGCCTTGTCGTGTTGTTATCGTACGTTGGCGCTGTTCACCTCCCCCTTCTCCTTGACAGAGTACTACGTGTACGAGCCGCTGACGGCGGCTACGTTGGAGACGATCGCGAGCTCGTCGAGCCTGGAGACGTCGTACGTCCGTGTGACCGCCTTCAGGGCCAAGGACATCTTCATTGGTCCCCCTTCGAGGCCCACCGGCATCGACGTCGACAAGCTGAAGATCCTCGACGGCGACGAGGTCGCGCACGTGAGAACGTTTCCGAGCTTCCTATGTCGCTCGTAACTGAATTACAGCATGGATAACGCCGCCTGTTTACAAACCTCTCACGAGCTCAGCGCCTAACTTGAAGCTGTCCCCGTCTCGGTTGGATACACTCTTGTGCTCTGTGTACCGGATTCAATGGTTTCAGTGTGTGGCGTCGAAGTTTGTTGTATACGGCTGTATAGGTATATAGAGACGAAGTGAGTAGAAGAGAGGTTCAGGTGCTTGGTTGGACTAAAATTGTGAACCTCGCCGCCTGTTTGGTTTTCAGTTTTTTTTTTTTTTCTGTATTTTTTTTTTTGAGTTTTACTACTGGTACATTTTTCCAGTCCAGTAGATTTCATATGCCAGGTACACCTCAACTATAAGATCGAGAATTCTTGTCGACCCTCATATTCGCGATAGCGTGTGATACTTTGCTGGCGTGCCGCGCGGTGTTTGTGATAGCTACGAAACCTTCGTTGCTGTCAAGAGCACTAACCCTTTGTTTCTTTTCGTATTTGTTTGGGCGATTTCAGATCTGCGAGAACGCGTTGGAAAGGTCGCTGGCGGCGGCGCGTACTTACAAGAGGCGGGTGGAGGCACAGGTGAGCTCACAATGCCGGTAGACTCGAACTGCAGCCGAGTCAAGTCAATGCATGACACATGCATACGTGGGAGTGTGGTGAGCTTATGGAAAGCTTAGGGTTGTTCCTAACGAACGCAAACATCACGATTTCGGGGGGGGGAGCAAAATCACGATTCTTGACATTTTGAAACTCTGATCTGTCAACGCTTTCGAAACACAAAAGCTTTTTTGTTTTGTTTTGTGTCAAGAATCCTGACATTTTTTTTTTTTTTAGGACAACTTAAAAACTGTTCACAGCCAGGATTCCTGACAAATATCACGATTCGCGAAGAGGTCACGTTTTTTCGTCACTTTTTTTTTTTTTTTTTTTTTTTTTTTTATCCTCCGGCGGATGGGGAAAAATAAAGCTTTAGCTCACCACACTTCCGCGTATTTTCATACGCGTCGTGTGTCGATTTAACTCAGTTGCTTTCGCAGCCCAACGCTAGCTGGCGCACCCTTCGAGTCCCATTGTAGGTCACGTTCCCTGATTTTTCGTGTGTTTCGTTAGGTTTGACCCTTTACCCCATGCTTATTTCAAGTACGCTGTCCCCCCCAAAAAGTAGGTGCAGTTCATGAAAACAAAAACTTGAGAATTCGTCAATGGATTTGGGTATTTTAGTTTGGTCCGAATTGTCAATGGTGTTCTTTACCGCGGAGGAGGCGACAGCCTTGCCGTGAGTTGCGTGCTGGTTGTGTCTTCTTATCCTGGTGGTAAGGAAGGAGGAGTACACGGCGTTAATTTCCTTTATTTTTGTGACTTGGAGTTTGTTTACGGATGGTTTTCTTTTCGGAGGGGCTTGTTGCGAGGAGTTTTTTTTGTTTAGAGGGTTCTTTTTCTATGAGGAGCTTGCTTCGGCACGTCTTCCCGCATTTGGCGATTACCGGTTTGCAGCTTGATGCCGTTGTCATGTTGCAGCTGCGATGGCCCGATTATCGGAAGTTTTTGCGCATGCTTTTTTTGCTTGCCGGCGCGGGCCTCCGATGGCACTGCTTGGCGCACTTTTTGAACAGATCATCGATTGCCACGTAATGATCTAAATACGCGGGGAAAGATCTGTATGGCCTAGCCCTTGTTGCCGGGCGGGAACCGTACGATCTGCTTTATCTATCTAGCACATGTATTCGGAGTAGTATATGTACTATATATATGTACAGTATATGTACTCTGTACGCACAGATCCTGTGCAACGTCGCATAACGGCAGCTATCGGATCTACTGTAGATTTTATAGATTGTCACGTGTCCGATGCGAGCATTATTTTAGCTTTTCAGCACCGCACTCCCGACACGGGGACAACAAACTTGGAGTTAGACTAGGCCATCATTTCGAGAGTTGGGAACGGGTTATGTGCTGTGTTGCCTAGCGTACGTTAAGAAAGAATGAAAATTACTCTTCAGCTACATATCGTTTTTTTTTTAATATATTTAAACTTGTCTTTATGTGCGACGATTTGTGTCCGCTCGCTGAGCAGATGTGTGGTTTCGGGGACGTACTGGACGGCTTCAACTTCAGCGTCGAGCGTAAGCGCATCCTCAACCACAAGTTTGAGCCCAGCTTCGACGACAACGTCAAGCAGGTAAGTCGTAGTCGCAGGGGGCCAACCCAACCCAACCCAACCCAACCCAGCGCGATCCAGCAGAAGAGCTATATTGTCGTCTCGCTAGTGGACTCAACCCACCCACCAACCGACCCGTCCACCCACCCATCCACCCACCCACCTATGCTGCCGCACCCCAACCCAACCCAAGCCAACGACTTTGCTTTGCTGTCATCCGGCATTGGTGCGTGTGCGTCCCAAAGTGGTTAGGACTCACTCAATAACTACTTCGAAGTATGTGGTATGCAACGCCAGCACACGGCCACGTAGCAATGTCGACCCCGCAACGTGGCCGACCGAGCGCCATGCATGGTGTAACGTTCTTTCGGAAAACGACGGCGGTGTTAAGTATAATCGAGCAACTTGACCTTTTGATTCCAACGCTCTCTGGCTGGTGAGGCGCGTACTTGAGTTGGGGCCCGCCTTATTTCTCTGTGGGTGGCCACTTGGAAAGCTCTTTATCTCTCTCTCCGCCACCCAAACGCCAACGCTGAGGAAGAGAGGAATCGTGACCCAATTATTATCAAGCGATCCCAAGGAGTAGGCATATCCATAGTCTATGCGCGAAAAATGTGGCGAAAAATTCGTCGCGAAAAATATCACGAAACAATATGCACCTTTCCGACGTTTTTTTGGGGGGGAAGGAGCTCCGTCCGGCATCCAGAACATAGTTCATCCAAAAAGTGCTAACTCTATCGTAGCATGGGCGTCGAAACAAGACTGATGTTTCCGCCGGCGTCATACCGTTGGGTTGTGGAGCCCCGTCGTTCGGGAAGTATTTTCTATTTTTGCCGAAAGTGCAACCTTCGTCGTGAACTGATCGTTTGCCACCCCTTAGGACAAGAGCATTGACGTCTATATCAAGCGGGTTGGGCATGGCGTGTTTGTTTTCCCGACGCTTCGTGCTGACATTTTAACGTGAATGTATCCACCTCTTGGTTGAATTGACCGTTTGCCAACACGTCGGACAAGGAATAGCACTGCGGTCTACGAAGTTCATGGACTTGTTGGCCTTTTCGCTTAACTCGTGCTTTTTTTACATTTCGTGCGTTTCATCATTTTTTTTTGCACTGTAGCCCCGAGAACAAGAACTTTGGCGTATACTATTTACATTCGACATTGCTCTTTTTTTCATCATTTCGACCCTCTTGCCAACTTTTCTCTTGATCGTTTGCTATATCGCCCATTAGGACAAGAGCATTGACGTCTACGGACGGGAGGAGGACGAGGCGGCGGCAGTTAACAAGCAGGTCGCAGACCTCGAGAGCATTTAAGATAGAAAGCGCACGGGAGGATGGCGTTTTACCACCGTAGCAGGCGATGTCGCGGAGGGCGAAAGGCAGGCGATGTTACGGGCGACATCACCAGCTCTTGTCCCCCCGGTCCCGATTTTTTGGGGAGATTTTGAAGATGTTTTCGAGACTTTTTAGTACCAGGTATAGGGTATATACTATGAGGCGCCCCGGGTACAAACCTCGATATGTTGACCATACCCGGGTATACCCGGGTAGCACCCGGATACCAAACCTCGTTATCTTGACCATGCCTGGGTACACCCGGGTATACTTGGATATTACCCTGGTGTACCTGGGTAGATACCCGGGTACATGCAGAGTATGCATTCCCTTCTAAACGAGCCCTTGGAAGGTTCCTCCTGGCGAATTGTTCTTGACGAATTTTGGGGGGTCCTTGAGATTTCGGAGAGTTACCTCCTCGCAATGGTGAATTGGAACGCAGGCGAGGAAGTTGGTCGGACAATGGTCGACGTTCGGTCGGGTTTGCCATCGCCATGGCTGGGCTTGTTTTTTATCAATACAGTTTTTTCGTTGGCCAACCTCGCTGGTGTCGTTGATCTTTCCACTTTCCACCCGTCTCCTTGCCCGTCTGTCTTCCTCGCTTGTGTCATCTAAATATTTTTTTTTTGCCCCATCAGTATCATGCAAAATACTGTTAGCACTGTTTTTTTGTCATAGTTGGCCTACATTGGGCGCAGGAAGTGTTTGAATTTCGAATGCCAAATCCCCAGTCGCCGTAATGCTGCGGATGTAGGTCGTGCAGCACCGTCGTCGTCTTTTTTTAGCTGTTTGTGTGTGCCCTGGCTGTTATGGCGCACGTCGGCGGGACGCCGTGCTTTCGCAGTGACGATTTTTTCCCGATGGATTTCGATCTCGATGAAGAATTTTCTGATACACAGTACATTTCGGTCCCGGTTAATAATTTTCCGATAAATTTACATGTCGGTGCGAATCGATCACGGTGAAGAATTTTCCGATAAACTCTGATCGCTTTGAAGAATCTTCCGACAAAAATTTCGACGAAAGCGTGGCACATTTCAAGTTATAGCAGTGGCGGCGTAGGGCACCTTTGCGCAAGACAAGTTGTTCGGAAAAGGCAGCACGTCTTGAACCTTTTTATTGCTACACTAATTTCAAGTAGTTTGTCCGCCGAAAGGTGGGTGCAGTGCTACGTAAAAGGGTTACGGTGGCAGCGGCCGTTCACGGCTAATTCGAGCCGTACCGCCGTGCGTATGCTGCAAGGGATAGAGGAGGTTGCTTGACGGGTTGGTCACGGTGCGTGGTCGGCAGGGGGATGCCCGGTTTCCATCCCCGGTAGCTATACCATAAGTGGCATGCTGGTGGTGGGCTGGGGGGGGGGGGGGGGGGGGGGGGGGGGGGGGGGCTGGGGGGGCGGGGGGCGGGGGGCGGGGGGGGGGTAGCGCGGGGATTGCGTTGCCATCGAGGAGCATCCGTGGTACTGGCCGTAATGGTACGGAGTGACTAGACTCGTTCGATGCGCCTGGTCCAACAATACGACGATACGTACCTGGTAGGATATATGGACATCGGTTGATGCGAGTCTCGTGTGCCGCGTTTTTGGGCACATTTTACGAAGGGCAGGCAAAGCCAATTCGTTTTTGAGCAAGTTGGCGTCATGCTTTACGAAGGGCAAGCAAAAAACTACCACGTTTTTGAGCAAGTTGGGGGCATGCGCTACACAAAGCGCCAAGCAAAGCTAACACGTTTTTGAGCAAAAGTTGTGGCCACGTGCTCGCCATCTTCGATAGGATAACGTTGTTGTTTCACGACTAAAATATAACGACAGGTTGCGTGGTCGAACGGTTACGATTATTGAGAAATCGCGACACAGGTTTGCGTGGTCGAAGGGGACATCCACCCTCTGATTGAGGCACGACCTTGTTGTTCTCACGTTAACTCTTGTAAAAGAATCTCGAGTCCGTGGTCACACAACTGCTGTGGATGATAGAAGAGATGAACGAACACATTGTTTGGTGCCCTGCGCCGATCCGCTTTTACCCCGAGAACGTATATTTTTCACTTGATGAGGCCAGCGAACTTGAGACCAATGGTAGGGTATTCGTGGGGGGATGTTAATATCCCGATAACCCGATTTTCACTACCAGGTACACCACTTTTTAATGAGGTTCACCTCATTTAATGAGCTTAACGCCTTTGAACACAACTGGAAACGCGTTTTTGGGGACAAATTTGCTTGGATTTGGTAGTCTATGGGGAGAGCTTTTCGGGCTCTAAAGGGGTTAAGACCTCTCCCAAAAACTGTTTTTTGGAGAAAAACAAAACTGCTATGATCACGGATAAAAAATCCCACGGCATAGGTACACAACGAGAACCATAAAAAAAAATAGCCTGTTCTTTATTTTTTGTCCGACGATAGTATCAGTAGGTTAAGGAGCCCCGTCATTCAGAACCCCCCCCAAAAAAATAAAAAGGTATACCTCTATCGTAGGACGCATGTTAAAGTTGTGACTATTGCTATGTACTTTCGCACGGACAAGAAAATACTCTCATCATCACGGAGATTCGTTTGCTTGGCTGGTCTTACTTCTTCGTACTCCATTGCGGACTCATATCTCGAAACTAAAAACAGCACCACGAAAAAAGCGTCAACAACACTGTTAAAGGAACAGGTGGGTCACTCGCGCGAGTGACCCTGAACCACTGTAGCCCCCCCCCCAAAAAAAAAAAAAAAAAAAAAACGACTCCCCTACCGAAGCTTTGGTCTGAACCTGCGAAAAAAAAATGCCGACATGCCCACGAAACAGCCGCCCCCGCCGCCCCCGCAGCAGCAGCAGCAGGACGAGCAGGTCTATCACCGCGAGTTTGGAGTGGCTCCCGTCCTCGAGGAAACCACACTCGGCCTCCTCCCCGCACGCTGAAAGACCTCGTAGCCGAGGGCGTAGACACCGACCCCCGACATGGCGCAGGCGAGATATCTTTACTAGACGCGGCCACCTCCATGGGGAACCCGGAAGTGGTCGTGAAAGCCCTATACTCCTAGAGCACGGGGTGTTCGCGAACGACAGCGGCGCCGACAGTTACACGGCGTTGCGAAGTGCCGCGCAGTACGGCCTGGTGGACCTATCACCAAACGTCATGGACCTGCTCCTCTCTGCTAGAGCCGACATCGACGCCCCCACAGCCGAGGGCTTCTTGCCTCTCCACTTGGCGGCTTACCACACCGGGATTGCGATGGCATGACGGCCGTCTTCCTGTGCTAGTGCGCGGCAAAAGATACGCTGAGATGCACGAACGGACACCACATCTCCGCCTCTACGCCGCCTTCACAACAAAGGCACCGATTGACACCGCCGCCCGCTTAGGTCAGACCCTTTCGAAGTGGTCCGAGAGTTTGTCCAGCACGGCGTCGACCTAGATGCTGCCTGCGACGAGACCGGCTGCACTCGGTTGTGCGCCTCGCGAAAGAACCACCCGGGTGCCGTAGACGCCGATGCCGAGATCGGGGCCAGGGTCACCGCCGACACACTCGACGACATCGACACCCACTCCAGACTGATTCTACGATAGCCCCCCCCCCGGAAACCAGCGATTTTCTTTGACGAACGTTTCATCATCATCATCATCATCATGGCTGCTCGACACGAGGAAAGATGCTGTGAACAAAATAATTTCTTGTCCGCAAAGGGCTATCGGACGATGGCGTCGGGGCGGCAAGGGGCACGGTATTTCAGGAGATACAGCGAGGAGCTGGTTTCAAAACCGGCTACTTCGGTAACGAAGAGCGGGGGGGGGGGGGCGCTACCGTAGAATGACTCTCCTCGCCATTAAGCCCATGGCTACGCTCCTGGGTCGCGCGGCCCCCAATGCCCCCAACATGATTGCCGTTTGTCGGGGGGCGCTACCCGAGAAAAACGGCGCCTTTCCACGTTGCGTTTCAACAGGCCGGCACGTGCAGCGTGGCGGCGAACCTCTCCCAAATCGCGATGACGGGTCCGAGCTGATACACTACGGAAAAACTCGGTCCGAGGCGGTTGGCATCGGTCTCATCAAAGTTTCGGCGCTTGAGGAGCTGTAGACCTCCCCAAAATACGTATTTGGGTACAATAATGAAACTAAAACTGCTAGTCTAGTCTAGTCTACGAGTATAATATCCGATGAACAATCATATGAACCAGGTGTTCAAACGAAAATTACGCAAAAATGAACCAATCTCCGATGATTTTGGGTTTGCATAGCGCCGTTCTTCAGAAACCGTTTCAGACATAAAAGATGTATACCTTAACACTTGTATCGTAGCACGTGTCCGATGAACAAAGGAAAACAAAATACCAGGTAGTCGAAAAGGGATAGACTAGACTATACATCTATCATTGCACGCGTCAAGAATATCAGCATCTTTATTGCGTAGGGGCCATGGGCGTCGGGTTGTACTTTCAGATGTTTCAGCTTTTTTTTCTTCACCGTCAAGTAAAAACACGTGGAATTTTTTTTGAAGGGCTTGTGTCAAGTGTTTCGAACAAGAATTTACATCACCTGGAAACAAGTTGCCAAATTACAACGGGCTCGTTACTCAAAAGTAAGTTTTTGGGGGAGGTATACTTGTGAAGAGACTTGAGCAGAACAAACAAAAACATGCACTTTTACCGTCGCACGTACGACACGCGCGCAGAATGCTCTCAACACTTGCAGTGCTTCACGCTCTATATTGGAGAAGGTCGTTGTCATAAGGCCGCACTTGTCGCGTTCTCAAGGCCAACACATGGGTCCCACCAGGGTTTTCAGGCTCGCCCGCGACTAATCATGCAATTTGAAAAGAAATGTTCGAAACACGTCAGCTGCGCGTTCGATAATTTTCGGGTCGATACTCATCTTCGCAAGCTGCGTGGTACACCTATTTGCCGTTCGATTGTCCTTTGGATGTTGTCAGGGTGAAGATTTACAACCAATTGCAATAACATAACTTTGCGAATACAGCGGATGAGTTAAAACAACACGGTGTGCACGAAAACATGGGGAAGGAAGTGTGCTGAGCGTAAGCTTTACTTCTTTCGAAACCAGCCGGATGCCATTCTTCAGGACAAAGCTATACACACACCTGGCCCCACTCTGCTGCGTGCGATCATGTGCATTTAGCATGATAATTTCGAGTAGTTTTTATTATAGACGAGGCGGACTGAACGTCCAAACCCGGGTGACCAAACCCCGGCCTCAAGCAGACGACTGCTCGCAACCCCATCTCAACCGACCTCGATATATCCTTCTCTCAACGACCGACCCGTCACGGCTCCCCCCGCGAATCTTCAAAGAGCCTCGCGGCGCTTCACCCCGAGGACAGCGTCTCACAGCAGCACACGGAGGCAAACAGGGGGAGGGCGTCACCTAGGGCTCTCTACTCCCCCCCAATTTAGAGACAGCAACACCCAGGGCTCTTTCTCCCACTTCGTCCGCAGCTACCCCCCACCCTCAACCGTTGCACAACGCCAACGCCCGCAAACGATCAAGAGCTCTCAGCAGCGTCTACCATCCTCCGTCACCCTGGGCGGCACCTCCACCACCCCAGCCACCTCCCTGAGGAGCGGCAGCAGCGGCAGGCTGCTGAGGCGCAGCGTTCCAGCCTCCACCAGCAGGGTCAACCGCTACGGGCATCACCTCCTGCACCGGCTGCTGCTCGATGGCAGGCTCCGCAGGAGCCGGGGCCGCGTCCCAGCCACCACCCAGAGGAACAGCCTGCGCGGGGGGTGCTTGGTACTCAACAGGCACGGCAGCAGCGGCCGAAGGGTCGGCAGCGTTGAAGCCTTCCATCGGGGTGGGGGCGGCGCCGGCCGCCATGGGCTCGGCTCCCCATCCCGGGGCGGCGACCGCGGCAGGGTCTTGGAAGGGGGCCTGGGCTTCCTCCGCCTTCTCGAGCTCTTCGGGCTCGCGGTAGAAGAACAGGTCCACGGGGACGTCCCACGCGGTCTGGATGAGAGAGCGGTGGCGTTGGCGAAGACAAGATGACGGCGGCAGGCATGGGCGGGGGGGGGGCAAATAAAAATAAAAATCAATTTGAGGGGCAAACAAAAATCAGAATCAATCGTAGAGGGGTTTGCAAAACAAACCAATACGAAGTATTATGCACGAAGGGTGTTTCTGTATTGAGCTGGGAGCGTTGCGAGCATTTAATGTGGCGGCGACGGCGGGTAAGGTGTGCAACCAGAACAGTGACGAGAGCAAGAGCGATTTAAATAAAGTGCATAATCGAGCACGCATCAAAATCGTATCGCATTGAATTGATGCTTCGTTTATCGGTATCGCATTGAATCGCGTTTGATATCCATCATCTTTTTCTCGATATCTCCGTGCTCCAAAGGGTTACTATCCTTATTATATAATACGCTAAGGTGGTCGTGACGTTTTTTTGGATTTTTGAAATATCTTGGTTAAAACACCCCCCCCCAAAAAGCGGCGACTCCCGAGCTCCACTCGGCCTCAGGTGGCCTCGCGGTGCTGCCACGTCCCATCCGCACAGCAGCACTACGACATGCCGGCGGAAGAACGGGCGTCGGTGCCCCACCTCGGCGAGGGGGGAGCGTGGAAATCGCCCTCCCGGGGACGGCTCGCTTGCCCCCCTCCGCTTTTTCTTCGTCGCTGCCTGCTATTTTTTTTTTTTCGAACTCCAACTATATTGAACTTTCGAATTGCTTTTTGGCCACTTGAGCCTTGGACAAAGCCATGGACACGAGACCACAAGCGCGCCTGCGTCAACAGCAAGCACAACAACACCAGGACCAACCACAGCAGCGTCCAGCCGTCGCCGCTCGCCGTGCGCAGAATCGGCAACGCGAGCGCTTTTCGCTTGGCCTTACAATGGCGAATCCCGCCCAACCCGAGAGCATTGTAACCAACAATCGGCTGCTGCTCGCCTGTCAGGTGTATTGCTCTACGTACTACTGTTGCATTGCTGTACTGCTGTACTGGGTAGGTTCGTGGGTGCATGGTGGGTGGTGGGTGGGTGGTGGACGGCGGCCCGCCCGCTCCCCGAGATAGCCGAGTATCGTCAAAAAAGGAATTTCCCCCAGTCTGTTTCCTGTTTCATACAAGGTCCTCAAGAACCAACCAACTAACTGCGCCGCGCGTACCAGGTGTCCTGCTGTACGTACTGCTGCACTGCTGCACCGCTGTTCTGATGTACGAACTGCTGCACTGCTGTTCTGATGTACGAACTGCTGCACTGCTGTTCTGCTGTATGTAGTAAAGGTTTGGTCGGTGGGTGGGTGGAGGGTGCACTGCGTCGTCCGTGGTGGGTGGGTGGGCTGTTATGTACGTGGGAGTCTTTTTTTCTGTTTCCTGTTTATAAGAACCAACCAACTAACTGCGCCCCGCGTACCAGGTGTATACTGCTGTACGTACTCCTGCACGGCTGTTCTGATGTACGTACTGCTTCACTGCTGATCTGCTGTATGTAGTAAAGGTTTGGTCGGTGGGTGGGTGGAGGGTGCACTGCGTCGTCCGTGGTGGGTGGGTGGGCCGTTCTGTACGTGGGAGTCTTTTTGCGTCCTGTGGGAGATGAACCCTTTCTTTTGTTTCTACAATACCGGCCTCCCACTGGTGCTTGGGAGTACCACCGTCCCCACTGCTGCACTCCTTTGTCCTTTACTACCGTACGTACTACTGCCGCCGTGTTATAATTTTTGTTTTGCAAAACTTACATAATCTACAGAGGATGATACCTTTATTACCGTACGTACGTCGGCATTGTCGTACTGCCCTGTTATTATTTTGTTCTTTTATTTAGTA
The DNA here is from genome assembly GCA_012845835.1 of Undaria pinnatifida. Taxonomy (NCBI): domain Eukaryota; class Phaeophyceae; order Laminariales; family Alariaceae; genus Undaria; species Undaria pinnatifida. The sequence goes on from JABAKD010000029.1 coordinate 1,319,774, forward strand.
CTTAATACAGAGGATACAGCACCAATTTGTTTTTGTCCGCCATACCCGCCGGCAACTGGCGTATTTCGGGAGTACCACTAGTTGTACTATAATAGGGGTGCGCTTGGTAAGGTGAATACCCTCGTTTACCCGGTTACCTACCCGAGTGCGACCCACACAACTAGGGACGGTACCCGGGTACGTACCCGAGCATGACCCATACATCGAGATTCGGTACCCGGGTACGTACCCGAGTGTGACCCACACAACTAGCGTTGGCACCCAGCTACCTCAGAGGTGTGGTATGACCTAACGAACTTGTAGGCTCGGTGTCCGTGTACCTCAAGGCAAACAAATACCCTACTTAACAGACTTGTGTGAAAACTCACCGTGCGGTCGACGCTGCCGCGCATGCGGAGCACCTCCCTGGCAAGGAGCCAGTAGAGGAGGCCGATCGACAGCTTGCCCTTGTTGTTCGACGGGATGGCCACGTCCACGTTCTGCAGCGGCGAGTCGCTGTCGCAGAACGCAATCACAGGCACATTCACGTACGAGGCCTCCTTCACGGCCTGCATCGTTCAGGAAATATTCACACATCCGTGCGTTCGGCGAGAAAAAGCGGACAATAAAGAGGACAGTGGAGGGAGGGGGGCGGGAGGGGGTAAGAATCACGCATCATTGACTACTGCTGCATTCATGAATTTGTCCGGAGACAAAAAGGACAGTACTCCAGGAAGAAGGCGGGAATGGGGGGAGGAAAGGTACAATATTTTGACGCGCCGAAAGGGTATTAAATGCGAGAGGAGGGTACGAGTGTTCGATCCGAGATCCGCATCGAACAACCGGCCCTTCTCCCCCGACTCTCAACCAGAGAAGGTCGGGTTTAAAACCTTCAACACGTACCAGTACCAGGTACGACAATAACTGCACCAAACGCCCGGGGAAAAAATATTTAGCAAATCCCATCGACCTCAAATTCCAAGTATTGGTGTCCCCGCAACGCGCGTGCAGGGGATAGATAATACGTAAAACACCCGCCATGACACAAACCAAAAAGGATAATCGTGACGCGCGTTAACAATTCTCGGGCGCCTTACCTGTGCGTCAGGGCGGGGGTCGGTGATGATCAGCAGGCGGGGCTCGCGGAACTGCTTGGTGATCTGGTTCGTGAAAGTTCCCGGGGTGAAACGTCCAGCGATGGACAGGCAGCCCGTGTACTGCGCGAATTTGAGCACCGCGCGCTGGCCGTAAGGGCGGGCGGAGATAGCCACCACGTCCTGTGGGGGAAAACAGAGGGTTTCACGGAGAGGAGAACGCGTTTTTTAGAGGGGGGGAAGGGTTTTAAGCACGGAGTGGAATACGGCATCCAATGCTACTGCTGTGCTACGCGAAGGTAATAAATACGGTACACGTAGTCACAGCTGTTGGAGACCACGCCAGAGCATGTTTTCAGATCGAAGGATTTACATATTTTTCTGCTGCATATTGTCACGTTATTGCCAAGTTGAATAAGTTATCTCCCGTATATTGCTGCGTCATCGTCAATTTAAAACATTTTTCTCCAGCGCACTGCTGCGTTTTTTGGTTTTGCAAATTCGAAACATATTCCTTCCGGCATTTTGCAGCGTTTTTGCCAACGTGAACACGTTTCTCCCGCACATTGCTGAGTTTATGCCAATTTCAACATTTTTCTCCCGCATATCGCGACGTACTTTGCCCAGTTGAACAATTTATCTCCCGCATATTGCTGCGTCCTCGCTAATTTGAACATGTTTCTCCCGCTTAGTGCTAACCTGTGGGTTCTCAATGGCCACGATGATACGGGCGGCCAGAACGATCTTCTCCCAGGTCTTGCCGATGTTAAGGATGTGGATGCCATCCTAGTTGTCACCAAAATATCAAAAGGTAGGCAGGAAGGGGGGGGGGGGGGTAACATCGTTGTCATGCGTGGCTGTAGTTTTGTCAGCCAAGGATGCGGATGCCATTCTGCTTTTGATGAAAAAACCAAAAGGGCGGGGGGGGGGGGTAAAAAAAGACAGTTGGGGGTGGCAAAACAGGCGCCGTTAACGAAACCAGGCAGGAAGAAGGGGGGGGGGGGGGGGGGGTAACATCGTGGTCATGTGTGGCTGTAGTTTTGTCAGCCAAGGATGCGGATGCCATTCTGCTTTTATGAAAATACCAAAAGGGCGGGGGGGGGGGGGGGGAGTAAAAAATGACAGTTGGGGGTGGCAAAACAGGCGCCGTTAACGAAACCGGGTACCACGGTAGTGATTTATCGTTCAGCTTTCATTTGTGGTGAAGACACAAGAAAAAAACTTGCCATCATGGGCACGATACATCGGGAAGTATGTAGCCAAATCTGATATGGGACGTCGACAAAAAGGGAACTTCTCCACCCCGACGCAATCAGGCCCCTCAAACGGGGCTAGCAACGGTATACGATCGGGGCGACGCTCCTCAAAGGGCTTCAAAGCCGACCCTTCCGCAAAGCAAAACTGCCACGAAACGAACTAAGAGCAACAAAATTGAAGGCAGGCGCAGGGCACACATCTCTACTGTTACTGCTGTACTGTACGGTGCGGAGACAAGCACGGCAAACACCGCAAGCAAAGGAAAGCAAGGCGCGCATGGCACGCAAGGCAAGCAAGGTAAAGCAGGGCACGCGCAAGTCGAGTGCGTCGAGACAAGCGCAGCAAAACCAAGACAAGACAACCACGCTCATCGAGTAAACAAAGGAAGGACACGCCGCAGGGGTGGGAAAAGCTGTAGCACGTATAACTGGGAGTCGCCGACCTATATCCTCAATGAGGACACACAACTCGTAATGCGCGCGATCGGAGTATCACACACAGCTTGCAAAGATGAGTTTCGACGAAATCTTCGATCTCACAGCTGGAGTGTATTTTCATTTTTTATACTATAACTGGAGGCGGTGTGAGGCATCTAGCCGCTGCTCACCTGGCGGCGGCGCCAGATGTAGTCCTGCATTTGGCTGTCGCTGTTGCGAGTGCCGATGTGCACCTGGGCGGAGAGCATCTTTTGGATGTCCTCCTCCCTGCAAAGATGGGTGGGTGGGTGGTTTGGGTAACCGAGTGAAAACAACGAGACGCGCAGACGTATGGTTAGCACCAATGGCGTAAACGTGTAAGCACCAGGTTCGAATGCAGGCAGGCAGGGCTGTAGTGTCACTTCTGATCTTGGGGGAAAATGGGCAAGCCACGCCAGTATAACCACTCATCAAAAAGTAGAGGGAATAGACTGCGCATAGACTACTTGTGAAGCGGTCGGCCTATTGGTAGCAAGAACGCTGCTCGTGTGATACTCAAAGGGAGGAACCGGGACAAGGGCATCGCTCATCATCAGCGTGTATTGGTGGGAGGGAGGGAAAGAGGGAGGGCACGCCCATATACGACTAGAAATGATCGAAACAAGGAGGGACGTGGGGATCACAAGCTATGCCAATGTCACCGGCCAACGTACACCGGCAAACCCTGCGTCCTATTTTACTGGTTTCACGACTTAATATCGGTTTGCAGGCCGGTAAACAGTAAACACTGCCTGCCGCTTGTTTGAAACTAATGGGATACAGCCGACAACATGAAAATATTACCGGCCAACGTACACTGGCAAACCCCGATGGATCTACGTACTACTACGACATCCATTTAGGTTTTAGTGCTCCTTCCCTCCGTGCACGAGTTCACGGTAGCAACACGACTAGCCCGTATGATGTGATAGAATGTAGATACCGGCGGTAAACATAGTACAGAGCTCGTCTCTCGGGAGGTATTGGCGCGGCGACACTGTTTGTCCTGGATGTAGTCTATGGGTGGAGGTATCAGTTCAATGTGCAGAACACAGCCCAATAGCTCTACAAACTTTTCTTCGGTCAAGTCACGATGCACGACACGTAGTTTTGCATCACTTCGCACTGCTGCATACGAAGCCTTACAGTAGCTCTGCTTGCCACGAGCCGAAACGCCCACAATCAGCACGAGAGTCAATACCATTTCAGACTACACAAGGTAATACCGGTGTTCGGCAGCACAACTGCCTCGTTTGTCTTCGCTTGCGAGTATAAATGACGCAATGCTTCCCATTGTTTCGTACGAGCTTACGAGGCCTCCGATTCGTTCGGAACCAGCAGAGGAAAAGAGTGTGCTGGTTTGCTGCTGATGCCTTAGTGGTGCTTATGGATTGCGAGCAACACCAGCACCAGTGCCAACTTGTGGGTGGTGATCAGAAACCCAGAAAACTAAACGCCGCTCAGCTTTTGGCTGAGATGAACGAAAAAGAAATGAGCAGCGGAAACAAGTCACGAAATGCTACAACTAAGCTGCAGCTTTTGCTAGAGCCACGAGCGGCGGCAAGGGACGGCTACACACGCCTTACGTGCACGACCATTCCCAAACCTAGGACATGGCTCCCATGGCATGGGTGGTTCAGTCGGCTACAGGTCTCAGGGCAAAAGGGGGGATGGGTGCGAAGACCTTCTCCCCTCCAGTGTTTTCTTTCTCTGTTTCGTCTGCGTTTGTATTGTCGGAAAGCAATCGATGGATATTCGACGGCGTGCCGACTGTACTCACTTGGCATGGAGGCAAGCGGGCAGAGAAGAGGAAGCCATGATGGCTGTTGCGTTGAGTGCTCGGAGGTAAAGGAGCGAAGGTCGAAGGTCTGGGGCCGCCACGGCCACACCGCCACACCCCACACCACACAAACCATTTTTCGCCGCCCATCCTAAAAACGCCATTTCAAACAGTGGAAACCTTCTAACAGTCCCGCGGACGCCAGCAGCCAAGCTTCTCCACGCCATCGCTTTTCTCGAGCCCCACAACGCGCCCTGTACAGCACCGTGCGACCCAATTCTCGCTTAATCTGTCTAGGTAAAACCTCTAACATGGACGGGGGCCGCGGGGGCCGCGGTCGTGGTCGAGGAGGAGGGAGAGTGGCCGGCCGGGGAGGCCGTGGCGGTGGTGGTGGTGGTCATACGTCGAGAGGTGGCCAAGGAGCAGGCGGGCGAGGAAGAGGAAGAGGAGGCGGACGAGGAGGAGGGGCAGGAGGAGGACGTGGCAGAGGTGGAGGGCGTGGACGTTCCGTCCCTCCCCGAGACGAAAACTCAAAGCCATCGTATGCTGCGTCTCCTTCGGGTGCACCCGGAGACGACGCAGGGGACAAGCGCAAGTGGTCTTCGGACAGCACCGTTCGCGTGAAAAACGAGGACAATAAGGGGGGGAGGGGGAAAAGTGGCGGGCGTGGTCGTGGTGGTTCGAAACATGGGGCAGGGCGTGGTGGTGGTGGCCGTGGTGGTGGTCGTGGCGGTGGCAAAGGTGGTGGTGGCAAAGGCGGCAGCAGTAGTGGTGGTGGTGGTGGGGAGGATGATGGTTTACCTGCCAACAAGAAGCGGAGGCTGAAGTTCGAGCGGCAGCAGCACCGACCCGAGTTTGACACGGTGTTGAGGTCCAAGGAGATCTGGAACAAGCTCCGAGAGCGCAAGGTATGAACGCCAACCCTGCTGGTACTATGTGCCACAGGGCGAGATACAGTATGCTGTATATTAGGGCTGCGCTGGTTGCTGGTTCGTCGTAGACTTACGAAAACAGCTGTGTTGGCGAGGTATTCCGAGAGTGACACGTACCAGGTACCAGGTACTCCATGACTGCAAAAGATCGCCTACCCATCAGAGCGGGCCAACTTCAAGTATAAAGCTCACGCGTGTGGGAGTCGACAATCGGCTGACACACCCTCGACTGTCCAGGCCTAGGTTCCCTGCAGCGTTTATACCAGCATCATGTGCCTAGAAGTCGTCTTTTACAGCGGTGCGAGATCGCTGTTTTGGCTCATATTTCCATCATTCGTACCAGGCGTACACGAGTGCCATGGCATTCCGGAATATGATAACGGTATGGATACCGGGTACATGGGGCGTATTTTTAGACTACTGCTGCAAATGGTTCGTGTTAAGACTATTGCTGCTGTAGACTGTTTTGTAGACTATCAGTATGCGCAGAGCCGCCGGTCAAGTTGTATCGCAACCAAGATCGTGATCGAGTTTGGCGAGTATCGAGGCGGGTAGGACGCAGCACTGGTACAGTACACTCCGCAATTCTTGGCCTATACCTGATGGCGTCTAACGGTACAGTGAAATATTAAGACTGACATCTTAACCCCCCTCATTTTTATTAAGATAAACTAGCGGTACGGCCACGGGCCACGGCTCCACCCGTGGTGCTACAGGCTGGGCAAGCCAAGTAACTGCCAGAGACGTAGATTGGCCATGCCCCGCTCAAGTTTACATATTTAGATGTGATTTTTGGACACTAAGTTGATCATGGAGCAACCGAAAAATGGAAAGCCGGACTTTTTTCTTTTTTGTCCGAGAAATATGGCCAATATTACCATCCGAAAAAATCAAAGCGCATAACTTGCGTAAAAAAACACACACACACAAAAGCCCAGCTTTCCGTTTATGTGCACATGCGGTTCAAATACGCTGTTAAAAGTTCATATTAAATTCTCAAAATTGAGCGGGGCATCGCAAAAATGCCATGTTCTCCATTTTTTGCCGAGAACACTTGACTTATATTTGAAAAAATGAAAAATACACTTCAGCTGTGAGATCGACCAGATATATTTTTTGGTCAAAACTCAGCTTTGCAAGCTGCGTGTGATACTTCGATCGCGCGTATTTCGGGGTGTGTTCCCTCGTGAAGGGTACAGGTCGGTGACTCCCCTACCAATGCCAGGGTCAACAGGACTAAGACGTTCAGCTTTGTCCTGCGCACGGAAACTGTATAACCCGCGTGAGGGGAACAAAACCAGACATCTGTAGAATGTAGTATGCATGAAACAATAAGCGGTATAGTGTGAGTTAGCTTTTGCAGTGGGCTACTTGGGTCTGCCGGGTTTGTACGCAAGTTCCTGTGTATGGAATCGAGTTTTGGTAATATCTCTTGCCGGCTGGAGAATTGGGCAATGAAACGTATATCGATGTTTTTCTAGAGTCTTCATCATAGTCTCCACCAATTTTTGCCTTGATCGGGAACGACGATATTTGTAGGAATTTTGTGTGGAAAAGTTGGTGCTTTTGAGTTTTCGCGGATATCTCGGCGAGATCGAGGTGGTGGGAAAAACAAACGTAGACTTGTCATATACTTCATATACTTTTTTTTCTGCATGGACAATGTAGTGTCAGGGTCAGCGCTTCAAATTTTCAAGTCCTAACTCGTAACAGCGGTGGCGGTACAAGTGGAGCTTTCGGAAACATTGTCCGTTTTTTGGCTGGCCCAGCTCGTAGATCTGCGTCGCACAAAGTGGTATTATGATAGTGTAAGACATAGTAGTAGTACTCGTCGTTTTAGTATTGACTGCATGCTGGGGTGAACACAGTATAGCTTTGAGACGAGGATTTCGTCGAAATTCGTGTTATTTGCAAGCTGTGTGTGATAATCCGATCGCGCGCGTTACGGGGTGTGTATGTCCTCATGAAGTCATCGAGGATAGATTTTGGAGAAAACAGGCTCAGAAATTCACCTCAGGACGTGTCATCGTGCGTGTCGTACGGTGTATACGGCAATAGTGTTGTGTCCATTTCACCACTGCGATTGTTCCTGCTCTAACCCCTAATATTAGAGCTGTCTGTTCCCCAAACGTGGGTGAAGTTCTTTGAACAGCAGTGAAAAAACAGCGGTCTAACGTCGGCGTAACGTCCTGGTTTTGGGTATGGTGGTATGGTGCAGGTCCCCGGGGATGAGAGAGCGAAGCTGGTGCAGGAGTTGCTGCAGCTTATCGAGGGAAAGGTCATGGCCATCGTCATGAAGCACGACGCCAGCAGGGTCGTGCAAACCGCTCTGCAATTCGGCAACCGCGAGGTATTTTTATATTTTACTCCGGGACGTGCGTGTATGTGGTCAGTGGTTGGGGCTGGTTAGGGCTTTGTTTGTTCTTGATTTGTGAAAGATTGACGTGGATGCGTCTGGGCTTATATATGACACCACAACTGTATTTTCCAAGTGCGTGACTACGGCAGCGTTCCTGTTTCCTACCAGGTGTTGACTACAAGGTCTTTAGTTTGTATTGTTAATGTTAACATCATATCCGAACCCCATTCCCTCACCCCCGTCGTCGTTTCCTCACCCATTCCAGGAACGGCTGTCCATCTTGTCGGAGATCGAGGGGCATATCCCCGAGCTCTCGCAGCTGACGTACGCGCACTTCATCGTCCTGCGGCTGTTCAAGGAAATCAAGGGCCCGGAAGAGCAGAAACGCGTGGCCAAGACTTTCCGCGGCCAGACCGTCCGACTTGCTACGCACGCTATCGGGGCGCGAGTCGTTCAGACAGCTCTGGACTCGCTCCCTGTGGCTGCCGCCGCCCTCATCAAGGTGCGCTATCATAATGAGCTGCGGCTGTTGGATGTACGGGATTGTTGGATGGCTGTACCAGGGTTGTGGGTTGGGCTGTACCAGGGTTGTGGGTTGACTTTCTAAGCCGTGTGTATTGATGTTGGCATTGCTAGCACCCTGCGGCAAGGGCTGCACTTTTGAGGCCAAAGTACTCACGCGTGCCAACATGCCATTTCACGTGCCTGTTGCCCCTACCCGACCGAACCGCCTGCTGGGACACCACTGGGACGCAGTCTGAATTCTATGGCAAGGAGTTCGCGCTGTTCGACGATGGAGATCAGCCCCATAGCCTCAAGGCCGTGCTGGAGGCCAGGCCAGACAGGTGGACCTACTTGTTTCTTCCTCAATTTTCTTCTCTTCGGATTTGTATCGCATACGACTCGATTTGTTTTCCTGGTGGCATGCGGCGTATTCGGTTTCAGCTGCGAGTCTTGAAACGTATTTACCAATATGGGCTGATACGTACGTACGCCGACTTCCGATTTCACTCTTGACTTCAATCTTTTGGCGGGTGTACGACTTGTTCCTGCTGTGGTCTATGATACACGTGTACGAGTACCACTTTTTTGTGTTGTTTTGTTTTGTTTTCCTTGGGGTATTCTTCCACTCCGGGTTGACTGGAACCTGTCCTCTCTGTCCTGTGACCACGGACTTGATTATGCGAGATCATGTGAGAAACAACCACACCCTACCTTCCCACTGTTGCTGTTGTTGTTGTTGTTGTTGTTGTTGTTGTTGTTGTTGTTGTTGTTGTTGTTGTTGTTGTTGTTGTTGTTGTTGTCGTTGTTGTCGTTGTTGTCGTTGTTGTTGTTGTTGCTGCTGATGCTGCTCCAGCTCATTTTTTTGAATAAAAATTTCAAGGACGCCTCAGCTGTGATCAAGAAGCCCGTCGAAAGGCATATTTCCAAGTTGCGTGTGACACTTAGATCGTGCGTGCGACGGGGTTTATGGCCTCGTGAATATTTTATTTTGTAATTTTCTTGACATGCTTTTTGCTATTGCTGTTTCTGCTGCTGCCTGTGCTTTCCAGCTTTTGTGTATACATCCCTGGTACGTTTGGTCGTGTAACGATTGAAGTGCGTTGGCCTGTTGGGGCTGATGGGCACTACGGTGCCCCCCCCCCCCCCCAGCCCTCCTCATCCCCCTGCCTCGTGTGGTGTTCGGCAGGCCCGCCTTTGTATGGGCGCACGTGAACGGGGTGATTGATCCCCTCCACATTAATCCTCCCCCTCCCCCTCCCGTCCCATTCTTGCTTCCCCCGCTTGCCCCCCCCGCCCCCCCCCCCCCTTGTCACCCCCCCCCCCCTCCCATGAATGCCTCCCGTGATGTCCGGCAGGCGTGCCGTAGTAATGGCGCACGTAAACGGCGTGATCGCGAAGCTTCTTTCCAAGAACCTCATGCAGTTCGAGTTCGCGCACGATCTGCTCTGGGAATACATGCAGGAGGCCACGCCTGTCCAAATGCAGGTTCGTCATACCCACCTACCCACCCCTCTCCTCCTATTGTGCATGCGCGCTTGTTGGAAAACCTATCGTGGTCTGGAAAGGGATGCGTGGTCAATGGTTAAATGGCTAAGGGAATAAACTAATGAGCACGCTCCCCCCGCCCCCTTCCTCTTTCCGAAGAATACCTGGTACGTCGAAATGCAGGATGTTATGTCCATCCTTCCTCCTAGAGTGCTGCAGTGCTGTACCCGCACGTTTGTTTGTTATCAATCCTACCTGCCCATCCCCTCTCTCTTCCCGAGGGAAGATGTGTTTGCATGCGGTTGGTGCTGAGGTTGCATTGGCTGTCCTCATGCACCAAATGAGAAAAAAAGAAACGGTTCAAGCCAAGAACGTTTGTTCTGTTGATGAGGCAGCGGTTGTCTTAGATTTTGCTTTCGGCAACAGCGCCCCCTTTAGCAGCGTGACCTCTTTCTTTCTTGCGTGGTTTGAACAGATTTATGTAATGTAGTATTTACGTTTTTTGGTAGGTCTGCCTGCCTGTTTTTCTGTCTCTCTTCCCCTCTGTTTCTCTGTATCTCCGTCTGTTGATAGATTCCTCCGTGTCTGTCTAAATTGTCCTTCTTTCCCACTTGTGGTCCGCACTACACTCTACAGGAGCTAGTGCCGTCACTTGTCGACTCGTACATGCTGCTGCTGTCGACGAGGCCTGGCTCTCTCGCGGCGGCGATGTGCGCGGCTCATGGAGGCGCCAAAGAGCGCAAGAGGATGATGCGCGCTCTCAAGGGCTACGTTGCCGCCTCGCTCATGCACAGGTTATTGTTGTTATTGGTGGTGTTGGTGGTGGTGTTGGTGGTGGTGTTGGTGGTGGTTGTTGTGTTGGTGTTGGTGGAGGTGATGGTTGTTGTTGGATGGTGTTAAGGGTGGTGTTGGTGTTGGTGTTAGTGGCGTTGGTGTTAGTGGTGTTGGTGTTGGTGTTTGGTGTTATGTTGTTGGTGTGGTGGGTGTTGGTGCTGGTAGTGGTAGTTGTGGTGTTTTTGTCGTTGGTGTTGGTGTTGCTGGCGGAGTCTTTGGTTGTGTTTCAGTGTCTGGCGTATGGTGAAAACATAGCTGAAGCTCACCACACTTTCACGTACGTATGGGGTGTTCGTAAATCCAAGCCGGTTGCCGAACCCCCCTGGAAACGTCAGAGCAGCCTGCCGTTCCGTGTTGATCGGGTTTTGTATTGGCCCAGTGTTGTATCGGCCGGGTGTTCTTTGGATCGAATGTTTTTTTTCGCGCCTGCGCTTGAGAACGGCGAGAGGCGGTCACCCGACGTTCCCGACTTCCTTGGCCTGTTGAGTATCACACCTCGCGGTCCTCGTTTTGTTCGAGTGGTTGAGGGAGGCTTGTGTGTTTTCTTCATTTTTCCCTGCTTGATTTTTTGTACCCCTTTTTTGGGGCGTCTTTCTTGTTGACATTTTTTGCCGGTTATTTACACATTTCCCCGTTTTTGAGGTTTCTAATTGTTTTGGTCGATTTTCCCTTAATTTTGTTTTTCCCTTTGTTTAGGCGCGCCTGTTTTGTTTTTTTCCCTTTTTTTTTCTCGATTTTTTTTGCCCTTTTTTATGAAGTTTTTGTTTTTATTTGTCCGCTTGTTGACCTTTTCCCTTTCTCGTCGTGATTTTTCCTGATTTTTCTTGCCCAGGGACGCCTACGTGGCTGTGATGCGGCTGGTTGAGTCCGTTGACGACACTGTGACGTGCCAGAAAACCATCCTCGCCGAGCTTCTCAAGCCCCTTGAGGTAGGTGGCTTACTTAGAACGCCAGATGCTGAAATGTGTACCGTTGCTTCCTCTGCACTTCTCTCGCCAATCGGAGCTTCCACCTGTTGACGGACTTTTTTTTTGTCTTATTGTAATTGCCGATGGGCCTGTTTCTTTCTGATGTTTAAAGCATTTTTTTTTCTTCATGTATAACTTATTTATTTATTTGTTTATATAGTTTTTTGCCTTTTTGTTTTCCTTTTTTAGTTTCCATTTTCGATGACTTTTTTTTTTATGGCCTTTTTTTCTTGTTTTTTCTTGCTCTGTGCTCGTACGCATACATGTAACATGTATTCATCGACAGGTGGCTCCCAAAGCGGCGGCGGCGGTGATTGGGGAAGACGGCATCCCCAAGCCTACAAAGGGGACCACCGCAGACGAGTGGGTCCCCAGGGGAAAGACGGCACCCAAGGAAAAACCCAAGGAAGTGGTGCTTACAAAGGGAGAAGGGGACGATGTTTCGGGCATGGATGTCGACGACGAGGAGGAGGGGGGGGATCAAGAAGAGGGAGGGGGTAACGAGGAGGGGGGAGAGGAGGCGGAGGAGGAGGAGGAGGAGGAGGAGGAGGAGGCAGAGGAGGAGGAGGAGGAGGAGGCAGAGGAGGAGGAGCCCGCACCGCTGGCTCTGGTCTCCGTCATGATGCACCGGAATGGGTGCAAGCTGCTGCTGAGACTGCTGGCGCCAGAGCGCACCGGGTACGCCACCTTTACACATTTAACCATCATGACCGCTCCCCCTCCCCTTTATCCCCCCCCCCCCCCCCCCCCCCGTTGGCCACCTTGATCGCCTTAACGTGTTGTTTTTGGGAGTTCCTCAACCTTGTGTAGCGCAGCACACGGTGGGAGTATTTTTGTGGCGATGGGTGGCAACCCACCCTTCTCTTCGAGTTGGGGTGGTTCGGGCGCTGCTGCAGCCGACCGCGCTTGTATGCGCGTGCCTGCCATTGCGCATGCTACCGTAGGGAGGCATTTTTTTTCTTGTGTATTGAGATTCCTCCGTGTGTAGGAGTCCTATATGGTATCAATTAGAATGTCTCATCCCTCACTCATCCTTTTCCCCTCCGTCCTATATTGCAAAACATGAAAGTACACTGCAGCTGCGAGATCTAAGATTTCACTTCGTCGAAACTCATCTTTGCTGCAAGCTGTGTGATATTGCGATCGCGCGTGGTGCTGGGTGTGTGTCCCCATTAAGAATACAAGTCGGCGACTCCCCTTAGAACTAGCTTGTGGCAGAGTCAACAGGGTGATGTTACTCACTCTTTGCACGGAAACTCTCCCTCTTATATATGTAGGACAGATCCTTCCACCCTTTTTTCACCTATCCGCCGAAGGATCAAAACTAATTAAAATATAACTTCCACCTTCCCCTTTCTGTATCCTGCTCCCCGCTACTGCAGATACCTCCGCCTGTACGGCTGGAAAATCTCGGTGGGGAAAATTACTTGGAATTAGTATAGGGAGGGGTTTTGGGGCTCAATGAGCGTCGAGGTGCATTCTTACCCACCCGCCGGTGGCTAACATGTACCAGGTATGTAAACGAAACTCCCCACCCCGCACCCTGTCCCCCCCCCCCGTATGGCAGATACCTCCACCCGCAAGAGCTGGAACTCCTTGAGCCTACCATGGTTCCTGCTCCCACACCAAAACCCGCCAGTGGGGCAGAGGATGCCGAGAAAGCGACGGCGGAAGGGGGCGGGGCGATAACTCTTGTCCCCTCTTCTAAGAAGGAGGCGTCTGTGCGAAGGCGGGAGTTGTTGGCGTATTTGAGGGAGCCCCTGAGGGAGGCGTGTGCGGCGCACGCGGGGGAGCTGATGAGGTCTAAGTATGCTGGTGCTTCGGTGCTGCAGGAGGCTGTACGGGTGGGTCATTCGCTCGTGTTTTTCTTTTTTCTGCTCTTGTTCTTGTTCTTGTTTTATGTTGTGTTGTATGGTATTTTTTTTCTGTTTTTCTGTTTTTCGTTCTTGTGTTTCGGTGTTGTAATTTGTTTCTCTTTTTTTCTCAAATCTTGTTTTTTTTCTTGCCGCAGGATTTGTCGCGGTGGGTGTTTTTTTTGTGTGATTTTTCCAGCAGGTTGTTTCCCCCTCTTGTGTGTTATTCTTGTGTTTTTGTTGGTTTTGATGTTTTTCGTGTTGCACTTGTTTTCTGTTTTTTTCTGTCTGTTTTTTTTTTGTTTTTTTTGTTTTCTTGGTCCAGAAGGTTGTCCGGGTGGGTGTTTTTTTTTTTCAAGTGTATTTTTCCTCTTTCTGTTCTTGCTCTTGCTCTTGTTCTTATTCGTGTTCTTGTTCGTGCTCTCTAAGCCACCCGCATAGATTATATCAAGCCTGCTCGCTCCGTCCTCGGTCCCAAGGTACCTGTTATCATCCCACGCCAATGCCCATGCTTACATTTTGTGATAAAATTGTCGTGTGCGGGAACATTGCCGGAAGCGTCCTCGGTCTCCTCATGCTACTCCCCGCCGTCCGTTACTGCCCCCTTGTCTGTCATCAAACTACTTGATTTTGGTGTGAAGAACACTCGGCCTTACACGCGTGTCTCCTGGCTTGCTTGCTTACCTAACGCGTTAATGACGTGCGTGCAGGCCATTGGGACGAACGAAGTGGTCAGGGAAGTCGCAAAGGCGGCGTGTGCCAAGCCGCTGGAGTCGCAGCTGCCCATGCACGAGGTACGGGATGCGGGATATCACCAAATGGGATACACGGGATGGTACCGAATGGGTTACACGGGACAGCACCAAATGGGTTGCACGGGATAGCACCACATGGGATACGCGGGACGATGGTACCAATTGGATTCACGGGACAGCACCAAATGGGTTACGGGATAGCACGAAATGGGACGGGATATCACCAAATGGGATACACGGGATAGCACTACATGGGATACGCGGGACGATGGTACCAAATTGGATACACGGGACAGCACCAAATGGGATACACGGGATGGTACCAAATTGGATACACGGGACAGCACCAAATGGGTTGCACGGGATAGCACCACATGGGATACGCGGGACGATGGTACCAAATTGGATACACGGGACAGCACCAAATGGGTTGCACTGGATAGCACAAAATAGGATACACGGGATAGCTCCAAATGTGGTATACGGGGCAGCACCAAATGGGATACACGGGATAGCACCAAATGGGACGGGATATCACCAAATGCGATACGAGATATAGTAGTAACACCGTGTAGATTTGTGTGTGTGTTCTTCACATTCGACTGGTATTTCCACCCGTCTGCATCCAGCCCCACCGGTGTCCGTGGTCACCAACTACGAGACGGAGATACGCATTGCCAAAATAGCAAGGAGATTTGGCCATGCAATGGACCGCGTTGAACGCGCGGGCAAATGAAATGATGCAAGCCAGCGCACGTGACTATTTGCAACAAAAAGGAAAAGAGGAAAACGATAACAAGAAAGAAGAAAAAAACAAGGAAAACGAAATGGAAGCAAAGAGGGAAGCAGGACGGCACGAGAATCACGAAAAAAAGTGCAACAGCCAGCCGGACAACTAGCAACAAAACACACGAAGCAATCCAACCAACGTCTGGGGCCGCAACCGTATTGGTGTTCGAATTACCCCACCGCTGTAGGAGCCGGAGCATTGCAGCATGGGCTATTATATCACCCGCGGACTGTGGATAACACCCAATCAACTCCAGAACTACGCTGTAATGTCGAAGCTTGTGTACATCACAAGGTCAGACATGCACAGAGATGAAAAAAAAACACGAAATAAAAAGCACCGTAAACGTGTATTTAAGCGCGGTGATATTGTACCGTCATGCTGTACCCCAATTTTTGTACCGTAACGTTGCACCTCAAAATTGTACCGTGAACTTGTACCTCAAAATTGTACCGCAAACTTGTACCGCAAAATTGTACCGCAGCAGTACTTTATCGCAAAACTGCACCGTACGCCCATTGTTACAACTATAGCTGATGTTTGCTGCTTGGCAGATTGTTTATTTGTTTATTTTCTCTTGAGCTCAAGGAGGCTGGAGAAGACTCAAAAGGCGGGACGTATTCTTGTGAAGCACCAAGATCGGTCAACAACTAACAGTTCACACCCCGGTACATTGAAAAAAAACATATTGCAGGACCCTACGGGCCACCTGTTCATGAAGCAGCTCCTCCAGCGCGAGGCCGAAGCTCAGCTGGCAGAATCAGCCGCAGCGGGCAAAGGAGGGGGTCCTTGGTTCGCCGATGCCCTTCTCGAGCAAGCGACCGGAGAGTTGTCAGCATGGGCAGGCAAGAACCGTGGCGGTTTCGTGGTGGCCGCCCTCGAGAAGGTACCGAGCGCCGCAGCGGAGGTGCGGAGGGTAATGGGGGAGAAGGGGGCGCGGGCGCAGCTGGTGAAGGATGCCAAGGCGGGCACCAGTATGGGTGTTAAGGTAAGGATGGTGCTATCGTTGGTGTGGTTTAGGTGTGTGGTGCGTTATGGCGGCTGGTTGGTCGGTTGGTTGATGGTTTGTTTCTTGATGGTTGGTTGATTGGTCGGTGGGTTGATGGATGGGTTGATTAGCTTGATTGATTGATTGGTTGATTGGTTGGTTGTTTGATTGATTGTTTGATTGATTGTTTGATTGATTGTTTGATTGATTGATTGATTGATTGATTGATTGATTGGTTGATTGATTGGTTGATTGATTGGTTGATTGATTTGTTGATTTGTTGATTGGTTGATTGATTGGTTGGTTGATTGATTGGTTGATCGATTGATTGATTTGCTTGCTTGTTTGATTGGTTGCTTGATTGAAGGGGGTGTGGGCGCAGCTGGTGGAGCGTGGCAAGGTGGGCACCGGTATGGGGTTCAAGTTGGGCACTGGTATGGGGGTCAACGTGCGGTACAGTAAGTAGTGCGTGTGATCCGTTGCGACGTTTGGTTGCTGCCATCAGGCCGCCCACTCGCGTGTTTTTGGGACAGTTCTTTACGAGAGTTTATTTCCAACCTTTAGTTTGTTTCTACATATCTCATCTATTATCTTCGCTGCTTTTCTCCGGCTCCCTCCCTTTTTCGTGTCTCAGATCTGGGGTCTCACAGTAGGCTCTTATACGTACGTGATTTTTTTTCTTGGCGGTATAAATAGTAAGAGTTGAACGCATTTGACAGATCGGACCCCTCTGCATTAGAGCTGTGAGTCGGCAGGATTTCAAAACTAAACACTAATAGGGAGATGCCGTTGCCAACTAAGTGACTTTGGTCGACAAGTCGGCTGGCGAAACCAGCTGATGGTCAGGCCGACCTGCCAGCTTAAGCCAGGAGAGCGAAGCGAGCCAAATCAGCCCCTCTGGCTGAGGAGAGGCCCGCCGAAAAAAAGAAGAAACGCAATCCGCATTGAACAATCCTTTCTACGCGTGGAAACCTAATACATCGGATAGTCGGCACCTCCGTTTCACGACTATTTACTCCGACTAGTAACTAGTCGGTGACTTAAGTCGTGCCGACGTACAGCTTTAGTATTCTTGATGTGTCTTTCAAGGAAGATATAGCCCTGGTCTGTATAATCTGCATGGCCTGTAGATGATGTTACCGTATGATCTGTATGATTTAGCACATGTTTCCTGGGTTTTTTGTCTGTACTGAGCAGATCCTGCGCAGTCCATCGCAAGGACTAGAGCTGTGAGTCGGCTGTATTTCACGACTGGTAACTAATCAGCAGGTGCCGTTAGCCAGCTACCTGCCTTTAGTCGCAAGTCGGTTGGAGAAGCCAACTTACGGCCAGTCGACTTGCCAACTTAAGTCAGGCGAGCGAAGCGAGTCAAATCAGCTACCCCCGGCCAAGGTGGCCCAGGCCCATAAAAGAAAAAATGAACCCCGCATTAAACAATCCTCTCTACGTGTATGGAAACCCATAAGTCGGATAGTCGGCACCTCCGTTTCACGACTATCACTCCGACTAATAACTAGCCGGTGGCTTAAGTCGTGTCGACTCACAGCTCTACTGTTCATGATGTGTCTTTTTAGGGAAGATGTATCCCTGGTCTAGATGTGATCTGCATGGCCTGTAGATCATGTGGCTGGGTGAGAGTCGGGTGATCTGATTGATCTAGCACACATTTCCCGGTTTTGATATTGTACTGCGATTCATCCCACGGTAGGGTACCCGTGCAGCAGATTCTAAGAAATTTCTGAGCTCTTAACGTGAGGAGCTCAACATCAACATCAACACCATCCATCATCCATCATCATCCATCATCACCCGAAGCATGGCTTCGATTCTCGTATACCTTCGTTATCGCGACCCGATCAACCTTTATGTGCGCTATTAATAGTCCTAAAAAAATGCTCTCGAAGAAAAAAAATCATACCTAGTGCTACGGTAGCCAGTAGCAGATACAGCAGTAGTTCCGCATTTTGAGGGGCTCAAGCGGTCAGAAACGTTGTAACCCCAAAACTCCCAACCCTTACTCTGAGATGACTCCCGCACAGATCCTCCCGCACAGATCCTGCACAGATCTCCACAGATCCTGCACAGTATATCGTAACGACATATTTAGGATCTATTAATAGCTGGTCTAGATCGCCATCTGTCTCCCATGTGTGAAAAGTTCTAACCCCCCTACTGGTACCGCGTGCCGTGTGCATGCCATCCACGTCTACCAACTCCCTTTGTTCAGGTGCTGGCGGAGCAGCTGGGGTTCGGCGACTTCGGCGCGAAGGAAGCGGCGGCGGCGTTTAAAAACAAGAACGCGCGAAAGAAGGGCTAGTAGGAAAGAGACGCTATCGGAGTCGGCATCGGTCGTAGTGTTTTGTGTACCTGGTTTTTTCTTCCTTTGGGGACGCTTTTTTGGCCTTTCTCGTGTGACCGTGGGGCTGGTTTTCAAGGAAATGCAAGCTAAAGTGATAACGTGATTGTGCTCAAATAAAACGGCTCACATCGTTCATGATGGCCGCTGATGTCGCTCTTAGTAGGGGCTGATATCGTTCATAATGGTGACTGATGTCGATCATGTTTGCGGCCGGTAAAACTCGCAACCGCGGGTAATCTCGTTCGTAGTTGCGACTGACATCTTCCATTACACAACGACTGGTGATGGTACCTAGCGTCGTTCGCAGCGGAGTCATCAGTGACGGCCGTGTTTTTTTTTTTTTTTTTTTTCAGATCCTCCTGGAGATCCGGGTAAAAAAAGCTCAAGCTCTATTCACTTTCGTTTGTGTACCAGTTGTCCATCTGAAAAACGCAGGCTTGATGATGGCTGTGTTTTGCCGTTATATCTTTGCGCCCGAAGTGGCTTCTCTTTATCGATGCGGTTGTCTACTCTGATGATGTTGTCGTCGACTCTGATGATGTTGTCGTCGTCGTCGTCGTCGTTTTGTTTTTGTTGTCGATGGGCGTCGGTGCCAGCTTTTTCGCTCAAGGGGGGCAACGTTCCAGCCTGTTTATAGAGCCAGAGATAGTATCGTTCTATGTACACGCAGTGGCAGGACGTTCTGGAAGCGTTACAGAAACGATACCTGCGAAGAAATATAGGGTAGATGTTGGCATGGCAGTACTACAGTACTCTGTACAACGGTACTGCTGTGCAACGAACGGTACCCTGTGCAACCGGTTCTGTTGTATTTTACGGCGCACACACGCCGTAATTCCCCAGTTTGCAGGCGTTCTCTGCCGCAGAAATTCGAAAACATGTCTGTCCGGTTACTCACTGTGATAAGACGCATACTACTACAGTGGGTATCCCGATTTAAGAGCGCCCCGTGACAAGCCGCAACAAGCGCTCTTACCTGCGCATTGTTATTATCTGTGGTGGGAAATATATAGCTTTCAGTATAGGTGGGGCATGCCGATTTGACCGCTCTTAAGTCCCGAACGCTCTTATCCTGGACTCTCTTAAATCGGGGTGCCCACTGTAATAATACTATTAAAACAAGTACGGTGGAGAGATGCTCCTCGATACTTTCTAAGCAATTCGGAGAATAAGGGTTAAAAGTGACTGAGCGCTTCTACGGTAGCCCCCAACGGAAACCAGCGATTTTCTTTCTTTTTAAGGAGCGTTTCATGGCTTCTCGACACGAGGACGAACGCTGTGAAAAATAGATCTTCACAAATTTTCTTGCTTGCTAAGGATTTAATCGAACGATGACGTCGGGGTGGCAAAAGGGGCACCGTGTTTCCGGAGATTCGGCCGGGAGCTGGTTTCCAAACCGGTGATTTGGTTGAATGAAGAAAAGTTGGGGGGGCTAATACCGTAGGACGACTCAAGTGGATGGACAATCCCAGGGCATAGTTGTTATTCGACGGAAAATAGCAGCCAGAATATTCCCGAAAACCAGACGAACACTTCGGACGATTTTTATGACTCAGTATAAAGTAAAGTACTAAAACTTTAGTATAAAGTAAAGTACTAAAACTTTACTTTACTTTACTTTACTTTACTTTACTTTACTTTACTTTACTTTACTTTACTTTACTTTACTTTACTTTACTTTACTTTACTTTACTTTACTTTACTTTACTTTACTTTACTTTACTTTACTTTACTTTACTTTACTTTACTTTACTTTACTTCACTTTACTCTACTTTACTTTACTTTACTTTACTTTACTTTACTTTACTGTACTTTACTTTACTTTACTGTACTTTACTTTACTGTACTTTACTTTACTTTACTTTACTTTTACTTTACTTGACTTTACTTTATTTTACTTCAAGGTTAAGGAGCCCCGTCCTTCATGCGGAAAACGCTTCTTCAGCCAACAAACGCTACTGTTAGTAACTCCTATCGTAGATAGTGTTGATAATAGTCATGCGTCATGAACGCTGCCAATTAGTGTATGTAGTGAACAAGCCCAGACTCTTAGAGCTAACGCTACGACGCCGAGACATAATAATAGTCACGCGTCATGAACGCTGCCAATTAGTGTAGTGAACAAGCCCATTTGTGGGAGCAAACGCTACGACGCCGAGACCACAGCAACATTTTGAGGAAGTTTCATGCAGCAAAAGGGAAGCGTGCTGGAGTAGTAACGGCTGCCGCCGGTAAGGACAGCTCGCGCTGTCCCTACACACGGGATCTGAAGGATACGCCAGCTATTGCTACAGCGCTGGATTGCGAATACAATTGAGTTAAATTGACACGCGACATGTATGAAAATGCGGGGAAGGGTGGTAGGATTAACGCCTTTAGAACTGGAAACCCTTTTTGGGGACAAATTGACATGAATTTAGTATAGGGAGGGGCTCGGGGGCTTTAAAGGGGTTAAGCTGTATTCCCCATCCCTCGGAGGAGGAAAAAAGAAAAAAGAGTCAAAGGGCATACACGGCAACAACACTCGTCACGTAAGATTCCAATCGCACGAAGCTCAACGCGCGAGGTAGTAAAAATGTAGTGCGAAAGTGATAACACTGTTTATCTTCGCCCCCCCCTGCTCGTCGAAATTTCCTGAAAAAAAGTGCTGGGACCAAGGCTTCTTATGGTGTATGGGCTGCATGCTATTTCAGCCGTACAGGAGGTTCTCTCGCGCGAGTCTTATCGAACAACAGTATGTATTGGCAAGTCGTACACGCAAGAAGACACATACATATGCTACGTTAAACGCGTGCTACGATAGAAGTATGAGGTATACCTTTTTTTGGCTAAAACGGTTTTAAAAGGTATAAGGTATACCCTTTTTTGGCTAAAACAGTTTCTTTAGAGGTATGAGGTATACCCTTTTTTGGCTAAAACGGTTTCTAAATTTGACGGGGCTTCCTTAACCCTCCATAACCGAAAATCGTGCGAGTTTCGGTCTAAAAAGAAAAATCGTTCTAAATATCTAGGCCCATATGGCATGTTATGTTCATCCGATATACCGTACTTACTCGTAGCAGTTTTATTTTTCTCCAAATCCGTTTTTGGGAGAGGGTTGTCTTAAGGTCCTAGATTGAGGAACCCCCGAAAAAAAGTGCGGTGCGTCCTTCTACCCTAGCACGCATCGTCAGTGAGGCGCCCTTCTTTTTTTGTCTGGGGCTGCTCACTTGAGACACATGCTACTACCAATATAGTGTACTAATAGTAGTATACTCACGGAGATCCATTGTTCTAACAGGATGAAATCCACACAAAAAAGGAAAGCATCGCCTCCTTTCAGGCAAACCCTCCAACGCTACGACCGTGTTCGGTTGAGGCAAGGCCAGCCAACAAAACAACAAACTTGAGTCAAACGCGCTACTAAACAAAATGGATGGTGAGTTTTTGCCGCCTTTTTTTGTTTGACATTATTACGGAGGACGATAGTAAATAGGACCAAATATTGTTGGTAAAAATAGATGAATATATAGGTTTTTGTCTCCACCGTAGGTCCTATTTACTAGGGTGCCCCGTAATAGTGCATCCTACTAACAGTGGACCACCCGTAAATAAATATAGCTCGCCCCAAAACCCCGACGTTGAGAAAAAAAAAACGGAACCTCAAACCCGATGACCCAAACCCATGTCCTCTACTTACTTGTTGTGGGTGCGATTGATTGAGTTTCATTATTCGCGTTGCTAGTCTCCAGGCCCGACTTTTACTTTGACACTGAAATAGGTATTGGGGTAAAGATGTATCATAGTGGTGGCCACGGTTTAAGAGAGCTCTCGAGGTCAAGAAACACCGGGGGTCACGTGTAGAGGAACAAATTAATTGCGGATGTTTCGCGAGGAGCAAAATTTCTGACAAGATATCTAACCACAAATTAAATGTCATTCAGAAGTGAGGATGATGCTAAGGTGACGCGAAGGACGCAATAAATAGAACGAAACATGCATTAGCGGTGGGCACCGACGGGAAGTATCTGTTCAGAGCGAGGTAGGGGAATTAATGTTTAATGGGGGAACAAGCTACTCCGGCGTGGAGAGGATCTTTAGGCAACGCGAAGGAACACACAAGACAGAGACACATTGATTGAACCGCGAAAAATATGAAGGAAAAACGGTGACACGTGCGGCGCGACACCTTGTCTGTCTTGCGTGATCGGTCTTGTCTGGCCAAACACCATAAAAGAAAATGAATTGTTGCCAGTAACAACGGCAACGTGTGTGTAAGTGTGTGTAACATATTAGAGAAGAGAGACGGCGCCAAAGGAAAAATCAAGACGCCGCAAGAGTCGTCCACAACAAACACACATATATTATATAGTCTAATATAGACCGACTAGACGAAACCAGGACGGTATACCATCATCAGCAGATAGATATCGATCGCCCTCGCACAACAACATTACGGCCACCCAGCGCTAGTACAATAGTACCTCGGATGTCGATCGCCCTCGTACGACAGCAGTACGACGTACGAGAGCATTGCGGCTACCCAGGGCTACCAGCTCGGACAGTTCGAGCAGCATATCACCCGTCAGCCATAAGCAGCAAGGTAGGATTACGCTCCGAGGAATCCGGGACGACATGCTATCAACAGATAGATATCGATCGCCCTCGCACAACTGCAATAAGGACACCCAGCTCTCTACAAGATCGGATGTCGATCGCCCTCGCACGACAGCATTACGGCCACCCAGCGTTACTAACTCGGACAGTACGCGGGGAATGATTCGGAGCGAAGCGAAACAACGAAAGCGCGAAGTTGAGGAACATAATCCGATGGAGGAAGGCGAAAGATGAAGAGATAAATCGGATGCGCAGGTCCACCTAGGGCTTGCTGGTGAAAGCAAGAAAAAAAGACGAAATGCGCAGCGGACGAGCAGGGCGACGAAAAAGGGATGAATGGTGGGCCGTAGCTCCGGGATTGGAACCAATAACTGCAGCGTTACAAGATACAAGTTAAATGGTGTAGACTAGATATCGACCTCTAGGGACAACTATTGAGAAAACAGCAGAGACTCTCGCAGCAGGAAGTAATCGCCTTGCGGGGCAAACCAAACACAAGAAAAACGGTGGGTCGTTGCTAAAAAAAGGTAGGCACCATAAAAAACTGCAGCGTTACGACAACTATGTACATAAAGAAATATATAGGTCTACTTGTAGAAACCGACATCAAGTATATATTAAACGTAAAAACTGCAGACTATTATTGCAGACGCGACAGGCAGTCACAGACATCGGGCAAGAACGGGGAACATGTACAAAAAACACCTTGGTAAAGTAAGCGTCCGTACGAACCAAAAACTAAAAGGATTTCACGGGAAGAAAACAAAGCAGGTCCTGTGGACCTCATATCGAAAATCGCTACGGTGGACGTCGAAGAGCCGAGGGGGTATCACTACGGTCGATGTCACGGAGGGGCAACAATAAAAGGGACAGGACAGACGGATGTCGCCACAGCAATAACTTTACTAAGCAAGCAAGCAAGAGGCAGAAAGGGCATGGGGTTGCCGCATAGTTACGGAAATAAACCGAAAACAGGATCCGACAACAAACTGAAATGATAAGAAGAGTGCAGGCGATAACCTGCCCACACTAAGGTACACAAAGGTACGTGCAAGGTGTATCTAGTACTCGACACTCATGTGTTAGGTTTCTTGGTCGAGGTGGGGTCCTTTGTTGGCAGCGAGGAGGTGGCGCGCATCACCGACGAGTTTGGCCCGGTCCTTAAAAAAAACATTTTTCTCAAGAGATCAAACGAAAGAGTGTCGTCGCCCATCGAGTCTACTAGAGAAGCCTCGTCGGACGTCCTGTTGCACCTGAAGCAGGGATGTTCGGAGGCGGTGCGAGCCAAAACAGTGCCACACGACGACCCGCCGCCGTGAAGGTAACGAAGGGGCGACATCTGTCCAGCGTTTGGTCTTTCCGCCGGTGGGATCCCCTAACTAAGCGGAAGTACTCGGTGCCCATTCCCAAGGGCCTGTTGCAGGCGAGGCGGGGCAGTGGATGGAAGTTGGTGCCGTCGGATGTGGTCGTGAAAAGAGTGTTGTTACACCTCTGACACCTCGAAGAGGTAGACGAGGGGGAGAGAAGAAGAGAGCGGACGAGGCAAAGAAGAAGAAGAGCGGAAGCTGTGCTTAGAGACCTTTATACCGGAAACAGCAGCGGCAAAAGGTGCGACACTACTAGTGAACAAAAGATAAGTGGAAACAGCCTAGGGGTTGAGATGTGCGACAATAGTCAACAACATGCAACAGGAAATAATGACAGTGGCGAGGGGGAGCGAAGTAATCTTCAAAACGCTCCGTTTATACGGGTCCTAAATATATACAGTAGGTGGCCCTGTATAGTGGCATATAGTGGCAGGACAGAATTGTGCCAGTATTCAGGGCAGTGCCACTATTCGATATAGTGGCACTATTGCCACTATTAGACAGTCTATAGTGGCAATAGTGCCACTATATCGAATAAAGAGCTTCGATGTTCACGCTGTACACTGATTATACGCTGTTGTGTACAGGTAAAGCCGTGCATACTGTTCCACTACTCGTGGTTGATTTGTGTGCAGCAGTATCCGCATGAAACACATGAAATGACCGTTGATTATCCAACGGTTACCGAGCCTTCTGTGGTCAAGACCTGTTTCTTCTGCGCAGGCAGACCACAGGAACCACGTCCAAACGCATTGTACCATAGGTGGCACATCAATATTTTTTGTCCGGCGGGCAGTGTAACATGGGGTTCAACATTCAACACTACGTGTAGAACGCATGAAAACAGCAACGTAGAGACGCGAAACTAACTGAAACAGCCAGTATAGAAAATTCAAACACCCCCACCCCGGCGCATCAACCCAACCACCACGAAGCTCTGCAACTGCTGTAGGCTTTAGCCAACTGATTGCACTACGAGTTGGTAAACACTCTAATGTCCAACTGCTGTGCCGGTCTAGCGAATGTAGCTGCTAAGAATGCCATTTTCGCCTTGCGGAGAAAGTGCCCGGCGTCACCAACGCCACACGACTCTGCGTATTGTTCTAGAGGACCAAAAAATTCTCTCCCAGTGGTTTGTTTGGGAGTTTACACAGTTCTAGGTCCGCGCAGGCTGGCATGATACGTGTGGCGCCCACCGCTGAGTGTGTGTGGGCAGGTGTGGTACAGCAGTAGTGGGGGCCCACTACTTGGAACTGCCACTATTGGGTGTGTGTGATGCCCAAAATGCCACTATTGAGGGCCCCGTCCTCAATAATGGTAAAGTGCCACTATATCGGGTTGAGATTTTGCCAGGAGATTTTCATGCCACTATATAGGGCACTTTACTATTCAGGTTGCCACTATACAGGGCCACCTACTGTAGTCAATAAAAAAAAAATTAGAACCGGAAAATAGATAATTATTCGGTCCGCAAAACTGGACGCAAAGAAATCGGATGATAGCTTTATCATGACACGAGTTATTCAGATTGTTACTGGGCAACAAGTTATCGCAAATACGCGGCAACGAGAGAGGATGGTAGCACCATGCGGTACGCGAAAGCAATTCCGAGAGATTCACGCTTCCCCCCCTGAACTACATGGGGGGGTTCGTCGCACCGGAGCATATCAGCCCATGCTTCTGCCCGACGAACACGTTACGGGTTGAGCGCAGGCGACCACGCTTCGGAGTCGATGACGGGGCGGATACATCTTCGGTGAAGTCGACACCGTCGGGTTCACTGCCCGCAGCGGAAGACTCGGGGCCATACGAAGAAGCGACAGCTGTTGAGCTGGAGGCGGTCCCGTCGGGTTTCAGACGCTCGACCCGAACTAGTATGGTTCAAACGAAGCGGCTCTCTCTTGTCCTTCCTCCTCGTATTCTAACTCTTCCGAGTGTCTGAGGTGTAACGCCCACTTCTCCACGACACCCGACGACACTACTAGCTCTTGACAAAGAGATAGGAACATTTAAGAGTTGGTGTCGTCCGATGTGTAGAAATGGGTGTTGCATCTCAGACACCTGGAAAAGGTAGACGAGGGGAAGAGAAAAAGAGGAAACTCTACCGGTCAACTTTCCAGCGGGCGTTTTTATGGCATCCCGGCGAAATATGAGTGCACAGACACAACACAAGAACGTCCTGTTCTTCCTGAAACGAGGATCACGGCGACGAAGCAGCATACGACCCCATTGCTTCAACGTGAGCGGCCTCTTGCGCTTCGTCAGCAGGTCACTTAACCCGTGGGGGGAAAGGTGAAAATACGCTGCCATCCAGGTTCCTTCTTGAGCAAAGTCAACGACGAGACTTGCAGTACGAGGGATCACCAGTGCATGTCTAGTGCCTGCCGGAGGAGGCGCCGCCGCAGCCATCATCTTATCCCTCCGGCGAATGGACGGCAGCTACTGCTGCGGAATATATGTCCACACTTGCGGCGGCTGGTAGTCCTCCTCCAGCAGGCACTAGAAATGCACAGGTGATCCCTCATACTGGACGTCGTCTCGTCTTTGACATTGCTCAAAAAGGAACCTGGGTGGTAGCGTAATTCGACTTCTTCCCTCACAGCCTAGGTGACCTGCTGGCGAAGCGCAAGAGGCCGCTCACGTTAAAGCAATGGGGTCGTATGCTGCTTCGTCGCCGTGATCCTCGTTTCAGGAAGAACAGGACGTTCTTGTGGTGCGTCTGTGCACTCATATATTTCACCGGGATGCCATAAAAAACGCCCGCTGGAAGTTGACCGGTAGAGTTTCCTCTTTTTCTCTCCTTCTTTTACCTCTTCCAGGTGTCTGAGGTGTAACTCTCACTTCTCCACCACATCGGACGATACCAACTCTTGACTTCTACCTCTTCGAAGTGTCTGAGGTGTAACTCTCACTTCTCCACCACATCGGACGATACCAACTCTTGACTTCTACCTCTTCGAAGTGTCTGAGGTGTAACACCCACTTCTCCACCACATCGGACGATACCAACTCTTGACTTCTACCTCTTCGAAGTGTCTGAGGTGTAACACCCACTTCTCCACGACATCGACGACGCCAACTCTTGACCAAGGCTACGGTAGGGGGGGTACCCCCATTTTCACTGGTGTGTTTGAGCCACTCGCACGAGTGGCTCTGTACCCCAGACCCAGGCTATGGTAGGGGGGTCCCTTTTTGGGCCTTGAATTTCAGTGACGAGGGGTCACTCGCGCGAGTAACCCCTTCGTTCTTTTGCAATCTTACGTTTTCTTCATGTTTTATATTGACGAAGTCAATCCGCAATGCAAAGGTAATCTAAGCTGCTACAAAACAACTGCCTAAACCGTTTTCATCCGCGAGGTACAGAGTCACTCGTGCGAGTGGCTCAAACACACCAGTGAAAACGGGGGGACCCCCCCTACCGTAGCCTTGGTCCCCACAGATGCAGATGGTTTAGGCACTAACTTGTTTCGGCGCAGCTTAGATCACCTTTGCATTGCGAATTAATTTCGCTAATGTAAAACGTGAAGAATACGAAAATTCGCATAGGAACAAAGGGGTTACTCGCGCGAGTGACCCCTGGCTACTGAAATAAAAGGCCCAAAAGGGGACCCCCCTACCGTAGCCTGGGTCTCTTGTGGCAGGGCGCTGCATACAGGTCTCAGAGGTTGGGCCACGTTCTTGTCTGAGTGTAGATGTATCGTTCCCGCACGACATGTACGGCAGAGGCCCTGAGGACTACTGTTACGACAGCGAGTCGGATCTACGCCACTGTACTTCCACGGAGCTGATTATGGCTCACCTTGCTGTCTCGAAAGTCCGTATTCAGTTTCCAGCTGTACCTTTAATTCCTCCGATTTCCAATCGGGGCAGGGGTTGATCCGAAACTCCAGGCTTCCAGCCAGATCAAACCGTTATGTCTCGCAAACGCGTGATATGACAGATGATGGGTGATGCGGATGCACAAGCGAGCAGTCGTTTATGCACGAGTGAACAGTTGATATGCGTTTTAATTTTTAAACTTTTATTGTACTTTTCCTTTTCAAGAGGGTGGTATTGACTAAGCACCATGTAATTTCCCAGCGATGCAGCAATGCACCACCTCCGTGGAAAGGCGTTACGACCAAGCGGTCGGTTTCACCGATCAGACGAAACGCCCTACTCCTCACCCAGAGAACGGATCACCACTGTTCTGCGCCCAGCGACTCCGCGATCATCAGGCCACAGCCCACCGTATTTGTCCGCTCCCACGCTGGCCGCCGCAACACCCCCCCAAGTCTGGTACGGCCATCTAGAACTCAGAAGAATTCGGCCCCGGTCAACGGAGCATCCCCCACCCTTCCCAGCCAGACCTGCCGCCTGAGGAAACAGGTTAGGTTGAGGTCGCGGATTCTTCTCCTTTCACAATTCTTGGCGTTGCGCCTCCTTTCCGAACTCCACGGATCTCAGCTGGAACCAACTTCCGCAAATCCGGCTGAAGCTGAAGGTGTCGCCAACTCCTTCCCTTGGTTGACTCCTTGACGATTCAGCTCCCACCTGTCACCGTCTGGATATTTCACGCGCCAGTACGCGTTCAGTCTCTCCTGCACTCCTTGCTTTTTGCGTGGAAGCTCATGAAAGCTTCCATGGAAGATTCCATGAAAGCGGTGGAAGCTTTCATGGAAGCTTTCATGGAAGCTTTCATGGAAGTTATGGAAGCGTCCATGGAAAAAAAACCCGGAAGCTTCCACGAAAGCTTCCGCGAAAGCTTCCATGAAAGTAGCTTCGACGAAAGCTTTCACGGAAACTTTCATAAAAGTAGTGGAAGCTTCCATGGAAGTAACTTTCACGAAAGCTTCCACGAAAGCTTACACGAAAGCTTCCACGAAAGCTTCCACGAAAGCTTCCACGAAAGCTTCCACGAAAGCTTGCACGAAAGCTTGCACAAAAGCTTCCACGAAAGCTTCCACGAAAGCTTCCGCGAAAGCTTCCGCGAAGGGTTAGGGGTTAGGGTTAGGGTTGGAGTTAGGTTCCGTGAAAGCTTCCGTGAAAGCGTCCGTGGAAGCAAATTTACTTCCGCGAAAGCTTCGGTGAAAGCACTTTACGTTCACGAAAACTTCCGTAACAGCTTTCGTGAGGGCTTCCGTGAAAAGTTTCGTGAAAACAAATTTACTCCAGTTTGAAAGCTTCGAGAGAAATCTTCCACAAAAGCTTCCACGAAAGCTTCCACGAAAGCTTCCACGAAGGGTTAAGGGTTAGGGCTAGGGTTAGGTTGCGTGAAAGATTTCGTGAAATCTTTCGTGAAAGCTTCCGTGAAAGCTTCCGTGAAATCTACTTACTTCCACGAAAGCTTCCGTGGAAGTTTCCGTGGAAGTAACTTTGGTGGAAGCTTTCACGGAAGCCTCCGTGGAAGTAACTTCCGTGGAAGATTCCACAACAAAATTCCGTGGAAGTTACTTCCACCTTCCACCCTTCCATGCCGCGGAAGTTTCCATGAAAGATTCCACGCTTCCATGGAATCTTCCATGGAAGCGACGGAAGCTTCCGTGGAAGCTTTCATGAGCTTCCACCAAAAATGAAGATAGTGCAGGTGGCCCTACGCGTTGCTGAAATCGTACACCTCTCCCATGAACACCCTTCTCCGGCCGCGGATGTCTGCAAACTGCCTCCCGATTTTGGTTCCAATCGAGTGGGCCTTTAACGCCTTTTCCCTGAAAGCTGCATCCCTTTCCCCCCTTGAAGGCACTCCTGGTGGTCGAGTCCGGCGGTCCGCTCCGTAATACCTCTCCCGCAAACCATGAAACACGTCCAGCTGTAGTGGCGTGAAGCCATGTTGTAGTTCTTCCTTATTCAGCCAGTTAGACTCGACGCCGTCCAGGCGTCTGCCCTTACATTCCCAAACCCATGTGCCTTCCGTGACCCACGAAACTTTACGGTCAATTAGCGTGTACAGCAGTGCTGTCGCATTGGAAGCCTCAGCAAGCTCAACGTCCGGTCCCCAGACCAAGTGCGCGAACCCGTCCTCAAAAGCGCGGCGAAGTTCCACAGCGCGCTCATGAAAGGGTTTGATGTCCGTCGCAGACACCATTCTCTCCTGATACTGCGGCCATTCAGATGCACCGCGTAAAAACTAAGGCCTGGATGTATTATACGGACTACCTGCCATGGTCCCGTCCAGCGTTCGTGTGTTGCCTTCAAGTGAACCCCTTGCCTCGACAGCGTGCGGGCCGCCTCCTTCACCAACACATAGTCACCTATCCTGGCTTGTCCCTCTGGCGAAAGCACGGCCTACGCCGTCATTATGGCTGCACCGACTTCGATATGTATCGGCTTGCCTTCCTCTAGGGCTTCGCGTACCTCTCTGACGGCTTGTTGCTGGGCCGCCACAAAAGCGTCCAATCCCCCTTGATATTCCACACCATCGAGGACAGGCGTAATCGAGTCCACTGTGCGCGAGCATCTCGACCAAACCGTAGACGGAACGGCGTCGGAGACGAGGGTAGACTAGGATCTACGGTAACGCGTTGGATCCAGCATGCAGGGAGTACATATCGGTCCCATATCCTAGACCAAGACTTGCAGAGTTCGGACTATACCTCCTGGAGCCAACCCCCCTGCTCTTTCGACCGCTCTCTGGGTACGGGAGTGACTGGCGAGACCGTAGTCTATCGACACTCCCAGAAAGTCAAGGCCACCAAGAGAAGTTCTAACAGCTTGCGACTCACCCCGACGACATTCTTCGACGGCAAGGAATATGTGAACAGGTATGTGCTGGCCCTATCCACCGCAACCAACAGATGCCTGTTTCCGTCTTGAGACCCCGTTTTTAGATATTGGACGTCCATCTCCAGGGCTTCCCAAGAAGGCCGCAGAAAGTTGGTGGGCCCTATGGCTACTCCCTGACCGTCGGCTTATTTCCTTCCCCTGCAGCCACACGACACCACGTATTCGTGGATATCCTTGGCCAACGTCGACCAATTGTTTTCGCTTTGGACGAGCAAAGTTGAGCGCGCCACGCCTGGATTCACAAACGTGTTGTGAACCAGGGCCAAGACTCCTGGTACCATCACCCTCGGAATTGCTAACTTGGGGTCCTCACCTTGAGGGGCATACCAGAGAAGGCGTTCATCGTCCAAAAAGGTACCCTCCTTCAATTTCCCCCGAGCCAAGCTTGGCTAGTATAGGTTCCAGCGCTGCATTTCGCCTCTTCTTTTTCCTCCAGCAGTCGCCTGTTGCGTGTTCTGTAGAAGTATCGGCTGTTTCCGCTAATATGGTTGTATGAGTCCTTGTGGCGTCGGGATAAAGCCCGGGATAAAGCCCTTGCAACAGCTCTTGTAACTCCCTCACTTCTTCCAGGCAGAAAGTCCTTTCGAAGCATTCACCATCTCCCTTACCGAAACCAGTTTCTTCTCTCCTCGCCATTGAAGGTCTCGGGCGTAGCAAGATCTGTGTGCGGCTCCCCCAACACTGTCTACCACGCCCCCCGGGGTGATTGCTACTCCCGCCACAGCTACCACACTCTCCGTTATGGGCTCGTCCACCTGATCTGCACCAAACTCCGTGAGGGGTACGCCATCCAGTACTGGTCCCTCCGGTGCCCGATGCGCATGGCAACTTGATGTGTCGTCCGGCGAAGCCTCGTTGATGTCCTCACCTGGTGACCTCGAGCAAGGCATTCGAGACAAGGCATCCGGGAGTTGGTGGCGAGTGCCCGGCCACCACTGCAGATCCATGCCGTATTTTATTTCGGCGCAGAGCCCATCTGTGAAGCTTGCAGGTGAAAAGGTCCCGATTTTTAAACAACCATGTCAGCGCCAAGCAATCGGTGAAGAGAGTGAATCTCCTGCCCCATACGTACGGTCTGAAGTGGTCTACCGCCCATAACACCGCCACCGCTTCCCGTTCCGTAGGTGGCCGTCTGGCGTCGGTCCGAGACCACCAATGACAAGCATGCCCCAAGACACGTTCGGAACCTTCATGTATTGGGGTAAGAACTGCTCCTGCTCCTAACTCGCTTTCATCCGTGTGGAGCTGGAACGGCCTGTCCCAGTGTGGCATAAACCAAAAGAGGTGGTGACGTCAGAGCGAGGATTAGCGCCGCCGACGCTTTGTCTTGCTCCTCACCCCATGGGAACTTGAGTTTCCTCGCTCGTTTCGACGCTAAACGCCTGTCCCGAGGCTGGCACTACAAGCGCTCTGTATCGGGGGACGAACTTCCTCAGGTAGTCTGTCATACCCAGCAGGGCTCTCACTTTCTCTACCGCATTGGCCCTAGTAAGCAGAGCAACGGCGTCGATCTTAGACTGCGACGCGGGCGAATTTGCAGCCTGTCCATCACCATGCCCACAAACTCTTGATCGGAGGACGACTTCGAGAAGTTTACCGACAGGCCTGCCCTCGATAATTTATCTAGCATTTGCCTCAATAGGTTCAGCTGTCCTTCCACCTGTTGGGTGTAAATGATTATGTCATCCAACCAGTTCTGGACTCCCTTCCCCTTCAGCGGACCAAAAGCTTCGCCAACGAAGGCTGTAAAGACTTCTGGTAAAGTAATAAGTCCAAAGCCGCATCGGTTGAACTCCCACAGCGTACCGTGGGCGTCATATTCCACGTTCGGCAACCAAAAAACCTTGATAGGACAAGCTAACTTTATAGGAGGAATATACACTCTTCCCTAAACGCGGTTCTGTGCTTATCCTCTTCGGCGATCTCTAATTGGGTGAATCCTGAAGCCAGATCTATTAGTGTAAAACAGCTCGCGCCCTTCACGCCGTCAAAGATGCTTTGGATGTCTCCGAGGCCTCGGCTGTCCGACTTTGGCAACGTGTTCAACCCCCGGTAATCCTGGCAGACTCTCGCCGTGCCATCCTTCTTGCGAACCACAACACAATTGGCTGCTCACGCTGATGTCGATCTACGGATAGCTCCGGCTTGAAACTGTCCCGTCACCTCGTTCTCAATCATGGCTTCCTCCTCATCTGGGGAATGTCGCCGTTGCTCAGCTGCATATGGTGTGCAATCCTCTCTTGTCAGGGGCAATCGTAGCTTAGCCCCGTGGCACGCTGGCACTACCTTGGGGGTTAGCCGGGAACATTCTTCCGCGATCACGATATTCCCGCATAAAATTCTAACAAGTCTGACTTGCACCCACGACTTGATTGCTCCATGTTTGCCTCGGCTTTGTCAACTGCAACTTTCTCACCCATTGGCTTCTCCATTTCTTTATTCTTCCTCGTCTGCTGGAACTGGATCTTTTTCCACCGAGCGGTCCAGTAGTAGCCACATCATTTCTGTATCACTGGAATTGTTTGCGAAATCCTTCACTACCACAACACCTTGCTGTATGGTCATCGCTGTTTTCGTTCGATTGACGACCTTGCATTGTAGAGGGTTGCCCGGGTACCACCATTGGACTCCCCTGGCTATCCTCAACTCAGCTCGCAGCTTCATTTTGTATGGTTGCGTTGGTATGACCAGTACTTTAGCTGTCGATCCTCGGGTTGAGGCTCCGTTACGAAGGTTTCCGTTTGCACGCTAACGAAACCCCTCACCTTTACCTCCTTTGCTAGGCGCATGCTCGACTGCAGGCTGTCGTCGTCCTCTCACGCGACTTCACTTTCCATTGGGAATGTGTTGGATTCTGTCAACCCTTCCGGCTCTTTCTCTGTCGACGGCGGTGCCACTGCGCAAAAGCGTGAACTCCCACGGTGTCGCCTCTGTTCCAAGTATTGCTGCCGGGGTTTCCTGGTTCCTCGTGGGCGTGTCGCTTTCCAGCCCGTTGCTGTTTTTTCGATGGTGTCGAGCACTCCGCAATCGATCTCAGCGGTATCCATGGCGGTTCTGGAGATGGATTGAAGTCTCCTCCTCCCTCGGCGAAGTTGAGTACGCTCCCATGCTGTCTAAGGAAAGCAGCGCCTGTGATCAACCCATATGGTAGCCCCTCTGACACCCTGACCGTCATCCTCCTCACTCGGTGTTCCGGCATAAACACCAGCGGGATTTCGCATGACCCTACGATGTTCATGGCGGGAACTCCATTCTGGACAGGGTTCCCCGCCCTAAGCAAACCCTTACCCTTGAAGCGTATTATACTCCCCCCTCTCCCCTTGCGTTTCGCTCCACTGAGCGAACGAAAGACTCCGACGCATACTTCCCTCCCCCGGCTCCTGTGTCTAATAGCACGTCCACAGGCAATCGACAACAGCTTCTAGTGGGGTGCCAAATAGTGGCCTTGACCCATCCATGCCTGTCGTGTCCCTCCTCTACTTCCATTTCTGACAGGCGCACAGCCCGATATTGCATGCATTGTCTCCTGCCCTTGCCTGTGACACTTTTTAATGATCCCCAGAGGATGATCTTCCGGGGAGCACCTTCAGGCTTCTTGGTTGGAGTCAGTCGAAAGAGCGGTCGCCTTTCTGTACGCTTGTTCCCTGCCGGCTTGCGTCAACTGGGATAAAGCAGCCATCTTGTTTCTTGGGCAATATCCAAAGGGAATGAGAGTCTCGTCGTGTGGGAAACGACAGTCTGCCTGTTGGCGAGGGCAGGCAGCACCTCGGGCATGATAGAAACATACCATCCGATTTTTTTGAAGGTCTGATTGATGGCCTGTGGGGTCATCCCCCGGGTTTTTCCTCCTTGTCCTCTTGAATTTTCCCTCCGCGCGTACGATGGTGGTTGGAGTCGAGGTTGGTGGAGTTGTTGAAGTTGTTCCTTCGCTCCTGGGAAAAGCGCCTCTTTGGTTGAGGTTGCTCGTTCCTTTCGGCAGGCTTCTTCGCAATAATAAAGAGGGTTCCGTGTTTGCCAGGGGTGGACGACGGCATGTTTGCAAAAGCTGCCGCCGACTCGCCTTCGCTGGTCGCCCACTTCGTCCTCCTCTTCTTCCTCCTCGCTGGCTTGTGCCACCAGGTCTTCCAACAGGACGATTACTGGCTTAGCTGTCTCCCTGACGGAGTCCAGCGTCCTGGAGGACTTCCTTTTCCCGAGAAACGACTCCTCTCTTTGGTTTGGCGGTCTTCGTCCTCTTCCTCTAGGTAGGGGCTTTTTTTCAGGATTCGCAGCCTTACCACTTCAAGGTGACGGTCTTTAAATGCTGGTACCATATCCGTGCCGGGGTGGTATCGGTTAGCCTGGCTAGCCATGTCGTACACAGAAGTACTAACGCACCTGCTAGAGACAATCCCCCTCTGTACCATACAGTCACAGTTAGGGTGTTTCACGCCCACCGGCCTATGAGCTAGTTGTGCTGTGATGTCCTCATGTACCAGGACCACGTAAAACTCTAGTGACATTCGGTCTAGCACAAGTGGAAGAAACAAGTCCAGAGCCCTCTCCACCAATGTCATCAGATCTGCCTCCGTGACGGCGTGCCCGAAGTATGATTCTTCGGAAGCGTAAGGTCGGGCGTGATCTACTAGCGCGCAGCCCTTACGCGTTGTATTAATTTGGTTGATGCTGACATCCACGCTTCTCCTTTCGCTAGTTTGATGTTTTTAAAGGCGTTCCTCGCTGTGTCTCGTGTGCCTCCTTGTGTTGATACGCTCTATCCCCTTTCATGAAGTAACTATCACGAATTGGACTCGGCTGCTGGTAGAAGAAGTATCCAAACAAGGAGGCACACGAGACACAGCAAGGTACGCCTTGAAACACATCAAACTAGCGGAAGGGGATAAGAGCCCTTCCCCCTTGGACCGTACCTCCCCACCACAGTATTCAACACCATGGCGGCTCTAGTAGCTAGGTTGGGGGATACCAGGTTGATAAAATACTCGACTCTCACGGGTGTTAAATAGTCTCGGGTAGCGGTAGGTTGCTAGTTCCGTCTACCGCCGTTTGATCCTAAGACATAGCCCCAATGCCACCTTCCTCTCCCGTCATGATCGTCTTGAGCCTATCACTGAAAGCAACTGGGTCATTCCTCACGGTCAGTTTTGTTTTATGTCCCGTGGAGAGTCCTACGAAAGCATGTCCTTCTCTGTCATTGCTGGGGTTGATTGCAGCCGAGGTAAGGTATAGTCTATATTAATGGCATGATTGTAGCAGTCGAAACAGCAAAGCAAGGAGTCAAGCAGATGGGGGAAGATAAGGTGTTGGGGTTGATGTTTGCGGATGATTTCGTGGGATAGTAGTAACAGTAGTAACACCCGAAGGATTGTAGAAACAGATAGAGAAGAAACACTAGATTACACTAGGAAATAAATGGAGAGTGACAGCGAACGTGAAAAATTGAGCAGTAGTTGGATGCAACGAAGCTAAGGTTAATCCGGTAAATTTCAAATGGAAGTGCGGAGAAGATGAACTATACCGATCGTAGACCAACATGCGTACCTTGGTGTAGATATCTCAAAGGACTGCTCTTGGGATGCACACATACATAGCGAAAGTAATAGGAAAGGGTAAATCACAAGTACAGTAGGCAAGATGGATGCCATCCTCACAGACCCGCACCTTGACACTAAGATTAAAATATGTATTCTGATTAATAATGTGATTGCACCAAGGTTAGATTATGCAGGAGAAGTATGGGAAGGAAACGCGAAGTTCGTAATACAACTGGAAACACTGCAGATGACAGCAGGTAAAAATATACTAGGATGCTCAAGTACGACGAGTAATACAGAATTAAGAGCAGAACTAGGAATGTACCCAATTAAAACAAATAGAGATGCGAGAAAGTTGAAATGGCAATATAAAGTAAATAATATGCCTGAAAAGAGGCAGTATGGGAGAAAATCACAAAAGGGCGAGCTGGAATAAGATGGGATAACGTTGTCGAGAAAATATTGAAGGATTTAGGGGGAGACCAAGAAGAGGTACTGTCTATAGAGAAGTTTGACGGGTTGTACAAGACAAGTATAAGAAATAATAGAAGAAATGGGAAAGGCAAGCGCCAAGAAATAAGGTGAAAGAGGAAAAGCACAATAGAGATATACACGTGGGGTTGTTGAGGGAAGATATTGGAATGAAAACGTATCTGCACGGCCCAATGGACTACGCGAAAAAGCTGAAACTGCGATTCGTTTAGGGGACCTGGACCTACCAGAAAGAAGAAAGAGATACAACAATAATCAGGAGGACGTCGCTACAAACATGTGCCCGTGTGGCACAACATTAGAGAGTAGAACTCACATAGTAGGACGATGTGAAATATACAAGGAGGAATGGGATGCGTTAGAGATGAGGAAATTTGACGTATGTGACATGGAAGAGTTTGGCAGACTAGAGAGTAGCGAGAAAACGATCGATATCCTAGGGGATAGATGATGGCCGCGGACGGCGTAACAGGACGGGGATAGGATAAGCAATCAGTTTCCATGTAGTATGTGGAAGAAGCGTGATGAGCGCCCAAATGTTGGAGGTGTCTCTACTAGGAGTAAGAACGGTGTTCCGTCTCGAAAGGGATGGGTGGTCAATGGTCAAATGACCAAGGCAAGCAACAAATGAGTACGCCCCCCCCCCTTAACATGCCCCCACCCTACTGTAGCCTGGGTCACTTACCGAAATCGGTTCCAGGCTCTCTTGTCCGTACGGATGATCGCCTCATGCTCTCCGTACGTTTTATGGCCAAACATTAGGGATAGGTGTTCCGAGCAACTAGTTCGGTTTTATCGAGAGATATTATTGTAGCTGCCGTCGGCGCTACATGTCGTTGTGCCATGTTGGCTATTCATCTCCCGGCGCCCTCCTCTCCCCCCTCCCCCCCCTCCCCCCCACCGCTTTTGGCTGTTTACCCCGTCCTCAACCTACCCCTGCCTGTTTTTCTATCGATCACACCACAAAGAAAGAAACATGACAATACGATCGATAAAACCGAAATAAAGGCCTGGAACGCGCTTGGAGGGCGCGCACATTCACATGTTCGAGCACAAAACAAAAACAACATCCTCCGCGAGCATCGCCGTGGAAAGAGTATATCAGAGCAAAAGTAAAACGCACACCCTCCGCGAAGTTCGTCGGTCGTCCCAAAAAAAGCAACAAGAAAGCCAAACGGACAGCCAAAGCTTTCGGCGCTAAGTGGACAATTGGGCAGCCAATGTTTCATGCTGGGTGAACAAACGAACAACTAAGGATGGGGCTGGGAGGCCGAACGAACAGCCACAACTTTGTGCTCGGTGGACAAATGAACAGCCGAGGGTTTGTGCTGAAATGAACAGCCGAGGTTTTGTGCTGGGTGCTGGCTGCCAAAGCGGTCATTCCTCCGCTACCTACAGCAGTGGTCCCTCCATAGTGCCTGTACGTTCCACTCCCTCTATAGTGCCGGTATGTTGCAGTTCCTCTATAGTGCCGGTATGTTCCAGTTCCTCTATATTGCCGGTATGTTCCAGTCCCTCTATAGTGCCGGTATGTTTCAGTCGGAAACACCGGCACTATAGAGGCAACCGGCACTACTCCGCATACTGACACTACAGGTTGTTCCCATCTGTTCCAAGCAATTTCACAGGCAATGTAGCGGGCAACCGGCACTACTCAACCTGCACCATATAGAGGGACCTCTGCTGTACCGTATGTAACACACAAGACTGACGATTGTCAAGGCTGATTTTCTCGGCGACCGGCAGAGTGCTAACAAACGCCGGGCGATTGCGTCTATATGGCGAAATCGTTCGATGAAAAAATCACGAGAAAGTTCGAAAGCCACCATTCCCGTTGAGAGTGCTCCCCTTGTTTTCAGCAAAAATCATCGCCAAAAAATCTTCTCGTTCTCGTTGAGAGTGCTTCCCTTGTTTCGGACAAAATCACATCGAAAACTCGTCTCGGGGGCAGGTGAGGGGCTATCTTGCGTGAATGCGGTACGCCAAGCGCAAGCGTCCGCCTACCGACTGGAATCCCAGATTTTCCGTCGGTTAGACTGCTTATTGAAAATAAAAGAAATACCATCGCCAGCGCCCATTTCCCGACCGAAACCCTCCCGATAAAGCCGTCGGTAGCACAGCTTCCAAAAAAATCAGCTCGGACCCCTGTTCCAAAAAAGACGAGGTCGGGTGGAGGGCTTCCTCGAAACACGAGCTCGTGCTAAAAAAACGGGAGCCTAGCCCACTTTGTCACAAACGAGGGCTACCGCTCCTCAAAATACCAGGACTAGTGATAGCTATCCTAATCGTAGCTACGTACACACCATCCATTGCCACAACTAAACAGAAAGCCGGGTACGAGGTACGAGGTAAAGCATCAACGGGCAAAAGTATCAGCAGCGCGGATCTACTACTTGACAGCGCAGATCTACTAAAAAATAGAGCAGATCTATCTACCTGGTACGATCTGATAGCGTAGATCTACGATTTAACAGCGCAGGTCTAATCAATATCAGAACAACTGCTGTCGCTGTCACTGCTGCCGCATTCAAGAAATCAAAAGTCCGCTGGAAACGGCCGCCTGCGCTTATCTCAGCGAACAAAATAGCAAGCTGTGTACACAGCAAGCTGCAACGGACAGAAAAGCCGCAGCAGCGCAGATCTACTATTTGATAACGTGATAAGAGCAACTGCTGCTGCATGTAGGAAGAGCAGCTGCTACTGCTACTGCGTTTGGGTACAGCAACTGCTGCGGCTTTTCGCAATAACCATCTGATCCACCTACTGCTGCCTTCAGTAAAAGCAACTGCCGTGCTGCTGCTCCATTTAGTGAGAGCAACTGCTGCTGCATTTAGTAAGAACAGCTGCTGCCGTCGTCTCTGTTGCTGGGTGCTGCCGCTGCCGTCGTCCCTGTTGCTGCGTGCTGCCGCTGCTGCCGCTGCTGCCGAACTTAGGAGATCGAATTAAAATCCCGCCGGAAATTGAGCCACCTGGGCCACCTCCGCCACACTCACAGTTCCGCGTTGGAACTGAATCTTGAGCTTCATCATCAGGGTTTTCGTGCCCTGCATCGCGTTTGTCACGTTGATCGTCTGAGACACCACGCCAGAACTGTGGAGGGTGTAAACGATCGAAACCATCCGGGGGGCGAAAAAGGAAGGACGCGGAGGCGGGGGAGTGGGTGCTAGGATACGGTGGAGGAGGGGGGGGGGGCTGACTATTGAGCTTTATGTTGAAGGTTTTGATGCCCTAGCATGGCGTTTGACACGTTGATCATCTGAGACACCACGTCAGGAATACGGGGGGGGGGGGGGGGGGGGGAGGGGGATAAATTACCAAAAACACCGGGAAGACACACATGAGGAGTGCAAAAAGGCACGGAGGCGGCGGGGAGGGGTAAGGAGGTGGAAGCGGGGGGGGAGGCGAAGAGGGGTCGGGGGGTTGGGGGGGGGGGGGGGTATTCATACCAGGTATCATGCATGGTTGTACTCTGTTAGACCATAGACCCCAGAATCCCGATAATGCCGGGACGGGCCTCATCGGGTTACCACCGACCAGGCACACACTGAAGGGGTGGGGGGTAACAAGGTGGAGGAGGGTAACAGGTACAAGTGTCGGTTGGCTGGGCTTGTCGGCTAGGTATTAGTTATCTATACACTGTAGTTATTTAGTTATTAAGCCATTAGTTATTCGTTAGGTCGCGGAGGAATAGCCACCCAATTGACTCTTGTCACTTATACAGACGCGTGCCTGAATAGGGTCACAGTACCTCTGGACAAAACTTTTCAGACTTGACAGGGCCCCCATAGTGCCCGTTGAGTAGTGCCGGTTGCCCGCTATAGAGCCAATGAAATAGTCTGCCATACGCGGGAACAGCAGTACCATGGGTATGCGGATTAGTGCCGGATACCGCTATAGTGCCGGTGTTTCCGGCACTACAGCGGCAACCGGCACTAAGGATCAAATACGTGAGGGGACGGTACTTTCACACCTTGACCGCCGGAACATTTCCAATAGTTTACCTTGACTGACGCCAAACTACTAGATTCTACTGTGAAACGATAGGTTTTGCTTAACCCCTTGACCGCTGGACGTTATCCCTTGACCGACGGAATAATTCCAATAGTATACCTTGATTGACGCCAAAGTACTAGCTTTTAGCGTGGAATGATCGGTTTTACTTACACCTTGACCGCTGGACGTTTTCCCTTGACCGGCGGAAAAATTCCAATAGTTTACCTCGACTAAAGCCAAACTACTAGGTTTTAGTGTGGAACGATTGGTTTTGCTTACACCCTTGACCGCTGGACGTTTTCCCTTGACCGACAGAACATTTCCAATAGGTTACCTTGACTGACGCCAAACTACTAGGTTGTAGTGTAGAACGATCGGCTTCACTTACACCCTTGACCGCTGGAGTTTTTTCCTTGACCGACGGAAAAATTCCAACAGTTCACCTTGACCGACGCCAAACTACTACCTGGTAGGTTTCAGCGTGGAAAGATCGGTTTTGCTTACACCCTTGACCGCTGGACGTTTTCCCTTGACTGACCGTCTGCTGACCTCTTATATTTGCCGTAGAGGGACCACTACTGTAGCACATTTGGACAAAACACTTCTGACTTGACGGGGCCCGTCAATTACACCAACAAGCTACCCCCAATCATTGGAACACCGCCCGCGTGAACCTCCACAACAATTGGAACACCGCTCGCGTGAACATCCACAGTCATTGGGACACC
This sequence comes from Undaria pinnatifida, assembly GCA_012845835.1. Classification (NCBI taxonomy): domain Eukaryota; class Phaeophyceae; order Laminariales; family Alariaceae; genus Undaria; species Undaria pinnatifida. The sequence continues at coordinate 1,361,636 of JABAKD010000029.1, forward strand.
GCTCGCGTGAACATTTCGCAATCGCGTTCGTTCCTAACCTAGGCCATGGGATTGATCGTGTCGGGTTGCAGTTTCTTTCGCTTCTCAGACCGGTGCTAATGTAAAGCCGATGATTATTAATAGCAAAAAAAGTTTTAATTCCGAATATACCAGCCAAAACCTTTCTTGGACGTTTATCGTCTACAGGCCCGATTTTTTAGATTTTTTACGGGAATTTTTCAACTTTCAGGAAAATAATGAATTTATGACGGCGAGATCTTGGGCAACATCTGCTGGACAAACTCTCAATCAGATCTTGGATGAGAAGCGCCGAGATTTCGTGTCGTCCACACACTTCGCTCGACGAAATCAACGACAGCGTCGTGAGATCTGAACGTGGCGAGCTGTGTAGGGGTTCCGACCTACCCTTGATGTACAGAGCTCACACTACCGCCGGTGATGTGTGGCGAGTGCCGACCAGACTGCCTGCTAGAAATGCATTTGGGGGCTGGTGTGTGAAACCCAGAGACAAACATGCTCGATCGTCTCCGAACGGGCAAAAAAATAACCACATCTTCTTTCTTCTATCGTTTTCCCCCCATAACGACGGCACGGCAATCTCTTCAGCAAAGTTACAAAACAAAAAACTTCGGATATTTTTTGGTTCCACTATCGACTTGCCATCACTAAGCGGCGGTTTCAAAGTCAGTTTTTTTTTCTGTCAAGAGCTTCCCAAGTGAGATGAGACTAAACAAAATAACTTTGCTCTTCTGCTACACCATAAGTCAAGCCACAAACGCGCCAGCCAGACATGAAGACGCAGAACACACACACCGAGTTAAGAGCGCCCCGGATAAGAGCATTCGAACTTAAGAGCGGTCAAATCGCCATGTCCCGCCAATACTGAAAACTATATACTTCTCGCTACAGATAAGAGCATTATGTAGTTAAGATCGCTTGTTTCGGCTTTTTTGCCACGGGGCGCTCTTAAATCGGGGTATCCACTGTACTACCGCACGAAACTACCAATAACAGCAACACCTGCCAGTATTCGTCCGGTTGTGTGGGGATTATATTTGCGAGCACTCTTCTCCCAGCGATTCGTTCTTTTTTGTGGGTGTTTCCTTTTCCTTTTCATTGTTTTTGTTCCGAAGCGTTTGGGCTTCTGTTGAATCCGCCGCCAAGCAAAAGAGTATGCCTATGGGTTGGTGTGACATGAAAAAATAAAAAAAAACACCACCACCACAACAGCGACCACAACAACAACGACAACAATTACAACAACAACAACGACAACGACAACAACGACAACGACAGCAACGACAACGACAACAACGACAACGACAACAACGACAACGACAACAACGACAACGACAACAACGACAACGACAATGACAACGATAACAAAGACAACAACAACAACAACCACCACGACAACTTCCTTTTCATTGGTTTTCTTGCGAAGCGTTTGGGCCTCTGTTCAATCCGCCGCCTAGAAAAAGAATACCTGGTATGCCTATGGGTTGGTGTGACATTCAAAAAAACACACACACACCACCACAACAACGATCACAACAACAATCACAACAACAACGACAACAATTAAAACAACAACAACAATTACGACAAAACAACAACACCTTCCTTTTCCTTTTCATTGTTTTTCTTCCGAAGCGTTTGGGCCTCTGTTAAATCCGCCGCCAAGCAAAAGAGTATGCCTATGGGTTGGTGTGACACAAAAACAAAACAAAAAACACCACCACCGCAACAACAACGACCACAACACCTACAACAACGGCAACAATTACAACAACAACGACAACAACAACAACAACAACAACAGCAGCAGCAGCAGCAGCAGCAGCAGCAACAACAACAACAACAACGACCACAACAGCAACAACTACGGCAACAACAACAACAACGACAACATCATCAACATCAACAACAACAACAACGACAACATCAAGAACAACAACAACAGCAACAACAACTTTCTTTTCATTGGTTTTCTTCCGAGGCATTTGGGCCTCTGTTGAATCCGCAGCCTAGCAAAAGAGTACCTGGTATGCCTATGGGTTGGTGTGACATAAAAGAGAAAAAACGCCACCACCACCACCACAACAACGGCCACAACAACAACGACAACACCCTCACCACCACAATCTCACACCACCACGACCACCGCCACCACCGCCGTCACAAGCACCAACAACAACCACGCAACGATCACCACCGCCACCACCACAACTTCAAGACAAGCGCCACCACTCACCTGTGTGGGGCCAAATCGTGCCCGGACAGGGAGCCCATCTTCATTGTGAACGATTTTGGCACCGCCGCCTGGAACACCAAGCCGGAGATAGCCTGAAAACACAGCACACACGTGTCACACAAAAAATGGCACGGGTGTTGCACGGAGGCGGGGGGGGGGGGGGGTCGGGGCATACGTCTCAATATGCGTCCGCAGTTTCGCCGCTGGGAAAGGCGTTCGCTCAGGACCAAAACAGAGAAATCATGAAATGAAAATGGAAGACAACAAACGCATCATACAATTACAAGGCACGGGTGGCTCACGGAGGTGGGGAGGAGCGGGGGGTAGGGGGTTCAATATGCGTCGACAACCGAGACAAGACAAGACAAGCCCCAACACACAAAAAAAAGGCCCTCCACTGTCCCTCTTCCCCTTCCCCGCGGCAGCAATCCCGGCCCTGCTCGTGCTATATTAACTGGTGACCTCTGGTGAAGTGTTGCAGAAGAATTCAAGCCACGCCAAATCACCTCGCCCCTCCCCCCCATCCCCATCCCCCGCCTCCTCCCCCGCTCCTCTTCCCTGCTTGTACTGAAACAACTGCCTACCCCCCGCTCCCCCTCCCCCTCCCCTATTCGTACTACAACAGCTGCTTACCTCTGCCGAAGTGTTACTGAAAGAGACAGAGATACAGCTCTTGGAAGGATCCAACGAGTCCGGCTTCGACAGGGAGAAATCTACACGCAACCCACTCTTGTCGAACGCCTGCCACGGTGAGCGCAGGGAAGCGCAGGGAAAGAGGGGGGGGGGGGGGGTACTCAGTTTGTGCATTGCCGTAGCCGTATCACCATAGACCCTGGCATCCCCACTATGCCGGGACGGAGGCACGTCGGGTTTTCACCAACCAGGCAGACATTGCACTAAGCGCGAAGCGCCGTGAGGTGTTCGACGAGTCGCATGAAGGGTGAACTGCATCCTTCCAAGAACCGCTCGAAAGACGGACTTCGGCACCTTGTGCCTACTTTCTTGCTTATGGATGACAGCGCCAGCGAGTTACTGTGGTTTCTAATGTCGCCACTCCAGAGACAGCAATGGGCATTATTATGTAACTGCCTCGTGGGTGCCTTACCATATTCACACTACGTGATGCGATCGATCGATCATTCCCTCTTTGGCGGAATTAGGATTCTCCACCCCGCACAACATGATCCAACTCCATGACCATCATGGTGACCGCCAAACAAAACAAACAAACGGTGCCCTGGTTGTCTAGCCCACGCAGTGAATGGCGCGTTTCACAGCGTCGTTGCCAACCAACGCTAACCCCAATATACATATATAATGTTTCACAGCGTCGGTGCCAACCGAGGCCACCAATTATATACATCTTAGGGGGGGGAGGGGGTCCCAATAGGTAGGACTGTGGCTTCGCTGTATTTGACGGCTAGTCATTGGTCAAGCGGCGGAGTAAAAGAAAGCCGACAAACCGACTTGCAGTAGTCTTTACTAGTAAACACCGAAAATTATCGCGCGCTACTGCTGTATCTGTGACAAAATAAACAGCCGGCGGCAACCTCCACAGTAGTCATACATGCTCAAAGGATGACACATCTGCAACAAGTAGCGGCCGGTGTATCACGCAGCTTGCAAAGATGAGAATCCACCCTGAAGCTATCGAGTTCACAGCTGACGCATTCGAAGTAGTTTCATCAACTAAATCGGCGGCTTGTAGCAAACAACCGAGTGCTGCTTGGCCGAAAGGGTTTTAGATCCGGTATATGGGGATATGGGGGACGGGGACGCGGTAGAGCGCGAGCGCGGAGGGGCGTTATTTCTTGTCGGTTCAGTAGAGGGTACCTATTAACAGTATCAACAGCAATATTAGCGGCAACACGCAGCATAATCTGATTGCTCATGGCAGGATCATTTGTCTATCGACAAAGTCTTCTAGGTTATCGCTACAGCATCACTGCTACTACTGCTACTATGCTACTACTGCTACTGCTACTGCTACTACTGCTACTGCTACTGCTAATGCTACTGCTACTACTGCTACTGCTACTGCTACTGCTACTGCTACTACTGCTACTGCTACTGCTACTGCTACTGCTACTGCTACTGCTACTACTACTATCACTGCTACTGCTACTGCTACTGCTACTACTACTACCACCACCACCACTACCATACCGTTACCACTGCCACACTACTCTCCCCCACCTCCTCTTCCCGTCACCTCCTCACCTCCTCCCTCCCCCCCCCCCCCCACACCAAACTCTCACCGTCATCTTCTCCTCTCGCGTTGGTGCCACCTCGAACCCTCCAAAGTCATCCTCCGCCGGCTCCGCCCCTCCCCCCGCTACAACCCCCCCCACGACCCCCCCAACCCCAACCCCGCCTGGCGCCAACCCCACGTTACCAGCAAACACATCCGCCAACAACCCCGCCGCCCCCGCCCCATTAGGCCCTCCAGCCCCCCCGGCAGGAACTGCGACAGCAGCAGGGGCCGCTTCAGGCGCATCCCCTCCCCCAAAGATGGCCTCCAAATCTAGGAGATCACCGCCTCCACCCCCACCGACACCACCACCGTCTCCGTTAAGGCCAGCCACAATCTGGGGGACGTCGCCCAAGGCTGTGGAAGGCTTAGCGCTTGACGCAACAGGGGAGCGGGACCCTCGTACGGGGGAGCGGTCTCCCGCGTCCGAGCCGTTCATGCCCATTGTGAAGCGGGCGCGTCTGGGATAAGAAGGGGAAGGCGTTTTTTTGGGGTGGGGTGAGGTAAGAGACAGGTACCGGCGGTCGGGAGGGGGGGGGGGGGGGGGGGGGGGAGCTTGAGGTGGGTTGGGTTGGGTTGGGTTAGGTTGGGTTGGGTTACATGAGCGGTTTCCCGTGTCTAAGCCGTTCATGCGCATCGTGGAGCGAGCGCGCCTGGGAGTTTGGGGTGGGATAGGATGGGGGCAGGGGGGGTTGGGGTTGAGGTTGGGGTTGGGGTTGGGGTGGACAAAAGTTAGAGACAGGGAAAGGTGGTGGGGAGGGGGGCGGTTGAGGTGGGTTTGGTTTGGTTGGGCTAGTCGTTCGTTTCTACCGTGAAGCAAGCGCGTCTGGGAACAGAAGAGGAACGCGATCCGGGTGGGGTAGGATGTGGGTGGGATGTGGGTGGGGTGGGGTCAGAGACATGGAACGGTAAGTTGGGAGGGGGAGGCAAAATGTGGGGTGGGGTGGGGTGGGGTGGGGTGGAGAGGGGTGAGAGAAGGTGGGGGAGAGTGGTTATAAAGGGATACAACAAAGCTTCTATTTTTGCTTTATCTAGTAGGCAATACGTACAAAACATAACAGCATACTGTAAACGATGCGATATGTAATAAAGCCCTTCGAACGGACCTCTCCCGGAAAGCTTCCTCGTCCATCACCGGCATGCGCTCCAAAGCCTCCCTCTTCACTCCATCCCACTCCGGCGACAGCAGGTTTAGGTACTCGCAGGATCTGATCGACGTCGATTGGGTGGGGGGGGGGGGAAGTTCAGTTATGTGCTCGCGGGATCTGATCGAGGCGTGAAAAAACTTGAAAGCCCGACGGGGGGGGGATGGGGGGGCGCAAAATGATTAGTGCAGGGCGAGGGAAACATAACAGAGTCCGAAGGGGGGGGGTGGGGGGGGGTGTCAGAAGGTTGAGGTACTCGCAGAATCTGCTCAAGGTGCAAAACCAAAACAAGTCTGACGAGGGGGGATGAGGATGAGGGCGGGGGGCACGGAAGTCGCAAACATTTGGATCTACTCCACGTGCATACCAAAAAACGTCCCAGGGGGGGGATGGGGGAGTGGGTGGGGGGTGACACGGCAGTCGCCACACCAGCTGACACAAGTAAGCGGAAGCCGATAGAGCAACGGTACGTGAAAACAAAACAAAGTCTGAGGATGGCACGAAAGTACCAGCAGGCACCAGGAGGCGGCAGCCGGCGGAGACGCGATAGAACAGATACCAGATAAACAGACGAACTGCAAAAACAAACGAGCGCCGTAAGGCTTTTCAACTCCAAAGATTTTCATATCTTGCACTCAACTTCCATGTGTTTTGTTCCCAAACCGGGAGTACAATGGAAAAAGGGATTACGTACACGTAATAACAGCAAATAGCCAACCTCTCCTCCACCCGCCCCATCCCATCCTCCTCGCTTTTTCCACGCCCCCGGTCCCTTCGCAAAAAACGCCTTACCTCTGCTGTAACTCCAGCGTGATGGAAGACCGGAACCCTTCCAGCAAGCCTTCCACCCTGCTCCTCCCCTCCTCCCCCAGTCCTCCTCCTAGTCTGTAGGAGACCTTGGCGAGCGCGGTGAGCGCGCTGCTCCGGGAGGATGCGGTAGCGCTGTGGTGGTTCAGCAGATCCTCTAAAAGATCGACGATCTGACCAAAAACAGAAAACGCGGGACACACACCATATCATGCCAGGTAAGTAGGTACTACAGAGTCTATTCTGTTGTGTAGGTGCCTGGTGTCATTTTTATTATGTCAGGTGTCATACATGAAAAAAAAAACGAAACGAAACGAAACGAAACGAAACGAGCACATTACAAAGGGGTAACAACACATGCAACATTGTCACGTTATAAAAAATACTCGCCTCCTCCTCTGGCATCGCTTCCCTTGCCGGACAGGGTCCAGCACCAGCACCCCCCTCCACAGCGGGTAGGGCAGGCTGAGGGCTGGCCAAAAGGTCGGCGTACTCTCCGATACACCTGATCAAATACAAAATTCGGGATAAGAAAAAACGCAAAAACAAAATGCTAGTCAAAACCCAAGAAAACTACGGCGTTGTCAGACTCTAGACTATACCAAGTATGAATTTTTCTGAGGTATTACTCTTCCACTGCACACCGTAATTGGAGCCTGTCCTGTGGCCACGGACTTGATTACGGCGATGACGAGTTGATGTGACCGCAACAACGATAACGACAATAACATCAGCAGCAGCAACAGCAACATCATCAACATCATCATCAACATCAACATCATCAACATCAACATCAACATCAACAACATCAACAACAGCAACAACAACAACAACAACAACAACAACAACAACAACAAAGCTGCAACCACCACCACCAGCACCAGCACCACCAGCAGCACAACCAAAAACACCTACCCCAACAGCAAACCAACCACCAACCCCAACCCCAGCCACTAACAACCAAATCACCACCACCTCCACCGCCAAAACCACAGCCAAACCAGAAGCAAAAACAACCCCAACCTCCACCATCACAACCAAACCAAAACACCAACACAAAACCCAACCACCACGCCCACAATCAACCCCGGCCACCACCAGCAGCGCCTTTTGCTCCATGTCAGGCATCAACAACAATCCGCTAAAGCACTGACCAGACGGCCACCATCACCACCACCACAACCACCGAAATAAACAACAGCCCTCGCCTCATGTACGGGACGAAATCTATCGCGCTCTCCGGCTGCACTTATGTCTTGCAAATGCCCGACCAGACGGACGCGCGGCCTTGATCAGCCCCGAAGAGGCAGCACCCGAACCCCTACCCCCAACCCCGCCATCACCACAACCAAAATTAACTCCAACAATCACAACAAGAACCAACCCAAACCACCATCAACATCAACGCAAACCACCATCAACACCTACCCAAACCAACGCCACCGCCATCACCCCCGCAAGCACCAACACCAACTCAAACAACCACAACCACCGTCGCCCCCTCCCCACCCCCCCCAACGATCGCCACCGCCATCGCCACCATCACCACAACCACCACCACCACCAGTTCTCTCTGTCAGTGAATAGCGCTTCTCCACAGCAGTACAAGAGCAATGTCGCTGCTGAGGTAACATAGCTGAGTACAGATGTAACATGGTAGTAACAGGTACGTAAGTACCTGTTAGCCGGTGGTACGATACAGCAGTAACAAACGTGGAGCACCGGAGGCAACTCAGTTCCATTACGTTGCCACTACATACCGTCGCGTACTGTAACTTCTGTAGGTGTCTATAGTAAGCTACTGAAAAATTAATAGAGGCGAAAAGATATTTTCAAGCTTTACCTTATTTTGATCGCTTAGATTATGTTTCAATGATGTGTCAAGAGCATACTTATGCTTTAGCTGTTGAAAATTTATTACAAATATCAATACCTAAACGCGCTCAGTATATTAGGGTGCTTTTTGCAGAAATAACTAGGATTTTAAATCATCTTTTAGCAGAAGGTTGTCATGCTATGGATGTTGGGGCAATGACGCCTTTTTTATGGGCATTCGAAGAAAGAGAAAAATTAATGGAATTTTATGAAAGAGTTAGTGGGGCCCGTATGCATGCTAGTTATTTTAGACCTGGTGGTGTTAGCCAAGATATAAGTATTGGTTTAATAGATGACATTTTTTCGTTCGCGGCACAGTTTGGGCAACGCTTAGATGAAATGGAAGAAATGTTAACTGATAATCGTAAAGCTGTGACAGCAGCAGCAGCAGCATAACAGTTATGCAGTAGTCGTACGTACACATGAATACGAGCACATGTTACTGGAGTGGGTCGTATGTACAAGTATGACGTCGGTCTGTAGAAAGTGACGGTTTCATCCCCAGGAAACGACAGTTTCATCCTCGGGTGCGCGCAACGACAGAGGTGGCGCCACACCTATTCTCAGACTCCTCACCTTAGGAGCTTAAGACATACCAGGTACCCTACAAGCTGATTTCGAGAAAAAACGAAACTGCAACCGGATGAACAATCCCATGGCCTATTAATAGTTATATAACATAGCATAACACACAAAACGCTAAAAGATTACCTGTTTTCTACAATTTTGGATTAACGAGCCCTCCACTATTCATAAACAGTTTCAGGCGAAAACTGCTACCTCTACTGTAGGACGCGTCCTTGGGAGAGTCTCACAAACAATCAGGGTCCCACGAACCCTCTGAGTACGACGTCGTTACAGTACGTAGACGTAGACGACGTTCGTTGTTGTGCGTTCTTGGGGTCTCGCATGTAGCTCGGGGTCTTGCTTTGCTTGTAGCTCAACGAAATGCACCGATCCAACTCGCACCACCACACCCTGTCTGTCCATCACACTCTCAACATCTGCCCTTTTTCCAGAGCAGAAAATAATAACAACACTGGAACAAGAGTCACCAGCATAATATCTTCTTCAGAGCCCAGCTCACATCGTGTCACAGAACCGACCGCGGGTCAGGCACTTGGCCTCTGGCACCATATGCCAGTCACAAGCCAATCAGCATCAACAGGTTATGCTTCATTGGTCGGGTTGATGCGCCCGTCGGGCCTGCGGTTCCCGTTCATGATGTCGACGAGGTCCTCGCGGTTGATGCTCAGGATGAGGCAGGTCTCCTTCCGTCAGTCCTTCAAGTCTGCGGGGTTTTTGCCGCTGTACTTGAGTTACGCCCTTCATGATGTGGGCGAGGTTCCCCCCACCGTTGTTGCAGTCCCCCATCGTAGCTCCTCGGGCGTCGATCGGAGTGCTCGATGTGTCGCGCAATAATTACACGGCACGGTAAGTCGTTTCCAAGATTTACAGCGATAGGTAAGCAGTTGATCTGCTACTTATCTTTTTCGTCGTTGCTCGGGCGATGCCGAGGCTCACAGCAGTGTGTTAAGACTACCGTTTGTGTTATCTTTGCTAGGTAAATATCAAGACGTACGGCGGTAGGTAAGCAGTCGGTCGGATACCTGTCTTCTTTGTCGTTGCTCGGGCGATGCCGGGGCTAACAGTAGTGGGTTAGGACTATCATTGTTATCGTTGCTAGGTAAGTATCAACACTTACAGCAGTAGGTAAGCAGTCGGTCGGTTCCCTGTCTTCTTTGTCGATGTTCCGGCGATGCCGAGGCTCACAGCCGTGGGTTAAGACTGCCCTTTGCGTTATTGTTGCTTGGTAAATATCAAGCCTTACGGCGGTAGGTAAGCAGTCGGTCCGATACTGTCTGTTTTGCCGTTGCTCGGACGATGTTGAGGCTAACAGCAGTGGGTTGAGACTACCCTTATTATCGTTGCTTGGTAAGTATCAAGACTCAACAGCGGTAGGTAAGCAGTCGGTCGGCTACCCGTCTTCTTTGTCGTTGCTCGGGCGATGCCGAGGCTAACAGCAGTGGGTTAAGACTACCCTTTGTTCTATCGTTGCTCGGTAAATATCAAGATTTACGGCGGCAGGCAAGCAGCCCGTTGGCTGCCTGTATTACTTGTCGTTGCTTGATCGTAAGTCCCGACGCGCAGAACTTAGTCTTGAAAATTCCAAAAGAAGAGAGGTAACCGATCGACTGCTCACCTATCACTTAAAAGTCTTGGAATCGCAACCAAGCGAAAGGTCTTACTGTCCAGCAGTAACTCCAGATCGTGAGAGTCGGCTACGAATGCAAGAGATTGCATAAATATGGCCATGCTCGGGAACGCCACCTTGTTGGCGTAGCCACTCCTTGCGAGAGAGGAAATATCCCAAGCTCTCGGGAGGAGTGGCTACGCCACCAAGGTGGCGTTCCCGAGCATGGCCTTATGTACGCAGTTTGTTGCATTCGTAGCCGACCTTCACGATCTGGAGTTTCTGCTGGACAGCAAGACCAAAGTTGTCAAGTTCGGGTCCAATGGTTGCCCTCCTCCTGTCGCTGTAGAGCGTTTTTGAGGTCTTGCTTGTAGCTCGGGGTCTTGCGTCAGATCGCGTGGGCGTGAAGCCTAGGGTCACCAGTGCCGCGTCGATGGTGTCGTACCATAGGGCAGGCGATTGCGCTGGATCGTACAGGCTGCGTCGCAGCTTGTACACCATGGGTGCGCCGGTCTCGGGGTCCGTGGCCTATCGTCCTGGGGCAACTTTGACGTACACACCGGACGTGATCTTGCATTGCAGGAACGCCACCTGTACGTCGAGTTGATGGACAGGCCATCTATGCTCGTTTGCTGTTGCCAGTAGTACCCGGATGCTTCTGATGCGGCAAACCGGTGCGTACGATTTACCGTAGCCAATGCCGGGTTCCTGGACGTAGCCTTGGACTACCAGTCGAGCTTTGAATCGGCCGTCTGTTTTTTGCTTGAAGACGAACCGGGATCCGATGATCTTCTGCCCCTTCGGCACGCTTGTAGTGGGTACCAGTAGTAGACCTCAAGCTCCTTTAGGCTGCCCATCTCCTTGTTGATAGCCTCTATCCACTGCTCGCTCTGCGGGGAGTTGATGGCGTCTGGTTACCGATTGGGGATTGCGATGGCTCGATCCGTCTCCTCCGAGAGGCCTGTGTGATCACAGCTGCCGGTCGCCTAGACGAAGTCGGTGAAAGCTAGCGCTTGGGCGATGTCTTCGTGCGCTAAATCCGCAAGTCCTGTGGAAGGGTTGGCCCGAGGTTGTGCTCTTGCGACTAAGAGCGATGCGACCGGGTGAAGATCGTCTATATTGTCGTCAGCGTTGGGACGGGCCCTCGTGGAGGCGCACGTCACGCGCATTTCGCGAGCGGCCGGTGCGGTCCCTGATGATGCTAGAGCGCATGGAGGATGGTGTGACCACTGGCGGTGAAGCGCCCGTCCTGTCCTCCGCCTTTTTTTCTCTCTTCCCGGAGCTCCTCGAGTAGGCGTTCCAGTTCCACCACTCTTGCTGCGAGGGCCTCAGGAGAGTCGATGGCAGTGTCCTCGTCGAGGAAAAGCTCGGTCCCCCGGCTGTTGTTCTGGTTGTCCCACGTCGTAGCCTTTCCTTAGGTGGGGGTTCTTTCCTTCCTCGAGCGTGGTGGTGATGCCCCGCGTCATTGCCGTCGTAGCAGAGAAGATGTGACGTCCCAGTCCTGATACGATTAGGCTGGGGAACTGTGCTCGATGTGTTTTACCAGTTTTATCGGTAAGGGTACCGTGGATGGTGCCGGCCATGGTCCCGAGCAGTTTCCTGACGCCAGCTGTGATAATCGTCCTAGACACGTCTAGCGGTTCATCAGACGATCCTTCAATCCCGGGATCAGCTCGTCGTCCAGGAAGTGCTCCGTAGCGCTGCTGTCCACCAGCATCGTCATCTCGTTGTTGTTGGGCTGAAACATCCGCCCGTTGGTCAAGGTCGCGAACGCGGATCCTTCGTTCGGCGGGGAGCTTTTCCTCGTCTAGTGTGTTGCTGTGATTTAGTAGTTCCCACAGACCCCTAACGATCGTGAAAAAGTCGGCTACAGCAATGGTGGTGATGCTGGTTGTTGTCTTGAGTAGTTCTTGGAACGTTACGGGCGCAGCATCTGCTGTAGTGCAGGCGTCCACCGGTGTCGCTTTTTTTTGGTCGTTGGGTAAGGTCCGCGCAGCAGTTGTGCTCGTTAACAGGAAATCTACGTCGAAGTCGTTACCGAAGTAGTACTTCCAATTTCTAGCTGTCCCCATCGGGAGGAAGAGGATCACTCCATTGCGTCGAACAAGCTGTGTAGGCGCTGCCCTGCTGTGGGCGTGGTGCCCCTTGTGCGCAACACTCGATGTCGGAGTGTGCCGTCGTGTTGTGATATGAGAACCATGTTTGCCCAGCACCGCCTCCAGATCCAACATTTCCCCCTGAGTGTTTCTTGGTCCCCTCCCGCTTGCCCTTGCCATTCGCTAGGTCGGGGCAATCCCGCGTGTAGTGCCCCTGCTTGTTGCAATTGTGGCATACGTCCGACTCAGCGGACTTTGTGACGCCACGCGGGGCGTGCTGATCGCAGTTGGGGTTACAGCAGGCGACAGATTTTGTTGATATTGCCGCGCCGCGCCGGGCGATCCTCCCGCTGGATTCGCTGCGGCGAACAGCAGTAGCTCGGGCAGATGGCATCATATGCCAGCCGCAAGCCGATCAACATCACTCTCTCCTCCACGAAATGAATGCATAAGCAGAATTCAATTACTCTAGGCATCCACTACCGTCCGATACTGCAATGACCAGACGGCGACTTTGATCAGCCCCGAAAAAACCACCCAACCCAACCCAACCGCCCCCACCACCAACACCACCAGAACCAAACCCACCTAACAACCAAAACGATCACCACCGCCACCATCACCACTGCCACCGCCACCACGATCACCCCGCCCCCTACATTCCATGTTTGTTGCAAAAGCGGAATTCAGCTGCCGTCCGCTACTACATTCGCACGAACCAGGCGGCAAGTTTGAGAAGCCCCGAAGGAGCACCCCAGCCCTCGCCGTCAACACCACTACCAACACAGCCACCACCACAGTAAAACCCACCAACACCAACAACCACAACCGCCACAACCGCCGCGACCACAACCACCGCAACCACAACCACCGCAACCACAAACAACACTACCACCAGCTCACCAGACGGCAACTGTGATCAGCCCAGAAGGAGCTCCCACGAGATCTTCCCTTATGGCCTCGGCCAGCCTGTGTACCGCCTGCCCGTGGGTCTCCTTACATTGCCCGATGTACATGATCGTGCCCGACGTCATGCGCTGTATAGGAAAAAATGGAGGCGATTTTCATGAGGGGAGGGGGGGGAGAGGAGGGTCACGTCCTGGTGTACAGTAAGATACGTTTCTTTTTCAGAGACAACACGGAGGCATTCTGAATTTTGATTGAGGGAGGGGGGGTGATTGCCCGGTGTACATGATTGTACCCGACGTCATACACTGTCACGGGAGAGAAAATATAACAAAGATGTCTGCAGGGTGGGGGGTCACTGCCCGAAGCACAATATCGTGCCCGACGCCATGCGCTGTCACGGACGAGACGACAAAAAGGAGGCATTTGTGTGTAGGGGGGGGGGGGGGGGGTACTTGATATTCATGCATGGCCGTAGTCGTACAACCACAGGAAGGGCTCATCATGCATGGTGGTAGTCTCTAGGCCTGCCCACGGAACTCCTCACACTGCTCGAACGTCCATGATAGTGTCCGACGTCATAGGATGAGGTCATGATTTTCAGAGACGATAACACGGAGGCGTTTTTTACCAAGGGGCGCATGTCACGGTGGGGGTGCACCTACTAGTTTTTCCTCGTCTGAGGAGCTCGTGCAACTCAAGCCAATACCCCAATACCCACACAAGGCTTTTGTGTAAATACTACTCTACTTCGTGATGGAACACTTCGAGTGAATACTGATAGCGGTGTTTATACCTGAAAAGTACCTGGTGAAAGGTGCATCATGCAGCTTGCAAAGATGAGCATCGACGCTAAATTGAACAAACTCACAGCTGACGTGTTTAGAGTAACTTTGAATATAAAATAGGGTTTAATAGGGCGAACCTGCATATCCTTATAGTAGACGTATCTGGTGCGTGCACACGTCCTTATGACACCTGGTGATTTTTCCCGGCTGCAACATAGAGCTGCTGAAACTACTCGTAGGGATGCTGTACAAAACAGTATAGGACATAGTAGGGGTCCTCCAATAAGGCGGTGGTGTGCTAAAGAGAGCAATACGACCGCCTTGTTGGAGCAGATCACCTTAATTCTTTCCACGTTACAAGTGCTCTTCCCCAGTCGCGCCGAGCGATTTCTACCGCCTTATATCGGGATACCGTCTTACTCAGACCGCCTTATCGGGGGACCCCCACAACACCTGAAACCACCTGGGTACTTGTTTCCGCACCCCGGACAGATATCTATCATGATCTATCCCTGCTGGATGATCTAGATATTTCGGGGAAGATCTGTATGATATACAGACCAGGGTACCCCGTGGGAGCCGTATGATCGGCATGGTTTAGCACGTGTTTCTTGGGTTGGACCTGCACTCCATAGATAGACAAAAGATACAGCACAACATCTCACAACGGCAGCTACATGATCTACTGTAGATGATCTAGATCCTGATCTGCCCCAGGTATTAATCTATTCCTCGGCAAGTTGCATACAGCTAGTAGGGTGTACCAGCACGTACATAGGGGAACAGCTTTATTATATAAAATCATTCTAACAACGTCAGCGGTGAGTTCGACGAATTTAGGGTCGACACTCATCTTTGCAAGCGGCGTCCTACATCGATCACCCGTTTTCAATAAGGTTGATCAGTCAGGACCTAATGCAAGATGACATTGCATTTGTATCACATTCCTCATCATGCACGGCCAAGTGTTGGTAATAGATTGGTACGAAGTAGTACATTAATCGTTCGTGTGTCTAGTAATAATAGCGACAATATGATAATAACAACGGAAATTACACTGTTCCGCCTGTGTGGCAGTATCCCGGGAAGCAAGTAACCAGGACCGCCGATAGGGACAGCTCACGCTATCGCTATCGCTATAGTGGGAACCGAAGGACACGCCAGCTCGCACTGGATTGCGAAGGCAACTGAGTTAAATCGACACACGACGTGCATGAAAACACATGGAAGTGTGGTGAGCTCAAGCTTTATTTTGCCCCATCCACCGGAGGATGAAAAAAAGAAGAAGAAAAAAAATAAGAACACGTATCACACATATATCTAATGTGGAGGTGCACACATAGGGTTGCAATAATATCATTTACACCCAATACTAAGCTAAGCGGGTAACCAAATCGAGGGTGCACATTTTTATTTTATTTTTATTTTCACTCATTTTCGCGCACTTCTACTTTCCAGCTTCTGGACAAGCCGCGGTCACAGGTGTCGTCCCTTCTCCCCCCCGGTTCTTGCCTTCAATTTTTATAACTGCGCATAGGGTTCAGCCATCCCACTGCACGTCGATTTCTCATCGAGTGTTTCTAACTCACGCTCTCGCGCTTTCCGCAGATGCATAGCATACAGCTGCTGTACTACTCGCTGTTACTATACCTAAACGAATGGAGAAACCAGTAACAGGGCGTCCATACGGGTGCTGCAATGTTGTTACGTCTTAGGCAGGAGTTACACTCTTCGGGCACAAAAGCTTCTGACCTTCTGGCCGCTCGAGCTCCGCCAAGCGTGGGACCATCTCGGTGAGCGTGACAACTTTTCCGAGAGTCCTTTCGTTTAAGGACTATTAGTAGCGTATACAAGAGTTGGTCGGGTTGCGCGAGCGAATGTTATCTTCGAAGTCATGCCTCGGGTGATGATGGATGACGGATGATGGATGATGGATGATGGATGATGGATGATGGATGATGATGTTGATGTTCACTGAGCTCATGTTAGAAGCTCGGGAAAATCTTAGAATCTGCTGCACTCTCCCCACAGCGTGGGATGACTCTTTTTGATACAACTGACTGTGTAACTGTTCCCGGGAAGTTTGTGTCCGATTCGAGTGCTTGCGGTTTCCAACCATCGTTGGCAAAGAAAACATGTTAAAAAAGTATTGAGATCAATCATAGTAACATCAAACCAAGGCCAACCAATCCAGGACAGCACGCCCAAACAAAAACCTTACACACACTGTCTTAGGGAGCCAGACAGGAGGGGGGGGGTTACTAAAACCAAGTAAAAAACAACTGAACCCCCCCGCCCCCGTCATTTTCTCGCTTTGCTCATAAATCAATCACAACTCTCCGATTTTTATGTTTTTCGTGTTGACCTTTCCATCATAGGAGTGTGTGGCTCGGTTGTCCGTTTTTTTCGTGTGTGTGCTCCCCTGACCCACCCACAAAAAAAGTAGGTTAAAAAAAAAAAAATGCCGGGGTTGTAACGAAGACCACTGATAGGGACAGCTTACGCTATACCTACAATGGGACCCGAAGGGTGCGCCAGCTAGCGTTGGGCTGCGAAAGCAACTGAGTTAAATCGACACACGACGCGTATGAAAATACGTGGAAGTGTGGTGAGCTAAAGCTTTATTTTTCCCCATCCGCCGGAGGATAAAAAAAAAAAAAAAAAGCTAAAAAATAGGAACAGAATTAAAATCCTAGGGAAAGACGCGTGCCACGATAACAGGTGCACCAGTTTCTTTCTGAGGTTCCTCAATGTAGGAGCTTAAGACACCCTCCCAAAAACCGTGGGGGAGAACAAAACAACTGCTGACCGGATGAAAAATCCCATGACCTTCGTACTCGTACGTATTTTCAACGAGAATCAAGTCAATTTCCGGCGATTTTGGGTCAAGATGTCCCGTTACGCACAAAGAAAAACGGCCAAAAAGTGTTACCTCGATCGTCGCAAGAACACTTTTAGAACCCCAAAACCCCTTCCTATACTAATTCCAAGTTATTCTCCCTCAAAACGGGTTTCCAGTTGCGAAGGCGTTAACCAGTGTTTTCGCCGATTTTTCATGGGTTGGGTTCGCCTTGGCTTGTGGCGTTTGACGGTTTCAATACTAATAACAGCATAATATGTTTCCCTAACCAACTCCTACCCAACTACACATGGGACCGGGTACATCGAAACGCCTTTACAGCCGGAAACCCGTTTCAGGGACAAAACTACTTGGAGTTAGTAAAGGGAGGGATTTTGCGGCTTTGAAGGGGCCAACTTGCAACCCCTTTGGGATTTGATTGTACTCAGAAGTTGCGCACTGGCAGCCCCATCGTCAGATATAATATTGCCGTCGCCACCAATCAGCATACCGCAGTGGCTAGTATGTGCCACCCGGAAAAACCGTAACTATAGCAGGAACCGCCACTACTCCCCATACTGCCACTTTTTTTTTTTTTCTGACACTTCTACTTTCCAGCTTCTGGACAAGCCGTGGTCACAGGTGTCGTCCCTTCTCTCCCCCGGTTCTTACCTTCAATGTTTATCTCGCATAGGGTTCAGCAATCCCTCTGCTCGTCGATTTTTCATCGAGTGTTGCTTACTCACGCTCTCGCGCTTTCCGCAAGTCAATTTGTGCACAAGAAAAAGTCCCAACAAATTTATACGAGTATGCACTCGGCGGGGCTCGAACTCACGAACTGACCTATACCAGGCTCGAGGATAACCTGATACGCCACCGCGGCGACCGGCAACTACGAGTACCTGGGTGTTCCTATCTGTGCCAAGCGACTTCACACGCACTACAGCGGGCAGCCGGGACTACAGAGGCAACCGGCACCGTATAAAGGTAGCAGTATGATGCTTCTCCTCTCTCCTCTCACATCCCAAAAATGTTTCGATGGGTTTCCCTAATATATTGCGTTTCTTGGACGTACGAAAGAGCAAACCCACTGGCAGGCTCATTCAGCAGATAGACAGCTATCGCCAGCAGATTACTGTACCACTGCTGTGCCAGCGTTCAAACTTATTAACACTTGATTATAAACTAAGCAATAACTTCGGTGCTGTTTTATTTTTTTGCCGGGTTACTTGCGCGTTTTTCTTTTTTAGTTTTTTTTTTTTTTCATCCTCCGGCGGATGGGGGCGAAAAAAAAAAAATCTCAGGCTCACCACACTTCCACGTATTTTCAAATACGGCGTGTGTCGACTTAACTCAAGTGCCTTCGCAATCCAGCGCTATTAATAGCTGGCGTGTCCTTCGGTTCCCACTATAGCGATAGCGTGGGCTGTTCTTTAGTTTGTTCAAGAGTTTCGTATACCTTTTCAGCTTAAGACACCCCCGTGATTCCAAGCCAACCAAATGCCGATGGGGAAGCTTGTCGGAATGTAAACACCCTTCGGGATAATATACAAAAAAACATATGCTTCCGCGCAACTTCCTCAGCCAGCGGTTCACACAAAAAAACGCTTCTTGCTACTTATGACTCAAAGTGCTCTCAAAACGTCACCGAAAAGCCTAACATATGACAGCAGCTGTTAACAACGTCACCGAACAGCCCAATATTGTGTCAGCAGCTGTCGACGGGCAGGCTGTACGCGGGGCAGCTGTGCCCTTCGCGTGTATGATACGCCGTACGCCTCTACGCATGCGTGTTGCTGATGCCGCTGCTGGTGGTGTTGTGGTCTCTGTTGGAAAAAACGAGTATCGCGATCTCCCTCTCCCTGCTGCTGCTGTCTGCTGCTGCCGTTGCTACTGCAGCATGTTGCTTCTGTCGCTGTCGTGATGACACTTAATACTTCTGCTGGTGTTTTTGTCTATGTTGCTATTGAGGCCATCTCCTCTCTGGTCGTGCTGGTACCAGCACAACGGCAACGGCGTACACCACTAGTCACTAGTCACCCCTGCTTGGTCATGGTACCCCTACGTGCAGCATGCGTGTTGTCCCTACTGCTAGTGCTGCTGCCAAAGCGATTTTGACCGCCTTATGCCGAGGTACCACCTTTTTTTGTTGGACGGGGGGGCTACTGTACTCTATACCTTAGGGTGAACAGTACGAGTATTAGAGTATATGCTGGGGGGGGCGTACTCATTTGTTGCTTGCCTTAGTAATTTGACCATTGACCACGCATCCCTTTCGAGACGGAGCGCCGTTCCTACTCCTAATAGAGACACCTCCAACAGTTGGGCGCTCATCACGCTTCTTCCACATACTACATGAAAACTGTTTGCTTATCCTATCCCCGTCCTGTTTCGCCGTCATATATACTAAGGGGGGGGGGGTAATGTTATCAATTGAATAATTAAATATATTCTTGAGGGGAGGGGGGGGAGGGGGGGCAATTAATTAACTTTGCGGAAGAGGGACGTGATACAATAGACGTAAAAAGTGAAGAAAAACAAATGACGAACATAATACAGTATCGGCAACACCACGAAGCCCGGGCCGCTGTGGTACACAGGGGGGTATGCATGCACCCAGAGCAAAGCAAGGAGATGCACGACACGCGCGCAGCATGGCGCAATACAGTCGTGGTCCCTCATTAGTGCAGTGCCTTGCCAGACGGCAATAACCACCCTAAAGTGAGGACCCCTAAGTCGTGGTTCCTCATTAGTGCGGTGTCTTGCCAGACAACAAACCGCACTAAATTGGGACCCTTTAGTCGTGGTCCCTCATTAGTGCGGTGTCTTGCCAGACAACAAACCGCACTAAAGTGGGACCCTTAAGTTGTGGTCCCTCATTGGTGCGGTGCCTTGCCAGACGACAATAACCGCACCAAAGTGAGGACCCCGCAGTCGTGGTCCCTCACTAGTGCGGTGCCTTGCCAGACGACAGCAACCGCAGTAAAGTGGGACCCGTAAGTCGTGGTCCCTCATGGGTGCGGTGCCTTGCCAGACGACAATAACCGCACCAAAGTGGGACCCCGCAGTCGTGGTCCCTCACTAGTGCGGTGCCTTGCCAGACGACAGCAACCGCACTAAAGTGGGACCCCACACGATCTCGGGAAAGTGCGGTGCCTTGCCAGACGACAATAACCGCACTGAAGTGGGACACCTAAGTCGTGGTCCCTCACTAGTGCGGTGCCTTGCCAGACGACAACAACCGCACCGAAGTGGGATCCCGCACGATCTCGGGATAGTGCGGTAAACTACAGGACGAGATAGGGACAAGCGAGTTTCACCGCCCTAAACTGGGACCCCGCGCTAAACTGAGGTCCCGCACTATAGGATACCACCTAAAACTGGGACCCCGTGCTATCTCGAGATAGTACGGTGCCCTATAGGACGAGACCGTGACAAACAGTTTTCACCGCACTCAACTGGGGTCCCGCGCTACGCGGAGCCATGACGTTGTCTTGCCAGGCGACGACAACTGCACTAAAGTGGGACCTCGCACTATCACGGGAAATTGGATTACTTTCTAGAACGAGGTTGTGACAAGCGATTTTCACTGCACTAAACCTGGGGCCCGCACTAAAACGGTACCGCACTAAACTGCTAAACCGCCCGCACTAAAGGGAACCGCACTAAACTGGGGCCCGCACTAAATTATACCCCATTAAACTAGAGGCCGCACTTAAGGGCACGGCACTAACCCCGGATCCGGAATGATACCGCACTAAAGGGTACCTACCGCACTAAACGGGGACCGACACTAAATGATACCGCACTAACGCGGTACCACGACTGTGCTTGATTTGCTGCGCGCTCTTCCTGTGAAAAGATGCTCGATAAGCATGCGAGCTGTACGACGCACGCGAGCAGCACGGTGACACTCTAACCATTATACTATAATTAATACTACACCAGGTGCGTTTTGTTCTTGGCCAAATTCTTTGCTAAATAACGTACCACAGGTACACTACACATGTTTACGGGCCTCGCATATACCACTACTGTTTCTATGAAAAAAAAGAAGAAGCGTTATGTGATTGCGCGCGTGTCAAGTGTTTGGTGCAGCGATGCCAGGGGACGGCACATTGACCCCTTGGCAGACGCCGTCAAGGCAAAGGCCTTGACAGACAGCCTTAACGCCTTTCCAACTGGGAACCCTTTTGGGGGTCAAATTTACTTCAAGTTAGTATTGGGGGGGTTAGGGGCTCATAAAGGAGTTGACGGCCAAAACCCGGGGGGGACGAAAATAAAGCCCCCTTTGGGGGAAACGCATAACGATGGTACTGAAAAAACATAAAATAGGGGTTTCCACAAATGTGAGGGAGGCGTTTTTTACCATGGGGTAGGGACAATCCGTCTTGACGACTGGAAATGCCTTGACAGACAGCCTTGACTGACTGACCGCTTGACGCTTGCTTGCCCGTCTCCTGACATCTTCGGTTTGGTCGCTACATCGTGCACATCGATCGTCCCAAAAGCGTTGTAAAGTGTTCACGCCTAGGAAACATGACGATCTATGCATACATCATCTACAGTAGATCGACCCAGTGTGTGCCGTTATGGAAACCTGTGCAGGACCTGTGCATAGAGAATATGGGTCCAACTCCTGAAGCATTCGCTAGTTCATGCACATCGTACACGGCTCCCAACCGGTAGCATGAGCTAGACCAATACCGGTCTTCTCTGAAAGATCTAGATCACCACGTGGGGACAGATCATCTGTCGGTGGTCTGACCGACGTGAGAAAAAGTTCACATGAAAGAATACATACCGGCGGTAATTACTTTGTAAAGATATTTTAAGGACGTCAGCTGTGAGTTCGATGAATTTAGGGTCAATACTCACAATAATTATTGTCCGCGGAGGTACATACCGCTGTAGTAGCACGGCATAGGTGCAGGTATATGGTGCACGTACATGTTGTTCTCCCACTAGCTCATCGCTAGTCCGTGGGCTGTTAACAATTCTGGGAATTCTGGGCTCGAAGACGGTGCTAAGTAGAGGCACATGGAGCTGTTGTGCCGTGTGTATATCAGTACCATAGTGCATACCTGGTACTTCGTATGGTGATATTGGCAACACGGTGAGCCAAAACGGGTGCACACGCGTACAGGTGCATAGAGCCGCCGTATAATTTACTGGTACGTACCAGTCCGACAAAACATGTAAGCTCGATATGAACCGTACTTGAAAAACATACGAAACTCAGAGGTCTTAGGAAGGGGATGATAAGCAAACATCCCCGGGTCAACCACCGGACGAATCTATCATACTAATATTAATAGTGCAAACTTCGTACGATGATATTGTCAACACGGTGCACCTAAATGTGTGCACAAACGTACATATGTAGACCATTCTTTATTTTTCACAAACATCTATTTTACAGCTTCTGGACAAGCCGTGGTCACAGGTGTCGTCCCTTCTCCCCCCCGGTTATTGCCTTCAATTTTTATCGCGCATAGGGTGCAGCAATCCCACTGCTCGTCGATTTTTTCATCGAGTGTTGCTAACTCCCGCTCTCGCGCTTTCCGCAAGTCAATTTGTGCACGACAAAAAAGTCCCCACGAATTTATACAAGTATGCACTCGGGGGGCTTCGAACTCACGAAACTGACCTATACCAGGCTCGAAGATAACCCGATACGCCACCGGGGCGACCGACATATATACACAGCTGTCGTACTATTATTACTTCGACAACAAATAGAAGCTCAATGTGAACAGTACTTGAATAACGTGAAAAACACAGACATCTTAGGGAGGGGATGACAAGCGAACTCCCCCCGGACCAACCACTGGATGTTTCAATCATTCGATCTACCTGTATGGTGATATCATACAATTATGATATGAACGATTCTTAGGTTTATGATAGCAGCACCGCATGGCCTCAATTCCACGTCGAGTTTGTACCTTTTGTGTTTCATATCGAGCTTATGTGTATTGTCGCACTGGAAACTGGTACTTGGTGGGAACAGTGCAGCGATGACGGTTGAAAAGTACGCGGCAACTAGTTCCCGGGGAGATGTCTACGCCCGGCCGAACTGAAAATCGATTTCAACGTTTCCCGCTTGGCCTCTCTAGCGCGGCATATGTACAGATACACGGTGCAAGTACAGGCAGGTAGAGCTGTTGCATTGTGTGTGCACGACGATAGTTGAAAGGCACCCGGCAACTAGTTCCGGGGGGGTTGCCTACGACTGACCGAACTGAAGTTCGTTTTCAACAGTCCCTGCTTGCCCGCGTTGGTGGCCAGTTACCCTATCCTTACCCTACAAGGGTGACCAGGTTTTCACCGACTTTCAAGCTTGCCCTATGATACGAGTTTTTCAGATTTGCACCTGAATTGATTAGCGCCACCATGTACGGCGGCTCCGTATGTGCAGGCCGGCACAAAAGGACATGTGTGTTGCTCAGACCAATCCATCCCCAGACCTAACCCTATAATCCTAACCCCAGCCGCAACCTTTCGGGGGGCTCGAGGTTGGCACAGGTAAGTCCTGCCATGCATACTTCGTACGATGCATCAAACATGAACCTTACGTGCACATCTGGAACATGCTACACGTACGAGAGATTACACACGGCTGGCATGGTTGTGCTCATGTAAAACCATCGCCGTAGAGTCATCCAACGCCAGGGGCGAAAGCATAACTTTCTGAGCTATTAAGACGAGGAATTCAACCGGAACACTACCAGGAACATCGGACGCTCTTGCTACAATAGAACCAGCACTTTTTGGCCGTTTTTCTCTCTGCATAACGGGGCATCTTGAACCAAAATCGTCGGAAATTGACGTGATTCTCCTTGTAAATACAGAGACCATGGGGTTTTTCATTCGGTCAGCAGTTGTATTCTTCTCCACATCGGTTTTTGGGAGAGTGTCTTAAGCTCCTACATTGAGGAACCTCAGAGAGATACTGCTGCACATCTATCGTAGCACGCGCCATCCGCCAGGAACATCACCAGGATCATTACCAGGATCATTACCAGGAACGTTACCGTGATGACTCCGTCGTCTACTCCGTGGTCACAGGACAGGCACTAACGACTCTGAGGTCACGGGCGGCGCAAGTACAAGGACGTAGAGCTGCTGTACCGCAGTCTGTACATGCGCAGAGGAATGATATTTGATTGGCACGTGGTAACTTTAATTGTACCCGGGGAGTTAGTTACTGCTGACCGACACGTAAAATTCAATTCCAACGTCCTCTGCTTGGCCTCTTTGGTGATTATCGTGAGTAATGAGTTTCTTGCCCATACCCAGGTAGTAGTCGATGCTGATGTTGTTTTTTCACATTAACTCATCGCTTTTGTAACCGGGCATACACGAAAAGCGACGGGATCAAAAGGCTTCGTTCGGTTTGGTCCGGTCCGGTCCAGTCCGGTTCGTTGGCGTAACGACACGGCTGATGCCATCGCTGTGTACCTGGTACATTTTACAACCACGTACACACAACAGCAGCGCTCTCGTTTGATGAGCTGCTCAAAACACCACATCGGATAGGTCAACTTCCAGTTCAATATCCGCGTGATCTGTGTCTTTCACGGCAGACAGATCCCTGGTCTACACGTGGTCTGCATGGTCTAGATCATGCTGCCTAGTGAGAGCCGGACGATCAGAACGATCGAGCACAGGGGTCCTGGGCTAGATCTGTATTGCACAGATCCAGCACAGGCCCAGCACAACGTAAACTGAAGTAAAATAACGACAGGTGTAGTATTTTTTATCTTTCTGCTGGAAGTGCTCGGTTGGTGCATCCCTGCCATTTTAGGGGGTCCCACTTGGACACCAACTCCGCCCATCACTTGCGGAACGGTCCAGCTTTTCTTTGATTTCTTGCTCCTCCTCATTATTTTTACTTTTGCTCGTTTTTCCAGCTGTTTCTTGACTTTTCAGCTGCTTCCTTCAACTAGGATCTACATATCTAGATCGTCATCTACCTCACGTGTGCTCAAAACGCATGGTGTGGCGTGTTGATCTCTGCACACGACACCGCTGATGTCATCGTTGCTGAACACCAGAGATAGAAGCAACGCACCCGGTATATAGAGAAATGCGCTTCTTGCTGTAGTATCGTGCGAGGGCGACGGTGTGACCGACCGTGAGACGGCGCGAGCGACGACGGCGGCGGCCCAAGGCGACCAGCTACTGTCAACCGGACGACGAGGTCGATCGCCCGAGCGATCGAGCGAGCGAAATCCAAAATAAACCGATCGAAAGAAAAAAAAGAAATGACGACGACGACGACGACGACAACGACGACGACCTGCGACACCGTCTTACACCGACGTCAACATCACTCCGTTTTACATTTCCAGTGAGTACCCCCATTCAAGATGAGAGGATTGGGGACTTGACCCATTTCCAACTAATAAAAAAATCACAGTTTAATTCCAAGTGTTTTGTCTCCATATCGAGAGTGCGGTGCTAAAAGGGTTATTTTTTTCGGCAGGTCCGGCCATACTAAAAAGCCACACACAGCCCACCACAGACAACACCAATTTGCAGCTCACCCTTGCGGGCTCCATGTGCAGCACAGCGATACAACAACGTATGAACGCGTTCTTATTATCGTGCGAGCATGCAGCATAGGGCACCGCCAGCTGTGCGTGCGCAACCTACAGGCACTGGCATTGGGGTTGGAGCCGAAAAAGCGTAGTCAGCCAATCTACAGTAGCAGCCCGGGCTGCTGTGGTGTGAAGGATGCTTCAATCGTCAGTTTTAAAAATAAACCTCCAAACACGTCAGCCGTGAGTTCGATAATTTTAGGGTCGACACGCCTCTTTGCAAGCTGCGTGATACACCGGCCGCTCGTCTGTTTTACGGGGGTTGTCAAGGTGAACATCAACAGCAACTGCCATAACGTTAGCTAGTACTAGTAATACTAGTAGTACTAGTACTAGGGTTAGGGTTGTACTAGTATTAGTCTAGTACTACTAGTACTACTAGTAGTACTAGTAGTACTAGTCTACTAGTACTAAACTACTACTACTACTACTACTACTACTATGATAATCCCAAGGCAGTAATTTGTTACGATTCGTCGGTGTCAACATCAATATTACTAAATTTCAGTTCTACTCGTCAATTTTTCCCTCTGGAAGACTGCCTGTGTCGGCTTGTCACGGGGTGCTCTTAAATCGGGGTGCCCACTGCACATTTTTTTCATATTTTTTATCCTCCGGCGGATGGGGAAAAATAAAGCTTTAGCTCACCACGCTTCCACGTATTTTCATACGCGTCGTGTGTCGATTTAACTCAGTTGCTTTCGCAACCCAGCGCTAGCTGGCGCGTCCTTCGGATCCCACTATAGCGACAGCGTGAGCTGTCCCTATCAGCGTTCCTCGCCACAACCTATCAGCGTTCCTCGTTAATACCTCCCACTGCACAGATAAGGCGAGCGGCTCAAAACGCTTGGTTCAGTTCGTGGACTTCTTGACCACGACGGCTGACGCATGTGATCGCTGTTGCACAAAAATGACAGAAGCAATGTACCTGGTAAAATAGACAAGACCAGAAGTGGTCGTATTTTGTATTTTCCTTTCGCAAAAGTTTGTATCATATATACGATACGTGTATTGATATTATTTCCGTTCAATTGAAACGCGCAAACAGCCCGCACGCAACAACACTAGCAGCAAAAGCAATGACAGCAACGGCGATGACAGCAGCAGCAGCAGCAGCAGTGGCAATGGCGGCAGCAATGGCAGAAACGACAACGGCAGCAGCAGCAGCAACGACAGCAACAACAATGACAACAGCAGCAGCAACACCAGGCAATAGCAGCAGCAGCAGCGAAGAAGCGCCTTCTCTGGACAACATCGTGATGGCGTTCGCTCTCCAAGCACACTCACGTTCAAGACCGCAAACCTGTCACAATTACATTAATAAAAAACAAAACAACGTCTGCAGGCTAACCCGTACGGGACTTCTATCGCCACAAGGTGTCACACAAAACCGCCCAGGCTGCTGAGGTGGCGGGTGCACTCCACTTGCAATGCAAGGACAGCAGTATACCGTATATGACAGTGCATTACATCCCCCCCGGGACGAATTGCTGAGCCGATTTCCTCCGAAACCAGCGCGGCACGAAGAACAACGGTGGCGGCTTTGGGAGAATGTCGTCAAGATCTTTCCATAGACGTGTCGCTCGGCGTCTAGACTCTACCGGTCGTCGACAAATCGGCATACGAAACTCGTCCGAGCGGGTGTGCTATACACCGTCACCTACGGTATGCGGGGCCGGAATGTATACATAAAGATACGAGTATAATTGTACGGTATTTAAAAACTAATATTTCAAGGACGTCAGCCGTGAGTTCGACGAATTTCAGGTCAATACTCATCTTTGCAAGCTGCGTTGTTGGTACTTGTAATATACTATATGGGTGAGTTTTTATTGGGAAGGGTCCTATTTTTTGTCCACTATAGTCTAGTCTAATGGTTTTAGTGTTGGTATTTTTACATTAGGTGAGGAATTTTGAGCTAGATCTAACATACCTGGTATCTATTTTATAAATTCATTACTGCAGTTTCTACTAAACTGCTCTATCATATGCATGGTACTTGTAGGCGGTTTATTTTGTTTCTTCTCCCCCCCCGGCTTCAATTTCGAGATCTAGTATGGAAACGGCCAAAACGAACACTTACCAGGTGCCTGGTGTGAATTATGGCACGGTCGACATTTTTTCCCAAAAATATCTTTTGTTTGATCGGATTTTTTTCCCCCGACAATGTCCACACAGGTCGGACCCGTGGGACTGGGACTGGGACTGGGGGTTGGGGATAGGCTTAGGGTAAGGGTTAGGGTTTACCCCTCTATGGCGTTTTATCCCGAATGTCTTCTACTGTAGTAATATTGGAACCACATGCCGTACACAAACAAATACTCCGTACTAAGTACCAACAACGCAGCTTGCAAAGATGAGTATTGACCCGAAATTCGTCCAACTCACGGCTGACATCCTTGAAATATTTTTATAAAATAGTTATCATCCCATACTGCTGTATCCTATGTGTTTCTCTACACGGCCTGCATAGGCGGGCAGCTCTGATGTCAGGAATCTCCGACAAGCACGGAGAATGCTGATATGATACTTCTAACATGATGCGTACTGCTTGCAGCGCGCTCCCACTCACGGCCATAAGTTTGATGAAAAAATGTTTCAATTACGCCAGCTAATTTGTAAAAGTTATTACAAATGCGTCAGCTGTGAGTTCGGCAAATGTCAGCGTCGATCCTCATCTCGCAATGGCTACGTGATAACACCGGCCGCTCGTTTTTACAAGATGTATATCTTACCCTTTGATATGTATATATGATTCCTAGGGATGTTGCCAGGGTGAACGAACATCAACAACAAAATGTTATCAACAATAACAGTGGTAGCTACTAACTTGTACTTGTTTCATCCCAAGATAGTAAAACAACATGTTATGATTCGTCAGCAAGTGGTACTTTTGGTAGCTGTATATAGGTGTTACCCGATTCAAGAGCGCCCGCATTAGGACTAAATCAGTTGTTGACCCTTTTCAGACCCGCAAGTGGTGACCAAAAACACGGCGAATTTCCGTTGTATCAAGCATCTCGGAAGAGCGCACCAAAATGCGGGTTATCACCCCGACGTGCTCGGTGCGGCACAGTCCCCATAAACTGCACACAGGCACACATCCTACTCCGACAGCACTCGCGCTGCTTCATGCGGTCGATGCCGTACTATTAATAAGTCGTCAGTTTTTTTTTCTTTTTTTTCCCTGAAAAAATTGATGGCACAATCAGGGCTTTTTCACCGCTCATAAGTTATACCCGCGGGTCGGTTCAGGAGGCCATAAAAAAAAATCTTGGGTCGGGTCGGGTCACGAGGTGTTCCTAGGCTCACGGGACGGGCCAGAAGGTGTTCAAATTTCACGGTTCGGGTCGGGTCGGGTCTGGTCGGGTCGGGTCGGGTCGGTTCACCATGATCCGACTCGACCTGACCCGACCCGCGACAAGTCACGCCATTACAGCATCGACCACACAAAGCAGCAGCTCCAATGGGATTGTACAAACGCCTTTACAACTGGAAACCCGTTTTGGGAAAAAAAAACTTGATTATAGTATAAGTAGGGGTTTGGGGGTTCTGCACGTCAACTCCCAAAATGATCCTAGTCTGACTTCAAGTGTTTTGTCTCCAACTTGGGAGTGCGGTGCTTAAAGGGCCAGTTAAGGGCGGTCAAATCGGATTGCCACGCCTTGTGACGCTATATACTAAAGCCTACGACTTGACAGTATAGCAGACTCATCCCACGGTAACGTTCCTGGTGATTTTCCTGGCAATGTTCCTGGTAATGTTCCTGGTGATGTTCCTGGTAATGTTCCTGGTAATGTTCCGATTGGGCTCCTCAATCGAGAAACTACCGGTTATTCTGATACTCTTGCTAGTATGGTGTACAAATAAGGACTAGCGCATAGAAGCGTTGGTCGGATGGCGGGTGAGCGAATGCCTTCCAAGTCATGTTTCGGGTGATGATGGATGATGATACTGATGACCTCCTCATGTTAGGAGCTCAGAAAATTCTTGGAACCCGCCGCACTCCGGCCGCGAGATGACTCCAATCTCAGATACGAGCGGCACGGAGATCAGAGCGGTAACACTCGTTTGTTTCCGAAGGGCTCTTAAACCGCATACCCCACAGGAGCTGGGTCCCAAAAAGGTAAAAGCCCCTTCAGAACTGCCATAGCGTGTTTTTTTGGACAAATAGCTTTGAGTTAGAGTAGAATAAGTTTTCAGCAAATCGCAAATAAGCGCAACGGGATAAGAGCGCATGAATGTACACGCATGCGTGAACTGTGATATACACGACTGCTACTGCCACCTTGGCGGTATAAATAATAAAATGTATGTCTGTTCATCCGTGCGTGCGTGATGACTAGATACCTCTGATTGGGCTGCTAGTTCCACCGCTGTACACAATTAATCAACGCGTTGCTGTCCAAGAGACCGAAGAGTACGGTAGATACGTAGATACGTTGGCTCATGATGATTACGATTACTTTGATTGGAAGGTTAGTTTCGTCGCACTATGTTTTGTTCTCACATTTCTACTTTCCAGCTTCTGGACAAGCCGTGGTCACAGGTGTCGTCCCTTTCCCTCCCCGGTTCTTGCCTTCACTTTTTATAACTGCGTACAGGGTTCAGCAATCCAACTGCTCGTCGATTTTTCATCGAGTGTTTTTAACTCACGCTCTCGCGCTTTCCGCAAGTCAATTTGTGCACAAGAAAAAGTCCCGACAAAGTTAAACGAGTATGCACTTGCCGCTCACGAAACTGACCTATACCAGGCTCGAGGACAACCTGATACGCCACCGGGGCGACCGGTCATGTATACGGTTCCCAACTACCTGTCCAAAAGACCGCTGAGCGTAGGCTACAGATTTTCACGCGTGATGGGTGTGATTAATCTGATTGGGCTGTCAGTTTCGCCGCACTATATCATTAACAAATACAGCAGTGTCCAAAAGACCACTGAGGGTAGGTTTTATAGGTTAGTTCATAGAGAGTGTTGGATGTGGTTAATCTGATTGGGCTGTTAGTTTCGCCGCACTATACTATCAACAAATACAGCAGTGCCCAAAAGACCACTGAAGGTACTGCTGTACGTTAGTTCGTGCGTGATCACCATGGCCACTGTGACAGGGCTGTCAGTCTCGCCGCGCTATACTAACATCACACAGCAGTGTCCAAAAGACCACAGAGGGTAGGCACGCTCGGGCATGACGGTTGTGATTCATAAGACTCGCTCTTAGTTCCGCCGCACTATACGCTATTGACAAAACGCATTGTTGTCCAACACACCGCTGCGGGTAAAAGCCTCCCACCAACGCGTGCTACGATAATAGAGTCGCACCACTTCTTTTCTGAGGTTCCACAAATTTGGGAGCTCAAGACCTTTCCCAAAAACTGGTTTGGAGAAAAATCAAAACTGCTACATACCGGATGAAACATCCCCACGGCCTAGGTCATGCAAAGAGTCAGGCAAAACAAAATTGCCTATTATTTTTTTTTTCCCCGACTATTTTGGGTTAAGGAGGCCCGTCATCCAGCACACACAAAATAGCCAAAAAAAATGCATACCTCTTATCCTAGCGGAGCTGGAAGCCAAGTCATATCATAGTGTTCACCCAAAAAAAAACAGAAACAAAAAAAGAGCACCTCGTGATAAATGTTGGTCTTAGGTCGTTCTCACGTTAATTTTTTCTGGGGACAAATCACTTGGAACTAGTGTAGGCTTTGGTTTCCTGAAATGCAGGGGTTATCTCAACGCCATTGCCTAGTACGTGGCCACAAAAACCGGCTCCGATCACCCCGAAATATTGCACGGCCAAATCACCTTGCAAATACAGCAATGTGTATCTCTGTCGTGAGGTTTGAGACCCCGTCGGAGCTCACTTCTCCAGGAGGCATCGATACGGCCACTGGTCGTGCTGCATGTAGAAATGGGTGGAAATACCAGTTTATTGTGACGAACCCGCACAAACACCTCAGGATTTTTTATTTTTGTTATTTATTTTTTCATCCTCCGGCAGAAAAGGGCGAAAATAAAGCTTGACCCCTTTACAGCTGGAACCCGTTTTTGGGGACAAAATTACTTGGAATTAGCATAGGGAGGGGTTTGGGGGCTCTAAAGGGGTTAAGCTCACCACACTTCCACGTATTTTCATATACGTAAAATAATAAAGAGAAGAAAAGCCTGGTACCAAGCGGTACTACTGCGGGCACATAGCGTGTGTACGAGGCTTGTACCTGGTAGTATTTTTCAAAGGCGGGTAAGATATTGCAATCAGCTTAACTGGTCCGACACAACATGGACCACCGTCATGCTTTGCAACGTCGACCCTTTTACTACTAGAAAAAAAGAAAAAGATCCCCAACTATTTCGAAGCATCTTGTTCCCAAAAGCGAAGGAGCAGTTCGAAACGTTTCGTTACAACGCTTTTCTAACTACTGTACGTCGGCTGTTGAGTTCGATCGATTTAATGGTCGATACCAGGTACTCATCTTTGCAAGCTTGCGTGATATTCCGGACGCGCTTTTTTACAGACATATTTATTCTTGGGTTGAAACCCTTTAACCCGTTTAGAGCCCCAAACCCTCCCTATACTAATTCCAAGTGAATTCCGCCCCAAAACGGGTTTCCAGTTGCACAGGCGTTCACTCATTTCCAACTCCTGAACTAACCCTACTCTAACTCCAAGTGTTTTGTCTCCATGTCGGGACTGCGGTGCTAAACATGCAAAAAAGGCTATGAGACTTCAGAGGGAAAACCATGCTGAAAAAGAAAAAAACGGTCGCAACAGAAGCATCCGCCACACGAACCTCACGGGGGGGGAAGGGGGGGGTCCGCAAGCACCGCAATG
The DNA here is from genome assembly GCA_012845835.1 of Undaria pinnatifida. Lineage (NCBI taxonomy): Eukaryota > Phaeophyceae > Laminariales > Alariaceae > Undaria > Undaria pinnatifida. Next base: position 1,394,227 of record JABAKD010000029.1, read on the forward strand.
CAAGGGCCTGTGTACGGCACGCATGGTACTCGGGCATAATACACCGCTACGCGCTCTTACGATTACTGGGGACCATATATAGCAATTCGATGCGAGTCGACGAGGGAAGGAGAGGGCTGAAGTCTTCTCGCGATAAAAATGGAGGCGCGTACCTCAGTGGGGAGGGGGGAGAAGATAAAGTAGCCCGCTTAACCCCTTCAGAGCCCCCAACCCCCTCCCTATACTAATTCCAAGTAAATTTGTCCCCCGAAACGGGATTTCAGCTGTAAAGGGGTTAAGTGACTCTGGATCTGGGTTACAATTAGGGAGGGAGAAAGAGAAAGAGAAAAGCGCCAAGAAAACAGATGGGATGAGCAAAAAATGAAAAAAAAATGAAAAAAATTAGTCAGAACCCACGATAAACACAAAAACCTATATATTCTTCCATTTTTACGAACCATGTTCACAGGTTCTGATCACAAGTTTTTCCGTATTGGACGCTTGAAAATGCCGCACAAAACACATTCGCCGTTTTTTTCGTTATTTTGTTCTACAAAAAAATATGCGTTTTTATCGCGATACATGGCCTCCGCGACAGGTTCAACAGTTGGCTGTCCGCGCAGATGGGGCGAGACCTGACCAAACGTCGTGCGTCTGTCTTTCTGTTTTGCGTTCAATGACTTTTTCAGTCTTGTCTACAACTCAACCGGTGTGGTATTTTCCATATTTTGCGTTGGGGAGTTTTGGGCTGGTCAGAATTACCAGCTGAGAATTACGTCAGCAAACACGCCCAGCGTCCAGCAATAGACTGCGCTTGGCTTGACACATACCATGGTCACCCGACAAACCATCTAAGATTCAAAGGGTTCACGTATAAACAACCCACGGCAGGGCATGACAGTTTTTGGGCCAAACGTTTCTGGTACTCTGGCCGATCGAGCTTCTCAAGTGTGGAACTATCGCTTATGTACCACGATAATTTTACCAGTATCTTTGTTTTACTGTAGGACTACTGTAGCGCAAAATAAATCTTGGTCGGGTTGCGCGAACGAATGCCTTCCAAGTCATGTTCCGGGTGATGATGGATGATGTTGATATTGAGCTGGCTCCTCATGGCAAAAAATTCTTAGAATCTGCTTCACCCACTGTCGTAGAACGTGTCCCAAGTGAAACTGTCAACAACGCTACCTACATACGCAGCAGGGATCGCAAGACAGTAAACAGGTAGAGAAGCGCTTCGTCTGTTACTTATCGCAGCCGTGGCGTGCAAGTACAGAAGAAGAGAGGTGCTTATAGCTGCAAACCTAGCATACAATCAACCCCTCTACACACTGCACATACACTTTCGGAGGGAGGGGGGAACAACTTGGAAATTGAGTAGGATTTGCTTTGATGCTACCAGGATCACACGGCAATAACCAGGAACCACTTCGCCTGCGTACAAATCAAAGTGTTCACATCTTTGCAGAGTATAAAATAAAACAATGTCATCTTATGTTAGCTTTCGATTAATCAAACTTGCCAAAGACGGGCGATCGATTTAGTACGCAGCTTGCAAAGATGAGTATCGACCTTGAAGTCGTCGAACTCACAGCTGGCGTCGTCACAATATTTTTATGAAATCACACTGACTTGCAAGTACAGGGAGCACACGACGACAAGCAAGTAGAGAAGCACGTCGCTCCGCTATACCTGGTATATCACGGCAGCAGTGACGTGCAAGTGCAGCTTCAAAGAGTTTCCATCATCCCCTTTAGAACTACCAGGTAACTCTACACACTCTGTGGGGAGGGCAAACAACTTGGAAATTGGGTAGCATCTGTTCATTAGTAATTCTAAAACGGGTCAAGAACGATACCTATGCTACACGGACCAAACGAGAACATCCAAGGAGCACCGCACTTCCGTCTCCGCGGGCGAGTTTTACACCAACACACACCGAACCTTCACAAGCACGCTTAGTACGTACCTGGCAAGTCGCAGTACAAAAACATGAAAACAAGAAGAAAAAAACTAAACAGCCGGGTTCCGATTTCTTGGCGCCGTGCTATTATAATGAGAGCTGAAACTCGCATGCGCACGTAACTACGATGCTACACTCTAAAATAGTACGGTACCGTCGATACTTAAGAGACTAAGCGAAACCACCACCACCGCCACCGCCACCTAGACGGGTGCTGCAACAGAAATAATAAGGTGTACCTCTTTTTGGCGAAATCATTTTTCTGAACGACGGGACCAAGGCTACGTACGGTGGAGGGGTCGCTTTCGGGCCAGCGGTTCGGGTCACTCGCGCGAGTGACGCCCCCCCGTTCCTTTCGCGGTCTCGAGCTTTCGTGATGACAGTTTTTAGTTTTGCGATATATATGAGTCCGAAAAAAACAGCCGTAAGTTTGTTTGTCTTTTCCGCGAGGTACATACTAACAGTCAGTATTAATACTGGTAGTGGTGAAAAAGCGGCAAGTGGAAAAGGGGGTACCAGGTATGTCATAACATCATCATAACATCATCATAACACCCCCCCCTACTATTTATAATAGCGTGTGGCCTTTGGTCACGGGCGGGGGGGGGGGGGCATGCCACAAAATCGTCGGAACGGCACTTCTCATCCTTTTATTATTTTTTCAAACAAAACAAAAAAAAAGCTTCACTTCAGCTTGCGGGATGATCTATAATAGGCAAACGACTTGTTTCGCAACAGCAGTACTCGTACTCGTTCGTGCGTGGGAATTCTTGGTGTACCCTTGGCCACCATCCATGGTGTTTTCTTTTCTTTTTTTTCATTCAGGTTGCACTTTTGGTTTGTCTAAAAATAGAAAAAAAAAAAAGGGCGAGGTGTCGTGTACAGTAGTCCAATCATGTCAAGAACCTCAGAAAACAAGGGTACCCCTATAGAGTAGCATACACCCCTATCGATAGTATGTAAGCGTCATATATACCATGGTATAGGACTGTTCACGGGTCTGATCATTTGTCCCGGGTCGGGTCGGGCCAGAGCGACGCGGCCCGATCCGACCCGAACCACTGGACTTCCTGACCCAATCCAATCCGGCTCGACCCGCGTGCGTTAGAAACCTTCTGGCCCGGCCGATGGGTCGGTGTATGACCCATGAAAAACCTCGATTATATACAAAGGATAACTACAATAGTAGAGCCTTTTTTTTTTCTTTTTTTTATCCTCCGGCAGATGGGGAAAAATAACACTCAAGCTCACCACACTTCCACGTATTTTCATACGCGTCGTGTGTCGATTTAACTCAGTTGCTTTCGTAGTCCAACGCTAGCTGGCACACCCTTCGGATCCCTTACCTCCGTCACTACCAGGTGATTACTTTAGCGAACGATGGCATACCTCGTTGCAGTGGTTGCCGGCGATGCTGAGCATAGTGATGAGGGTGTCTATTCTCCACCGGCGATCCGGGGCGTACCTAACCAAAGAAACACGCGAAAAACACCGCAGCGAGGACGTCGGAAAAACGAAGGACAAAAAAATGTTCGATATTTCTTGACAAAATGTACGCGCATGAGCCAAGCCGATCGCCACTATATTAACCTCGCAGGAGGCTTTACCCTCAACGCGCTTCAAGCCGTGGTCACAGGTGTCGCCCCGTCTCCCCCCTGCCATGATACGCGCCTTCGCTTTCATCGTGCAGAGGGAGCAGCATTGGCATGTTCGTCGAGTCGCAACGAATTTGGCCCACTCGCGCTCTCTCGCGCTTCGGCAACGTAAGGAAAAATACTCTGAAAAAAGTCTTGTGTGCACAATGATATACACCAGCCGAGATTGAACCCCAGCGCAACCGCCAGCAAGCATGGCCGCCTGCCGCTGACCCACAGTCAAACTTGCTACATTACTGGTTCGGAATACGGCGGTAGTACGAGTACTAAGGCGGTATCTCTAAATAAGGCGATAAACAAAAAAAACGCCTGCCACGAACGAAACCCGCAAGACGCCAAATAATGCGGTCGCCCGCGATAAGGCTGTACCAGGGGTCTCGCACACCACCTTGTTCGGTGACCACCATGATACACATGACATAGATCCCAGATAAGGTTTGAATTAACCCCTTTACAACTGGAAACCCGTTTTTGGGGACAAAATTAGTTGGGTTTAGTATGGGGAGGGGTTCGAGGGCTCTCAAGGGGTTAAGGCTTCAATCGGGTCTAACCTACATTTGATAATACTATAAATAAAAACGCGATACAAAAAAATCACATAGACTACCCCCGTAAGTAGAGTAGAGACACTCGGCCGAGGCCTGTATGTGGTACTCAACAAATCGCTCTCGCATTTCCTTCGAGCGTTCAAGTGGTGTTGGTACGAGCATAAGTAACGTGTGTTTCTGCTCGGCGCGACACCGCCCGAAACGGTTTCGAAGCACGGAAAACACGCACCAAACGCAAAGCACACAAACGACGAGAGATAAAGCAAAACAGAACAAAACAAAACAAAACAATACAGCCCAAAAATAATACCAACCAACACCACCACCACCACTTAACCCAATCTAGCCCAAAACCAACCCAACCCAGCCCAACCCAGCCCAACGCAACCCTACCTAACCCCAACTCAACACCAGACAAACCCAATCCGACCTAACCCAATCCGACCTAACCCAACCCAACCCAACCCAACCCAACCCAACCCAACCCCAACTCAACACCAGACAAACCCAATCCGACCTAACCCAATCCGACCTAACCCAACCCAACCCAACCCAACCCAACCCAACCCAACCCAGATCCAACCCAAACCCGAACACGCAAGAGTCTCTCTCGCATGCTTGCAAATGTTCGCTTGCTATGCTTACTTCTCATTCGACAGCGAAACCCGAGAAAGGCGAGAGGACAAACCCGAGAAGAGCAAAAAAACAGAGAGCGCAGGGGCGACAGCGGACAGGACAACTCACCACAAGAATAACGCTCACTTCTCCTTCGGCAGCGAAACCAACCAAAGGGCCAAAGGACAAAACAGAGAGGACCGACAGCAGAGAGGACTCCCCACAACAAGAACAATACTACCTACAGTACCAGTAGGCATCACAGAGCAAAAAACAGAATAATATACTTTCCAGGTAATTACTTCACGAATATTGATAGTACTACCGTTCGGTAGTACCTGGTGCAAACTAGTTTTCTCTTCCTCTTCTCTTTTTTTTAGATACTCCTGCAGATCCGGTAGTACCTGGTACAAACTAGTTTTCTCTTCCTCTTCTCTTTTTTTTTAGATACTCCTGGAGATCCGGGTAAAAAAAGCTCAAGCTCCAGTACACTTTTCGTGTGTGTACCAGTTTTTGTCCATCTACAAAGCGCAGACTTGGTGTTAACCTCGCCCCTTCGGTTTAGTCAACACCTTTCTTTGAACTTTGCCGACCTTCTTCGGCCGAACCCTATGAGTGTTGGCTTAAGTCAACACCTTGGACTTGCCGACCTTCTTCGGCCGAACCCTATGAGGGTTGGCTTAACTCAACACCTTGGACTTGCCGACCTTCTTAGGCCGAACCCTATGAGGGTTGGCTTAAGTCAACACCTTGGACTTGCCGACCTTCTTCGGCCGAACCCTATGAGTGTTGGCTTAAGTCAACACCTTGGACTTGCCGACCTTCTTCGGCCGAACCCTATGAGGGTTGGCTTAAGTCAACACCGTGGACTTTGCCGACCTTCTTAGGCCGAACCCTATGAGGGTTGGCCCAAGACAGTGAGACATCCAAAGTACTATTAATACAGTAAATACAAGACTCCCGTTCGAGATGTGGTGGGCTTGAAATCCCAGAGGGACAAAACTGCAAAAAAAAAAAAACAGAAGAGAAAATAACTGACCACCGCGCGAGTAGCCCTGCGAGTACCAACGACCAGCCCAAACGAGTTTATAGCGGTCTATATTGTATAAATCCTAATACATTATCACAGTAGAAAAAACAACACTGCATAATTATCTACACTGCATAATTATCTTACACCCTTAAAGCCCCCGAACCCCTCCCTATGCTATATCCAAGTAATTTTGTCCCCAAAACGCGTTTCCAGTTGTAAAGGGGTTAACAGCAGTACGCTAATAGTAACGAATGAGTATGAGTATCATTTGAGTGTGGAGTATGAGTGGTACAATTTTCTAGTTTGTCGCATCACCTCTCGGCGGCGGCGGAGATCTTGCCGCAAAGCTGCCCCTTCTGTTCCGGAGTGGCGACGACGAGGTAGTTCAGCATCTCCCGCGTCAGGCTCACCACCGTCGTCTCGTTCACCAGCTGCCACCACACCAACCCGCACCAACCCGCACCAAACCACACAAGATAATACAGCCCAGCCCAGCCCAGCCCAGCCCAGCCCAGCCCAACCCGCAGCACAGCACAGCACAGCACAGCACAGCACAGCACAGCACAGCACAGCACAGCACAGCACAGCACAGCACAGCACAGCACAGCACAGCACAGCACAGCACAGCACAGCACAGCACAGCACAGCACAGCACAGCACAGCACAGCACAGCACAGCACAGCACAGCACAGCACAGCACAGCACAGCACAGCACAGCACATCACAGCACAGCACAGCACAGCACAGCACAGCACAGCACAGCACAGCGCAGCACAGCACAGCACAGCACAGCACAGCACAGCACAGCACAGCACAGCACAGCACAGCACAGCACAGCACAGCACAGCACAGCACAGCACAGCACAGCACAGCACAGCACAGCGTGGGTTAAGACAACAGAATAGAGGATTGCACGCCATGAGGCAGCACAGTACAGAACAGCACAGCGTACCACACCACACCACGAGATAACACAGCATAACCAAAACCCAAGCCAACAAAGCACGATACGGGTCACGACAACACAGCAGAGAATAGCATGCAACAAGGCAGCACAACAAAGCACAGGGCAGCACAACAAAGCACAGGGCAACACAACACAACGCAGCAAAAGTACAGCATGTCATAGGCCAACGCAGCACATCAGGTAACACGCCACAAGGCAGCACGATATTCCACGGAGAAACGACATCAACATCATCAGCAGCAACAAACAAGAACAAGAACAATAACAAGGACAAGGACATGAAAAACCACATGTTGCAGCAAGGCCCGACGAGCTTACCTGATGAATAAGCTCCAGCGCTCGCTGTCGGATGGAAACATCTGGGTCTTTGAGGCAGTCTACAATCGTCGCTCTGTGACGCTGGACAGAGGGAGCATCCAGTTGCACCACTCTGCCCAAGGTGTTGAGCGCGACATACCGGATGTTGTTGTCCTTGTTGTCCAGGAATCTGGACAAGAGGCGGAAGGCCGGTCACTATTAATGAGTTATTTTACTACTATTAATAATACCATGGGTTTCCATTCAAGTTAGGGGCGTTTCTGGTGGGGGGTGATAGGGGACATACCGAACGTTGTTGCTCAATTGTTCAGGGATCAGGACAAACAAGACAGAGGTCAGTCACGAGTAACTGGTACAAGGGGTTTCCTAACTAGTTGGGGCATTCTTAGTGAGGGTGTAGGGAACAGGCCGGATTTTGTTGTCGTTGTTTCCCAGGAACCTGGACAGGAAAAATTGCACGAGAACGGAAGCAAGGTCGTCGTAATACCACGGGTTTCCATCCTCGATGGGGGCGTGGGACTGGGGAGGATTGGAGACAGCCGCCACCCGTCGTGACCTCCTCCCGCAGTTCCAACGTCACGTCACGTACCGGCCAAGAATATTGATGGCGAGCACCTTGAGCCCCTTCTCCGTGTCCAGCGTCATGATCGTCTGCACGCACTCGTACAAGATGGCGTTTCCTGCATTTTTCGCTGTCTCCGTGTTGCTTGCCACCTATCAGCATCAACAGAAAGAGCAATAGAAAAAAAAAACAGAGGGGCAACGGAGAAACACACCAGAGGCCAAAAGGAGAGAGGGCGAAATAGGAGAGCGTGAAAATAGGGAAAAGACATCAGAAGAGAAAGAAAGTTCACGTGAGGGCGAGCTCTATAGGTCACCCCGCAAAAAAAAAATGACAAGACATGAAAGCGCAAAAAGCTAGACAATCCCATCGCCTGAGAGGAGAAGAGGCTGCCTATCGACCCCGGGTCTGAGTTATATCTAGGGAGGAAGAAGGAGAAATAAAAATTGCGAAGAGAACGGATGGGGTAAGCTAAAAACAACACATACACGCACACACACGATATGGTAGAGGCGCCCCCCCCTTTTATTTTTTCCATTTGATAGAATCATTATAAATATGTCAATTGTGAGTTCGACAACTTTCAGGCTCGATGCTCTCATCTTTGCAAGCTGCGTGCGCGATACACTGCACGATGCGTGCGCGATACACTGCAAGATGCGTGCGCAATACACCGGTCGCTGTTAATCTCCGGCGGCGGATGGGAGGAAACTAAGCGTACGCTCACCACACTTCCACGTATTTCCATGCATGTCGCGTGTCAAAAAAATTGTTCTAGGTATTCGCAATCCAGCGCTAGCAGGAATATAATTCAATCCAGTTCACGCGGCAACGACAACAGCAGTGCACCACTTTCCCCCCCCGGCAAGGTAAGGTTCTTGACTTGAGGAGCTCTACACACCCAAAAAATGATCTCGAGAAAAAACAAAAGTGCAACCCGATGAACAAAAAAAAAAAAAAACATGGCCTAGGTACACAAAAAAAAAACATATCGCAAAACAAGATACGGTGAAATTCCGACGATGGTCGGTCAAGGAAATTAACCCGTTTCCAACTCCCGAAAAAGATGCTATTAATAGTCAAATTCCAAGTGTTTTGTCCCCATATCGGGAGTGCGGTGCTAACACCGTCAAGGAGCCCCGTCATTTAGAAAAAGAAAGGCCAAAAAGAGGTAATGTGCCTCCATCGTAGCACGTGTATATATTATGGTATTCGTTTTGGCCTAGAAAAGGTACTGTACCTTGAGCTAGCGTTGCATGTGTCGTGCCCTAATTGGACAATAGCATCATACAGCGCAATCCGATGGACACTCTCGTGGCCTACTGCTGTAGGTACTATTAGGTACCAGGTGCTGCAGTATTTACCAAGTTGGTACAGGTACACAACGAAAACGATGGTAAAACGCGATGGAATGTCAGCAACATCGCGGGTACACGCTTCCTCAGTTGATAAACGCTAACACACAGATAAAACCTTTTGGCCCAAAAGAGGTACTGTATCCCCATTATAGCTAGCATTGCATGCGTCATCACCTAATCGGTCAAGAACATCATACACGGTTCCAATGGTGAATTCAGTAGGGTACGAAGTAAATACTCTGGGAACATCCGGGTACATACCCGCGTGCATACCCGAGTGCCGAGTAAGGCCGTGGTGTGCGAGACTCTTATTACCGCCTTATTGGGGGCAACCGCCTTATTCGCTTGTAGGGGGGATAGCGTATAAGGGATGCAGCAGAAGATCTAGGAATTTTCTGAGCTCCTAACATGAGGAGCTAGCTCAACATCAACATCATCAGCATCATCCATCATCCATCATCACCCGAAGCATGAACTCCAAGGCCTTCGATCGCGCAATCCGACAGACTCTTCCATTCGCTGGTGTTAAAGCCAACATGCTCATAAATGCACCAGACGTCAGACTAACCGGTAGTTCCTCGCTTGAGGACCTCAACCGGCCAGATTATCATAATCGTTTGGCCCCCAAAACTGCAACCCCTCCCGCGCTACAGGAGGATGACTCAGTTACGGGTGAGGGTGTCTGTATCGACGTAGAGGCCTCAACTGTCATCAATAGGGCGGTAGGCCGCTCTATTGAAGGACAGGCCGCGAACACGTATGTCAGTGCAGTATATTGCGGGGTTTCAGTCGTGCCAGGCGATTTCGACCGCCTTATCAAGGGAATCCGCCTTATTACTAGCGCCTTATATAGGGATATCGTCTGATTAGTACCGCCTTATAGGACACCGTCTTATTAGTACCGCCTTGTTGAGGGATACAACCTTATTGAGGGATACCGCCTTATTGAGGGATACCGCCTTATATAGGGATACCGCCTTATATAGGGATACCGCCTTATATAGGGATACCGCCTTATATAGGGATACCGCCTTATATAGGGATACCGCCTTATTCGGGGACCACTACTTTTGTATGGCCAAAGAAGTCCGGCTTGGTACCGGGGCACCCCCATAGTACATACCCTACGAAACACACCCGGACATGCGAGTACATCCCCTATAAACAATTTTTGACTTGATCTTAGTATACATAATATAACTTACAGCGCGTTGCACCTTCTGTATGCACCTGCTGTACTGTACTAAGTGTACTGTACTGCACCTGAGCCAGGGCGTCAGACATCATGTCCGTGACCCCTTCCGCATGCTGCCCCAGGAGTCGCAAGAGCCGGAGGACGTGCACCTAGCGGGGGGGGGGGGGGGGCATCAGGCCACCACCACGAAGAACAGCCAGGAGCACAAGAGGACAGCCAGGAACACGAGCGCATAGGTTCATGAGTGTGTCCGTATTTGCCGGCTAGTTACTGTTACTATTACTTGCGTGACGGGGCACAAACTAAACTACTCACTTCGCCTTTTCCAGCTAACGCCACACGCCGAGCCGCAAAGGCGAGTAAATCATGACAACTCACTATGCTACTACTAATAATACCTTGGGATGAAACAAGTACAAGTTAGTATTCATAGCTATCATTACTACTATTGACAACATTTTGATGCTGTTCATGTTTCCCCTGGCAACATCCATAGGAGTCACATATATTGAAAGGATAATAATCCATCTGTAAAAACGAGCGGCCGGTGTACCACGCAGCTTGCCAAGATGACCATCGACTTTAAATTTATGGAACTCACAGCTGACGCATCCATCCAATAACTATAACTACTACTATTCAATAGTAGCAACATAACTAACCGGCGTAACTAGTAGGCGAACTATTTTAAGTCTATGGTATTAGCATATTAAGCCAATTCATAGCCCTGCGCGACGAGGCTTACCCTTCTACGCCCGCAAAGAGTATTACCTGGTACCTGGTATCTACAAATGCCCAGCCATTTCCACCAAAAAAAGGGGTCGAGTTCCAAAACGGTTACTTTAGTAAAGCACTTCGACCTATTGCACCCAAACCACATACCTGCAAAAACGGGTCGGACACGCCGGCCACATCGTGCTCCGGGGCATACCCAACCGAAAGCAGGTTCCGCAGCAGTCGCACGAGCGACGGAGCACTAGACGCAAACGCCGGCGCGTATTCCTGGAACACCCAACGGAACACGATGTGAGATTGGATATAACACCACGCTTCGATTGGGTACAAAACAAAACAAGCCGGCACGGAAGGCATCTTCAGGGCTCAGAACAAATAAAACAGTAACTATGTATAAAGATAAAGTACACCCATGTACATTTTCCAGCAGGAAAGAGCAGAGAAGATTACGACCAGGACTACCCCATAAACGTATCACCTCCCACTGCCCCCCTCAACGCCAACAGCTCAAATGCATTAAGGCGGCAACATCCCAGTACCGCAGCAGCTCAACACCTCGACTTCAACATTAAGAATATTCCTTATATCAACACCGCAACCCCTCCTACCTTAGTATTTTCTTCTTTTTTTTTCCTTCTTTTTTTCGCACACATCTACCTTCCAGCTTCTGGACAAGCCGTGGTCACAGGTGTCGTCCCTTCTCCCCCCCGGTTCTTGCCTTCAATTTTATATCGCGCATAGGGTTCAGCAATCCCACTGTTCGTCGATTTTTCATCGAGTGTTGTATTATAATAAGTAGGTCGACGCATCAATACATTATATCAATACTCCAAAACAACAACAAAAAATCCCCCAAGACTCCAGTACTCCACGAACCCAGTGCACCCGACACCCCCAATATTTGCGACACCGCGAATACGTGGGTTAACACCTGGGCAAACACAGCACCACATCTACACCAACACTTCAACTACCTAACGAAGATTCACTCAATGCTTCAAACCCCAGCACACCAACACCCCCAACACGTACAGTAGGTCAACACATGAACACCTCAATACCCGAACTACCGAACATATCCCACCATCAACCAATCAGCCAATCAATGAATCAACCAATCAATCAATGAATCAATGAATCAATGAATCAATGAATCAATGAATCAACCAACCAACCAATCAATCAATCAATCAATTAATTAATCAATCAATCAATCAATCAATCAACCAATCAATCAATCAATACTCAACACTTACACCAACACCTCCAACTACTAGGATAACCCATCAATCACGCATACATTAAGTACCATCAAGAGAAAATAAAAACGACACTTCAACACCCCGCCACCTCTGCATACCAATATCGCAGGCGACTGTAGTAGACTACACCAATAGACGACACCGACACCTCACAGTTTCACAAAAAACATGTCCAAGATTCATAAAACAATATCCCAATACCCGTTACAGCAGTAGTGACCCTTTCATAGTGCCGGTATGTGCACTGTAGAGTAAATTATCGGCACTATAGAGGAAACCGGCACTACTCCACATACTATTAATACCACGACTGGTTGTTCTCATCTGTGGCAAGCGATTTCACAGGCACTATAGCGGACAACCGGCACTACTCAACCGGCACTATGGAGGTAGAGGGCCCTCTACTGTTCTTTAATACTCAAATAACCCTTTTAGAATTGCACCCCATGTTTTCGGGGACATACGGCTAGTGGGGGATCATTGTTGCAGGGGAAACCCTACCATTACTCAGAAAAAATCCTGTAGTATTATACGAAACCCCGCGCGATTTCCCCCCAAAATGCGAGCGGAAGGGTTAACTGGGCTATTCTAGAAATCTCAACATCTAATACTCAGTATGTCAATATCCAATACCCAGTATCTTCATACCCATTGCCCAGTATCTAAATATCCATTACCCATTATGTCGGTATCCAATACCCAGTATCTCAGCATCCAACACCCAGTTTATCAATATCCAATACCCAATATTATAATATCCAAAACCCAGTATCTCGATATCCAATACCCAGTGTCTCAGTATCAAGTATCCAGTATCTCAATATCCAATATCAAGTACCCTATAACTCGAAGTATATCAACATCCAACACCCAACACTTCAACACTACAACACCCCACACCTTGGGGTTGGACTCCACAACGGCGGTGATGAGCTGCACTCCCGCGACGAGTACACCGTGGTGCCTATCCTTCAACACGTCCGTCATCCGCTCCATAAAGTCCTCGACGTGCTCCGGGAGGTGTCGCAGGATGCGAATGCAGCACAACGCAGCCTGGACAATAGTGTGAAAAGGGGCCATCATTGACCGAATACACAGAAAGGAGACAGACGCCAGGGGGGGGGCGGGGGGGGGGGGGACCAGAGGAAAAGGGGAGGATCCTCCGACCTTACAAAGCAAGAAAGGGTGGGCGAGCAAGCAAGCGATCGGGCAAGACAGCCCGCGCGAGCTTCGACCCCATTCTCGAAATCACACAGCTGAGGTGTTTAATGTAAAAGTTAATAAAAAACAACCAAAGCGAGCAGCTATGATACACCCGGTTGCAGACCCAACCCAGCCCGCCCACGCTCAGGCTCCATTACCACGCTTGCAAAGGTTTGTTCTTTATACCAGGTGTCTTTTTGTTGCGACGTAGGCCCTCCCCATTTTTTTTTTAACGAGACTGGGCCTCCCTCATTCCTTAACTACCTAGGCCATCGGGTTACCTTGAGCGTCTTCTCTTTTTCTCAAGTCAATTTTGCAGGGGTTTCACGGGTCAGACCACTTTCCTCGGATCGGATCGGATCGGATCAGGTTGATCCCGCCCGATTTGTGGTACTAGAAAACCTCCTGACCCGATCCGACCCGACCCGTAAGATTTCGAACACCTCCCGACCCGAGCCGACTCGATCCGCGAGATATTTTAATACCGCCTGACCTGGCCCGCGGGCCCGACCATGACCCGCAAACAGCCCTGAATTTTAGGGTGGGGTTTTATAGAGCTCCCCAAAAAATTCACGTGCACTCCTATCGAAGAATGCGACACTAGTGTATCATCACACGCCGCCAAACGTGTTGACGCGCGCTACGATGGCAGGTAGCACTTTGAATCGGCAAAAAAAAAAAAATCTGAAATGAGTAGCGGGGCTCCTTGCCCCCAAACGGTCGGAACCGTCATCTCATCCTCATTGTGCAACATTAGACCCATGCTACGATTGAGGTGCACCACTTTTTTTCTGAGGTTTCCTCAATTTGGGAGCTTAACGCCTTTACAACTGGAAACCCGTTTTGGGGGACAAAATTACTTGGATTTAGTATCGGGAGGGGGTCGGGGGCTCTACAGGGGTTAAGACCTCTCCCAAAAACCGATTTGGAGAAAAATAACACTGCTACCGGATGAAAAATTCCATGGCTTCGGTACACAACGAGCATCATGCCAAAAAATGCCCCATTATTTTTTTTTCCGATGATTTTGGGTTAAGGAGCCCCGTCACTCAGAAAACATTTTCGCCAAAAAAAGGTACACCTTAATGCCTCTATCGTAGCACGCGTCATGAATTATGATATACCTACAGTATAGGCCATGGGTTTATTCATTCGGGTTGCACGTTCAGTTTCACACGAACCAAGTCTTGGGGCGAGGTATTTGCGCTCCTCAAGCCAGGCAGCCCCAGAAAAAAAAAAACGGGTGCATCGCTAGTGTAGCATGTGCATGTTTTTGTTTTACCTTCTTAACAGGGTAACGCCGCCTCCCTCAAGATCGGGGACAGGAAGGATGGCTGCTAAGAACAAATCGTCGGTGTTGTCTTCTTTTTCTTTTTTACCTTCTTGACGAGGTAGGGCCTCCCACCCCTCAAGTGGCGGTCGACTTCCATCATCAGGTCGCGGGCTATGTCGGGGGTGGCTAGATTTCCCACAGTGGTCAGGCTAAGCCCGGCCACGAAGACGTTGTCGCTGTGCATGTCCACCTGCGCGTAAAAAGAAACAGCCACAACGATGATGACAACGGCAACAGCGTTGGTGACAAGGAAAACAGCTGCACCAAGAACAAGAACAATTACAACAACAACAACGACCACAACGACACCAAAAACAACAACGACAACGACGGCGACAATGACGATGACAACCAACAGCGATGCGGACACGACAGCAACAACGACAACAACAACGACAACGAAAACGCTCTCGCTGTGCATATCCACCTGCGCTTAAAAGTAAACAGCAACCCCGTCTGCAACAATTGTGATGCGTTAGTAGCAACGCTACCATGTACCAGCAAAAACAACGATAACGAAAAAAACAAAACGAAACACGTATTCGTGGTGCATGCCCACCCGTGTTTGCAAGAAACAGCAGCGACAACGATAGAGGCAACAACGGCATGGAACAGGATAACACCAGCAATAACAACACCGGCAGTAACAACAACGCTGTCGCTGTGAATGCCCTCCCCGCGCATACAAGAAACAACAGTAGCAGCAACGTCGACGGTAACGGTAACGACAACGACAACAACATTAGCGTGGGCAACGACAACGACAACGGCAACACCGACCACGGCGACAACAACAAAATACGTCAACGACAACAAGAGCAACACCAACAATCACAAACAGCACGCATAAAACGAAGCAGCACACACAGAGAGCACAAAGCAAACATCCAGAAACCACCCAGTACCACCCACCACCCACAAAAACAACGCCAAACCAACCACACGACAACCACATTGCCAACCAAAAAAGGTGGGGAAGAACCAGGAACGTGCCTTGAGAGAGTTGGTGACGAGCATGAGCACCTCCTCCTGGTCTGTGAGGAGCAAGGTCAGACCTAGGTATCCGATGCGCTTGTCCATGTAGTTCGAGGATGTGATCAGCTTGATGCACTCCATCTGCCCGAAGTGGGAAGGGTAGCCTGAACAATAATATATAGGCAAAAAAAAACAGGGTGGAGAGGCGGGGAGGAGGCGAAAGGTAACGTTATATAGTGTGACATTTAGTCAGGGTAGCAGCGGTAGCAGCGGCGGCGGCGGCAGCAGCAGCAGCAGCAGCAGCAGCAGCAGCAGCAGCAGCAGCAGCAGCAGCAGCAGCAACAGCCGAAAAGGCTGGTCAAACCACTCACGATGGACGCTTAAAAACTGCACCCCTGAGTCATCCCACGGTACAGGATGCACTTTTGGGTTAACTAAGGTTTGTGACCATTGAGCTGAACTGCGAACCTATCGGTTAGTGACAATTTTACGACTACATTTGTTTTAGTACCAGCGCATACAAATGTTGGTCGGGCGGTGCGAACGAACGCCTTCCAAGTCATATTTCGGGTGATATATCGATTGAGCTCCTCACGTTAGGAGCTGTAGGACTAACGCAGTACGTGCTAGAGCATAGAAACATTAGTCGGGTTTTTGCGAACGCATGTCTTTGCAGTCATCGTTCGGGTGACAGGCATTTGAGCTCCTCGTGTTACAAATGTTGGTCGGGTTTTTGCGAACGAATGTCTTCGAAGGCATCGTTCGGGTGACAGACATGGAGCTCCTCGTGTTACAAATGTTGGTCGGGGTTTTGGCGAACGAATGCCTTCGAAGTCATCGTTCGGGTGACAGACATTGAGCTTCTCGTGTTACAAAGGTTGGTCGGGTTTTTTGCGAACGAATGTCTTCGAAGTCATCGTTCGGGTGAAAGAACAATGAGCTCCTCGTGTTAGGAGCTTTAGGACGACTGTAGCGCAAATAGACGATGGTCGGGTTGCGCGAACGAACGCCTTCCAAGTCACCTTTCGGGTGATATTGAGCTCATGTTATTAATAGGAGCTCAG
Organism: Undaria pinnatifida; assembly: GCA_012845835.1. Classification (NCBI taxonomy): domain Eukaryota; class Phaeophyceae; order Laminariales; family Alariaceae; genus Undaria; species Undaria pinnatifida. Next base: position 1,410,992 of record JABAKD010000029.1, read on the forward strand.
AAACTTTGGCAGTACCCCTAGCGTGCGATGGCTCCTCTCGAGTCCCGGGCTTCATGCCGCGGTTGGCCGGGGGCTCGGCGTTCCCCGCCCACCCCCTGTTGGGGGGGGTGCCAAAATATTCTTCCCCACCTGGAGCGGAAAAGCAGAAAAAAAAAATGCTTGCACTGGTTCGCACAAGCTCTTGACAAAACCGCACTTACCGCATGTTTGGTCACCATACGAGTGAGCACGTACCTGGGTCCCAGATAACTCATACCTGGTAGCCAGACTGCCCTATTACGCTTCGTGGTCGCAAGACGGGCAAAATAAAAACGTTCTCGGAACGAAAAAAAAAAAAACGAGTGATGCTGGCCTCCCAGCGCTGGCGACTTTCGGGGCTCCGTCCAGCCTGACTACGTCGTATGATACCAACGCGCAACCGCCGTGTATGCACAAAAATCATGCCTAGTATGGGCACAATGGCAACACGCAACAATGATGCTGCACCATTTCATCATGCTGTCTCAAATACATCAGCTGTGAGTTTCGATCAATTCTAAGGGTAGATACTCATCTTCGCAAAGCTGCGTGATTTACTATAAAAGATTAAGATACGCTCCAGCTGTGAGATCGAAGATTTCGTCGAAATTGCATCCTGCTGTAACATTCTGCTTAAACTTTCCCCTTTTATCGCCGGAAAAATGGCCGATTGCACTAAAATCCAAGCAGTTTGTCCCCAAAAAACGTGGTGCGGTTGGTGTGATGGAGACTGAGCTAGGGCCACAAGCGGGAGTGGGGAGTGGGGAGTGGGGAGTGGGTTAATCTAATTAGAACCCCGACCTACCCGCGCGAGAAACTCGAGCGAGAACCCACCTTTCAAGCTTTGTCTGATGCGCGATAGGGGCGAAGTTGGTACAATTACTTCCTTCTTTTGCGCTTCCCACGCCATCAGCCAAAGGGGGTATCGTTCGGAACAACAGGTTCAGCAAGCACGCGTCTATATATGGCATATTCATACCAACCGCAGCAGTACGAATCTGAGGAATCTGAGGCCATCTCCAACCTCCCCGAACGGGTTGCGCGCTGTTGTCTGCCTGGTCAGTGAAAACTCGACCTGCTCCGTCCCGGCATTGTAAGGATGCGAGGGTCTATGGTCACGGCGACGAATGATATGAGTACTCACCCCCCCCTCGGGTGCATTCATCACATGTCACAGCTGCGCCTCAACCCCTACAGACCGGCACGACGTACAGCTGTATGCAGGACAATCAAAGTAGCAACCCTTTGCGAGCCCTTTGCGAGCCCATATACTTCGTATATATTTGATATCGACCAAAAACGCGAGGACGAAAAGTGCGATACCATGGCATCACCAACCGTCCACGAAAAGCGTGTAGCACTAGCACTGCCGTGCGCGAGTATCGCCATTTGTGCGAGCGTTGTATATGATACCAGCTAGCTCCTAACGCGTCGTTTCGGACAAGCCCCCTACCCTAGCCAAAAGCGCTGCTTCGTGGTGGCCGATTTTCGCAATCGTCATCCTTGTGCCCGACACATTTCCCGCCTCAAGTCCCACAGGGATTATGATGTTACGGCTAGGATTGGGCGAAACCGTCAGAACAGCCAATGAGCGTAACCTGGGTTTCGTGTCGCGGAAGAATGGACAGTATGAGTTCCAGGCGTTGGACGAAATCGATATGGAGGAGCTGAACCGTGTCGGAGCAGTGTTTTCTCGGACCCTCAAGTCCCAACGGGGTTACAGGTTAGAATAGCAGGTGATACCTGGGGTTCCAGCCATCCCGTGACCTCCGCCGCTGCCACAGTTCTTATTAACTAATTCTACCGAGGGTTTGGTTAGTAGGGTATGTACCCTTAAGGGTGCTCTAGCGTACCCGGGTACCACATCTTGCTAATGATACTCGGCTATGTACCCGGGTATACCTAGAGTATATCTGGTACACCCTGTATCGTGCTAAACACACCCTTGACATGCGCCTACAGTACGATTACAATGCAACATCAACCGCGGCCACTTCCACATTTCCACGCCTCATCCACATCTGCACTTTCCTCCAAGCCGTTGCAGAGTACCAGGTATCCCCCCAACCTCAACGGCCAAAAGCAGGGGACCACAAAAAAACAAAAACCTCGCACTTTGTTTTTTTAAGGAGCCAGGCAGGGGGGGGGGTGGGTCATGCTTACGACTCTGGATGGAAGAGTAAGGACGGTTGGAGTGCTCGTACGAAGACCTTCACCCGTTCAGAGCCCCAAAAAACTGTCCATATAGTAACTCCAAGTATTTTGTCTCCGAGAATGGGTTTCCAGTCTCGAATAGGGGGCAACGGTCCTGGCACTTCCGTCCACAGTGGTGGCATATATACGTATTACACAATTAATACTATCATATACCAGGTTCCCATAAAGGTGCGATTTAAGGGGGGCCGACACTACTTCAACCCATTCTGGAGGCGTTTTCTTTCTCTTTTTTCGTTTTGCTGCTTCTGCTTCTGCTTCTGCATCTGCTGCAGTTTCAGCAACGTACGTCGTACTGCTGCTTCTATTTCTGCTTCTGCTTGTCTGTTGCTCCTGCCTCTGTTGCTTCTGCTTGTCTGCTGCTGCTGCTGCTACTTCTGCTTCCGCTGCTGTTGCTTGCCTGATGTGTTGTTTCGTGACCGCACCCAATCCTACCTACCCACTCTCCTCTGGCAGAGCCGGCTTCTCGGACAACCCGTATCTACGACGTACAAGGTACCACCTACCAGGTATGAAAGCTAGTACATCATACAATTGCAGCGGCAAAATGTGTGTCCGGGCTATTTCTCCATGTGGGATAACGCACCCGTACAATACGATCGTACTGCTCTCGTACTGCTGCTGTACTGCTGTTGTACTGCTATGCATTGGTCGTTCTCCGGTTTTGCGTGAGCGCTGGATCGATGTGTAACGTTTCGAGTTTTTCGGCGGGGGGGAAGGGGGGAAAACCAAAAAACGCAAAACAGACTCGGAAAAAGACGAAAACGAACGAGATGCAGCAGTCAGCGCATGGTATTTCATGCCGGCATTGACCGCACACAAATATAAATAAAAATTGAACGTCCCGCATCACCCTGTTGACCCTCTAGTACTGTTAACAGCCATTAGTACTTTGTAATGCTAAGGGGAGTCGCGTACCTGTATCCCTCATGAGGATATACGCAAACCCCGTACAGGCGTGATCGGAGTATCACACACAGCGTGCAGATTTTGTAGTCCTGAAAATACTGTTATTAAATGTTAGAGTGACAGCGTATCAATTTGGAACCGTGGGTTCGTGTCCCACAGAGATTTTTTGGGGGGAGTAGCCGACTTTTATTCTCGAATGCTGTTTTAATTTATACTAATATTAAGATATTAGATAACAAAAAACACTCCGTATTCGTACTCCTCCCGACGATGTTAAAACGGGGGGAAGGAAAAACAAGATTAACCACCAACCTGTATGACATACGATGATAGAGCAGTATAGTGGAAACTACAGTAATAGATTTATAAAATAGATACCAGGTATGTTATATCTAGCTCAAAATTCCTCACCTAAAGTAAAAATACCAACACTAAAACCATTAGACTAGACTATAGTGGACAAAAAATAGGACCCCTCCCAATAAAAAAACTCACCCATGTGCGAGTAGTATATTACATATTACGAGTACCAACAACGCAGCTTGCAAATATGAGTATTGACCAGAAATTCGTCGAACTCACGGCTGACGTCCTCGAAACATTTTTTATAAAATATCTGAGTTTCGACGAAATCCTCGATCTCACAGCTGCACAAAGTGTATTTTTACTTTTTTTATATGTTAGAAATATAGACTTCGTAGACTATTAATACTATCAATAGTGCAGCAGGGTAGACTATGATACGCCAGGTATACGATTTCCGACAAGAGCGACAAGATGGCCAGATGGCGCGGCCTGCACAACCGCCGCCCACGGTACAAACGCACGCGTCTTTTCCGGTGCACACTCTACGATCAGCATCTCGTTGCGTTGGCGAGACTCACGATTAGCACCTGGTATATAATACACTAGTAATACAAGGAGCTCAAATTACTTCCTATTAATATTACTATTAGTTTGTCCCTAAAAACGTGGGTAGAGCTCAATCTACAAAGTACATATATACTCAGTATATGCGAGTTCAGGTTTGATGCAGCAGCAGCAGCAGCAGCAGCAGCAGCAGCAGCAGCAGCAGGGACATCCCTGTACTGCATACGGTGTACCACGCCTGGTACGTTGCTGCTGCAGCTGCTTCTGTTTTTCATCCGACAACACGATATTTTCGGCCGTGTTTCGTGAACGATAGAGCCCTCTACTGAAAGAACACGTGACAAGATCTCATTCACGGAATCCCCATGAAACACTACTATGTGCTGCTTTTCGCTGCTGCAAACCAAGAGAGCTGCAACCTTCTCTCCGCCCACTCCCTCCCCACGCACTGCTACTATCACGATCGAGTGCATGCGAGGGTACGCTCACCTAGCATGTGGATGAACAGAAGCTTGGCGACATTCCTATTCCTGAACTCGGTGTCTTCTTCTTTGAAAGCTGTGCGGATGCGTGCACATTCCTGAGCTACCACCCCTCGCTCCTCTGCAGCAGTCTTGCACGCACGCACCGCCCTGATAAGCTCCCGCAGCTTGATCGACATGGTCTTCTCCTAGGACCACTCTCGGGCGAGCACAGGTGTACCGGGGCAACAGATGCTCAAGGAAGCACAGGGCAGTCGATGCCGGGTGTTGCAATTGCCTCACTGGTATCTGATGTTTCCGGTTTCGTTTCTCTTACGCAAACGGAGGACGGTGGGAGGAGCGGACAGAACAAAAGGTGATGAACGATGTCACCAACGGGCAGGTCCTGCAATCGGAAGCGGGCGAGTTGAATCCTTGGGCGCGTTCCCAGCTACAGTCCCAAACCGAAACCAAGGCACCTCTCAAGCAGCTTCCGCTATCAAAGCCGCGCTCCGTGAACGACGGAAAGAACCCTCGAGCACTCGTGGTCGAAGAAGAAAGGAGTTCACTGTAACAAAAAGCGGTATCCGTCCGGGGTTAGGAATAAAAAACGCGGCGCAATTTTTTCTTACAAACAGCAAGATACAAAAGTTACTGCATACCTGGAAAACCAGTTTGGTCCGAATATTAAGAACCTTGGAAATTTAATATTGAAATTTAAACGTACTTTACATATAATACCACCTTCGTAAATATCTGTGGGCTTGTTCTTGGCCACAAGGATGAAATCGGAGATCTATCTGGCACAGCAGTTTGTGAGATCACTGATCTGGTGAAATATACGATAAACCACAAAACGTACATTTACAATCCCACACGGGCAGGCGGGCGGGGCTGGTGTAACAAACCGCGCTGTCTCGCGCACACTCTCGCACTCTGTTCTGAGGTGAGCTATTTTCCCGGTCTGCCTTTTCTTTCGCGCTCGCTCGTTGGTCTCGTTTTTTTTTACTTGAGCAAGTGTTATTAGTGGTAGAAGGGTTTGTATGAAGGGCGATAGATAGATAGTCTAGATGCTGTATGTATTATTAGTGGTTAGTGGTTGCGGTGTTAGTAGTAGCAGCAGGGCTGTGCATTCAGCAGCCGTAGCTCTTTATGGGGTCAACGGCGGTGTGCGGTTGTTCTCGTATGCTGACGCTCGCTTAGCTTGGTCGTGTCTGATGATGTAGCTAGCGTGCTGCTAAAGCATGTAATAGTAATAATAGGAGAAACAAAAAACAGTCGATCTCATATTCGCACGCACCCAGCCGCGAATAATAGCCCCATACAGATTGGCGCGTAGTGCCATGCCAGGCCATGCGCGAGCAAGACTGCAACGCGATCGACCCCCCTCTCGAGATTGCAGCGCGCGCGGTATCATAGGCCGAGCCTCTCTCGCTTTCGGCTGCCATTGGGTGGGTTCTGACCGCCAGGTGTATAGACTATAGTCTATATATGTACATTATACGGGCATGGTATAAAGACAGTGGTACGATTGCTCGTAGTGCATTTAATTTTGTTCTATACGCCTACAGCAGTCTAATATTATATCATAACCTTGAACGGTTGTCAATGTTTTGCCGAGCACGCTAGGTAGACGCGAATGGAGCCCTCGGGTGTCACCCATTGCTTCCTTCCTCTTGCCCAGCGAGCGCACCGTACGGGTCGCCACGAAGCTCGCTTTTCGCTACCGCGCAGCGTTGGGGAGGGGGGGGGGGAGGGGGGGGGCTACCTGCTCCCGCCGAAAGTGCTGTGATACCTAGTCTTCTACCGTTAGAGGCGCTTCGAGGTCGACAGAATTTGTTCCTTTCGTAGAGCACCAACACTAACATTCAATAAACCGTCTCTATTTTATTAGATTAATCTAGAATGAACCCCATCCGCGTTTTCTTTTTTACCGATGCTCATGATCTCTCGTACACCGTCCGTCCCGCCTTTTCCCCCCTTCTCCCTTCACCCTTGTCCCTGGCCCCTTGTCTCGTTAAATTCTCCACAGGATTTTGAAGCGGTGCTTTCGCTTCTTGTCTCTTCTGGACTACTACTATAACATTACAAGAAATAAGTTCTGCCTGGCAACCACATTTACGCCGGCGACAAGAGAGGCATCGGGAAGGGCAGCGCACAAGATAAACTAGCACCACGTCCATCACTACGACGACCCGGAAATTACCATGAACGTGGACACCTCTGACAGTACGAGCAGCGTTGCGGCACCAACCGTGCACGAACAGAACAACGAACACACGATCGGAGACGACGCGACGACGAACGACTTAAGCGCGACTACTCCGACGCCAGCCCCTGACGCCGAGGGCGCGGGGAACAACAACCCAAGGCTGACCATCAAAAACAGACCAAACGCGACGACGCGCGGCAACGACAACGACTCGGACACCGCCGAGTCCGCACCACCAACGCCCCCCCCCGCGTCTTCCCCGGAGACTTCGGCGGACGTATCCCTCGAAACTACCGCTGTTGCACTCGCCCCAAACGCCGCGACTACCGCTACCGGCACGGCACCCCCGGAACTCGACACCTGCGAGGAGATCAAGGAGGCAGATGTCTCTCCAACCCACCCACCCGTAGCGGAGGGGGGTGCGGACGAGGACGGTGCTGATTGGGTCATCGTACGCGAACAACCGGGAGCCACCAGCGCTGCCGCGGACGGCGAGGAGGCGGCTACTGGTACAGCAGCCGTGGCTAATGGTGCGTCGGCTGCGTCGTCCGCGGAAGAACTTCCGACGAGAGACCAAGCCGTAGAAGAAGCGCAGCCTGCGGTGGCAGCGGCAGCACCACCAGCGGCAGCCGAGGTGGCTTCGGAGGCGGACCAAATTGTTCTTACTGGTGAGTTTTGTCTTGAGAGTATCGACCGCTCAATTGGTGGAACTCACGGTTTGACGTGTTTGAAATATGTTTTAAAATCAAGTAATAGCTTGCAAAGCTGACTATCGACCGCTCAATTCATGGGTGGGACCCACAGCTACAGCTAAAGTGTTTGAAAATACATTATGTATCAGGTAAGAGCTGGCAAAGCTGAGTATCGTTCGCTCAATTGGCGGAACATACAGCTGACGTGTTTCAAGTAGTCTCATGAAATATAATATTTCATGGTATCATGCATAGACTATATATTAACTTGATTTTTATTATATATATTAACTCATACTAATTCAAGATGACAAATATTTTTCCGGCGTCGAAGAAGACAATACGGTATGTGCACAAAAACAGTTACTCGTGCTGGCTGCCGCTGAATATATTGTATACGCGCTGTTCGTGTGAAGAGTGTTCGATAGAATTCGTTCCAACCAACCGAACACCGGTGGTATCAAAAGCAAATAAGCAACAGTCAGGCCTTGTGTGTAGGGAGATCTGTGGTTGGCAGGGGACGGGCGGGTTCGTTTTGATGACGGGTTCAAGCCTGGTTCAGCCTGCCACGGCGTGCTTTTCGTTGCCAAATCTCTGCCCTCGTCCTAGTTCGGGCATTTTTTTTCGCAAAAAAACATAAAGTACCCGACGCATGCATGTGATGGCAGCTTTCACTTTAATAAACGTGCTTGGTTGGTCCGCGGCGCTTCCCGTCGTGAAATATCGAAACAACTGCAACTGCGTATAGTGACGTAGTCGAGAGTTCACCTAACCCTTAACCCCTTAAGAGCCCCCAAACCCCGACCTATGCTAATTTCAAGTAATTTTGTCCCAAAAACGGGTTTCCAGTTTTACGGGCGTTAAGCCTTTAGCTACAGCAGTAGTGTGTTACAGTAGGGGTCCCCCGATAAGGCGGTGGTGTGACAGAGCAACATGCCTGCGTTATTGGGGAAACCCTCCTTATTCCTTCCAGATTGTGAGTGATTTCCCTCGGTCGCACCAAGCGATGGTGACCGCCTGGATACCGCCTTATATAGGGATACCGCCTTGCTGGGGGATATGCTTGAACAGTTTTCCCGGTCGCGCCAAGCGATTGTGACCGCCCTATATCAAGATAGCGCCTTACTTCGACCGCCTTATTGGGGGATATGCGTGAAATTCCCCAATCGCGCCAAGCGATTGTGACCGCCTTATATCGAGATACCACCTTACTCCGACCGCCTTGTTGGGGGGTATATGTAAATTCCCCGGTCGCACCAAGCGAGTTAGACCGCCTTATATCGGGATTACCGCCTTACTCAGACCGCCTTGTTGGAGGACCCCCACTCTGTGCCGCCGAAAGTATCCTTTTCTGTTTCCAGGTTGCTTGTCCCCAAACACGTGGGTGCATGCTTGCCGCACGAAAAATGTGCCTGCCGCACGAAAAATGTGCCACGTTAATTTCAAGTTAATTCCAAGCCGTGTTCCCCCCATAAATTTGGGTGCAGTTGTTCTAAAGGGCTGCTTATTATGCAAACATACGGTGTTCGGTGTAGGAAGCGGGGGCTGATTATTTTCAATCGCTTGTTCGCGCGACCCAGGTTTAGAGAAAATAAAAAATATATATATCTTGTAATTAGTGCAGGATGTTTTTTTTTGCGGTGGTGGTAGTAGAAGCGTCAGGTCGGGGACCACACGCCAAATAGTACTCTTGAGACGAGGAATCGTGGGAAAACAACAACTTAAAGTCACCCTTGGTACAAGAACAAGGAAGATTCTTGATGGTTCGACAAGTCACCCGAACGCGTTTTTCTGTCAAGGGCGTGGTGCTGGGTACATATGCATCGTTGCGCATCGGGAGTGGTATACACGGGTACCCAAGCGATTTTTCAATATTTTTTCGTAGTTTTTGTGCCAATGCTTTTTTTTTTGGGTTGTGTGTCACGGGCGGGCAGGTAACTGGCGCCGGACGAGTCACCTTCCACCTGTCAACTGTTTAAGCGGCCATCAATAATGTGTAACTACAGCAGGAATCACAGCCGTACATACGGTGACTATGGAATGTTGACATAATAATACTACCTGAAAATGTGGATGTTATGTGGTCTAGTGGTTTCCCTCTGCTACTACCAGGTATTATATTAATAGATAATATTAATAGGTAAGAGTTGGTTGTGGGGGTTGAATCCCACGTAGATCGGACTTTCGGTTTATCCAACAAAAATAAAAAAAAGAAAAGGAATCAACTGATGGGAGCGCCTACGTAGCAGCGTGGGTAGGCACAAACTCGACGCGAGTCGACGAGGGAAAACAGTAATAATTACTAATAGCTGGAATTTTCCCGCGATTTAAAAGGAAGGCGCGTGCGGTAGGGGGGAAGGGGGAGAAGAGCCTTCCTGGTGAACCCACCCCGGATCTGAGCTACGTCTAGGGAAGAGAGAAGGAGAAAACACTTTGAAAAATAAGTGCGAAGATAGTAGAAGGGATGAGCAAACATTAAGAAAAAAAAAGAAAACTCACGACATTTTCTTTTTTTTGTATGTTTGCTCATTCCAAGTTCTTCTGAAGTACTCCGGGCGCATATTTTTGATGTATTAATAGTAGTAGTTAGTACCTGCAAACATGGGCATAACAATATGTCGATTTAGAACTGCGAAAAAAAGTACGGCACTAGCTCTCTAAGTAATCTCCCCCCTAAAGCGTGGACACCGGTTGGAAGGTATTCCGAGCGCTTCCATTGCTTGCCGGGGGAGTGTGATAGCAATAATATGAACAATTATCTGCCCCCCCCCTCCCCCTACGTGCTGCACGTGATGTCAGCTTGATCGGGGAAAACCCGACGTGGTCCGCCCCGACCTTGTAGGGATGCGAGGGTTTATACCATCGTCTACATACTTCGAGGTATGGTCGTACGATTACGACCGTGCATGAAAAGAGTACACACCCCCCCTCCCCCCTGCTGACTGCGGCTTGGAACACCGGGCGGCAGTTGTTCTGATTGCGATGCCTCGCGTGTCTGCGGTCTTTTTCTGGGTAGCTTCGAGGATGCCGAACTTACACGGTATCTCCGATTCAACTGAGCCCCCACAGGCTCGTTGTTTTTTTTTCTTCAATCCTCCGACGGATGGGGTAAAATAAAAATAAAAAAAAAGGTCACCACGCTTCCACGTGTTTTCGTACACGTCGTGTGTCGATTTAACTCAACTGGTTTCGCAACCCAGCGCTAGCTAGCGTATCTTTTAGTTCCCGTGGGAGCGGGCAGCGCGAGCTGGCCCTACCGGCGGTCACCGTTGCTGCTCCAGCAGCGCGCAAGCTGCCGTCAAGGTAGCATCTTCCAGTTGTCATCCAACTAGACACCCCTTTGTATGTACCATCTGCCACAAGTTTTTGTTACAAGGGAGGGGATCACGTGCTTGCCGAGAGCGCTCCTTTTTTAGGCGACGATCAAGGGTATATAGTGCGGTTGGGCATCACTTTCAAGGCTACTACGGTTGGGGGTGGCTTGTAAGGCTCTTTTTCGTTTTCAGCGACTGACGGCAACGCGTACCAGTGGCTGCTTCGACTCTCTATGTATGCTTTTCCAGTTTATGCAATACATTTGAACTACCGTCGAACGCATCACCTGTTCCACACGCTGCTCCAACAAAACGTTTTATCTACGACCGTTTTTTTGAACGGGTTGCAGAGCCACACGTGCGAGCCAACTAAGCTCGGTAGAGAACGCGGGCGGGCAATAAAAACTAGGTACTTCGAAGTATGGTCCTATGTATAACTCCCTATATAACGCGGGTGTGGAATACCACTAATACGAACGTAGAATATCCCGTTTCTTACCAGACTGAAACTTTTATCCCACGCTGCTCGTAGTTCCAAATAGTCAGTTTGAAAAAAAAAAAACGTGGGTGTGCATTTCTAAAGGGTGCCGGGACCCTCCTTCTCGATGGCGTTGTCGGCGGGCACGGCTAGATCTTGATTCGACACCCGCCCACCACGACACCGTCTGAAAGGGAGGCACAAAAGGCAAGACTGATGTGGGAATTGCGTCAGGTTTTCGGGCGTGTCCGTCGTGCTTCTCGTTTTTTTTTGCCCCGTTCTCTCGTGCCCAATGATGTGTCCGTGACGCAACACGTTGTCAGCGTTTATCGATTGACATTAAAGCCCAGATTTAGAGCGATTTTTATGCCAGGATCCGGATGGGGGAGCGCGGCGTAGGGTTCGAGCTAAAATCCTCACTGCGTTCTCACATATTCTCCCGCGATAAGGTATACTCTAGAGTATACAAACTATCGTCGTCACTATAAGGACCATTTTATATTGGTGCTAGTATTACCAACGTATATAATATTTAGGCCCGGAGTGGAAGTTGGTGGTGAAAACAGAGATTGTAACGTACCAGAACGACGAGGTGCCGTTTTAGGTACGTACATCGGGTTCGATTCGCTCCGGGCTAAGCTCCGTCCGTCGCCCCTAGCTCTCGACGCGTGCCATCGAAGGCAGCAGCAGCACGTGTTAGCCACGTTCTTTTTTTTTTTTTTTTTTTGGTGGCGGAGCTCCTCAAGAGATGAGCTAACTACCCGTTACCAATCGGAATACTATCAATATTCTGTAGGGTTTGCGATGCAGTGCTATTCGCTGCGTACCTACAGCGGTAGGTCGTGGGGCTTTTCATTGGGTTTAGGCGCTTTTCCTTTTTAGCTGTTGGGTGTGGCACAACTCCCTCCTCAGGTGATAAGCCTCAGGACACGGGCTTGGACCCCTGCCGCTATCTGCGGCCTCAAGCCCCGCCCCGCTTCCCCCCCAGTTTATTTTACTACCATGTTATTTTGTTGTTGCAGCAGGCAAACCAAGCAGCCCCTCCGACTTGATGCCACCCTGGTCGTCCAGAAAGAGTGTATTGCATCATGCTCCTAGCTTCGGATGGGCGCCTGCAGACTTGATACCACTGGGTCTCCCCCAACAAATAGTTGCATCTTGCTAACTGCGCGTCACTGACCAAACTCTTGTGTGCCTACGCGTCACCTCTCAGAGACTTGTTTCCTTAGGCGCCACTGATCAAACGCCCGACCGTCGGTGACGCCCGCACCCTCTGTCCCACCCATCGCCCGCAGGGCAAGAAGACCCTGCCGTCAAAGAGCAGCCCGGTGCCGCACCAAGCGATGCGTCGGAACCGGCACCACCAGCGGCCGGACCCGAAACTCCCGAAACCGACTTGACGGCGGACGGCGACGCTGTGCCTCACCCGGTTGAGGGTGATGCTCCGGCGGGCGATGAGTCCCGACCATCGTCGTCTCCAAGCTGCGACGATGACCCAGAAGTCCCAGTGGTGGTAGAAGGCATCGCGGTGGCGCCGTTGAACGCAGAAGAGCGTGTCGAGGGGGTGGAGCCTGCGGAGCCCGCGGCAGCGGTCGACGGCCGCGCGAACCTCTCCGTTGTCATTGCCGGCGAGACCGAAGCGGAAGCCGAGGCACCGGTGGAAGAAGAAGCGCAACAGCCCGAAGCGGGGGCTGTGGTGGTGGAGGTCGCAACAGCGAAGAGAACTGCAGCGGTGGAGGAAATTACGGGTGATGGTGAGTTTCAGTTACCCAATGGAGTTCTTGGTGGTTGGTGGTCTGTTCCGGTGTTGCGGTATGATCTGGCCCATGTAGATTGGGCAGGTATTGGCGGTATGATCTGGTGCGTGTGGGCGAGCCTGGTGCTGGCGGGATGACCTGATGCGTGTACGTAAGCCTGGCGTTGACGGTATTATCTGATGCGTGTGTGGTAGCTGATCTTGATGTAGGCGGTATGGTCTGGTGCGTGTGGGAGAGCTGGTGTTCACGGTTATCTGGTGCGTGTGGGCGAGGTTGGTGTTGATCGTTTGTACGCGCCCCCCCCCCGGGGAGCGGGGCTGTGAGAGCACATCCGATGGGTAACAAATTGGTCGGGCCGTTCGGGCGTGGGATTTTGCCCTTGGGGGTTATAGGAAGGCAGGCGATGATTGGGGGCGTGTAAAATGCGGCGGCACCGGTTTTCATTCCTATAGAGTACGGAACCAACAACAGGTGTTGCCTTGGTACTACTAGGAAATAATCCGCCATGCTCGCTACGATGTGTGCGTTGTTTAAATTACACTGGTATTTCCACCCATCTACATCCAGCCCAACCAGTGTCCCTGCCGACGCCTCCTATTAGTAGAGAGACGAGCTCTGTGGTCACAAACTACGAGACAGAGGTTCGCATTGCAAAATACAGCAAGGTGATTGGGTCATGCAAAGCCAACCGTAGCGAATGCGAAGAAATAACGCATGAAAGCGGGCACACCAGAATACGTGCAAGGAAGAAATATAATTAAAAATGAGCACAGAAGAAGCAACCCCCCCTCCTCCTCCTCCTCCCCTCCCCCCCCCAAAAAAAAGAAAAAGAAATGAAGAAAGAATAAAATAAGAGCGTCATCCCTCTATAGTGCGGTAGGGCTTGCGGCTTGCAGTTGTTGGGGGTCAAAACGTTTCTGGCCGGTTGAACTCCTCAAATGGAGGATTCTACCGGCTGGTCTGATGATTCTAAGAGTACGTTTGTTGTAGGACCAGCGCATGGAAGTGTTTAGTCGGGTTCCGCGAACGAGCACCTTCGACAGTCATGTTTCGGGCGATGATGGTTGATGATGGATGATGGATGATGATGCTGATATTGAGCTAGCTCCTCATGTTAGGAGCTCAGAAAATTCTTAGAATCTGCTGCTCGGGTACCCTGCCGCGGTATGTTTAAAATCCCACTGAAAGCTAAAATATCGTTGCGTTTTTACGATATTATCCATCGTATGCGCGCGTGGTCTACAGTCATCCCACACGCTAGAGGTGCAGCGGAAACTTCTGAGCTCTGCTAGCACAAGGAGGAGCTCAATGCCTCACCCCGAAGCATGACTTTCGAAGGCACTCAATCGTGCAACCCGACCAATACTTCCAGACGCGCCACGGAAAAAAAATAAATAATATATGTATATATATGTATTCTCTCGTAAAACGTCAGACTAACCGGTAGTCCTTAACTTGAGAGGCTCAACCGGCCGGCAAACGTTGGACCCCTACCACGCGATGACTCTCATGAGTTTTTTCTGCCATTGTTTCGTCCGATAGCGTTTTCGTTTTGTTTTTTGCTCATCATCATGAAGGTTGGAGAGCTCGTCAGACAGGAGGATCCTCAAAAAACCAAAAGAAGAATGGACGCTATCGATGATACCGTTGACGAAGAATAGAACGCGCGTTCCAAACTACTAATAGTTCGAAGGGGGCTTGTTCGCAAAGAAGTGGTCGCTGCTCTGAAAGGGCTGCCTTTGGTGCAAATACAGAAAATGCACACCACATACATAGATCCCTGCGGTTTGCACGTTGGTTTTTGTATGCAGCACGTCACCCGCTCTTTTATTCCCAACGCGCCGCTTGACGAAGGACAAGAGGCGCACATACAGTAGCGGCCCATCATGTGATATCGCTGACACGTCGACGCTTGCTTCCTTCTACTGTGAGGAGTGCCATGGTGCACCTAAGTAATAGGAAGCTCCTCGCTTCAAAAAGCTCTATACCTCGCCCCAAACAATGTTGACTTTGAGAAGCCATCAAAGCGCAACGTACCTGAAACCATAACACGTGGCCGGTGTTGTATGTTATTCACATAAAACGGCTCTTTCCACCCATCTACATCCAGCACAACCAGTGTCCGTGCTGATGTCTCATAGAGAGCCGAGTCCTCTCTGCCATCACCGTGGCCGGTGCAGCCTGGTGAACAATACCATGCATGGGCTGCGTCTGCAACGAAACTTTATAGTAAACACACACAAAATGATATTCCAACAAAAATAAATATACATATATTATATTTTTAATGTGTGGTTTGTTAGTCTTATTGAGATGCCCCATCGGCCAGAGATGCTTGTGGCCCAAAAGTGGTACCATAGTAGTGGTCCCTTTATAGTGCCAGCCGGAAAAACCGGCACTATAGCGGCAACCGGCACTACTCCGCATGCTCACACTACTCGTTGTTCCCAACTGTGGCAAGCGGTTTCACAGGCACTGTAGCGGGCAACCGGCACTATAGGAGGTCCATTCGTTTCTTTTTAATCCCTATTGTAGCACGCCTCCGACAGTACCGGGTCGGTGACGCCACGCCCGCGTTGCGTTCCCCCCGGTTTACGCAATCGCCTTCTCACGAAGGCATCTATCTCTTTACCTTTCGAGCCACCCATGCTGTAGCTCCAATTCGTTCATATGGTCGTCCAATTCCAATTAGCCCCCCTTCCCCGCCGCCGCCACCATGGCCTAGACCTAGCCCTAGCACCACGCGTGCAGTGAGCTCCTATTCATGTATGCGACCAAAAAATGTTGAAAAATTCCCCCCCCCCTTCTTCCCCCCCCCCCCCCCCCCGTTAAGTGCGCCCCCTCCCCTCACCGGTCATATGACTATTACAGCATATACATAACAAACTGGTGCACTCCTCAGCCGTCATAATGTGTCCCACTCAAAAACGGGTTTTATAGTTTCCATGCACAGATTGATCAACGTCACCGTTTTGACTCTGGTACAAGCTACATTGTAACTCTAAGGGGAGTCGCCGACCTACGTCCTTGATGAGGGTACACGCCCAGCAATACGCGCGATCGGAGGATCACACACAGCTCGGAAAAAATGAGTTTCGACGAAATCGTCGATGTCACAGCTGCAACGCGTTTTAATTTTTTATGGTTAATACTAAACATGAGGAATACAGTACGGAAATCGGGGGGAAAATACTACTTTTTTATTGCGTCGAGAATACCGGTGGTATGTTTTTTTCTGGAATTTCACCGGACAAATTTCGTTCGTGGTATAGAGTCAGCGTTAGGGCTAAGGTTAGAGTAGTGAGTGCGTTAAATATTAAATATGATATCGTCGAAGAATTCTGGAACCACTCGCGGGCCACAAAACATCCCCCAAATCTCGTACAAAAACTCTAACAATTCTACAACATCGTGGAGAAGGCGACTCGGTTTTTTACGCCCACGTTGTGTTCTCCCTCATTAACGCCCGCGTTGTGTTCTCCCTCACTTCCGCAGATGAGGAGGAATCTGCGGCCGACGCCGCGCCAAGTTTCCCATCTGAACCAGTAGCGCTGGAGGGCGAGCCCGAAGGCGCCAACGCGGAATCGGTAGCTCCGACAGCAACAAGCGAAGCGACCGAACCCGCTCAGACGGCGCCCACAGAGATCGACCCGGTGCTCGAACGAAAACCACCGACGGCCCCGGCCCCCCCACCCGAGGATGATTCCGTCGGTGCTACCGACGAACGGCCCGCGGTCGAATCACCCAAGGACGAGGAATCGCCTCAGGGTGAGGAGGGGGAGTCTACGGCGGTTGAGGAGACCGTGGTCGAACAGGCGGGGACGGAAGAGCCCGCCGATGTTGATGTTGAAGCCACCGAAGGTGTGAAACACCCCGTCATTGTTGAAGATGCGGCCGCTGCAACAGCCGGCGAGGCAGAGGACGAGGTTACGGCAGACGTGGAACCTGAAACAGAGGTCGCCGGGAAAGATAAATGTGCGTGTACCAGTGAGTGGTTAACGGAGCTTTTTTTGGCACTCGATTTATTGAAATCAGGCGTAAGTGTGCGTGTATCGGTGAGAGGTGGGGCCGAGGTTCGGCGATCGAGTCCTGCAGGCAGCGGCGTGGGTGTGCTCGTGGGTGGTCGATGGAGGTTCGGTATTCCCATTCATTTCTATTATAGATGTATGGGTACGTTTTTTGGAAAATCCTTCGATGACTCGAGTATATGTCGCCGTTGATTTGTGAATCGAGTTGAACAGGTGATGCTACCGCATGAACACCATTTTTTTTTTCATTGTCTTGGGCGTGGCGGTGCCGCGGACATGTTGACAATATCTCATTAGGGAAGGGGGAATATACTAGCCCCAAAGGAATATTTCATGGATCAACTCCGTTTACATGTGATCCAGTGCATTGACCCAACTCGAGTCGAACATAGCCAAAGCAACTGCGACATCGCGGCTTTTCGTTGATTGCGACGGGCGAAACTTTTTCGGGCTCCTTTTGCGTGGATCGTTTGTGGGAGTGCCCGCACCGGTTAACGTCGCGGAGAATTCCCGCTTTTTGCGTGCCGGCCAAGGAAAACACTACCGCGTAGATGGTGCGGGCACGGGTGCACCCCACCCAGCATCTGCAGCAAACGCAGCCTTTATCTGCCCCCCCTCCGCGATCGCTTCGCTCGTTGCTAGCGCACGCTACGATTGGGACACACAATTTTCCTGATACAGCTCACTTGAGGATTTCTTCTCCTTAACCCACGGCAGGGTTTGCATTTTCTTGGCCGAGCGTTTCTGGCAAATGTTGCGGTTGAGCTCGCCGTGCCAGGGACTGACGGTTTTGTCTTCTAGCTTCACGATTGTGATTGGTTTTGCAGACTAGGGCGCAGAGGCTCGGTCGGATTGCGCGAGAACGAACGCCTTCGAAGCAATGTTCCGGGTTTGGTTCTGAGAAATTTCTTCCGCACCCCAACCTGTGGGATGGCTATTATTTTTTAGCAAAAAAAAAAAAAAAATCAGCCCTAGCTACAATTTCGTGGCACATGTCCTAAATTAATTAATCCTTTGAGACTATTATATCTTGCTCATAGTATAGGGCTACGGTAGAGGCGTACCATTTTTTTTTTCTTAATACTACTCCTCCGCAATTGGAGAGCTTAAGACATATCCCTCCGAAAAAAAAAACTGATGTTGGAGAAGAATAAAACTGATCACATAGTACCGGATGAAGAAAAAAATCCCATGGCGCCCTGGGTATGCAACGAGAATCATCACGCAAAAAAAGGAAAAAAAAAATGGCCTATTATTTATTTTTTTCCCGACGATTCCGGGTTAAGGAGCCCCGCCAGTTCAGAAACCATTTCAGACGAAAAGTGCCACCCCCTCAGTCGAGGAGGAGCGTCGAGTCATGCCACGGCGGTAAGAGTTGAGTTTTCTGGGCCATAGGTTGAGGAGCCCCGCCATTTCAGAAACCGTTTCAGACGAAAAGTGCCACCCCCTCAGTCGAGGAGGAGCGTCGAGTCATGCCACGGCGGTAAGGGTTGAGTTTTCTGGGCCATACGGTGTTTCCGGCGTTCTGATTGGTTGGCCTCCTCAAGCTTGAAACTATCGGTTTGTACGATAATTTTATCCTCGTGTCTTAGGAGCTCGTAAACTTTTGCTTCACCTCTAGCGTGGGATGACTCCGGAGACGAGGAAACAAAAGAAAAAAATGGTCGTAATGCTTTGGCCGAAACGTGCTGCTTGCCCCCATCGTAGCTCGCGTCCGCCGGACGACCTCGCCATGGGGCTCGCCACAAAAAAGTGCGCCGCGATATCCCACAAAAAATATGCAATCACAACTACGACGAGTAAAGTAGTACGAAACTCATCAAAACGGCAGCAGTGTGACGCGTTTTGCTCAACCTCCCAACTTCTGTCCGTGCCGTTATTCGCGACACACCTCTTATCAGTGCCCGAGGAGCAAGAAATCGTAGCCGAAGACCCCCCCGCCGCCGCACCAAGCGACACGCCCGAACCGGCATCAACAGCGCCGCTCGCAGACGACCATGCCGCCGATGAATCGACGGCGACTGTTGCAGACGAGCAGACGAACCCGACCGACGAGACGCCTGTAGAGGCTCAGCCGGAGGTCGAGCAGGAGGTCGAGCCGGAAGTCGAGCCGGCGGTCGAGTCGGCGGAGCGGGAAGAGCCCGCGGTTTTGGAGACCGCGGGCGACACCGTCGTCGACGACAAGACCGAGGCCGCGCCTGCTGCAGAGTTGGCGTCTGAAACGGTGGTCATCGAGGAGGTGGAGGGAGCTGCTCAAGCCGGTAAGTGGCCTGTCGACCGTTTTTTTGCACCGAGTAGAAAATTGACGGGTGTCCCAGCGTTGGTGGGTTTCGTGCGCCGCTTTGCTCGCGCCGAGTGGTCGACCTCGGTTTGACACGTGCGGCGCTTGACGGGCGTCCCTGGATGCTACAACAGGGGGGGCTGCATGCATTGTTTGCTCATACCGGCGAGTTGTGAACCATGTTATCGATACAGCTCGTTTCGTGTTGCGGGTGGTTTGATGGTCAAGCTCGTGCTCGTGTTTGCACAAGGTCGGATGGGAAACGTGGTAATTGATATCACATGTGGGGTTTGTTGGTAATTGATACCACATGTGGGGTTTGATGGGCGCCAGAGCGTGCGCGAGTGAGGGGGGGGGGGGCGAACATACGTTGCTTGCCTTTCTTGCGCCAAGGCGTGGGCAAAGATCTAACGTGATGCGAGACGAATCGGATGGAGTTGGACGGGTATAGCTCTCGTGGGGAGCCAAATACGGACGCGTCGCCTTCCTCCTCCCACACGGTAGTGCCGAGGTTAACAGCTACCGGGCTAGTGCGGGTGAACTCTCCTTTTTGCCAAGCATCCCATCATTGCCAATGGATCGCTTGCGGCTGCACTGAATAAGCCTGCCGGTTGCTTTCCCCCTCGCAATGCGGTGGCCATTTCCCGAGAATATTTGCCGGGGAATTGACACACCAAACAAAAATCTCTGCGTCATAGAATATGTCTACAGTGGGGACCCCGGTTTAAGAGCGCCCGGGGCAAAAAACCAAAACAAGCGATCTTAACTACACAACGCTCTTATTTGTAGCGGGCATTATTATAAAAAATTAAAATACACTCCAGCTGTATGTGAGATCGAATATTTTGTCGGAACTCATCTCTGCAAGCTGTGTGTGATACTCCGATCTCGCGCGTATTACGGGTTGTGTGTCCTCATGAAGGATATAGGTCGGCGACTCCCCTTGCAACTAGAGTGTAGCTATCAGGGTCAACAGGGTGATGTTAGGCAGTCTGTGCGCGGGAAATATATAGCCTTTAGTATAGGTGGGACATGCTGTTTTGACCGCTTTTCAGTCCCGAACGTTCTGATCCTGGGCGCTCTTAAATCGGGGTATCCACTGTCTCTTATGTTACGGCGCTCCAACAGCGACAATCTTCTCGACATGGTGCCGGGTATTTTTTTTTCTTCTTTAAAAGGAAAATATGCGCAGCGTGGTGTGTCCGTCCCATGGTACGACGCTCTGAAAAAAAAAATGGCAATCGTCCCCATACGAGAACTTCTTCGATGCCGGGTTGTCGGCTTGCACAGCTGGAAAACACACGCAGACACCGTCAACACCTGTTACGTCTCGTGAAACAGAACAAAACCCCCACCCCGCTCGGAACGCCTAACTCTGAACCTCACACACACGCGCTGCGGTGGAAGTGCGTTTTTTTTTTTTTTTTTTTTTTCTAGCTCTTCAGTTGAAGAGGCCTTTACGTTTCTTATGCCAAAAAACACCTTTCTTGACCAAAAAACCAAAATGATTTTTTTGAGCCAAACTGAAAGTGCAATCCGATGAACAAACACGTGGCCCAGGTATACAACGCAACATTTTTGTTTTTGCAAAACACGATTTTGGGTCAAGCATATAATTTTCGCCAAAAAACGGTATACCTCTATCACAGCCCGTTGGTAACTACCCTGATCGTAACACTAAGCCAGGCTCTCACCATCATGTCTTGATGATCGAAAACACCCGCAGACGGAGAGTCTGCGACCGAGGAGCAACACGCCTCCGTCACCACCTCGTGCGACATCTCCGAGCCTGAGTGCGCCGCTGCTATCAACAGCGAGCGACCGACTACCACCGAATCGGCGGCGGCGAGTTCTCCGGACGACGAGACAACAGCAGTGGGCCAGACCGAGCCGACGTCTCCGGAGATCGAAGGGGTACCCGCCGATGAAGAACGTTCTTCGGCAGCCGCGGCGCAAACTACCGAGTCAACGTCGGCGGACGTCGAAGGAGCGACGGGCGGAGAAGAAACTGCTCCGACCACCAACGCCGAAGACGCCGCTTCTTTGGCCAATAACTCCCGTGAATTGCCCTTGGGTGAATTGCCCTTGGGCGAGGAGGAGACACCGGTGGTCGAAGCTGCAGCCACACCGGTTAAGGGAGAAGGAATGCCAGAGGCCGATGAAGTCGCGGAAGCCGTTGTGGCCGACAAGACCGAGACTGACGTTGTCGCAGACGTGGGCCCTGCGCCGGAGGAGGCGGTGATTGTCGAGGACGAAGGGGGTGCTCATCTCGGTGAGTGGATGATATTGGGGGTTTGTTCGTGGCTCCAGGACGGCTTTACAGATGCTCTCCACATCATTGATCCCAGGACGGTATACCGTGGCAAAAAAGATCAAACAAGGCAAGATCATAGACAAAGACAGATCCAACCCTAACCGTGGCCAACCCTAACCTTGGCCAACCCAAACCCTAACCCTACCCCTAATCCACGATTCCAGGAAAATCATGAAAAAAAAGGCAAATCCGATCTCAGCCTTAATTTTGATCCATGATTCCGGGATAGAAAAGCTGCAGCAAAAACACACAACACGAAAATAAAATAAAATGAAGAATAACAAAAAAAGATAGACCCAACCCCCGACCTTACCCGTAGTCCCAACTTTATCCGAAACCTTGAAAAGAGGCCCGAGTGCTTAGTTCTATGTTGGACTGCAGTACGCACCGCGTATCTGAGCACTGGCGGAAGGCAGAGTAGGTACGTACATACCTGGTGTTGTGTTGGTTTATAGATTTAACTTATTATTGTTGTTTTTGCCCTCCGACAATGTAGCGTAGATGCCTTTCCGATATAAATCGAATATCCTTCCATAAAGCAGCAGTAGCACCTAATATGAAGTCGAATGATCGCACCATAATGCAGTGGTATCTTCCGCCTACCGTTTGCCCATTTCCTTTCCCCAACATCTTCTCCTTTTATCTACTATTTCCTTTTCCTGCATATGTTTTAGCTGAGAGTCAGCCTTAGTCCTCATCAACATTGCCACCTCAGGCCAGAGGCCGTAGTCCTCCCGATTCTTCCTCCCTTCCCCTCGCGGCCTGACGATCTCTCAGAGATAGTCTATATCGATGAACTCTGCGCGAAATCGCGACCTGAATGGTCACATAAATGGTTTGGAATAGTCGCTCCTTGAACACGCCTTTCCGCGCTAGGGACGATGCGTCCGTCCCTCCAACAATGCTTGCCGCCACGTAATCTATCAGGGCGCTGCCTTTTTAACCGAGGCGCCCAAAGCTTTCCACCGCGAGGGTGGCGACTTTGTAGCTGCGTTCGTCGAAGGACACCTGTCCCGGACGAGCTTTTGTTTCGTCTGTTTGTTACATTTTTTACGTGTCTATGTATTTAGTCTACCCGTTATTATTATCTTGTCTATTTGTTATATTTTTACGTGTTTGAGCATTTATCTACCCGGTATTTGCTTAGGATATTCAGATACTTTTGCTTACGTATTTTGGCTTTGTTCATGCTTTATTTAGTTTTTTATATATTCCGCTTGTTTCATTGATTTGTGATGCGATTTCTTGTGCCCGTTACGCTTGGTGTTTCACTCGCTGAGACTCTTTTTTTGCGATTGTTGCACATGTAGTTGACGATCACGGGGCTCTATCTTGTTCCCCCCCCCCCCCCCCTTTTTCCCATTCCACATTGCCACACGTTGCCTTCTCACTTTTTATCCGACTCTGTCCCATTTCGTCACTCAGATCTGCGGTCGCATAGCAGCATAGCAGCGCACCCCCCCCCCCCGCAAGCGACAAATGGGTACACCTCCCTCATTACCACCCCGCTACCCCCCGCCTACCCCCCCCTACTTCCGTCTACCCCCCCCCCTACCCCCTCCTACCCCCCCCCACCCCCCCCACCCCCCCCCATCCCTTTCTATCCCCCCCTATCCCCCCACTCACCCCGCCCGCCCCCCCCTACCCCCCCCTACCCCCCCCCACCCCCACCTACCCCACCCCACCCCCACCTACCCCCCCCCATCCCCCCTACCCCCCCCACCCCCCCTACCCCCCCCACCCCCCGCTACCCCCCCCCCACCCCTCCCTACCCCTCCCTACCCCCCCCCCCCTACCCCCCCTAACCCCCCTACCCCCCTAACCTGCGATGTTTACCTTCATTACTATCAATACCAATGCGAGAAGAGTTCAGTTCAGTGCTTTCTTTCCTCGTTTGATTCGCGTCGAAATGGGCTTACACGCGCTAGCTGCTGCCTGCATACCATTTTCTTGAAAGGAAAAGCCCCTTGGGGGGCTGGAATTCGCGCAAACGACCTCAGTAGCGACAGATGTTTTAGCCACTGGACCTACGGGGCACCGCATTTACGTATGCATACTGTGTTTGGGAGCCGTCAAGTTTCGGTGGGGTAGGAGATGGGCGGGTAAATATATCTATTAATAGCATTGGTATTATCATCATTGTATCCCTCCGACAATATAGCGTAGATGCCGTTCTGATATGTATTTGTACCCTTTAAGGATTTATAGTTTCCGCGCACATATTGAAGTGTCCCGCCCGCCCCCCTTAGTTCAAATGCCCCACCTAAAATCAAGATCTGCCAGAGTAGTAAGCACTACCAGCCAGCTGATGTCACCTCACTATCTTTCTAGCCATCCATACCTTAGCTCCAATTTGTTCCCCCCTCCCCCCCCCCTCCCCCCCCCCGCCCCTTTTTTTTTTCCACGCTCTCTCTTGCTCAAACTCCCCACCTAACATCGAAATCTGCCAGAGTAATAAACACTTCCACGCACTTGATATCACCTCATTATCTTTCTAGAGCTATCCATGCCTCTGCTGCAATTCCCCCCCCCCCAACGCCCCCTCCTTCCCCACCACCCGCACTATCGCCTAGACCCAGCACCACGCGTATAGCAAACCCCTACATCTATGCGACCTAAATATGTTGTTTAAAAATCCCTTTAGCCCCCCCCTCCCGCCACCCTCACCCCCTCGAACGCTCCGCCCTCTCCTCACTGGTTGTGCGACGTACAGGATAGGATTTATAGTTTCCACGCACAGATTGAGCTGCCCCGCCCATCCCGCCCCCCCCCGCCCCCCCCCCGCTCCCTCTTGATCAAAGTCAGCCCCCCACGTCCTTAAAAGCTCCGCCCTCCCCTCACCGGTTATTTAACTTACAGGACTCACTTGATGAACTGATGCATTTCCTTCCACAGCTGTCAGATTTTGTCCCCCTCAAAAACGGGTTTCATAGTTTACGCGCACAGACTGACTAACATCACCCTGTTGACCCTCATAGCTACACTGTAGTTGCAAGGGGAGTCGCCGACCTATAGCCTTAATGAGGACACACAACCCGTAATACGCGCGATCGGAGTATCACACACAGCTTGCAAAGATGAGTTTCGACAAAATCTTCGACCTCACACACAGCTGGAGTGTATTTTTATTTTTATTATATATATTAAACACCTTTCCATAAAGCAGTCGCAGTGGTACCTCTCCCATGATCCTTTTGCCAACCATTCTCCCCCATTTTCTTTTCCCACTTGGTATTGAGGCCGTGGAACGTCGCATATCCAACGCGAGCCCAATCCACGAAAACCAGCGAAAGCAATTAGGTCAGAAACATGGTTTCCTACGTACCCGTTGAAAAAAAATACATTTTTCTGACCAGCTTTTTTCTCGTGGGGTTGTTCGGTTCGCCGTGGATTATGACGTTCGTTGGTTTTAGAGCCACCCCCCGCTAGAGGTGCAGCAGATTCCAAGAAATTTCTGAGATCCTAACGCGGGGAGCTCAACACCCCACCCGAAACATGCCTTCGAAGACATTCCGTTCGCGCATCCTGACCAACATTGCCAATTCCCTAGTCTTAAAACAAGTAAATCGAAGTATGAGTCGTTCTGCGGTAGCCCCCCCCTCCCCAACACTTCTTCATCGAAATCGCCGGTTTCGAAACCAGCTCCCGGCCGTACCTCCTGAAAATACGGTGTCCCTTGCCATCCCGACGTCGTTGTTTGATACTACTACTACTGGTACTAAAAGTAGTAGTAGTAGTAGTAGTAGTAGTAGTAGTAGTAGCAGTAGCAGTAGCAGTAGCAGTAGCAGTAGTAGTAGTAGTAGTAGCAGTAGTAGTCCTTTGCCAACAAGAAAATGCACGGAGGAGACGTTTCTTAAGCAGCACCCTTGTTCGTGTCGAGCAGCCGTAAGACGTCCGTTAAAGAAAAAAAAAGAAAAACGCCGTTTTTTTTGCGGGGGCTGTCGTAAAAATGATCATGCTGACCGATAGTTCCATCGTTGAGGACCTCAAACGGACACAAACATAAATAGTTAAATCAACTACTGCAACCCCTACTGCGGGGGGATTTTTTTTCAGTCCAAAGAAAAAATCATTGGAAATCGCAAACACCGTATTACTATTATTAATAGTACGAAGTAGCACTTTTGGGACAGCAGAGGGCTTTTTTCTCGGGGGGGGGGGGGGAAAGAATCGAAAGTACAGCATCGACCACACGACGCGGTCAGAGCTGAAAGGTTATACTTGGGGCACATATTCGGAGTGCAACGCGGGGAGAGGTGCACGACATGCGCTGCACGCGCAGCACGGCGATGTTTGACCTTCTGCAAGCACGCCCTCTTCCCGGACGGTTGATTCGACCTCGATTGTCGTTTTATAGGCCACCACACCTGCTGCACGCTACTGATTGGTCGTTTATTTAGGTCGCAACTTCCCAGAAAAGCTAAATTGCCAAGTGCGTAGATGTGTCCCCGAATCAAACACGCCTGACTATACATCAAGATTCAACAACACTCCACCAACCCCAGATTGTGTACGTTCAACCTTCCGCGCTGACCGCGGGGTGTGCTGGATGCCTTTTGGCGAGCAGAATATCGTTTTTTTGTGTGAACTACACACCACACGAAGATCGAACAAAAAAAGCAGTGCGTGAACTACACACCACACGAAGACCGAACAAAAAAAGCAATGCCTTCACGCGCGTAATGGAGATCAACAGCGTCGGCAGCGCGATAACGAACACACGAGATTTTGACTTTCGAGAAAAAATGGAGGTGCATAACCATGAACAACCCCATGGCATCAGGGGTCATCCCGCAGGAGGGGTTGCAGCAGATTCTAAGAAATTTCTGGGCTCCTACCACGAGGAGCCCATCATCATCATCCATCATCTATCATCCATCATCACCCGAAACATGACGTTCGAAGACATTCGCTCGCGCAACCCGACCGACCAGCGTGTCCACACGCGCTATTAATGGTCCTAAAACGGAAACACCCGTAACACTTGTCATGATAGAGCAGCTCAACCAATCAGATTATAGAGACGTGCTACGATAGAGGCATATTAAGGTATACCGTTTTTTGGCGAAAATGTTTTCTGAATGACTGGGCTCCTTAACCCAAAATCGTCGGAAAATGAATAAATAATAGGCCATTTCTTTTTTGCCTGATGGTTCTCGTTGTGTACCTAGGCCATGGGACTTTTTCATCCGGTTCTAGCAGTTTTTTTTTCCTTCTCCAAATCACTTTTTTGGGAGAGGGCTGTCTTAGGCTCTGAAAGTGAGGGGACCTTCCGAAAAAAAGTGGTGCACCTCTCTATCGTAGCACGCGCCAATAGTGCAACCTCTACCGCACTATAGAGGGATAACTCACATAAGGCATGTATGGTGTAGCGAATGGTATTCCGACGCTATTTGGGTGACTCCTTTTATTTTGTTTAGCCGGAAAAAAAAGGGGCTACCCCCGTCTGTCGCGGCACGGGCAGCGCCTGCCCATAGAAAGCACCATCGAAACGAAGAAAATTTCAGGGGAACCCGATCCGCCCCGTGAGACTTGGAAACCACCTGACCCGGCACGAGCTGACCCATGACATTTTGATCACCTCCTGACCCAACCCGACTCAATCCGCGATTTTGTTTTAGACCTCCCGATCCGACCCGCGGGCCGGATAATGACCCGAAAAAACGCTCACGATCATTCAGACGAACAAAACGGCTATCCATAAACCACCGAACCAATGGAAAAAGCCACAGAAAGGAACTTATTTCACAAACGAACACGTTAAAATGACAACAAACAGCTACACGTAGACATTAAAGCCATGCAAACGCAGAAGTAGACTCAGGCGAGGAATCCCGTCGATCTTAAATATGTCGGCCTTGAAAAACGTCGATCTTGAATATGTTGGCCTTGAAAAGTGTTGTCCCTGTCGCAGAACGCCTCCCAGGCAGACATAAAGCCGACGCGTGTTGCGAGGCGAGGGGGTAGAAGTTTATGGCACCTCAACTGAAGAATATGCCCAACATTGTGCTTGCGTTTTACGATGTTTTACGGTAGAAACCCTTGGCCGTGGGATTTTTTCATTGGGTGGCACCTTTTTTTATATTTTTTCTCCTCAAGGACGGAGTCTAAAGAGAAATTAGGTGACCTGTATAGTAGCATGCGTCTCAGACGGACATAGATCCAAGCAAAGACAACGTCCGGGTGGAAGGCGTCAGTGACGGCACGGCGAGGTATAAGTCATACGCCACCGCGGTCAAAGGTACAAGTCCGCCGCTCTGCCAGCAGCTACTGTTCGCTTATTTTCAGTACTCCCCCCCCCCCCCCCCCCCTTCAGTGGTCGGTTTGGCCAAGGTTACGGCGTTATAGTGTTGGACTTAGTATTGCGCATATTAATTTAGTATTATTCTGGACTGATTCTACGATAGCCCCCCCCCCGAAAAACCAGCGTTTTTTTTTTTTCTTTAACGAACGTTTCATGGCTGTTCGACACTAAGAAGGATACCATTGCAAAAAAAAAACATCCTTATATTTTCTTGTGTGCAAAGGTCTAACGATCGACGACGTCGGGGTTGTCGAGGGACACCGTTTTTCCAGAGATACGACCGGGAGCTGGATTCGCAACCGGCGATTTCGTTGAAGACAGGTTGGGGGGGCTGCCGTAGTAAGAACGACTCGAAAGTAGGATAGTAAATACCAGAAATACTATAAACAATATTACTTGCAGTAATTGTGTCCCGTTTTCACGGCCGAGAATGGGCCTGAAACGAGCTTAAACTTGGAAAAAAAAACTGTTCGTTGGCGGTTCGTAGCAAACAATTCCATGGCGGTGGTTTCATTAACAAAAAACAAAAACAAAAAATGCACACAAGCGCAAGATTACAAAGAAACAGGGCAGCTGCTCGTACGAGAACCCTAAGTGACCTCCTCTAACGCAACCTTGGTCGGTTGTTGGTTCCTTGTGTACCATGACGTTAATCTATCTTGCTCTTCTACGCCGCCCGCTTATCTTCGAGGTGTGTGTCACCCCCCCCCCCCCCCCCCCCCAAACACACTCACGCTTGACACTATTGGCCAATTGCCCCCTTTCTGCGATGCTTGGGTCGTCCCCTCGGTTACGATATTTGTTTTGGTGGGGGCGGGGTGTCGCCAATTTTGCAACTCGTTTGTTTCCTCCCTCGGTCGTCCTGAGCAAAGATGTCGTTTGGAACTCCACACAACACAAAATAGTATGATAAGTCCAAAGACACTTTGACGGGTCATAACTAGACCGTCAAGGATCTCCACACGCTAAAAATAGTATGATAAGTCCAAAAACGCCTTGACGGGTCAAAACTAGACGGTCAACCGACATCTTCGGTCCTGAGCAAGCTTTGCCAGTCGGTCACCTCCCATCCGCACGACAAAAACAGCGAAACCAACCCTCCATATAAGTACCGCGGTCACGATGCTTCTTACAGCATGTTTTGGTGGTAACAAGTTGGATAGAATACGCGACCCGCGATTGACGAATTCGCAAAACCTACGATAAAACGCCACAAATTTGAACAATTCGTACTAATTCACGACCGTCAAAAATAAAATCTTCTTTCGAGGAGACGATACTTCCCACTTTTGAGCGAGAGACGATATAATGCTGAAGCCGCGTCTCGTTGCTTTAGTCTTGCGTCTGCCAGTTCATCTACTACGGAGCAAGGGACTTTTCGGCTTGCCGCGGTTTATTGCCCAGCAGTTTTCCTTACTCATATACCATGGTCCGGAAAGTAGGATATACTCTCTGCACCTTGAGTCGCAGGCGCACACGCTAGCGATTATACAATTTTAGATTGCACTGCCTTAAGCACGACCAGGTCAATTATGCGCTCCGCTTAATCCCGACGGCTAGACTGCCGCGTGCCCAGATGAGCCGCTTTCTCCAAAAGTTACTACATAAGCGACGGAGGTACAGTGGGGGATTCGGGAAATGACGTCGTGTTCTCCGTGCGGTTCCACTATTTTGAGACGAGGCCATTTTTTACACTCCAAGAATCAAGCCCTATCTCCCCACTACCCTTGGCCCTAAGCCTAAATCCTAACTCCGACCAAAACTACGGTAGGCGCGTCACCTTTGGGGACCGTTTTTTCAACGTCTAGGGACCACTTGCGCGAGTTACATCCCTGTTTCTTGGCGGTCCTGCAAGACCCCGTGCCATTTTTTAGGTCAGCGATATTAATCTACTACAGTGAATTGGTAAGCTGAGTTGCGCCGAGAAAAAAAACGACTAGAAAATATTTTTTGTCCGTGAGGTGCAGAGTCACTAGTGCGAGTGGCTCGAAACCCATGCGAAAACGGGGGTGCTCCCTCTACCGAACCCTGCCCTACCCGAAGGAGCTTTGTCTGACGAAGCTCCGGCAAAAAGTAATAGCTCCCCCATACCGCGGAACAAAACGCAATTGTACGACCGATTTTCTCTGTTTTATCCTTATGGCAGTGTAACGGTATGAAGAAGTTTGCTGGCATAGACGAGGGTACGAAGGAGGCCGACTTGTTGGTTTGTTCGTACCCCTGTTGCAGTTCGCTACGACGACGGGGTCAGAGCTTTGGCTGTCCTTCCATGCTACCGTAGATGGGGGGCGCTTTTGGTCACTTTTGGATCCTGCTCTAACGTCTCGCCGACGCTTTCACTCGTATATTGTTTGGGATCAATGAGGCCTCTCTGCTTTCGATCAGCCGGAGACTCTCACCCAGGGCTACTACCCCCACGTTGATTCGATGGTAATCAACGCGGCACCTCGTCGCAGAGAGTAGTTACCCCGGCAAAATAAACACTACCTGGTACAAAATAAAACTGATGTCGTTGTCGGCGTGTCTCGCACACAATGATGGGCGGGCGGGGATGGTCTGTTTTCCCTAACCGCTTCCTACTCTCTCTAGCTGCTGCACGGGAGCCGACGATGCAAGTGGGATCGTCTTGCTCTTTCTGTACAGCTATCAGGCTCTCCTCACACCCCGGGGACAGCGTTCTTCCGTCCCCGGGATTTTGCCCCAAGATTACCTCCTCAAGCGAGGGGCATCCCATAACATTTGCAAGCACGTTTGCGTTTTTTTTTTCTTTTTTTCGAGCCATGTTTTTGCACAGGCTTGGGTTCACTCGCGCGAGTGGCCCTCCTGTTTCTTCGCGGCTAGCTGCGTTGCGCCAAACAAACCGCCCAGAGTATTTCGTAGGTGAGGCACTAGGAGTGCTGGCTGCGCTGCGCCCAACAAATCGCCTAGATACGAGTGTTTTCGTCAGTGAGTTGCTGGGAGCGACTAGTGCTATTAATGGTGGCTCAAAAAATCCGGCAGTGAAAATTTGAGGTATGACGCTGCAATACCGCCGTACCGTTCGTTTGGTCGTTGTTTGCGGAGCGTGCGGGACGCGTACTGCGTTAGGAGTATCCCTTTTTTGGCCATTTTGGTTTTCTGAATGACAGGCAGGGCTCCTTAACCCGAATTCGTCAGAATGTCACATTTTTGCTTTTGCAAGACACGTCCTACGAATTAAACCCTTTGGGACTATTATATCTTGATTATAGTATAGGACACGTGCTACGATAGAGGTGGCTTTTTTTTCTTAATACTACTCCTCAATTTTGGAACTTAAAACTTGTTCCAAAAACTGATTTGGAGTCGTTCTACGGTAGCCCCCTCAACTTTTCTTTAACGAAATGGCCGGTTTCAAAACCAACTCCCGTCGTATCTCCTGAAATACGGTGTCCCTCGACACCCCGACGTCATCGATCGATAGGCCCTTGCACACAAGAAAAACGTATGGATACTTCGTCTTCACTTGTATCCTTCCTTGTGTCGAGGAGCCATGAAACGTTCGTTGAAAAAAATCGCTGGTTTGGGGGAGGGTATATCGTAGAATCAGTCTTTGGAGAAAAATCAAAACCGCTACCATCGGATGAAACACCCTATGGCCTAGGCACACGACGAGAATCGTGAAAACAAAGTGGCCCATTTCCGACGATTTTGGGTTAAGGAGGCTGTTTTTTTTGGTAATCGGGTGGCACTTTTAGCTTACAAAAACAAGAACCAGTTTTTTTTTTTTTCACCCATGCTACCGTGGAGGTAAACCTTCTTCCTTTTTTTCCCCGAGGCTCTTAACCGCTTGAGGGGGGTGGGGGGGGGGGGACTCTATACCTATATCGGTATAATAACAGAAGCTTCTTGCAAAAAAAGAGAGTATCTTGGTGTTCCGTCGATTCTGGGTATAAGGGGCACCGTCATTTCTGAAAAAAAAAATAGCCGAAAAGTGCTACCTCTATCGCAGCACCACTTTTTTTTTTTCTGAAGCTTTCTCGACCTGGGAGCTTAAGACAGCCCTCTCCCAAAAGCTGATTTTGGAGAAAAATCAAAGCTGATACCTACTGGATGGAAAAATCCCATGGCCTCGGTACACGACGAGAAAAATGACGAAAAAACACAAAAAAATGGCCAATTTTTGGGTTAAGGAGCCCCGTCATTCAGAAAAACAGAACGTTTAAGGAGCCTTAGAAAACAAACATGGTGCATCTCTACTGTAGCATGTGCTTCGGCTCTTACGTTAGGAATAGAAAGAAAATAGCATGGCCTTTTACGGGTCGGATCATTGCTCACGGGTCGGACCGGGTAAGGGTGACCCGACCCGACCCGACCCGAACCCACCCGACCTGACCCGACCCGACCCGACCCGACCCGACCCGACCCGACCCGACCCGACTCGACCCGACCCGACCCGACCCGACCCGACCCGACCCGACCCGACCCGACTCGACTCGACCCGACCCCACCCGATCCAACCCGGCCCGACCCGTGAACATTGAATACCGCCTGACTCGACCCGACCCGTGAGATTTAGGAAACCTCCTGACCCGCCCCGACTCGACCCACTGGGGGTTTGAAAACCTTCTGACCCAACCCGTGCGCCGGGTCATGACCCGTGAAAAGCCCTGGAAGATAGGTATACCCCGTACCGCAGCGTGTCTTATTCGACAAAAAGCACGACGACGCACAGTTTTTTCATCCTCGAGAACGTCAGCCCAGGGCGCCGAAACAAGCGGAGCGATGGCTGTCGTCGTCTCCTCCAGGATCACCTGCCGACCTTCAACACTTTTTTCGCCGCATCACAGTAGTAATGATTCCAACTCTTCCGTTCCAGCTGCAGAACATTCCCACTCATCGCGCAGTCGTTTCCGATTTTTTTTTGCCGATTCATCGCGTAGTTGTTTTCGGCTATCTTCTTTCTAGTAAACGACATTACATTTGAAGACGCACACGTAAATTCGCCGAAAAAACAACACACATTGAAGACGAACGCGTACGACAAAAAAAGAGGCATCCCGCGGTAGAGGTTCCCCTTTTCGAGCCAATAAAAGGTGTACCCGAGGGGTTGAGCTCCTCCAATGAGGAACCACCGGTTATTCTTTTACGATCATGTTCGTTTTGAGACTAGCCCATAGAAACGTTGGGTCGAATAGCGCGAACGAACGCCTTCGAAGTAATGTTTCGGGTGATGATGGATGATGGATGATGTTGATATTGAGCTAGTTCCTCATGTCAGGAGCTCAGAAAATTCTTAGAATCTGTCGCACCTCTAGCGTGTGATGGTTCATAGTGGTAGCACGTTTTTGAAAAAAAAAAAAATTCTGCCTGACAGGGCCCCTCAACCGAGAAGCCATCCAATGTGTAGGGAAAACCTCTTCCGCTTTTTTTCAATATTTTTGTAAAAACTCCGTTAACTGCCTAACGAATGAATGTTTTTGTACGGGTTTCAGTTCCCTTCGTTCTAAAAAGTCAGTGTTTGCGTGCAGCTATAGAGCTGATCAAAACGAGGAGCCTCAGGGCTCTTAGATGCATGCCCTCCTAACGTAAAGCGTTGTTCTGAAATTTGTTTCCCGTTACTCACCAGATGCTTACCCGTCGAGGCATCCCTCTATAGTGCAGTAGGAGTCGCGCGTTTTGGGCCCGACGGTTAATATGACAATTGGTATGGTATATTAATAAGGACTAGCGCATAGAACTGTTGGCCAGGTTGCGCGATTGAGTGCCTTCGAAGTCATGCCTCGGGTGAGATACTGAGCAGCTCCTCATGTTGGGAGCTCAGAAATTTCTTAGAATGTGCTTCACCCCTACCGCGGGATAAATCTACCAGGTAAATTCCAAGCGTAAAAGCAGCGATCTGTTTTTTTTTCCACGTTACCCATCAGATGCTCACCCGTCGATCATCCCCACTTTTCACGCTCCATCTACTACCGCTCCATCTGCCACCGTTCTATTTACCACCGTTCCATCTACCTCCTGCAGACGACGAACCTGATGCCGAGGACCAACCCACCACCGAGGACCAACCCACCACCGCACCAAGCAATGCACCAAGCGACGCGCCAAAGGACGCACCAAGTGACGCGCCAAAGGACTCACCGAGTGACGTTCCTGAGCCGGAGCCGACGGCCGCGGCCGAACCTGACGCCCCAAAACCGGAGGTGACAACCACGGAGGAGGCTACGACCCCGGACGAGGTTACGAGTGTTACCGAGTTGGCACGCACAAAGGTCGAGGACGTGGCGGAGCTGCTGGAACAAATGCAAGAACAGCCACCAACGGCGGCACCAGCCGAGGATACTCCATCGTTCGATTCAGGCACCGAGTTGGTGAAGAAAGAACAAGCGCCACCACCGGCAGCGGCACCGGTTGAGGATGCTACGTTGATCGATTCGGTTGATGAATCGCCTTCGCGTGGGGAGGATGCAGTGCTTGTCGAGCCTGTGGCTGGTGATTCGTCTTTGGGTGAAAGCGAACCAGTGATTGCCGAGTCTGTGGTCAATCTTGTGCAGAAGGAAGAACTGCCACCCACCGGAGCGGTGGTAGAGGCCGTTATGAACGAGGAAACCGAATCGGAGGTTGTGGTGGACACGGGAGACGCAGTCGACGCGGCAGTGGTCGAGGGGGAGAAAGCACCTACTCCTGCTGGTGAGTGGTGTACGTTGTTTAAGTGTCTCCCAATATGATTTGCCGACGTATGGGTATGGTCGTGAGGTGGTGTCTCCCAATAGGACTTATCTTTCTAGGAGACTTCGTACCATATTGGACGTAAACTCAATGCAGTTTTACCTGTCGGCCATTCGTATCGGCCTCGTAAAGGAGTAGCGAACTGACATGGACCGTACTACAATGGGGGTGGCCTTTCCAACCAAACAAAATCTGGTGGACGGGGCTCTTCTACTGAGTAAAAACCCTATTTCACTGGAAACCGTTTGTGACTCAGGAAACGTTTTTTTTCAAATACCTAGGGGGCCATGACTTTTCGGTTTTCCTCAACCTTTACATTTTTCATTTCTGGGTGAGGGATAGCTTCATAAGTGAAGGGCCTCAGTAAAATTAGGTACATCGCTACCGTGAAGGTTACCTTCACAATCACGGCCACAATCATGCATATGCCTCCGGTGCAGGGAAGCATCGGGCAAAGAGAGCGAAAATGGTAGGCTGAGCGTGAAGCACGCCGCATAGCAAACCACGACCCTACGACGCCTATGTGTAGTTGTGTAGTTGTACGACTTTCTTCTCGTTCGATGCTATCATTCGCTGGAGTCATTTACATTGTTTGCCATAGGTACTACTTCCCGTACCAAACGTCTGCTTGGGTGGATCGTTTTTCGCCCGCCTCCCCCGTGCACCTGGGCATCGAAACTAAACATCGAAGGTGTAAACTCATACCCTACCCCAGCTGTAGTCGCATGAGACGCTGAATCGTAATCTTCCAATGTAGCAATGATCTTTTTCGAAACTAAAAAACATCTTCACACGGCGCTGCTCATCACACGTTTTTCCATCGGGAAAACCTCCACATTGTTCTCTGCCCATCACCTGTAGAATACGAACTCGCCCTCGAGGCACAGCCTACCGCCGCACTGAGTGGTGATCCTCAATCCGACCCTGGGACCACCCCTGCGCACCCCGTTCCTCAACCGGCGCCGATGACTCCAGACGAGACAACAAACGCAACCGAGGAGGCGACAGCGACTGCAGACGCGACCGTTCCAGAACATGCATTGGAAGCTGAAGCGGTTGTAGCTCATGATGCCAGCGTGGCTGAAAACTCTCCCGAGATTCCCGCGAGTGAGGAAGAGCCAGCGGCTGTTAAGACTGTTGCTGACCCGGTGGGGGCTGAAGAACCGGCAGCTGTAGACGCTGTGGCCGCCGCGACGACCGGGGCGATCGATGTTGAAGCTGAAGTAGACGCAGAGTCTGAGGTGGAGACGGTTGTGGCTGTTGCCTCAATCCCGCCCGGCGATGCTGCTTCGATCGACGTAGCTGGGGCGAGCAACAACTCGTCCGAGACGCCGGTAATAGAAGGAGAACTAGCATCCACCGAGGCTGTGGGCGAGCTGGTGGAAGCTGAAGAACCAGCTGCGGTGGACGTGATCGACGCTGAGGTTGTGGTAAACGTGGAGCCCGGTTTGGAGATGGGTGTGGTCGACGCGCCGACTCCGGCCGCGCATGACTGTCACGAGACTCCTACAGGAGAGGAAGAACCGGTGGTTGTCGAGGATGTGGGCGAGGCAGTGGTCGATGCAGAGCGGGCGATGATGGAATTTGCTGACGCCGTGATGACTGAGGACATCGAGGCCGAGAACGCTGTAGCCGCCGACTCTGAGGAGACGGTGGCAGGCGGTGCCGTTATAGATTATTTGTGGAATATGTGTGGTTCATGTGTGTCCTTGCCCGCAACCTCAGCAGAGGGCGTTGCTTCGACCAAGGAAGCTGCTTCGACCGACGATTCGCCCGGGCCTCCCGTAAGCGAGGAAGAAGTAGTGATCATCGAGGCTGTAGATGAGCCAGTGAAGACGGAAGAGTCAATGGATGTGGATGATATTGATGATGTATTGACTAAGGATACCAAGGCGGGGGTTGTGGAAGACGTGGAGCCCGAGGAAAACGTGACGGTGATAGCTGAGCCAACCTCGACCGAGGATACTTCTCCGACCGAGCTAGCTGCTGCGGCGGACAACTCACCCGAGACGCTTACCGTTGAAGATGAACCCGCAGTTGTTGAGGCTGTGCCTGAGCCGGTGGAGACTGTCGAGCCGAGGGTAGTGGGCGACGTCGACGCTGCGGCAACCAGTGGCACTGAGGCCGAGGTTGTGGGAGACACGGCGTCTAAAGCGGAGGTGGTAGTGGTTGATACCCCCACCCCGGTCGACGATGCCGATGCTATTGAGCCGACTGCTGTCGCCGAAGACATCGGCGAGATAACCTCGGTTGAGGGTAAACCCGCGGTCGTGGAGGCAATGGCTGAACCGGTGGAGGCTAGAGAACCCGTGGTCGTGGATGTTGTTGACGCTGTCGTGATCGGGGAGGCCGAGAGTACGATTGCGGAAGACGCCGTTCCAGAGGAGGAAGTGGAGGTGGTAGCGGTTGCTGCCTCGACTCCGATCGAAGAATGTACTGCAGTCGAGCAACAAGCGGCGGGAGGTACCTCACCCGAAGAACCCGCCGTTGATGATGAACCAGTGGACATCGAGGCTGTTTATGAACCCGTGGAGACTGAACAGGAGGCGGTCGTCGATGACGTTGTTGCCGTGGTGGACGAGAACGTCGAAGCGAAGGAGGTTGAGGATGCGGTGCCTAGGGCGGACGAGGCGGTGATCTTTGCGTCGACCCCGGCCGATGATGCTACCGTGGCTGACGACTCGCTCGACAGACCGGTCGTTGAAGATGCACCCGCGGTCACCGATGCTGCAGTAGTGTCTGTGGAGACTAGCAAGTATATGGTCGGGGACGACGCTGACGCTGTGGTGACCAGGGACATTGAGGTCGAGGTTATGGAAGATGCGGCGTGTGAGGAGGAGGTGGCAATGGCTGCTTCCTCCGTTTCGGGCCAGGTTTCAGCTCCTATTGAGCCGGCTCCTGTCGCCGAAGATCAAGGCGAGGGGACCTCGGTGGAGAATGAACCCGTGGTTGCAGAGGCTGCGAATGAACCGGTGGAGGCTGAAGCGCCCGTTGCCGTGGATATTGTCGACGCTGTGGTGGTCGGGGAGACCGAGAATATGGTTTTGAAGGATTCCGTGTCTGAAGCGGAGGCGGAGGTGGCCGTGGTCGCTGCCCCGACCGCAATCGCACAAGCTGCTTCGATGGAGCTAGAAGAAGTGGCGTTGGCCTCACCAGATGTAATCGCCGTTGAAGATATGCCTGTGGATGTCGAGGTTGTGGCCGAGCCCGTGGAGGCTGAAACGTCAGCGGCAGCGGATGTGATCCCGGCCGAGGATGCTGCTCCTATTGAGCCTGCTGCTGCCACCGACGACGTAAACGCGGTAGAGGATGAACTCGTGGTCGTTAAGGCTGTGGTCGAACCGGTGGAGGCTGATGATGTCGTGGTCATGGACGTTCCCGACACTGTGGTGGGCGGTGAGACGGAACGAGATGTTGTGGCGGACCCTCTGCCGGAGGGGGAGGTGGCGGTGGAAGTGGCCGCTGCCCCAGCGCAAATCGAAGAAGCCTCGCCGACCGAGCAAGAATCAACTACTCATGCCGCACTTGAGGAACCCACCGTGGTTGATGCCTCCATCCCGGCCGAGGATGATACCCATGTTGAGCCAGATGCGGTCGCCGAGGACATCCGAGAGGGAACGTCAATTGAGGATGAACCCGCGGTGGTGGAAGTTGTGGACGGACAGGCAGAGACGGAGGAGCCAGCGGTTATGGATGTTGTTGATGCTGCCGTCGTTGAAGAGACCGAAAGTGTGGATGTGGAGGACACTGTAACGGAGAAGGAGGTGGAGATGGCAGTGTCCGCTGCCCCGACGCAAACCAATGAAGCTGCTCCGATCGAGAAAGAAACGACTACGGATGCCTCACCCGAGGAACCCGCTGTCGAAGATGAATCTGCGAATGTCGAGGCCGTTGTTGAGCTCGTGGAGACTGAAGACCGGGCGGTCGTGGACGTTGTCACTGTTGCGATAGATGAGCAGATCGAAAGGAAGGTTGATGAAGATGCGGTGCCTGCTGCCGTGGCTGCTGACTCACCTGAGACGCCTGCAGCTGAAGATACATTCGTGGTCGTCGACGCTGTGGTTGTGCCTGTGGAGATTGACGAGCCCCCGGTCATGGACGAACTTGACGCTGTGGTGACCAGGGATCTTGAGGTCGAGGTCGTGGACGACTCGGCGTCTGAAGATAAGGAGGCTGCCGTGGTTGCTGCCCCCACGGAGACCGAGGGTGCTGCTCCCATTGAGCCGGATGATGTCACGGAAGGCATTATCGAAGGAATCACAGTTGACAATGAACCCGCGGTGATGGAAACTGTGGTCGTGCCCGCAGAGACTGAGGAGGCAGCGGTAGTGGATGTTGTCGACGTTACCGTCGTTGGTGAGACCGAGAGTGAGGCTGAGAATAGTCCTGCGCCAGAGAAGGAGGTGGAGGTGGCAGTGGCCGCTGTCCCGACCCCAACCGATAAAGCTTCTTCGATCGAGCAAGAAGCGGCTACGGATGCGTCACCCGAGGAGCCCACTGTCAAAGAAGAATCTGCGGATGTCGAGGCCGTGGCTGATCAGGCGGAGACTGAAGAGCCGGTGGTCGTGGACGTTGTAGCTGCTGTGACAGACAAGGAGATCGAAGCGGAGGTTGTTGGAGATGCGGTTCATGTTGTTGTGGCTGCTGCCGCACCTGAGATGCCTGCCGTTGAGGATGCACCCGCGATCGTCGAGGCTGCGGGTGTGTCTGTGGAGCCTGACGAGCCCGTCGTCGTTGGCGAAGCCGATGCCGTGGTGACCAGGGATCTCGAGGTCGAAGTTGTGGAAGACGCGGCGTGTGTGGAGGAGGTTGCCGTGATCGCTGCATCCTCCAAGATTGAGGACGCTGCGTCTATTGAGCCGGTTACCGTCCCCAAAGACATCGGCGAGGGAACCTCGGTTGAGGGGAAACCCGCGGTGGTCGAAGCTGTGGTTGAAGCGGCGGAGGTTGGGGAGGCAGCGGTGGCGGATGTTGTCGACGCCGTAGCGGTTGGCGAGACCGAGAGCGTGGTTGTGGAGGTTGCCGTGCCCGAGGCGGAGGTGGACGTGGGAGTGGCCGCTGCCCCAGCCTCAACCGACGACGCTGCTTCTATCGAGCAAGAGGCGGCTACGGACGCGTTACCCCGGGATCCCGCCGTTGAAGAAGTATCTTCGACTTTCGAGGCCGTTGCTGTGTCCGTGGAGACTGAAGAACCAGCGGTTGTGGACGTTGCCACTGCTGCGGCAGACGAGGAGATCGTAGTGAACGTTGTTGAAGATGCGGTCCCTGTTGTCGTGGCTGCCGACACACCTGGGTTTCCTGCCGTTGAGGACGCAAACGCGGTCGTTAAGGCTGGGTGTATGCCTGTGGAGGCTAATGAGCCCGTCGTTGTGGACGTAGGCGACGCTATGGTAACCAGGGATCTTGAGGTCGAGGCCGTGGAAGACGCGACGTTTGAGGAAAACGTTTCCGTGGCTGATGCCCCCAACCCGACTGAGGATGCTGATCCTATTGAATCGGCTGCCGTCGCCGAAGACATCGGCGAGGCGTGTGAGCAGAACATTCCCGTGGTTGATGCTCGCTGCCCAACTGAGGTTGCTGCTTCTGTTGAGCCGGCTGCCGTCGCGAAAGACATCGGCGAGGGAACCTCGGTTGAGGATGAGCCCGCGGGGTTGGAAGCTGTGGTCGAACCGGCGGAGGTCGAGGAGGCAGCTGTCGCGGATGTCGTCGACGCTGTGGTGGTCGGCGATACTGAAATTGAGCTTGTCGAGGACGCCATATCCGAGGGCGACGTGGACGTGGCGGTGACCGCTGCCTCGACCCTAGCCGACGAAATTTCTCCTATCGAGAAAGAAACGACTACGGATGCCTCAGTCGAGGAACCCGTTGTTGAAGATGAATCAGCGGACGTCGAGGCTGTTGTTGACCGGGTGGAGACTGAAGGGCCAGTGGCCGTGGACGTCGTTGCTGGTGTGGTTGAGGGGGAGGCCCAAGCGGAAGTTGTTGAAGACACGGTGCGTGCTGCCGTGGCTGACGACCCATCCGAGGCGCCTACCGTTGAGGGTGCATCCACTGTTGTCGAGGCTGTGTTTGTGTCTGTGGGGATTGACGAGACGGCCGTTGCAGACGAAGTCGACGCTGCCGTAACGAAGGATCTTGATGTTGGGGTAGTAGAAGACACGGCGCCTCAAGAGGCGGTGGTGGTGGTCGATGCTGGCATCCACATTGAGGATACCGTTCCTGTTGAACCGGCTGCTGTTACCGAAGACATCGGCGAGGGAAACTCGGTTGAGGATGAACCCGCGGTGGTGGATGCTGTGGTCAAATCGTCAATGGTTGGGGAGTCAACGGTCGCGGATGTTGTCGACCCTGTGGTGGTGAGCGCGACCGACAGTGAAGGTATGGAGGATGTCGCGCCCAGGGAGGAGATAGATGTGGCAGTGGCCTCTGACCCGACCCACACCGACGGAGCTGCTCCGATTGAGAAAGAAACGGTTACAGATATTTCACCCAACGAACTCGTTGTTGAAGATGGATCTACGGACGTTGTGGCTGTGGCTGAGTCCGTGGAGACTGAAGATGCAGCGGTTGTGGAAGTTATCACCGATGCGGTGGACAAGGAGTTTGAAACGGAGGTTGTTGACGGTGCGGTGCCTGCGGCCGTGGCCGATGACTCACTCGAGGCTCCTGTTGCTGAGGATGCACCCGCAGTCGTCGAGGCTGTGGTTGTATCTGTGGAGACTGAGGAAACCGTGATCGCGGGCGAAGGCGACGTTGTGGTGACCAGGGGTCTTGGCGTCGATGTTGTGGAAGATGCGGCGGGTGACGAGAAGGTTGTTTTCGTCGCTACCCCCTCCCAGGTCGAGGATGTTGCTCCTATTGAGCCGGCTGATGTCGCCAAAGATGTCGGCGAAGAAACCTCGGTTAAGGACGAACCCAAAATCAAGGAAGTTGTGATCGAACCGGTGGAGACTGCGGAGCCGGTGGTAGTCGATGTTGTCGATGCTGTGGTGGTCGGCGAGACCAAGGTTGCGGGGGAGGAAATGACCGAAGAGGAAGTCGAAGTGGTAGTGGCCGCGGCCTCGGCCCCAACGGACGAAGCAGCCCCGATCGAGCGAGAAGTGGCTTTGGATGCCTCACCCGAGGAAAATGCCGTTGAAGAGGAATCTACAGACGTTGTAGCTGTGGATGACTCCGTAAAGGCTGAAGAGCCGGCAGTCGTGGAAGTTGTCGTTGCTGTAGTTGACCAGAAAGTCGAAACGGAAGTTATCGCAGACGCGGTGCCTGCTGTCTTGGCTGACGATCCACTCGAGACGCCTGCTGCTGAGGATGCACCTGCTGTTGTCGAGGCTGATGACTTGTCTGTGAAGATTAACGAGCCCGCGTTTGAGGACGACGTCGACGCTGCCGTGAACAGGGACCGTGAGATCGAGGTTGCGGAAAACGCGGCGTGCGGGGAGGAGATTGCCGTGGTCGCTTCTCCTATCTTGACCGAGGATGCCGCTTCTATTGAGACGGCTGCTGGCGCCGAAGATATCGTCGATGGAAGGTCGGCGGAGGATGAACCCGCGGCAGTGAAAGATGTTGTTGAACCGTTAGAGACTGAGGAGTCAGTGGTACTTGATGTTGTCGGCGCTGGGGATATCATTGAGACCGAGGTTGTGGAGGACATTGTGCCGGAGGAGGGGGTGGAGGTAGCAGTGGACGCGGCCCCGACCGCAACGGCCGACGTTTCTCCGATCAACCAAGAAGCGGCTATGGATACGTCACCCGAGGAACCCACCGTTATAGATGGATCAATGGACGTCGAGGTCCTTGCTGAGTCTGCAGACGTTCAGCAACCGGAGGTCCTGGAGTTTGCCGCTGCTGTGGTGGACGGGGAGATCGAAGCGGCGATTGATGAAGACGCGATGCTTGCTACAGTGGCTGCCAACACACCTGAAACGCCTGCTGTTCAAAATTCACCTGAAGTCGTCGAGGCTGTGGCTGTGCCTGTGGATATTGACGAGGCTGCGGTCGTGGACAAAGCCGTTGCTGTGGTGACCAGGGATCTCGAGGGCGATGTTGTGGAAGACACCTTGTGTGAGGGGGAGGTCGCCGAGATCGCTGCACCCTCCAAGGTTGAGGACGCTGATTCTATTAAACCGACGGCCGCCTCCGAAGACATTAGCGAGGGAACCTCGGTTGAGGACAAACCCCCGGTGGTCGAAGCTGTGGTCGAAGCGGCGGAGGTTGAGGAGACAGCGGTGGCGGATGATGTCGACGTCGTGGTGGTCGGCGAAACCGAGAGTGAAGTGGTGGAGGTTGCCGTGCCCGAGGAGGGGGTGGACGTGGCGGTGGCCGCTGCCCCAGCCTCAACCGACGACGCTGCTTCTATCAAGCAAGAGACGGTTACGAACGCCTCACCCGAGGAACCCGCCGTTGAAGATGAATCTTCGGGCGTTGTGGCTGTGACCGTGTCTGTGGAGACAGAAGAGCCGGCGGTCGTGGATATTGTCGCTGTTGAGGAGGACGGGGAAATCGAAACGGAGGTTGTTGAAGATGCGGTGCCTGCTGCCGTGGCTGCCGACTCACCTGAGACGCCTGCAGCTGAGGATGTACCCGCGGTCGTCGACGCTGCGGGTGTGTCTGTTGAGATCGACGAGCCCGCGGTCGTGGACGAACTCGACGCTGTGGTGACCAGGGATCTGGAAGTCGAGGTCGTGGACGATGCGGCGTGTGCGGAGGAGGAGGAGGAGGTTGCCGTGGTCGCCGCCTCTACCCCAACCGAGGATGCTGATTCTATTGAGCCGGCTGCAGCTACCGAGGACATCGTCGACGGGACCCCAGTTGATAATGAACCCTCGGTGATGGACGCTGTGGTCGTGCCCGCAGAGGCTGAGGAGGCAGCGGTAGTGGATGTTGTCGACGTTACCGTTGTCCGTGAGACTGAGAGTGAGGCTGCGAAGGACCTTGTGCCGGAGGAGGAGGGGCAGGAGGCAGTGGCTGCTGCCCCGACCCAAGTCGATGAAGCTGCTCCGATCGAGCAAGATGCGGCTACGGATGCGCCACCTGAGGAGCCCGCTGCCAAAGAAGGATCTGCAGATGTTGAGGCCGTGGCGGATCGGGTGGAAACCGAAGAACCGGCGGCCGTGGACGTTGTAGCTGCTGTGACAGGCAAGGAGACCGAAGCGGAGGTTGTTGGAGATGCTGCGGTGGCTGCCGCCGCACCTGAGATGCCTGCCGTTGAGGATGCACCCGCGGTCGTCGAGGCTGCGGGTGTGTCTGTGGAGCCTGACGAGTCCGTCGTCGTTGAGGAAGCGGTTGCTGTGGTGACCAGGGATCTCGAGGTTGATGTTGTGGAAGACACGGCGTGTGAGGGAGGGGACGAGGAGATCGTTGCACCCTCCAAGGTTGAGGACGCTGATTCTATTGATCCGACGGCCGCCTCCGAAGACATTAGCGAGGGAACCTCGGTTGAGGACAAACCCCCGGTGGTCGAAGCTGTGGTCGAAGCGGCGGAGGTTGA
The DNA here is from genome assembly GCA_012845835.1 of Undaria pinnatifida. Classification (NCBI taxonomy): domain Eukaryota; class Phaeophyceae; order Laminariales; family Alariaceae; genus Undaria; species Undaria pinnatifida. The sequence goes on from JABAKD010000029.1 coordinate 1,455,018, forward strand.
GGAGACAGCGGTGGCGGATGATGTCGACGTCGTGGTGGTCGGCGAGACCGAGAGTGAAGTGGTGGAGGTTGCCGTGCCCGAGGAGGGGGTGGACGTGGCGGTGGCCGCTGCCCCAGCCTCAATCGACGACGCTGCTTCTATCGAGCAAGAGACGGTTACGAACGCCTCACCCGAGGAACCCGCCGTTGAAGATGAATCTTCGGGCGTTGTGGCTGTGACCGTGTCTGTGGAGACTGAAGAGCCGGCGGTCGTGGACATTGTCGCTGTTGAGGAGGACGGGGAAATCGAAACGGAGGTTGTTGAAGATGCGGTGCCTGCTGCCGTGGCTGCCGACTCACCTGAGACGCCTGCAGCTGAGGATGCATCCGCGGTCGTCGACGCTGCGGTTGTGTCTGTTGGTATTGACGAGCCCGCGGTCGTGGACGAACTCGACGCTGCGGTGACCAGGGATCTGGAAGTCGAGGTCGTGGCCGACGCGGCGTGTGCGGAGGAGGAGGAGGTTGCCGTGGTCGCCGCCTCCACCCCAACCGAGGATGCTTCTTCTACTAGGCCGGCTGCAGCCACCGAGGACATTGTCGACGGGACCCCAGTTGACTATGAACCCTCGGTGGTGGACGCTGTGGTCGTGCCCGCAGAGACTGAGGAGGCAGCGGTAGTGGATGTTGTCGACGTTACCGTTGTCCGTGAGACCGACAGTGGTGTTGAGAAGAACCCTGTGCCGGAGGAGGGAGTGGAGGAGGCAGTGGCTGCTGCCCCGACCCACGCCGATGAAGCTGCTCCGATCGAGCAAGATGCGGCTACGGATGCGTCACCCGAGGAGTCCGCCGTCGAAGAAGAATCTGCGGATGTCGAGGCCGTGGCGGATCGGGTGGAAACCGAAGAACCGACGATTGTGGACGTTGTAGCTGCTGTGGCAGACAAGGAGATCGAAGCGGAGGTTGTTGGAGATGCTGCGGTGGCTGCTGCCGCACCTGAGATGCCTGCCGTTGAGGGTGCACCCGCGGTCGTCGAGGCTGCGGGTGTGTCTGTGGAGCCTGACGAGTCCGTCGTCGTTGAGGAAGCGGTTGCTGTGGTGACCAGGGATCTCGAGGTTGATGTTGTGGAAGACACGGCGTGTGAGGGAGGGGACGAGGAGATCGCTGCACCCTCCAAGGTTGAGGACGCTGATTCTATTGATCCGACGGCCGCCTCCGAAGACATTAGCGAGGGAACCTCGGTTGAGGACAAACCCCCGGTGGTCGAAGCTGTGGTCGAAGCGGCGGAGGTTGAGGAGACAGTGGTGGCGGATGATGTCGATGTCGTGACGGTCGGCGAGACCGAGAGTGAAGTGGTGGAGGTTGCCGTGCCCGAGGACGGGGTGGACGTGGCGGTGGCCGCTGCCCCAGCCTCAACCGACGACGCTGCTTCTATCGAGCAAGAGACGGTTACGAACGCCTCACCCGAGGAACCCGCCGTTGAAGATGAACCTCCGGGCGCGGTGGCTGTGACCGTGTCTGTGGAGACTGAAGAGCCGGCGGTCGTGGACATTGTCGCTGTTGAGGAGGACGGGGAAATCGAAACGGAGGTTGTTGAAGATGCGGTGCCTGCTGCCGTGGCTGCCGACTCACCTGAGACGCCTGCAGCTGAGGATGCATCCGCGGTCGTCGACGCTGCGATTGTGTCTGTTGGTATTGACGAGCCCGCGGTCGTGGACAAACTCGACGCTGTGGTGACCAGGGACCTGGAAGTCGAGGTCGTGGACGATGCGGCGTGTGCGGAGGAGGAGGAGGTTGCCGTGGTCGCCGCCTCCACCCCAACCGAGGATGCTGCTTCTACTAGGCCGGCTGCAGCCACCGAGGACATTGTCGACAGGACCCCAGTTGACAATGAACCCTCGGTGGTGGACGCTGTGGTCGTGCCCGCAGAGACTGAGGAGGCAGCGGTAGTGGATGTTGTCGACGTTACCGTCGTCTGTGAGACCGAGAGTGATGTTGAGAAGAACCCTGTGCCAGAGGAGGGAGTGGAGGAGGCAGTGGCTGCTGCCCCGACCCACGCCGATGAAGCTGCCCCGATCGAGCAAGATGCGGCTACGGATGCGTCACCCGAGGAGTCCGTCGTCGAAGAAGAATCTGCGGATGTCGAGGCCGTGGCGGATCGGGTGGAAACCGAAGAGCCGGCGGCCGTGGACGTTGTAGCTGCTGTGGCAGACAAGGAGATCGAAGCGGAGGTCGTTGGAGATGCGGTTCATGTTGTGGTGGCTGCCGCCGCACCTGAGATGCCTGCCGTTGAGGATGCACCCGCGGTCGTCGAGGCTGCGGGTGTGTCTGTGGAGCCTGACGAGTCCGTCGTCGTTGAGGAAGCGGTTGCTGTGGTGACCAGGGATCTCGAGGTCGATGCTGTGGAAGACACGGCGTGTGAGGGAGGGGACGAGGCGATCGTTGCACCCTCCAAGGTTGAGGACGCTGATTCTATTGATCCGACGGCCGCCGCCGAAGACATCGGCGACGGAACCTCGGTTGAGGACAAACCCCCGGTGGTGGAAGCTGTGATCGAAGCGGCGGAGGTTGGGGAGGCAGCGGTAGCGGATGTTGTTGACGCCGTAGCGGTCGGCGAGGCCGAGAGTGAGGTTGTGGAGGTTGCCGTGCCCGAGGACGGGGTGGACGTGGCAGTGGCCGCTGCCCCAGCCTCAATCGACGACGCTGCTTCTATCGAGCAAGAGGCGGTTACGAACGCCTCACCCGAGGAACCCGCCGTTGAAGATGATTCTCCGGGCGCGGTGGCTGTGACCGTGTCTGTGGAGACTGAAGAGCCGGCGGTCGCGGACATTGTCGCTGTTGAGGAGGACGGGGAAATCGAAACGGAGGTTGTTGAAGATGCGGTGCCTACTGCCGTGGCTGCCGACTCACCTGAGACGCCTGCAGCTGAGGATTCATCCGCGGTCGTCGACGCTGCGATTGTGTCTGTTGGTATTGACGAGCCCGCGGTCGTGGACGAACTCGACGCTGTGGTGACCAGGGATCTGGAAGTCGAGGTCGTGGACGATGCGGCGTGTGCGGAGGAGGAGGAGGTTGCCGTGGTCGCCACCTCCACCCCAACCGAGGATGCTGCTTCTACTAGGCCGGCTGAAGCCACCGAGGACGTCGTCGACGGGACCTCATTTGATAATGAACCCTCGGTGGTGGACGCTGTGGTCGTGCCCGCAGAGACTGGGGAGGCAGCGGTAGTGGATGTTGTCGACATTACCGTCATCCGTGAGACCGAGAGTGATGTTGAGAAGGGCCCTGTGCCGGAGGAGGAGGTGGAGGAGGCAGTGGCTGCTGCCCCGACCCACGCCGATGAAGCTGCTCCGATCGAGCAAGATGCGGCTACGGATGCGTCACCCGAGGAGTCCGCCGTCGAAGAAGAATCTGCGGATGTCGAGGCCGTGGCGGATCGGATGGTGACTGAAGAGCCGGCGATCATGGACGTTGTAGCTGCTGTGACAGACAAGGAGATCGAAGCGGAGGTTGTTGGAGATGCGGTTCATGTTGTGGTGGCTGCCGCCGCACCTGAGATGCCTGCCGTTGAGGATGCACCCGCGGTCGTCGAGGCTGCGGGTGTGTCTGTGGAGCCTGACGAGTCCGTCGTCGTTGAGGAAGCGGTTGCTGTGGTGACCAGGGATCTCGAGGTTGATGTTGTGGAAGACACGGCGTGTGAGGGAGGGGACGAGGAGATCGCTGCACCCTCCAAGGTTGAGGACGCTGATTCTATTGATCCGACGGCCGCCTCCGAAGACATTAGCGAGGGAACCTCGGTTGAGGACAAACCCCCGGTGGTCGAAGCTGTGGTCGAAGCGGCGGAGGTTGAGGAGACAGTGGTGGCGGATGATGTCGACGTCGTGGTGGTCGGCGAGACCGAGAGTGAAGTGGTGGAGGTTGCCGTGCCCGAGGAGGGGGTGGACGTGGCGGTGGCCGCTGCCCCAGCCTCAATCAACGACGCTGCTTCTATCGAGCAAGAGACGGTTACGAACGCCTCACCCGAGGAACCCGCCGTTGAAGATGAATCTTCGGGCGTTGTGGCTGTGACCGTGTCTGTGGAGACTGAAGAGCCGGCGGTCGTGGACATTGTCGCTGTTGAGGAGGACGGGGAAATCGAAACGGAGGTTGTTGAAGATGCGGTGCCTACTGCCGTGGCTGCCGACTCACCTGAGACGCCTGCAGCTGAGGATGCATCCGCGGTCGTCGACGCTGCGGTTGTGTCTGTTGGTATTGACGAGCCCGCGGTCGTGGACGAACTCGACGCTGCGGTGACCAGGAATCTAGAAGTCGAGGTCGTGGACGACGCGGCGTGTGCGGAGGAGGAGGAGGTTGCCGTGGTCGCCGCCTCCACCCCAACCGAGGATGCTGCTTCTACTAGGCCGGCTGCAGCCACCGAGGACATTGTCGACGGGACCCCAGTTGACTATGAACCCTCGGTGGTGGACGCTGTGGTCGTGCCCGCAGAGACTGAGGAGGCAGCGGTAGTGGATGTTGTCGACGTTACCGTTGTCCGTGAGACCGACAGTGGTGTTGAGAAGAACCCTGTGCCGGAGGAGGGAGTGGAGGAGGCAGTGGCTGCTGCCCCGACCCACGCCGATGAAGCTGCTCCGATCGAGCAAGATGCGGCTACGGATGCGTCACCCGAGGAGTCCGTCGTCGAAGAAGAATCTGCGGATGTCGAGGCCGTGGCGGATCGGGTGGAAACCGAAGAGCCGGCGGCCGTGGACGTTGTAGCTGCTGTGGCAGACAAGGAGATCGAAGCGGAGGTTGTTGGAGATGCTGCGGTGGCTGCCGCCGCACCTGAGATGCCTGCCGTTGAGGGTGCACCCGCGGTCGTCGAGGCTGCGGGTGTGTCTGTGGAGCCTGACGAGTCCGTCGTCGTTGAGGAAGCGGTTGCTGTGGTGACCAGGGATCTCGAGGTTGATGTTGTGGAAGACACGGCGTGTGAGGGAGGGGACGAGGAGATCGTTGCACCCTCCAAGGTTGAGGACGCTGATTCTATTGATCCGACGGCCGCCTCCGAAGACATTAGCGAGGGAACCTCGGTTGAGGAAAAATCTGCGGTGGTGGAAGCTGTGATCGAAGCGGCGGAGGTTGGGGAGGCAGCGGTGGCGGATGTTGTTGACGCCGTGGTGGTCGGCGTGACCGAGAGTGAGGTTGTGGAGGTTGCCGTGCCCGAGGAGGAGGTGGATGTGACGGTGACTGCCCCCCCAACCCCAACCGACGAAGCTGTTTCGATCGAGAAAGAAACGGCTACGAACGCCGCACCCGACGAACTTGCGGTCGAGGATGAACCTTCGGGTGTTGTGGATGTTGCCGTGTCCGTGGAAACTGAAGAGCCGGCGGTCGCGGACACTGTCGCTGTTGAGGAGGACGGGGAAATCGAAACGGTGGTTGTTGAAGATGCGGTGCCTGCTGCCGTGGCTGCCGACTCACCTGAGACGCCTGCAGCTGAGGATGTACCCGGCGTCGTCGACGATGTGGTTGTGTCTGTTGAGATCGACGAGCCCGCGGTCGTGGACAAACTCGACGCTGTGGTGACCAGGGGTCTGGAAGTCGAGGGCGCAGACCACGCGGCGTGTGCGGAGGAGGAGGAGGTTGCCGTGGTCGCCACCTCCACCCCAACCGAGGATGCTTCTTCTACTAGGCCGGCTGCAGCCACCGAGGACATCGTCGACGGGACCCCAGTTGATAATGAACCCTCGGTGGTGGACGCTGTGGTCGTGCCCGCAGAGGCTGAGGAGGCAGCGGTAGTGGATGTTGTCGACGTTACCGTCGTCCGTGAGACCGAAAGTGATATTGAGAAGGACCTTGTGCCAGAGGAGGGGGTGGAAGAGGTAGTGGCTGCTGCCCCGACCCAAGCCGATGAAGCTGCTCCGATCGAGCAAGATGCGGCTACGGATGCGTCACCCGAGGAGTCCGCCGTCGAAGAAGAATCTGCGGATGTCGAGGCCGTGGCGGATCGGGTGGAAACCGAAGAGCCGGCGGCCGTGGACGTTGTAGCTGCTGTGGCAGACAAGGAGATCGAAGCGGAGGTCGTTGGAGATGCGGTTCATGTTGTGGTGGCTGCCGCCGCACCTGAGATGCCTGCCGTTGAGGATGCACCCGCGGTCGTCGAGGCTGCGGGTGTGTCTGTGGAGCCTGACGAGTCCGTCGTCGTTGAGGAAGCGGTTGCTGTGGTGACCAGGGATCTCGAGGTTGAGGTTGTGGAAGACACGGCGCGTGAAGGAGGGGACGAGGAGATCGTTGCACCCTCCAAGGTTGAGGACGCTGATTCTATTGATCCGACGGCCGCCTCCGAAGACATTAGCGAGGGAATCTCGGTTGAGGAAAAATCTGCGGTGGTGGAAGCTGTGATCGAAGCGGCGGAGGTTGGGGAGGCAGCGGTGGCGGATGTTGTTGACGCCGTGGTGGTCGGCGTGACCGAGAGTGAGGTTGTGGAGGTTGCCGTGCCCGAGGAGGAGGTGGATGTGACGGTGACTGCCCCCCCAACCCCAACCGACGAAGCTGTTTCGATCGAGAAAGAAACGGCTACGAACGCCGCACCCGACGAACTTGCGGTCGAGGATGAACCTTCGGGTGTTGTGGATGTTGCCGTGTCCGTGGAAACTGAAGAGCCGGCGGTCGCGGACATTGTCGCTGTTGAGGAGGACGGGGAAATCGAAACGGTGGTCGTTGAAGATGCGGTGCCTGCTGCCGTGGCTGCCGACTCACCTGAGACGCCTGCAGCTGAGGATGCATCCGCGGTCGTTGACGCTGCGGTTGTGTCTGTTGGTATTGACGAGCCCGCGGTCGTGAACGAACTCGACGCTGTGGTGACCAGGGATCTGGAAGTCGAGGTCGTGGACGATGCGGCGTGTGCGGAGGAGGAGGAGGAGGTTGCCATGGTCGCTGCCCCCACGGAGAACAAAGGTGCTGCTCCCATTGAGCCGGATGATGTCATCGAGGACATTGTCGAAGGATTCGCAGTTGATAATGAACCCTTGGCGATGGAAGCTGTGGTCGTGCCCGCAGAGGCTGAGGAGGCAGCGGTAGTGGATGTTGTCGACGTTATCGTCGTCCGTGAGATCGAGGGTGAGGTTGAAAAGAAACCTGTGCCGGAGGAGGTGGAGGTGGCAGTGGCTCCGGCCCCGACCCCAACCGATGAAGCTACTCCGATCGAGCAAGATGCGGCTACGGATGTGTCAGCCGAGGAACCCGCCGTCGAAGAAGAATCTGCGGATGTCGAGCCCGTGGCTGGTCGAGTAGAGACTGAAGAGCCGACGGTCGTGGACGTTGTAGCTGCTGTGACAGAGATCGAAGCGGAGGTTATTGGAGATACCGTTCATGTTGTCGTGGCTGCTGTTGCACCTGGAATGGCCGCTGTTGAGGATGCACCCGCGGTCGTCGAGGATGCTGGTGTGTCTGTGGAGCCTGGCGAGCCCGTCGTCGTTGGCGAAGCCGATGCTGTGGTAACCAGGGATCCCGAGTCCGAAGCTGTGGTAGACACGGTGTGTGAGGAGGAGGTTGCCGCGGTCGCTGCAACCTCCAAGGTCGAGGACGCTGATTCTATTGAACCGATTGCCGTCGCCGAAGACATGAGCGAGGGATCATCGGTTGAGGAGAAACCCGCGGTGGTGGAAGCTGTGGTCGAAGTTGCGGAGGTTGAGGAGGAAGCGGCCGCGGTCGTTGTCGACGCTGGTGCGGTCGACGAGACCGAGAGTGTGGTTGTGGAGGTTGCCGTGCCCGAGGGGGAGGAGGACGTGGCGGTGCCTGCTGCCCCAACCTCAATCGACGACGCTGCTCCTGTCGAGCAAGAGGCGGCCACAGACGCCTCACCAGAGGAACCCGCCGTCGAGGATAAACCTTCGGTCGTAGTGGCTGTGCCTGTGGCCTTGGAGGCTGAAGAGCCGGCGGTCGTGGACCTTGTCGCTGTTGAGGAGGACAGGGAAATCGAAACGGAGGTTGTTGAAGATGCGGTGCCTGTTGCTGTGGCTGACGGTGGACCCAAGTCGCCTGCAGCTGAGGATGCACCCGCGATCGTCGACGCTGTGGTTGCGTCATTGGAGGTTGATGCGCCCATGGTCGTTGACGAAGGCGACGCTGTGGTGACCAGGGATTTTGAGGTAGAGGTCTTGGAAGACGCCGCGTGTGATGAAGAGGTTGCCGTTGTCGCTGCGCCTACCCCGATGGAGGGTGTTGCTGCTATTGAGCCGGCCGTTGTCGTGGAAGACATCAACGACGGAGCCTCGTTTAAGGATGCACCGGTGGCCGTGAAAGCTGTGGTCGAACCGGCCGAAACTGAGGATCAAGCGGTAGTGGATGTTGTCGACGTTGTCGCCGCCAGAGAGATCGAGGTTGAGGTTGAGAAAAGCCCTGTGCCGGAGGAGGAGGTGGAGAGGGCAGTGGTCGTTGCCCCGACCGCGACCGACGACGATGTTCCGATCGAGCAAGAAGCGGCTACGGATGCGTCACCCGAGGCACCCGCCGGTGAAGAAGAATCTGCGGATGTCGAGGCCCCGGCTGGTCGAATGGAGACTGAAGAGCCGGCGGTCGTGGACGTTGCAGCTGCTGTGACACACGAGGAGATCGAAGCGGAGGTTGTTGGAGACGTGGTTCATGTTGTCGTGGCTGCTGACGCACCTGAGATGCCTGCCGTTGAGGATGCACCAGCGGTCGTCGAGGTTGCGAATTTGTCTGTGGAGCCTGACGAGCCCGTCGTGGTTGACGAAGCCGATGCTGTGGTGACCAAGGATCTCGGGGTCGACGACGTGGTAGACGCGGCGTGCGAGGAGGAAAGGGCCGTTGTCGCCGGCCCCACTCTGGCCGAGGAGACTGCTCCTATTGAGCTGGCTGCTGTCGGTGATGACATCATCGAGATACCCTCTGTAGAGGGTGAGCCCGCGGTGGCGGAAGCTGTGGTCGGACCGGTGGACGCTAACGAGCCAGCGCTCGTTGATGTTGTCGACGCTGTGGCGGTCGGCGAGACCGAGAGTGAGGTTGTTGACGGCGCCGTACCGGAGGAAGGAGTAAAGGTGGCAGTGGCTGCTGCCCCGACCCAAGCCGACGAAGATGCTCCGATCGAGCAAGAAAGGGCTACGGGTGCATCAGTGGAGGAACCCGTTGTTGAAGCTGAATCAGCGGACGTCGAGGTTGTTACGGAGCCGGTGGTGGCTGACGCGCCGGTGGTCGTGGACGTTGTAGCTGCTGTGGCAGACGAGGAGATCGAAGTGGAGGTTGTTGAAGACGGAATGTCTGCTGCCGTGCCTGCCGACTCTCACACGCGTTCTACCGTGGAAGATGCACCGGCAATCGTCGATGCTGTGGTTGTGGCTGTGAAGACTGAAGAACCCACGGTCGTGGACGAAGCCGAGGTTGTGGTGACCGGGATTCTTGATGTTGAGGTTATGGAAGACGCGGCGTGTGAGAAGGAGGTTGTCGTGGTCGCTGCACCCTCCAAGGCCGAGGACGTTATTCCTATTGAGCCGGCTGCTGTCGCCGAAGACATTGGCAAGGGAACCTCGTTTGGGGATGAACCCGCGGGGGTGGAAGCTGTCGTCGAACAGGCAGAAGTTGATGAGCCAGTGTTCGAGGATGTCAACGCTGTGGTGGTCGGCGGGACCGAGAGCGAGGTTGTCAAGGACGCCGTGCCCGACGAAGTGGTGGAGGTGGCAGCGGTCGCTGCCCCGACACCAACTCACGAAGTATCTCCTATCGAGCAAGAATCGGCAACGGATGTCCCACTCGAGGAACCCGCAGTTGAAGATAAACCTGCGGACGTTGTGATTGTGGCTGAGTCCGTGGAGACTGAAGAGCCGGCGGTCGTGGACATTGTTGCTGTTCTGGTGGACAGGGAAATTGAAACGGAGATTGCTGGAAACGCGGCCCCTGCTGCCGTGGCGGACGACTCACCCAAGATGTCTACTGCTGAGGATTCACCCGCGGTTGTTGAGGATGTGGTTATGCCTGTGGAGACTGGCGAGGCCGCGGTCGTGGGCGAAGACGACTCTGTGGCGACCAGAGATATTGCGATCGAGGTTGTGGAAGACGCGACGTGTGAGGAGGACGTTGTGGGGATCGCTGCTCCTACCCCAGCCGAGGATGCTGCTTCTATTGAGCCGGTTACAACCGCCGAAGACATCGGCGAGGGAACCTCGATTAAAGATGAGCTCGCGGCGGTGAAGGCCGTGGTCGAAATTGTTGACGCCGAGGAGCCAGTGGTAGTGGGCGTTGTCGAAGCTGTCGTGGTCGGCGAGACGGAGAGTGAAGTTATGGAGGACACTGCGCCGGAGGAGGAGGTGGAGGTGGTAGTGGCCGCTGCCCCAACCCCAAGCGAAGAAGGTGTGTCTATCGAGCAAGACACGGCTTCGGATGCTCCACCCGAGAAATCGGCCGTTGAAGATGAACCGGCTTTGGAGACTGAAGAGTTGACGGTCGTGGACGCTGTCACTGCAGTGGTTGACGAGGAAATCAAAGAGGAAGTTTCTGAAGACGCCGTTCCTGATGTCGTGGCTGCCGAGTCACTCGATGTGCCTGTCGTCGAGGATGCAGCCGTGGTCGTTGAAGCTGTAGCTGGGTCTGTAGAGACTGATGAGCCCGCGGTCGACGACGACGTCGGCGCTGGGGTGACCAGGGATCTTGACGTCGAGGTCGTGGAAGACGCTGCGCTTGAGGAGGAGGTTGCAATGGTCTGTACCCCCACCTTGGCTGAGGCCTCTGATTCTGTTGAGCAAGATGACTTCGCCGAAGGACTTGGTGAGGGAGCCTCGGGTGAGATAGAACCCGCGGTCGTGGCGGCGGTGGCTGAAGAGACCGCTGCTGTGGACGTTGTCGACACTACGGTGGTCGAGAAGGCCAAGGGAGAGGTAGTCAGGAACATCGTGCTCGAGGAGGAGGTGGAGGTGGCAGTGATCGCCGCACCGATCCCAATCGAAAAAGCTGTTCCGGTTGAGGTCGAGGTTGTGAAAGACGCGGAGTGTGAGCAGGAATTGGTGGTGGTTGCTGTCCCCGCCATGACCGAGAATGATGCTCCCACTGAGCCGGTTGCCTCCACAGAAGACCAGCACGAAGGAAGCTTTGTTGAGGATGACCCCGTTGTCGTGGAGGCGGTGGTCAAACCCGTGGGGGCTGAGGAACCCTCAGTTGTGGACGTTGTTGTTGCTGTGGTGGTCGGAGAGACCGACGACGAGGTTGTGAAGGACGCTCTGTCTGAGGAGGGGGCGGAGGTGGACGCGGTCACTGCCCCGACCCAAATTGACGAAGCTATCTCTATCGAGAAAGAAGCTAGTGCGGATGCCTCACCCGATCAAGCTGCCGTTGGACATGGACCCACGGACGTTGAGACGGTGACTGAACCGGTGGAGAATGAAGAAGCCACGGCCGTGGGCGTTGTTTCTGCCGTGATTACCAAGGAGATCGAGGCCGAGATTGTAGAGGACGCGGTACCTGAGGCCGATGACGCGGTGGTCGTAGGTCCAACTCCGACGGAGGATGATGCTCCGACTGAACCAGTTGCTGTGGATGAAAGCACACCCGACGTGCATGTTATCGAGGATGAACCCGTGACCGTCGAGACTGTGATCGTGTCGGTTGAGACGGTTTCTCCTGTGGTAGTGGATGACGTCGACGCTGTGGTGGCCAGGGAAATTGATATTGAGGTTGTGGACGACGCGGCGCGTGATGAGAACGTGACAGCAGCCGCTAGCACACCCCCGGCTGAAGACCATCCTCCGATCGAGCCAGTTGCTGTCGCCGAAGACCTGACCGAGGAAACCACGATTGAGGATACGCCTGTGGTGGTGAAGGCCGTGGCTGAACTGGTGGAGACTCAAGAACCCGCGGGCGTGGGCGTTGTCGCTTCCATGTCGACCAAGGAGAGCGAGGCCGAGATTGTGGAGGACACCGGGACTGAGTTCACAGCTCCAAGCCCGATGGAGGATGTTGCCCCGATCGAGCGAGCGGCCGTGACTGACGACTCACCCGAGACGCCTGCCGTTGGACATGGACCTTCGGTCGTCGAGTCTGTGGTTGTGTCTATAGAGAATGCTGATACGATGGTCGTCGACGATGTCGATGCCACGTTGACCAGGGAAATTGAGCATGAGGTTGCGGAAGACGTGGTGTGCGAGGGCGAGGTAGAGGTGGTCGCTTCATCGGCCCCGATCAAGGACGCTGCTTTGATCGAGTCAGCTGCTGATACCGATGCCTCGGTCGAGCCCCCCACGGTTGAGGATGAACCTGCAATCGTCAAGGTTGTGGCTGAGTTTGTGAAAGCTGAACAGCCTGCGATTGTGGGCGTTATCGACACGTTGGCGACCAACGAGATCGAGGCTGAGGTTGTAGGAGATGCAGAGGTTGAGGCGGAGGTGTCGGTGGTCAGTGAATCGATTCCGGCCGAAGATGCTACCGAACCAGCTGCTATGGTGGACGACGTCCCCGGAACGCCCGCAGGCGAGGAGGGACCCGCGATCATTGACGCCGTGGCTGAGTCAGTAGAAGACGAAGCAACTGAGGTCGCTCACGGTACGGAAGCCATGGTGGCCAAGGAAATCAAGGCCGAGATTGTGGCAGACACGGGGTCTGAGGTGGCGGTGGTCGTCGAGGAATCTGAAGCTGTTAAATCTGGTGAGATATTGATGGGAGTTTGGTTGATGGTGCTGTTTGGCACGTGTAAATACGCACGAGGGGGAACGCTGACCTGCGCTGAACACTTAGTTTGTGGTTGAACTGGAATAGCGGTACAGGGAACTATAACATGCAAGGCGGGTCAGTTTTTTGTCCATTTTGAATCGCTTGGCTAGAAAGAAGAAGACAATCGCACTACTATGACGGCAGCTCTTCTTAGATCAAATATGGAGGTTATCACGAGCGTGGACAGCACGGGTTCTACTTTGTTTTGGATCCACCGTATTCCCGTCTCAACCCGCTACCTAGTAAGTAAGGTAATGTGTTATTGGTCCCGAATGTACAGTCTAGTTTATTTTAACGTATCAAAAGGTATCCGTACAAATTAGAGCCATGGGGTAGACATGGTGCAATCTTACATCCTTATTGACGCTACTGCCCAAACGATTGCCCATTGACGGCGCTTGTCTTTCAGCACCTGCGGCCGGTAGCTCACTGGAGACGAGCTTGGTTGAGGAGGAGCCGGTGTCGACTCAGACGATGGCCAAGCGGGTGGAGGTGGAAGAGCCGGGAGCAGTCGTGGAGGTAGAAGCGCCGGAGATCAAGATCCCCGTTTGCTTGGAGCCTGAAGCCGAGGTCACGAGAATCATCGTGGAGAGTGGGACTGCTTGCATTGGTAAGAGGCTGCAGTTCTACTGTTCATCTATCGAAAGGAGTTGTCGTTATCGTTTTTCTGGGTTATGGGAGAGAAAGCGTCCCCCTCTTGGCCAGATACATGGAGGAGTTATGTTGGTTTACGGGTAAAGCGCTGCCTACACCTATCGCAGCCTCTTACAATCTCCTGTGTGTCTCGCCCACAAATTCATCGTTTCTGTCCGTAATATGATACCGGCCGGGTCCCTAACTCTTACAGCCTATTGCCGCCTCGAATCATCAAGCCTCCAAGTGGTACCCTACCATATAAGTATTCCGATTTAACTCAAGTATATAAAAAAATAGTAATATTAATAAACGGGACTCCGGCTACCCGTACCGCCGCCTCCCCGCCCCCCGCCCCCCCTCGAGTCGAAATAAAATTAGGGGCAGGCTGGTGGGAAAGAAAATACTTAAATTCCTGGCTTGGTTGGCCAATCCAGCGATCATCTCATATCTGCTCTCGGTATCAGCAAGAACCCCAACTCGCTTGCGTTGGGCGTGCGTTTGCTAACCTGCACGCGAAGAAGTCCACAACAATACTGATCTTAGGGTGTTCTTTTCTGATTGCTACCATACACCCCAACTCATATTCCCGACGCAGACATGCCTCATTCTCACCACAAAATAAATAAACCTCATTTGGTCCTTTACTTTATTTTCATAATATTACCTTTATTTTTACCTACCCATGGATTACGTTTGCCGATTTGCTGTGGTAAATCCGCAGGCTCTACGATGCGGTTAATACGGACTCTCTCCCGGAAAATATGGGAACTATACAAAATGGCTTTGTGTTCCGGATCGGGGGGAGTATTTGTAGTCTGTGGCGTATAACTAGTGATTCATAGAGTACTTTTTGCCGGTACAGGTAGGCCTCGATTTGTTCCAGGACATACCGTTCGCTTCGCTCCTAGCTCACAGTATGAGACGATGCTACACAGCCTGCACTCATTAAAACTGCTTCGTGTATCGCACAATGATTTCCTAGGCTTATACTAGGCGCCTGACAAAAGAAAAGTTGACTCACATTTCCTTATTGACTAATCACGTGCTTGTCTTGGACTCCTGCTCCGCCAAATGCCCTATGCAAATTAAAGCAGCGGGGAGCGTCAGCTTTGATGACACTGATTCAGATGTTGCGGTAGACGCGGAACCTGAAACCAACGAAGATGTGTCCACCGATGGAGCTCCTACCGCGGGTGAGAGTCTAATTTGCTTGTAAGTTCCATGGAAAGCAATGTGCCGTGGCCTTAGAGCAAAACGAGAACCGGGCGGTGCCTGCGGTGCAGATTATGGACAGAGTAAATGGCGCTCGCAGAGAATTTCGGTAGACTGTGTTCAAAATACGCATATCCCACGTCTTTGTAACTGAGCTGAGATGCTGACTACAAGAAAGTGAATTCTACCTTATGCGAGAAGTGAGTGTGCTACTTGTCTATGGTACTACGGCTTCTAGTGTTTTCTGTTATACCCTCTTTCGGGGTAAGTATCTAGCTCATGTTGCGGTATTTGCGAACATTTTCCATTTTCACTTGACAACAAATACTACTGTATTTTATATTTACCCCATACAGGATATACATGATAAACTGGTGTATTCTTTCCAAAACCGTCACATTTATCCCCTTAAAGGATGCATCGTTTCCACGCACAGATTGAGCTGCCCCGCCCCCTCCCCCCATGATAAACTGGTGCATTCTTTCCGAAATCGTCAGATTTATCCCCTTGAAGGATTTATAGCTTCCACGCACAAATTGAGCTGCCCCGCCCGTCCCCCTCCCCTCCCTCCCCCAACCCCCGGTCCCTTTGAATCAAAACCAGGCCTCCACGTCCTTAAAAACTCTGCCCTCCCCTCACCGGTTATTCGACTTACAGGATTCGCTTGATAAACTGATGCATTTCCTTCCACAGCTGTCAGGTTTTGTCCCCCTCAGAAACGGGTTTTATAGTTTCCGCGCACAGACTGCCTAACATCACCCTGTTGACCCTGATAGCTACACTGTAGTTGCAAGGGGAGTCGCCCACCTATGTCCTTAATGAGGACACACAACCCGTAATACGCGCGATCGGAAGTATCACACACAGCTTGCAAAGATGAGTTTCGACAAAATCCTCGATCTCACAGCTGGAGTGTATTTCTATTTTTATAATAATTCATGCGCTCTTCTGCGCGTTTGAGCTACCGCGCTCTGTCAAGAAACATGATAAAAAACCATTAGATCACCCAAACTCGATAACGCTTGTTCTGTACCCTAGTGTTCGGGCGAAGAAGTTTTCATCGCTCAACGGGTCCCTCCTGTACTCCTTTAACCGTTGGCCGCACGACTCTCCGCAGAAGGAAACGAGGAGGAATCGCGAGATATTTCTACGAACGCGGATGCGAAGGTGGAGGCGCGGGTGGAGGCGGAGGCAGTCGCAGACGAAGAGGAAACTGCGACTGCTGGTGAGTGGCGTGACAGAGAGGTTGGAATTCGATCAAAGGGCCTACGGTAGATAAGCTTGTCTCGGATGGTTCTCGGCGCTGTTGGTCTAGAAAATGTTTTGCGGCCGTACTAGATTATACATGAAACCTCGACCTATGGCGAAGCGTTCTTTAAGTACAAACGCGGTGACGTAAGAAGTTCCCGGGGTTTGAGAAGGGTTCTTGGTTGTACAGAGAGGGATCACCACTTCCATCGCGATCAACCTTTGTTGTCGTTATCACATTGACTGCCATGATCAAGTCTGTGGTCACAGGATAGGCTCCAGTCACTCTGGAGTGGAATAATCCCCCAGGGAAAAAACACAAGCAAAGCAAAAGTGGTACACGCATATATCATAGTTGAAGCAATTCATGCCTCCGCCAAAAAATATAACAAAAATAAATCGGGAGTCAGCCTACGTACGTGCCGGGACAGCAGTGGTACATACGTCTCAATGCTCGCGTCTGAAAAACCGACTACACCGCATGCCACCAAGGGAACCCAACCAATGTACATATCCCATGAGAGAAGAAGGAACAAATAACAAGGAAGAAAGAAAAGAAAGGAGAGAAGCAGAAAAACGAACCAAGGAAATAATACGTGCGTCGAACCTAAGTTACGTAGACTCGCCAGCAGGGGATTGTAGTGAGGTAAGGACAGCTACACATCGCTACGAAAATAAACCAAAAACATAAATGCGCGTCCGGTCCAAGCCAGCAAAAACGCATTAAGACTACCACGTATATGTTACAGTACTTGTCGCTACGCATACACACGACAGACTCAGTCAATTGGAAATAAAGAAAGAAAGAAAAAAAGAAAAGAAAACTACAACAGCACGAAAGAGTAGGAAGCAGCTATTTAATAGGGAGAAACAGAGCCTGCCAACCATACGTTGGTCTAGAGAATCAAACGGATTTTGGAAGAATAATCCGTGCCCTGACCCTTTGTTGGTTATACAGAGTACTACCCACCGAGCTCACGTGACTCAGTAGCTCAGTGGGTAATACTATATAACCGACAAAGGATGTGTCGTGAGTTCGATTCCCGCCGATTTCATAATGGTTATTTTCGAGCGTGCGCGCTGGAGGCATTATTAATGGTTATGATAGTGTGCTCCTGAATACTGCAGTACGTGGCGAGGGGAGAGCCCCAGAGATCCCTGTTGCAATGTCGGCGATAATCAATTAACGAACTCGAAAACATATGTGTTGTTGGGTACGTAGCACTTCCCTTTGTGCAACTCAGTCACATAGCACTATCCGCTGAGCTATGCAGTCACTATTACTGAGTAGCTCAGTGGGTAGTGCCATATGACCAACCCCTTCGCGTGTGTTGCTTTGAAATGGAACGCGAACATGGTTACATGAGCCTCCAGACGTCGCGATCTTGCTGCTTGCTTATTTCACAAGTACGCCACAATTCAGGAGAGTACGTTGACTATATGCGTACCAGGTTTCCAGATAGTCGTCTATATTTGGAAGTGCATCCACCGCGCCTAGTCCGCTATATAAAAATCTAAGTCGCTGTCCGTCGACCTTCCTTGTTTCCTCAATTTTTCCCAGTATCTGCGGGAGAACAAGGGCTCATCGGCAGATACCTTGCCGCCGCGAGGAGCTCTTACTCCGGGCCAGCAAGAGTTACTACGTCCGAAAAGTTGCCGGATGCAGCATCTTCCCACCTCGCGCCTGCCGCAGCGGTGGCAGCTCCACCGGAAGTGGCGTCTGCGGAGAAACTTGCGGTGGAGGAGGTCCAGGTCCCCCCTAAGGGATCTCTCGACTTGCCGTGCACCGAGAGTGTCGCGGTGGAGTCGGCTGTCGAGGCAGTTGACGAGCCAATCGTTTCGACTGAAGACTTTTCAACTGCCGTGATCGAGCCGAAGGTTGTACCAACGTCCGTGCCTCCGCCGGAGAAATTCGACGAGCACGAGCCCGTCGTTGTGAGCGTTTCGGACACTACGGGTACAGAGGAGGACCGTGGCGTTGGCGCGATAGTTGCAGCGGTGGAAGCCTCGGTTGACGACTCTGCGGACACACCACCGACAGATGACGTCACGCCGGACGAGAAGCGTGTACACGTCGATGGAGCAGAGGGAGGGAAGGCCGTGGAGCAGTTCGAGGACTACGTCACGGTTCAGCCAAATGTGGACGTGGTCCCCCCGGAGGCGAGGAAGGCGGGTGAAAAACCCGCGGCTGTTAAGCCGGTGTACGAAGACAGATCCCTTGCCGCGGTGAAGCGGATGGTGCTTCAAGCGTCCGTCAAGAACTTGGACGATACACCAGTCGGTGCAGCGACGGATGAGTCATCTCCAGGCGCCCAATCTTCTGGCGTCGAAGGTACGGTGTTCAGGTTAAGTTGGCGATTTAGCCCGCGCAAGGACGTTCCAGCGCGTCGTTGGACTTACCAACGCTCGACTGCCGAGTGACTAGCCGCACGTTGAAGGGAATCACTCGACGCGCTTTTCTCAAGCGCGCAAATGCGTTAATAATCGATTGGAAGCCACACTGGCACAGCCGCTATTTTCTGACGTGCTTTCCTAGCGTTGAACATTACGCGCAATATTTTCATGGAAGCGTAATTTTCTCACGGGTACGTCTGGGATAACTATCGACGCGCCGGTCTTGAAGATCAACAGTGCAGTCCCATTCGAAGTTCGTCCGAATAGATTACAAATCTCCCTCAAATACTGTCATGGTACCTAAGTAGAGTGTCATTTCGCGCCAGGTCTGGCGTTGTATCGTTTGCTCCCATGCCTGAAAAATAATGCGTAGCACGTAGTTGTGAAGGCGATATATTCATGAAAGCATACTTTTCTCGCGGGCATATCCGGGCTAAATATGAACTCACCCGGCGTGAGCACCAGCAGTGTGGCAGTCCCATTGACATTTCTCTCTTGCAGAAAACCATATCCCCTCAAATACTGCCACGGTGGCTAGGCAGAGTGCCTTTTCGCACCGGTCTGCTATGTTTTCGATTTACCCCCCAAACTGGCAAAATAATATGTAGCGCGGTCAACTTCACTGCTAGATGCTGTTAATAGTCGGGTGGCGAACAAAAGCAAATACCGGGGTAAGACATTCATCAGCAAAAACACCCGTTGAGCCACAAACTTGCCAGTCAGATCCAAACACCGAGAAAACCACAAATTCCCGCACGCATCTAACTGCAATACCTAGCCAGCTAGTAACTAGTCCGCGACTCATAATCACCCAACTCACTGCCCTTTTATATTGATATTGCTAGTTAAGGTGCGACATGCCCACAGCAAAGCAATTGATATCGGCATGTACCCAACCTTTGCTGTTCATATGAACCCCTCCAGCCACGTTCGTTTTGTTGTTGGTGGCTACTGTACATCGAACAACCATTCCCACCCCAATGGCATACATTGGTTGGCTCTGTGCTGTTTTTTCTTTTTGCACCATGTTTGTCAGACTCATAGGAAAACCGAGGCCCAATAGAACTTATAACGCGCTGCAACTAATCAAACGTCCCACCATCGTTTTGCCTTTGTCATTTTCCTTCTCATATCCAGCGACGTACGAAATCATAGCCGCCACAGCCAGCCATGCCCAAGAGTGCGTACCAGCGCTACTTCCAGAAGCCCCAGTCATCAACTCCACGACGAATGCGACCCAGCCCATGCTCGCAGACATCGAGCCAGTCGAAAACGTCAACCCATCTCAGGCGTCTGAGGCTCAGGATGCCGCAACTGGCAGGGGATATTTCGACACGGTCTCAGCGGAGGACGCTGCTCTGAAACCACAGTCTACACCAGACGTCAATCCTACCGTTGAGGGAGACTCCGCGACGATTAAAGCAACTGTGGAACAAGGTCCTGCACCTAGGGCACCCCCAGCCGACGACACTCAGGCGCCCGCGGAGGCGACATCGGAGGACATGTATCCCACAGCCACTTCTCAGGAACTCTCCAAGGGCAAGGAGCACCCAGCGGCGGAGAAGAGCGGCGAAGCCGGCGTAATAGCTTCCGGAGCCGGAGCAATTCCTGTCCAGACCACCGAGGGCGCGAAGGCTGCACTTGACGCTTGTCCGATGGAAGGGCATGTCGCTGTTGAATCCGACGTGGGCGATGCGACCGGCGTCACCCAAACGGTCGGAGCTATCGCCGAACTCCCATCGGCAAGTGTGGTACCTGCAGCAGAGTCCGATGCGCTGTCAACTGTAAGCACGGACGATGGCAAGGTAGAGCGCGACTTTGATGACGCCACCGCTCGCGCGAAAAAAGAATTGAACTTGATCCAAAAAATGTTCAAGAAGATCTTCAAGAAGAAGGCCAAGCGCAAGCGTTCGTCGAGGAAGAAGGCGGCAGCTGCTGCGAAGGAAAAGGCCGCGGCGGAAGCTAAAAAGGAGGGTGGCGACAAAGTTGGGGCAAGGGCGGGAGGAGAAGAGGCCAACGTTGGAGCAAGAGCTCGAGGGGAAGAGGACTTCCTCGTGAGGATCGCAAGAGAAGCGGAGGCTGAGCTTGACGCTGCGGAAGGCGGAAAGGCTTCTTCCAGCTCCGATCAAAGGAAACCGGCAGCCGACGACAGGTTGGCAGTTCAAGGGGAAGTCGCAGCTTCTTCCGCGATGATAAGCCAGACTACTGTCACGGAGGTTGGTGCCAAGGACACTAAGTAGGCTTGCGTTGCTATTTGAAGCTAGCAGCGATGGCATCCGGTGTGAAACCACCGCGGCATAAATCCCCCCTCAATTTTTTCTGGAGCGAGCGTTTCTTATATCACTTCTTATCATTTGACGGGAGGAGTAGAACGCCGGCTTCGTATACGTTGTTGAGCTCTTGGTCAAGGTAGTGGTCTTTGTCGAAATGCCGCTTTTTTACACTTGTTTATGATATATGCTTTAAGCAGCTTCGCCTGTTTGGGTAGCCTTGATCCCGCCACATTGCCGTTGCTCGTCGGACGCTTAGATACCCGGTGTCTTTCACTCTGCGCGACAGGTTTGTGGCCGCAGAGAGATTCGGCCCGAGAGCGCGCGCGACCTTATTGCCGCGGCTTGGGATCGGCACTCCCGCCGTTCGTCGATTATCGCCGCTTTCTGCGTAGCTCTTCTCACGATAGCCATTTCGTCTGAGACGGTAGGCCGTGAATTGGGACAAGGCGGGGGGGGCGTGTGAATGTTTCATATCGAGAGCAGTTTGTTGAAACAGCCATATCGCAGTCGCGTTTCCAAAGGGGGGGGCGGTGATCGGGGGCCATATACGTAGTGATTTTCGTGCGAAGTAAGAGCAGTACATGCATTTCCGAGTATTTTGTAAACTTGTGCGCAGGAACGAAACAGGGTGCGCATAAGATGCTGAATGCGTGCCATGCGCCTATATTCGATGTTGTGCTGGGTGCATCGCACTGTCTACGTGACACTTTCATGCGCCATGTCCTGCTTTTTTTTGTCTTAATGTTTTCCTTATTGCCTGCGTCTTGTTTTTGAACATGAAAATCGTAGGTTTCGGTTTAGAGTTTGGAAAAAATCGGATGGGACCGTTTTTTGGGTTGTGTATGGTTCACGAACGCTAGCCGTTATTTAGGCGAAACAGCGGTACAGGCATCAAGCCTTAGTTAGCCGGGTGCAGGTGTTCGTTGCTACTCTTCTCTTTAGCTATTGTTTCTGTCGTTGGCTGCTAACTGCACCAGCCGTCGATCGACACAACCCCCCACCCCTCGTGACAGAAGTGTTTTTAAGGCACTCTTGTTTCTGGCCGTTAAATGTATGGGTCGTAAATGAACTCGGGTTACTCCCCCACCTCTACTGTCTCGGCGCCCCTGCCTACGTCGTACCTGGTACGTGTTTGGGGGGTGCTGTACACGGATTGGAGGTGCGGAGAAGGGGGTTTGTGTTGGGCTGGGGGGGGACATTTCGGACTTTTTATATGCCGGGTGGGTGGGGTGCTTATTGGAAGCTACGCGGAATGGGGGGGCGAATTACCAGGGTCAATACGTGTTGCCTGGAATTTTTAGTGTTAAGTATCACGTAGGATGCGTTGTCCGCGTACTTTAGTTTGTTTGTTGTTCACAAGCCGTCGCTTTATGCACGGAAAGGTCCGGAGTATTCGGGATGCCATACATAATTGATTGGCTTACTCGTTGGGTGATTTTTACGTTCATGCTGCTCCTTCCCCTATCCTTGCCCGACTTCTCCCTTATGTTTTTACTGGGGGTTTCAGGCTGCACGGGCAGTGGAACCACGGAGGCGCGAAAGTGTGGTTATTATGGGGTGTGAGGGGGAGCAGGCGCGATATGAAACGGTAGTTTTTCACGTTTCTGTTTTTAACCGCGCGATCATTTCCCCTTTGCACTTATATTCATCACAAACGATGTCTTGGAAATGGTTATTGGTGTTCTAATGCGGCGTGGCGCTTCCTAGGTGCTATCTGGGAGAAATTTAGACAGAGGCAGCGGCAGAAATGACGAGGGACGCCGAGTGGATACGGATCCGTACCGGGACGGTTTTCTCGCAATTTCGTTTTGCTTTTTTCGTCCGTGGTTGTTTGATATTGGTTATGTACCCGTAGGCATTAGGCGATTAAACCCCCATGTTTGTGAGGATCAGCCTGTTGGTACATTTATTCCGCTTGAATACAATACGAATATCGTGCCGCTTCGTGTAAGCGTTGCAGGTTTCCTGCAGCTCTTGTTGATGTTACACTGGTGCTGCGAAGGGAGCCCCAAATAGTATATATCGAGCGATATGTAGTATGATATTGTAGATGTTGTGGAACCCCTTTTAATAGGGTATCGTGCATTCTATTTTGATGGCGAATGACGCAAACTGGTTTGGGGGCTAGCGGAGGTGTATTCGTAGGTGTGGAATTACGCGGGTGGATGTTTCGGGCGAAACACGCCAGAAAAATCTTATCTCTGCTTGGCGAGCTTCTCAGCTACGTACCGATGACGATTATATTGTTACCGGTTTGCTGCTAATTATGGTTGACAAAAAAATACTGTTTTGTGTTGTCTATGTAGGTTGCGATTCACCCACTCCGACGTGGATACGTTCGTTAATCGATACTCGCCAAGATTCAGCTCACTCCGTTGGTATGACCAACAGCAGTGCTGTTAGCGTTAATGGCTCTGGATGCATGTCTTCGAACGAAGAACATCATTACCGCGACAACGACTATAGATCAAACTTCATATATGACAAGATCACAGCAAACACTAAACGCTAGCACCGTATATAGTAGAATCTGCAACAGACCCACCTTTCGTTCAGGCCTGTGCGTTCGTTGTGCTCCATTCCGTCCGCCGCCTGCACGACAATGACCAAGGCCAAGAAAACGATTGCTACATATTCCCTTTCTACCTTCCCACCCTCGCCGCTTGCTCTCCCAATCACCACGTCTATTTCAGGCGTATCGCCGCCGCCGTATTGACTCTGCTCGACGATTCGTCACCTCAACCCCAGCCGTGGATGCTGCTTGGACCGAGACAGCTGCTGCGTCCGACTGCACGCCTAGCACGTCCTCGTCTGAGGGTGAGGAAGATTTCGATTCAGCTGCTGCGTCTGACTTTATGTCCAGCTCGTCCGATTCCGACTCCGCGCCCAGCGCGTCCGCGTCTAACAACGGCACATCCGAGTCTTGCGACGGCGCGTCCGAGTCTGAGGACAGCACGTCCGAGTCTGACGATGATGAGGAGTCCGACAACATGACTACGCCGGTAGAGTTTAAACAGCCACTGCCTACAGATGTTGTTAAGGTTGCGTTGATCCCGGAGATTGAAGCAGACCTTACACTAACCAGGCAAGATTATATACTTAATATCTTACCCGAGACACCCGCAAATGATAACCCGACAAACACCGAGACCGTGGCTGGCCCGGTAGAAGTCAAAGCGCCTGCGTCAATGGATAACGACGACGTTGATTTGACTAACGATATCGAGACTGACGGTGTGATATACAATGACAATGAAGCGGACAAGATAGTGGTCGAAGAACCGACCTCGACCGAAGACTCTGTTCTAATCGAGCCAGCTTCTACTACCCACGACTCGCCCGAGACGCCTGCCATTGAGGACGAATCCGTCGTTGTCGCGGCTGTCGCTGGCTCAGTGGAGACAGAAGAGCCGGAGGTCATGTACGATGCCAATGTTGTGGTCACCAAAGAGGAAGAGGCGGTGGTTGTGGAAGACACCGTGCTTGAGAAAAAAGATGGAGGGGTAGGGAATGGTGCCATGACGCCGATAAAATATGCTGCCCCCTCCGAATCAGCAACAGCGACGGATGTTTCAGTTGACATTCCCCTAGGCAAGGATTATCTCGCGGTTGTTGAGACTATGCCTGAGCCCGTGCAAGTCGAAAATACGTTGGTCATGGAGAACATTGATGCTGTTGTGACCGGGGATTTGGCGGTGGTTATGGAGGACGGCGGGCCTGAGGAGGGTGTGTGCACCGTTGCGATCTCGACCCAGAATTCTGCTCCTGCCAAACCAGCGGCATCGGTCGACGCCTCAGCCGAGACACCCGTAGATGGGGATGAACCCGTGGTCGTTTTGGGCATGGCTCAGCCTATCGAGGCTGAACTGCCAGCGGCTGTGGGCGAGGTCGACACCGTGGTAGCAAGCAAGATCGACACGAAGGGTGTGAAAGATACTGAGCTAGAGGCAGACACGTTCGTGGTTGACGTGTTGCCTTTGACAGAGGATGCTGCTCAAACCGAGCCAGCTCCTGCTGGCGATGCCTTACCCGAGACACCAACAGTTGAGGATGATCCCGCGGTCGTCGAGGCTGTAGCTGACCCAGTGAACACGGTAGAGACGACGGTTATGGATGCCGTCAGCGCTGGGGTGACCAGGGTTATCGAGGCGGTGGTTGTAGACGACCCCGATCCTGAGCAGGAGGAGGAGGCGGAAGAGGAAGAGGGGTTGGCCGTTGCTGCCACGATTTCGGTCGAGGATATTGCTCGAGTGAAACCAGCTGCAACAACGGATGCCACAGTTGAATCACCCACGAGTGACTCTGAACCCGCGGTTGTCGAGACTGTATCTCACTCTGTACAGGCCGAAGTTGTGGAAGACGAAGAGCCTGAGGCAGACAAGCTGATGGATGTAGCACCCACCCCAACCGACGATGCCGATGACTCGGCCGAAGCGCCAACGGTTGAGAGCGAACTGGTGGTAGTGGCGCCAATTGTACCTGACCTTATGGAGACCGAGGCGCCGGTGGTCATGGGCGACGTAGACGCTCTCGTGGCGAGGGAGATTGAGGTGGTCGTTGTAAAAGACTTTGTGCCTGATCTGGAGGAGGAAGCGGAGGTCGCTGCTTCGATCCGAGTCGGAGATGCTGCTCCGGCCGGACCAACTAGAGCAGTGGATGCCTCAGGTCAACCACTCACGCGTGAAGATGAGTCCGCGGTCGTTGGCGGTAGTACTACGGCTGCGCAGGTTGAAGAGTCGGGGGCCGCGGTCAATGTCGACGCTGTGGTTTCCAACGAGATCGCGGTCGACGTGGTGGAAGGCGCCGAATCGGTGCCGAACAGGTCGTTGGTTGAGGCCCCGACGTGGACCGAAGATGCCGCTCAGGCGAAACCAGCTCCTGCTGCCGATGATTCACAAGAAACTCTTGCGACCGAGAATGAACCCGCGGCTTTCGACACTGTGATTGAGCCCGTGGAGACGCAGGCACTTCAAGACATGGACATCGCCGTCGAGAGAGAAACCGGGGGCATCATGGCATATGTTGTTGACGACAAGGAGCTTGAGGAGGGAACGCGGGTGGAAGTATCACCGACTCCGGAAGAATACACCGTTCAGACCAATCAAGTAGCTGTCGCTGACCAATCTCCGGAGACATCTTCCGTTGAGGCTGCGTCTGCGGTCGTCGAGGCTGTGGCTGACCAAGTGGAGACGGAAGAGGTCACTGACGATGTGGACGCTTCTGTGACCAGGGAAATTGGGGTGGTGATTGTAGAAGACATCGAGCGTGAGCACAAAGAGGCGGCACTCCTTGCCACGATCATGGACGACGATGCTGTTCCGACGGAATCAGCGGCAGTGGTGGACGCCTCAGTTGGGGAGCTCACGGGTGAGGATGATCCCGCGTTCGTCGAGGCCATGACTCAATCTATGGAGGATGAAGAACCAGTGGGGATGGGTGACGACGATATGGTGGTAGCCAATGAGGTCGAGACCAAGGTTATGGAAAACGCCGAGAATGAGGCGGATAGATCCATGGTTGAAGGTCTGGTGTCTACCGAAGATGTTTCTCCGACCGAGAAAGCTCCTCATGTCAATTATTCATCAGCGACACCCGCAGCTGAGGGAGAATCCACGGCCGCCGAGGCTGTTTCAGCTGATCTAGTGAAAACAGAACGGCCGGGGGTCATCAAGGACGTCAATGGTGTTGCAATCAGCAAGATTGAGGCCTTGGTTGTAGACGATCCTGGCCCTGAGCAGAGGGAGGGCAAGGAGGGTGAGGGGGTGGTGGTGGTTGCCACGATTCCGGTCGAAGATATTGCGCTGGCCAGATCCGCTGCAATGGCGGATGCTTTAGATGAGGCGCCCATGAGGGGGGGTGATCCTACTATATTCGAGGCTATAGAGAAGTCTGTACAGATTGAAGAGTCAGCGGCCGTCATCAACGTCGACGACGCTGTAACCAAAGCGATCCAAGTCGATGTTGTGGAAGACGCTGAGCTGGAAACGGACAAATCGGTGGTTGAACTTCTAAAGTCGACCAACGACGCTGCTATGTCCAAGCCAGCTCTTGCTACCGATGATTCATCAGACACAACTGCGACTGGGGATGAACCCGCGGCCGTCGAGGTTACGGCTGAGCCCTTGGACACTCACGCACCTAAAGCCGAGCAGATTGTTGTCGAAAAGGAAAACATGGACATCGTGGCCGATGCTGTGGATAACGCAGGTCCTGCGGTGGGGGTTCGGGTTCCCATATTGCTGCTGTCGGAAGTGGATAGTGCTCAGACCGACCGAGCAGCCACCACCGACGAATCTCTCGAGACATCTTTATCTGAGGCTAAGCCTGTGGTTGTTGAGGCTAAATCTGACCCAGTGAAGACAAGAGATCTTCCGGTCATGGACGACGTCAACGCTTTGGAGACCAGAGCGATCGAGACGGTAGTTGTGGAAAACGCCGACCAAAACGGAGAGGAGGTCATGTTATCGGTCCCGACCCCGGCCGCGGAGGCTGCGCTAACCAAACCAGCGGCGGTGGTAGACGCCTCAATTGAGGTGTCTACGGGTGAGGATGCGCCCGGAATCAATGGGGCTATATCCGACCCAGTGGAGACGAACGAGCGTCCGGTCATGAACGACGTTGATGCTCCGGCGACCAGAAAAATTGAAGTGGCGATTACGGAAGAAATCCGACCTGAGGAGGTGGAAAGCGCGGAGGTATTGCTCACTTCCACGATTTCAACCGAGAATGCTGCTCGAGCCGAACCAGGTTTGGCTGCAGGAGCTCTAGCCGAGGTGCCCATGGTTGATTATGCACCCGCAATTATTGAGGCTGTGGTTAGCCCCGTGAAGACGGACGAGTTTCCGGTTGTAGGCAAGGTAGCTTCATTAATCAGGGAGATAGAGGCGGCGATTGCAGGAGAAGCCAAGCCTGAAGAGGAGGAAGAAAAGGAGGAGGACGAGATTGGCGATGCTGCTCCGGCCGAACCATCTACAGTATCGGAAACCTTAGTCAACGCATCCACGGGTGGAGATGAGACCGCTGTCGTTGAGGCCATGGCCCAGCCTGTGGAGACCACAGAACCGGTGGTCGTGAGCGACGTCGACCCTGTGATGACCAACGAGATGGGGGGCGAGCTTGTCGAAGACGCTGAGCTCGAGCCGAATGGATCGGCAGATGAATCTTCAACCCTGACCAGGAATGCTGCTCCGATCGGGCAGATCGAGACAGCCCTTGCCCTCAGCAACTTACGAGAGACACCGGCATCCGAGGATGCACTCGTGGCCGTTGAGGTTGCGAGTGAGCTCACGAAAACCCACGTGCGTGAAACGGTGCACGTTATCGTCGAAATGGAAGACAGGGACATGTCGGCCGATGTTGTGAACGACGCGGAGCCTGAGGAGTTGGTGCTGGTTACCGTATCGCCAATTTCGGAAGCAGATACTGCCTCGGGCGATCAAGCAGCCATCACCGATGAGCCTTCCGAGACTGAAGACTTAGTAGCCGTAGACTCTGTAATAGTCAACACAATTGACAACAAACTTGTGGATAGCAACGAGGCTGTGGTGGCAAAGGTAATCGTTGAAGCGCGGACTCCGGGAGATGGTGTGGTTCTAACCGAGCCAGTTTGTGCTACTGACGCCTCGCCCAAGGTGTCTGCGGTTGAAGATAAATCCATAGTTGGCAACGTTATGGCTGATCTAGCAGGGATGAAAGGGCCAGTAGGCATGAACGAGGTCGACGCTTTGATGATGAGGGAGATCAAAACGATAGTAGTGGAAGACGCCGAGCCCGGGGAAGAGGATGGGAGGGTGGGAAATATTGCCACGGTCCCAGTCAATGTTTCTGAACAATCCGAAGTGGCTGCAGCAGACGACGACCCAGCTAAGGCGACCATAGGCGAGAGTGAACCCACGGTCGTTAATGTTGTGAGTGAGGCTGAAAAGCCAGTGGCCATGATCGGTGTCGACGCTGTGGTTGGCAACGATATCGAGGCAGCGGCTCTCGAGGGCGATGATAATGAAGGAGACGATATATCCCGTGCCGCAATCACGGCTGAAGGTATTTCTCCGGTCGAAACAGCGGCTGCAGCGGACGCCTCAGTTGAATTGTGCACGACTGACGGTGAACCGGCGGTCACTGAGACCATGGCTCGGCCTGTCGAGGCTGAAGATGCGATGATCATGGGCGAGGTCGACGTTGTACAGGTCAAAGAGATCGAAACCGGGGTTGTCGAAGCCGATGAACCAGAGATAGACGAGTTGGTGATTGAAGCACCGACCCCGACCAAGGATGCTGTTCCGACGGAGCCAGCAACTGCTACCGACGACTCACCCGAGGCCCCAGCGGTTGACGGCGAACCCGGGGTCGTCGAGGACACAGATTACCCAGAGGAGGCGGGAGAAACAACAGCTTCTATGGACGCCGTGGGTGCTGTGATGACCAGGGAGATTGATATGGAGGTTGTAGAAGACGCCGAGCCGGAGGTCGGGGAGGGGCAAGAGGAGCAAAAGGTAGAGGCGCTTGATTCCGAGGATGTTGCTCCGGCCGAGCCATATGCAGTTGCGGGTGTCTCAGTTGAACCACCCATGGGCGAGGATGAGTTCACAGTCACGGACGCCATGGCTCTGCCTGTCAAGGCTGAACAAGCAGTGGCCACAGGCGAGATCGGTGCTGTGGTAGCCAGTGCACCCGAAGCCGAGTACATTGTGGAAGCCAACGAGGATGAGGCAGGCATATTAATAGTTGAAGAGCCGACCACGACCGAGGAAGCTGCTCCGACCGAGCCAGCTCCTGTCACCGACGACTCACCCGACCCGTCTGCGCTTCAGGATGCACCCTTATCTGCTGAAAAAAAATCTTTCATATTGGACACGGGAAACCCGGCGGGTATGAACGCGGTTGACGCCGTGGTGACCAGGGACATCGAAGCAGTGGTTGTGGAAGCCGCCGAGCCTTGCGATGTGAACGAGGGAGCAGCCGATATTGCCACGATCCTGGCCGGAGATTCTCCACCGGCCGAACCAGCTACAGCGGCGGGCGTCTCAGTTGGTGCGACCGCGGGCAAGGGTGAACCCACGGTCGTTGAGGTCATGACGGAGGCTGTGCAGGTTGAAACGCCAGTGGCCATGATTGGTGCAGACGCCCTGGGTACCAACACGATCGAGCCCGACGTTGTGGAAAGCGCTGTGCCTGAAGGAGAGGAGGCGCCCAGTACCACAGTCGCGACATTGGACACTGCTCCGATCGAAAAAGCGGCTGAAGCGCACGCCCCAGTTGGATTGTGCATGACTGATGGTGAACCGGCGGTCACTGAGACATTGACTCGTCCTGTCGAGGCTGATGACGCGGTGATCATGGGTGAGATCGACGCTGTAGAGGTCAAAGAGATCGAGAACGAGGTTGTCGAAGCCGATGAACCAGAGGTGGACGAGTTGGTGATTGAAGCACCGACCCCGACCGACGATGCTGCTCCGATGGAGCCAGCAACTGCTACCGACGACTCACCTGAGACCGCAGCGGCTGAGGGCGAACCCGGGGTCGTCGAGGACACAGATTACCCAGAGGAGGCGGGAAAAACAACAGCTTCTATGGACGTCGTGGGCGCTGTGATGACCACGGAGATCGATATGGGGGTTGTAGAAGACGCCGAGCCTGAGATCGAGGGGGGCCAAGAGGAGGAAGAGGTAGAGGCGCTTGATTCCGAGGATGTTGCTCCGGCCGAGCCATATACACTTGCCGGTGTCTCAGTTGAACCACCCATGGACGAGGATGAGTATACAGTCACGGACGCCATGGCTCTGCCTGTCAAGGATGAAGAAGCAGTGGCCACGGGCGAGGTCGGTGTTGTGGTGGCCAGCGGGCTTGAAGGCGCCGTTGTGGAAGCCGGCGAGACCGAGGCGGACAAACTAGAAGTTGAAGTGCCGACCACGACCGAGAAAGCTGCTTCAACTGAGCCAGCTCCTGCCACCGACGACTCGCCCGAGCCGTCTGCGCTTGAGGGCAAACTCATGTCTGGCGAAGCAGGACCTGACGTAGGGGAGACGGAACAGCCGGCGGTCATGAATGAGGTCGACGCCGTGGTGAGCAGAGACCTCGAGGCAGTGGTTGTGGAAGCCGCCGAGCCTTGCGATGTGAACGAGGGAGCAGCCGATATTGCCACGATCCTGGCCGAAGATTCTCCACCGGCTGAACCAGCTACAGCGGCGGGCGTCTCAGCTGATGCGACCACGGGCGAGGGTGAACCCACGGTCGTTGCGGTCATGACGGAGGCTGTACAGGTTGAAACGCCAGTGGCCATGATTGGTGCGGACGCCGTGGGTACCAAAACGATCGAGCCCGACGTTGTGGAAAGCGCTGTGCCTGAAGGAGAGGAGGCGCCCAGTACCACAGTCGCGACATTGGACACTGCTCCGATCGAAACAGCGGCTGCAGCGCACACCCCAGTTGAATTGTGCATGACTGATGGTGAACCGGCGGTCACTGAGACATTGGCTCGTCCTGTCGAGGCTGATGACGCGGTGATCATAGGTGAGATCGACGCTGTAGAGAACGAAGAGATCGAGACAGAGGTTGTCGAAGCCGATGATTTAGAGGTGGACGAGTTGGTGTTTGAAGCACCGACCCCGACCGACGATGCTGCTCCGATGGAGCCAGCAACTGCTACCGACGACTCACCTGCGACCGCAGCGGCTGAGGGCGAACCCGGGGTCGTCGAGGACACAGATTACCCAGAGGAGGCGGGAGAAACAACAGCTTCTATGGACGCCGTGGGCGCTGTGATGACCAGGGACTTCGGTATGGGGGTTGTAGAAGACGCCGAGCCTGAGATCGAGGGAGGCCAAGAGGAGGAAGAGGTAGAGACGCTTGATTCCGAGGATGTTGCTCCGGCCGAGCCATATACAGTTGCGGGTGTCTCATTTGAACCACCCATTGGCGAGGATGAGTTCAAAGTCGCCGACGCCATGGCTCTGCCTGTCAAGGATGAAGAAGCAGTGGCCACGGGCGAGGTCGGTGTTGTGGTGGCCAGCGGGCTCGAAGGCGCCCTTATGGAAGCCGACGAGACCGAGGCGGACAAACTAGTAGTTGACGTGCCGACCACGACCGAGGAAGCTGTTCCGACCGAGCCAGCTCCTGCCACCGGCGACTCGCCCGAGCCGTCTGCGCTTGAGGGCAAACTCATGTCTGGCGAAGCAGGACCTGACGTGGGGGAGACGGAACAGCCGGCGGTCATGAACGAGGTCGGCGCCGTGGTGACCAGGGATACCGTGGCAGTGGTTGTAGAATCCGCCGAGCCTTGCGATGTGAACGAGGGAGCAGCCGATATTGCCACGATCCCGGCCGATAATTCTCCACCGGCCGAACCAGCTACAGCGGCGGGCGTCTCAGCTGATGCGACCACGGGCGAGGGTGAACCCACGGTCGTTGCGGTCATGACGGAGGCTGTTCAGGTTGAAACGCCAGTGGCCATGATTGGTGCGGACGCCGTGGGTACCAACACGACCGAGGCCGACGCTGTGGAGCGCGCTGTGCCTGAAGGAGAGGAGGCGCCCAGTACCACAGTCGCGACATTGGACACTGCTCCGACCGAAACAGCGGCCGCAGCGCACGCCCCAGTTGAATTGTGCATGACTGATGGTGAACCGGCGGTCACTGAGACATTGGCTCGTCCTGTCGAGGCTGAAGACGCGGTGATCATAGGTGAGATCGACGTTGTAGAGAACGAAGAGATCGAGACCGGGGTTGTCGAAGCCGATGAACCAGAGGTGGACGAGTTGGTGATTGAAGCACCGACCCCGACCGACGATGCTGCTCCGATGGAGCCAGCAACTGCTACCGACGACTCACCTGAGACCGCAGCGGCTGAGGGCGAACCCGGGGTCGTCGAGGACACAGATTACCCAGAGGAGGCGGGAAAAACAACAGCTTCTATGGACGCCGAGGGCGCTGTGATGACCAGGGCGATCGAGATGGGGGTTGTAGAAGACGCCGAGCCTGAGGTCGAGGGGGGCCAAGAGGTTGAAGAGGTAGAGGCGCTTGATTCCGAGGATGTTGCTCCGGCCGAGCCATATACAGTTGCGGGTGTCTCATTTAAACCAACCATTGGCGAGGATAAGTATACAGTCACCGACGCCATGGCTCTGCCTGTCAAGGATGAAGAAGCAGTGGCCACGGGCGAGGTCGGTGTTGTGGTGGCCAGCGGGCTCGAAGGCGCCATTGTGGAAGCCGACGAGACCGAGGCGGACAAACTAGTAGTTGAAGTGCCGACCACGACCGAGGAAGCTGTTCCGACCGAGCCATTGCCTGCCACCGACGACTCGCCCGAGCCGTCTGCGCTTGAGGGCAAGCTCATGTCTGGCGAAGCAAGACCTGACGTGGGGGAGACGGAACAGCCGGCGGTCATGAACGAGGTCGACGCCGTGGTGACCAGGGATATCGAAGCAGTGGTTGTGCAACCCGCCGAGCCTTGCGATGTGAACGAGGGAGCAGCCGATATTGCCACGATCCCGGCCGGAGAGGCTCCACTGGCCGAACCAGCTACAGCGGCGGGCGTCTCAGCTGATGCGACCACGGGCGAGGGTGAACCCACGGTCGTTGAGGTCATGACGGAGGCTGCGCAGGTTGAAACGCCAGTGGCCATGATTGGTGCGGACGCCGTGGGTACCAACACGACCGAGGCCGACGCTGTGGAGCGCGCTGTGCCTGAAGGAGAGGAGGCGCCCAGTACCACAGTCGCGACATTGGACACTGCTCCGATCGAAACAGTGGCTGCAGCGCACGCCCCAGTTGAATTGTGCACGACTGATGGTGAACCGGCGGTCACTGAGACATTGGCTCGTCCTGTCGAGGCTGGAGACGCGGTGATCATAGGTGAGATCGACGCTGTAGAGAACGAAGAGATCGAGACCGGGGTTGTCGAAGCCGATGAACCAGAGGTGGACGAGTTGGTGATTGAAGCACCGACCCCGACCGACGATGCTGCTCCGATGGAGCCAGCAACTGCTACCGACGACTCACCTGAGACCGCAGCGGCTGAGGGCGAACCCGGGGTCGTCGAGGACACAGATTACCCAGAGGAGGCGGGAAAAACAACAGCTTCTATGGACGACGAGGGCGCTGTGATGACCACGGAGATCGAGATGGGGGTTGTAGAAGACGCCGAGCCTGAGATCGAGGGGGGCCAAGAGGTTGAAGAGGTAGAGGCGCTTGATTCCGAGGATGTTGCTCCGGCCGAGCCATATACAGTTGCCGGTGTCTCATTTGAACCACCCATGGACGAGGATGAGTATGCAGCCACCGACGCCATGGCTCTGCCTGTCAAGGATGAAGAAGCAGTGGCCACGGGCGAGGTCGGTGTTGTGGTGGCCAGCAGGCTCGAAGGCGCCATTGTGGAAGCCGACGAGACCGAGGCGGACAAACTAGTAGTTGACGTGCCGACCACGACCGAGGAAGCTGTTCCGACCGAGCCAGCTCCTGCCACCGACGACTCGCCCGAGCCGT
The DNA here is from genome assembly GCA_012845835.1 of Undaria pinnatifida. Classification (NCBI taxonomy): domain Eukaryota; class Phaeophyceae; order Laminariales; family Alariaceae; genus Undaria; species Undaria pinnatifida. Next base: position 1,488,925 of record JABAKD010000029.1, read on the forward strand.
CTGCGCTTGAGGGCAAACTCATGTCTGGCGAAGCAGGACCTGACGTAGGGGAGACGGAACAGCCGGCGGTCATGAACGAGGTCGGCGCCGTGGTGACCAAGGATATCGAAGCAGTGGTTGTGCAACCCGCCGAGCCTTGCGATGTGAACGAGGGAGCAGCCGATATTGCCACGATCCCGGCCGGAGAGGCTCCACTGGCCGAACCAGCTACAGCGGCGGGCGTCTCAGCTGATGCGGCCACGGGCGAGGGTAACACCACGGTCGTTGAGGTCATGACGGAGGCTGTGCAGGTTGAAACGCCAGTGGCCATGATTGGTGCGGACGCCGTGGGTACCAACACGACCGAGGCCGACGCTGTGGAGCGCGCTGTGCCTGAAGGAGAGGAGGCGCCCAGTACCACAGTCGCGACATTGGACACTGCTCCGATCAAAACAGTGGCTGCAGCGCACGCCCCAGTTGAATTGTGCACGACTGATGGTGAACCGGCGGTCACTGAGACATTGGCTCGTCCTGTCCAGGCTAAAGACGCGGTGATCATGGGTGAGATCGACGCTGTAGAGAACGAAGAGATCGAAACCGGGGTTGTCGAAGCCGATGAACCAGAGGTGGACGAGTTGGTGTTTGAAGCACCGACCCCGACCGAGGATGCTGCTCCGATGGAGCCAGCAACTGCTACCGACGACTCACCTGAGACCGCAGCGGCTGAGGACGAACCCGGGGTCGTCGAGGACACAGATTACCCAGAGGAGACGGGAGAAACAACAGCTTTTGTGGACGCCGTGGGCGCTGTGATGACCAGGGCGATCGATATGGGGGTTGTAGAAGACGCCGAGCCTGAGGTCGAGGGGGGCCAAGAGGAGGAAGAGGTAGAGACGCTTGATTCCGAGGATGTTGCTCCGGCCGAGCCATATACAGTTGCCGGTGTCTCATTTAAACCAACCATTGGCGAGGATGAGTTCAAAGTCGCCGACGCCATGGCTCTGCCTGTCAAGGATGAAGAAGCAGTGGCCACGGGCGAGGTCGGTGTTGTGGTGGCCAGCGGGCTCGAGGGCGCCATTGTGGAAGCCGACGAGACCGAGGCGGACAAACTAGTAGTTGACGTGCCGACCACGACCGAGGAAGCTGTTCCGACCGAGCCATTGCCTGCCACCGACGACTCGCCCGAGCCGTCTGCGCTTGAGGGCAAACTCATGTCTGGCGAAGCAGGACCTGACGTAGGGGAGACGGAACAGCCGGCGGTCATGATTGAGGTCGACGCCGTGGTGACCAGGGATATCGAAGCAGTGGTTGTGCAACCCGCCGAGCCTTGCGATGTGAACGAGGGAGCAGCCGATATTGCCACGATCCCGGCCGGAGAGGCTCCACTGGCCGAACCAGCTACAGCGGCGGGCGTCTCAGCTGATGCGGCCACGGGCGAGGGTAAACCCACGGTCGTTGAGGTCATGACGGAGGCTGTGCAGGTTGAAACGCCAGTGGCCATGATTGGTGCGGACGCCCTGGGTACCAACATGACCGAGGCCGACGCTGTGGAGCGCGCTGTGCCTGAAGGAGAGGAGGCGCCCAGTACCACAGTCGCGACATTGGACACTGCTCCGATCGAAACAGTGGCTGCAGCGCACGCCCCAGTTGAATTGTGCACTACTGATGGTGAACCGGCGGTCACTGAGACATTGGCTCGTCCTGTCGAGGCTGAAGACGCGGTGATCATAGGTGAGATCGACGCTGTAGAGAACGAAGAGATCGAAACCGGGGTTGTCGAAGCCGATGAACCAGAGGTGGACGAGTTGGTGTTTGAAGCACCGACCCCGACCGACGATGCTGCTCCGATGGAGCCAGCAACTGCTACCGACGACTCACCTGAGACCGCAGCGGCTGAGGACGAACCCGGGGTCGTCGAGGACACAGATTACCCAGAGGAGGCGGGAAAATCAACAACTTCTATGGACGCCGAGGGCGCTGTGATGACCAGGGCGATCGACGTGGGGGTTGTAGAAGACGCCGAGCCTGAGATCGAGGGAGGCCAAGAGGAGGAAGAGGTAGAGACGCTTGATTCCGAGGATGTTGCTCCGGCCGAGCCATATACAGTTGCGGGTGTCTCATTTGAACCACCCATGGACGAGGATGAGTTCACAGTCACCGACGCCATGGCTCTGTCTGTCAAGGATGAAGAAGCAGTGGCCACGGGCGAGGTCGGTGTTGTGGTGGCCAGCGGGCTCGAAGGCGCCATTGTGGAAGCCGACGAGACCGAGGCGGACAAACTAGTAGTTGACGTGCCGACCACGACCGAGGAAGCTGTTCCGACCGAGCCATTGCCTGCCACCGACGACTCGCCCGAGCCGTCTGCGCTTGAGGGCAAACTCATGTCTGGCGAAGCAGGACCTGACGTAGGGGAGACGGAACAGCCGGCGGTCATGAACGAGGTCGGCGCCGTGATGACCAAGGATATCGAGGCAGTGGTTGTGCAACCCGCCGAGCCTTGCGATGTGAACGAGGGAGCAGCCGATATTGCCACGATCCCGGCCGGAGAGGCTCCACTGGCCGAACCAGCTACAGCGGCGGGCGTCTCAGCTGATGCGACCACGGGCGAGGGTGAACCCACGGTCGTTGAGGTCATGACGGAGGCTGTGCACGTTGAAACGCCAGTGGCCATGATTGGTGCGGACGCCCTGGGTACCAACACAACCGAGGCCGACGCTGTGGAGCGCGCTGTGCCTGAAGGAGAGGAGGCGCCCAGTACTACAGTCGCGACATTGGACACTGATCCGACCGAAACAGCGGCTGCAGCGCACGCCCCAGTTGAATTGTGCATGACTGATGGTGAACCGGCGGTCACTGAGACATTGGCTCGTCCTGTCGAGGCTGGAGACGCGGTGATCATAGGTGAGATCGACGCTGTAGAAAACGAAGAGATCGAGACCGAGGTTGTCGAAGCCAATGAACCAGAGGTGGACGAGTTGGTGATTGAAGCACCGACCCCGACCGACGATGCTGCTCCGATGGAGCCAGCAACTGCTACCGACGACTCGCCCGAGCCGTCTGCGCTTGAGGGCAAACTCATGTCTGGCGAAGCAGGACCTGACGCGGGGGAGACGGAACAGCCGGCGGCCATGAATGAGGTCGACGCCGTGGTAAGCAGAGACGTCGAGGCATTGGCTGTGGAAGCCGCCGAGCCTTGCGATGAGAACGAGGGAGCAGCCGATATTGCCACGATCCCGGCCGGAGAGGCTCCACTGGCCGAACCAGCTACAGCGGCGGGCGTCTCAGCTGATGCGACCACGGGCGAGGGTGAACCCACGGTCGTTGAGGTCATGACGGAGGCTGTGCAGGTTGAAACGCCAGTGGCCATGATTGGTGCGGACGCCGTGGGTACCAACACGACCGAGGCCGACGTTGTGGAGCGCGCTGTGCCTGAAGGAGAGGAGGCGCCCAGTACCACAGTCGCGACATTGGACACTGATCCCACCGAAACAGCGGCTGCAGCGCACGCCCCAGTTGAATTGTGCATGACCGATGGTGAACCGGTGGTCACTGAGACATTGGCTCGTCCTGTCGAGGCTGGAGACGCGGTGATCATAGGTGAGATCGACGCTGTAGAAAACGAAGAGATCGAGACCGAGGTTGTCGAAGCCGATGAACCAGAGGTGGACGAGTTGGTGATTGAAGCACCGACCCCGACCGACGATGCTGTTCCGATGGAGCCAGCAACTGCTACCGACGACTCACCTGAGACCGCAGCGGCTGAGGACGAACCCGGGGTCGTCGAGGACACAGATTACCCAGAGGAGGCGGGAAAATCAACAACTTCTATGGACGCCGTGGGCGCTGTGATGACCAGGGAGATCGACGTGGGGGTTGTAGAAGACGCCGAGTCTGAGGTCGAGGGGGGCCAAGAGGTTGAAGAGGTAGAGGCGCTTGATTCCGAGGATGTTGTTATGGCCGAGCCATATACAGTTGCGGGTGTCTCATTTGAACCACCCATTGGCGAGGATGAGTTCAAAGTCGCCGACGCCATGGCTTTGCCTGTCAAGGATGAAGAAGCAGTGGCCACGGGCGAGGTCGGTGTGGTGGTGGCCAGCGGGCTCGAAGGCGCCATTGTGGAAGCCGACGAGACCGAGGCGGACAAACTAGTAGTTGACGTGCCGACCACGACCGAGGAAGCTGTTCCGACCGAGCCATTGCCTTCCACCGACGACTCGCCCGAGCCGTCTGCGCTTGAGGGCAAACTCATGTCTGGCGAAGCAGGACCTGACGTAGGGGAGACGGAACAGCCGGCGGTCATGAACGAGGTCGGCGCCGTGGTGACCAGGGACATCGAAGCAGTGGTTGTGGAAGCCGCCGAGCCTTGCGATGTGAACGAGGGAGCAGCCGATATTGCCACGATCCCGGCCGGAGAGGCAATACTGGCCGAACCAGCTACAGCGGCGGGCGTCTCAGCTGATGCGGCCACGGGCGAGGGTGAACCCACGGTCGTTGAGGTCATGACGGAGGCTGTGCAGGTTGAAACGCCAGTGGCCATGATTGGTGCGGACGCCGTGGGTACCAACACGACCGAGGCCGACGCTGTGGAGCGCGCTGTGCCTGAGGGAGAGGAGGCGCATAGTACCACAGTCGCGACATTGGACACTGCTCCGATCGAAACAGTGGCTGCAGCGCACGCCCCAGTTGAATTGTGCATGACTGATGGTGAACCGGCGGTCACTGAGACATTGGCTCGTCCTGTCGAGGCTGAAGACGCGGTGATCATAGGTGAGATCGACGCTGTAGAGAACGAAGAGATCGAGACCGAGGTTGTCGAAGCCGATGAACCAGAGGTGGACGAGTTGGTGATTGAAGCACCGACCCCGACCGACGATGCTGTTCCGATGGAGCCAGCAACTGCTACCGACGACTCACCTGAGACCGCAGCGGCTAAGGACGAACCCGGGGTCGTCGAGGACACAGATTACCCAGAGGAGGCGGGAAAATCAACAACTTCTATGGACGCCGTGGGCGCTGTGATGACCAGGGAGATCGACGTGGGGGTTGTAGAAGACGCCGATCCTGAGGTCGAGGGGGGCCAAGAGGAGGAAGAGGTAGAGGCGCTTGATTCCGAGGATGTTGCTCCGGCCGAGCCATATGCAGTTGCCGGTGTCTCATTTGAACCACCCATGGACGAGGATGAGTTCACAGTCACGGACGCCATGGCTCTGTCTGTCAAGGATGAAGAAGCAGTGGCCACGGGCGAGGTCGGTGTTGTGGTGGCCAGCGGGCTCGAAGGCGCCATTGTGGAAGCCGACGAGACCGAGGCGGACAAACTAGTAGTTGACGTGCCGACCACGACCGAGGAAGCTGTTCCGACCGAGCCAGCGCCTGCCACCGACGACTCGCCCGAGCCGTCTGCGCTTGAGGGCAAACTCATGTCTGGCGAAGCAGGACCTGACGTAGGGGAGACGGAACAGCCGGCGGCCATGTACGAGGTCGATGCCGTGGTGAGCCGAGACGTCGAGGCAGTGGTTGTGCAACCCGCCGAGCCTTGCGATGTGAACGAGGGAGCAGCCGATATTGCTACGATCTTGGCCGGAGAGGCTCCACTGGCCGAACCAGCTACAGCGGCGGGCGTCTCAGCTGATGCGACCACGGGCGAGGGTGAACCCACGGTCGTTGCGGTCATGACGGAGGCTGTGCAGGTTGAAACGCCAGTGGCCATGATTGGTGCGGACGCCGTGGGTACCAACACGACCGAGGCCGACGCTGTGGAGCGCGCTGTGCCTGAAGGAGAGGAGGCGCCCAGTACCACAGTCGCGACATTGGACACTGATCCGACCGAAACAGCGGCTGCAGCGCACGCCCCAGTTGAATTGAGCATGACCGATGGTGAACCGGTGGTCACTGAGACATTGGCTCGTCCTGTCGAGGCTGAAGACGCGGTGATCATAGGTGAGATCGACGCTGTAGAGAACGAAGAGATCGAGACCGAGGTTGTCGAAGCCGATGAACCAGAGGTGGACGAGTTGGTGATTGAAGCACCGACCCCGACCGACGATGCTGTTCCGATGGAGCCAGCAACTGCTACCGACGACTCACCTGAGACCGCAGCGGCTAAGGACGAACCCGGGGTCGTCGAGGACACAGATTACCCAGAGGAGGCGGGAAAATCAACAACTTCTATGGACGCCGTGGGCGCTGTGATGACCAGGGAGATCGACGTGGGGGTTGTAGAAGACGCCGATCCTGAGGTCGAGGGGGGCCAAGAGGAGGAAGAGGTAGAGGCGCTTGATTCCGAGGATGTTGCTCCGGCCGAGCCATATGCAGTTGCCGGTGTCTCATTTGAACCACCCATGGACGAGGATGAGTTCACAGTCACGGACGCCATGGCTCTGTCTGTCAAGGATGAAGAAGCAGTGGCCACGGGCGAGGTCGGTGTTGTGGTGGCCAGCGGGCTCGAAGGCGCCATTGTGGAAGCCGACGAGACCGAGGCGGACAAACTAGTAGTTGAAGTGCCGACCACGACCGAGGAAGCTGTTCCGACCGAGCCAGCGCCTGCCACCGACGACTCGCCCGAGCCGTCTGCGCTTGAGGGCAAACTCATGTCTGGCGAAGCAGGACCTGACGTAGGGGAGACGGAACAGCCGGCGGCCATGATTGAGGTCGACGCCGTGGTGAGCCGAGACGTCGAGGCATTGGCTGTGGAAGCCGCCGAGCCTTGCGATGTGAACGAGGGAGCAGCCGATATTGCCACGATCCCGGCCGAAGAGGCTCCACTGGCCGAACCAGCTACAGCGGCGGGCGTCTCAGCTGATGCGACCACGGGCGAGGGTGAACCCACGGTCGTTGAGGTCATGACGGAGGCTGTTCAGGTTGAAACGCCAGTGGCCATGATTGGTGCGGACGCCGTGGGTACCAACACGACCGAGGCCGACGCTGTGGAGCGCGCTGTGCCTGAAGGAGAGGAGGCGCCCAGTACCACAGTCGCGACATTGGACACTGATCCGACCGAAACAGCGGCTGCAGCGCACGCCCCAGTTGAATTGTGCATGACTGATGGTGAACCGGTGGTCACTGAGACATTGGCTCGTCCTGTCGAGGCTGAAGACGCGGTGATCATAGGTGAGATCGACGCCGTAGAGAACGAAGAGATCGAGACCGAGGTTGTCGAAGCCGATGAACCAGAGGTAGACGAGTTGGTGATTGAAGCACCGACCCCGACCGACGATGCTGTTCCGATGGAGCCAGCAACTGCTACCGACGACTCACCTGAGACCGCAGCGGCTGAGAACGAACCCGGGGTCGTCGAGGACACAGATTACCCAGAGGAGGCGGGAGAAACAACAGCTTCTATGGACGCTGAGGGCGCTGTGATGACCAGGGAGATCGACGTGGGGGTTGCAGAAGACGCCGAGCCTGAGGTCGAGGGGGGCCAAGAGGAGGAAGAGGTAGAGGCGTTTGATTCCGAGGATGTTGCTCCGGCCGAGCCATATACAGTTGCGGGTGTCTCAGTTGAACCACCCATGGACGAGGATGAGTTCACAGTCACGGACGCCATGGCTCTGCCTGTCAAGGATGAAGAAGCAGTGGCCACGGGCGAGGTCGGTGTTGTGGTGGCCAGCGGGTTCGAAGGCGCCATTGTGGAAGCCGACGAGACCGAGGCGGACAAACTAGTAGTTGACGTGCCGACCACGACCGAGGAAGCTGTTCCGACCGAGCCAGCGCCTGCCACCGACGACTCGCCCGAGCCGTCTGCGCTTGAGGGCAAACTCATGTCTGGCGAAGCAGGACCTGACGTAGGGAAAACGGAACAGCCGGCGGCCATGTACGAGGTCGACGCCGTGGTGAGCCGAGACGTCGAGGCAGTGGTTGTGCAACCCGCCGAGCCTTGCGATGTGAACGAGGGAGCAGCCGATATTGCTACGATCTTGGCCGGAGAGGCTCCACTGGCCGAACCAGCTACAGCGGCGGGCGTCTCAGCTGATGCGACCACGGGCGAGGGTGAACCCACGGTCGTTGCGGTCATGACGGAGGCTGTGCAGGTTGAAACGCCAGTGGCCATGATTGGTGCGGACGCCGTGGGTACCAACACGACCGAGGCAGACGCTGTGGAGCGCGCTGTGCCTGAAGGAGAGGAGGCGCCCAGTACCACAGTCGCGACATTGGACACTGATCCGACCGAAACAGCGGCTGCAGCGCACGCCCCAGTTGAATTGTGCATGACCGATGGTGAACCGGTGGTCACTGAGACATTGGCTCGTCCTGTCGAGGCTGAAGACGCGGTGATCATAGGTGAGATCGACGCTGTAGAGAACGAAGAGATCGAGACCGAGGTTGTCGAAGCCGATGAACCAGAGGTGGACGAGTTGGTAATTGAAGCACCGACCCCGACCGACGATGCTGTTCCGATGGAGCCAGCAACTGCTACCGACGACTCACCTGAGACCGCAGCGGCTAAGGACGAACCCGAGGTCGTCAAGGACACAGATTACCCAGAGGAGGCGGGAAAATCAACAACTTCTATGGACGCCGTGGGCGCTGTGATGACCAGGGAGGTCGACGTGGGGGTTGTAGAAGACGCCGATCCTGAGGTCGAGGGGGGCCAAGAGGAGGAAGAGGTAGAGGCGCTTGATTCCGAGGATGTTGCTCCGGCCGAGCCATATGCAGTTGCCGGTGTCTCATTTGAACCACCCATGGACGAGGATGAGTTCACAGTCACGGACGCCATGGCTCTGCCTGTCAAGGATGAAGAAGCAGTGGCCACGGGCGAGGTCGGTGTTGTGGTGGCCAGCGGGCTCGAAGGCGCCATTGTGGAAGCCGACGAGACCGAGGCGGACAAACTAGTAGTTGACGTGCCGACCACGACCGAGGAAGCTGTTCCGACCGAGCCAGCGCCTGCCACCGACGACTCGCCCGAGCCGTCTGCGCTTGAGGGCAAACTCATGTCTGGCGAAGCAGGACCTGACGTAGGGGAGACGGAACAGCCGGCGGCCATGAATGAGGTCGACGCCGTGGTGAGCCGAGACGTCGAGGCATTGGCTGTGGAAGCCGCCGAGCCTTGCGATGTGAACGAGGGAGCAGCCGATATTGCCACGATCCCGGCCGGAGAGGCTCCACTGGCCGAACCAGCTACAGCGGCGGGCGTCTCAGCTGATGCGACCACGGGCGAGGGTGAACCCACGGTCGTTGAGGTCATGACGGAGGCTGTGCAGGTTGAAACGCCAGTGGCCATGATTGGTGCGGACGCCGTGGGTACCAACACGACCGAGGCCGACGCTGTGGAGCGCGCTGTGCCTGAAGGAGAGGAGGCGCCCAGTACCACAGTCGCGACATTGGACACTGCTCCGACCGAAACAGCGGCTGCAGCGCACGCCCCAGTTGAATTGTGCATGACTGATGGTGAACCGGCGGTCACTGAGACATTGGCTCGTCCTGTCGAGGCTGAAGACGCGGTGATCATAGGTGAGATCGACGCTGTAGAGAACGAAGAGATCGAGACCGAGGTTGTCGAAGCCGATGAACCAGAGGTAGACGAGTTGGTGATTGAAGCACCGACCCCGACCGAGGATGCTGTTCCGATGGAGCCAGCAACTGCTACCGACGACTCACCTGAGACCGCAGCGGCTGAGGGCGAACCCGGGGTCGTCAAGGACACGGATTACCCAGAGGAGGCGGGAGAAACGACAGCTTCTATGGACGCCGTGGGCGCTGTGATGACCAGGGAGGTCGACGTGGGGGTTGTAGAAGACGCCGAGCCTGAGGTCGAGGGGGGCCAAGAGGAGGAAGAGGTAGAGGCGCTTGATTCCGAGGATGTTGCTCCGGCCGAGCCATATGCAGTTGCCGGTGTCTCAGTTGAACCAACCATTGGCAAGGATGAGTTCACAGTCACGGACGCCATGGCTCTGCCTGTCAAGGATGAAAAAGCAGTGGCCACGGGCGAGGTCGGTGTTGCGGTGGCCAGTGGGCTCGAAGGCGCCATTGTGGAAGCCGACGAGACCGAGGCGGACAAACTAGTAGTTGAAGTGCCGACCACGACCGAGGAAGCTGTTCCGACCGAGCCAGCGCCTGCCACCGACGACTCGCCCGAGCCGTCTGCGCTTGAGGGCAAACTCATGTCTGGCGAAGCAGGACCTGACGTAGGGGAGACGAAACAGCCGGCGGTCATGATTGAGGTCGACGCCGTGGTGAGCAGAGACGTCGAGGCATTGGCTGTGGAAGCCGCCGAGCCTTGCGATGTGAACGAGGGAGCAGCCGATATTGCCATGATCCCGGCCGGAGAGGCTCCACTGGCCGAACCAGCTACAGCGGCGGGCGTCTCAGCTGATGCGACCACGGGCGAGGGTGAACCCACGGTCGTTGCGGTCATGACGGAGGCTGTGCAGGTTGAAACGCCAGTGGCCATGATTGGTGCGGACGCCGTGGGTACCAACATGACCGAGGCCGACGTTGTGGAGCGCGCTGTGCCTGAAGGAGAGGAGGCGCCCAGTACCACAGTCGCGACATTGGACACTGATCCGATCGAAACAGCGGCTGCAGCGCACGCCCCAGTTGAATTGTGCATGACTGATGGTGAACCGGCGGTCACTGAGACATTGGCTCGTCCTGTCGAGGCTGAAGATGCGGTGATCATGGTGATCAAAGCGCCGACCATGACCGAGGACGTTGCTCCGTCGAAGCCAATTTCTGCCGCCATTGATCCACCGGAGACACATGCTCTTGATGATGAAACCGCGTTTGAGGCTGTGACCGGGACACTGGAGACCGAGGATCTTGAAGACGTGGATGCTGTCGGAGCTGGGGTAACCAGGGATATCAAGGCCGAGTTTGTGAACGATACGGCGCCCGAGGATGAGGTGGCGGTGGTCGTTTGGTCGGCCCCGGTAGAAGATGCTGTTATGGCTGACCACGCAGCTGCTACGGGAAACTCAGCCGAGACGCGTGCGGTTGCGAGTAAAGCCTTGACCACTGGTGCTGTGGCTGACCCAGAGAAGGCCGAAAAACCGGAGGTTTTGGGTGTTGTTGACGCTGTATTGACCGGGGAGATCGAGGCTGACATTATTGAAGACGAACGGTCGCTGAAAGGGGTGGCGGCTTTAGTATCGGCGAGCTCGGTCGGATGTCTTGCTCCGACCGACCAACCTGCATTGGCCAGCGACTCGGCCGAGACGCCTGCGGCTGACGCTAAACTCGTGGTTGTTGAGGCTGCCGCGGACCCAGTCGAAAGTGAAAGGCTTCCTGTCGTGGACGACGCCGACGCTGTGTTGATCAAGGACATCGAAATCGCGGCTGTGAAAAACGCCGAGCATGAAAAGGGGGAAGTGGCGGTTGCGGCCAAGATGTCGTCCAAGGTTGCTGCTTTCGCGGAACCCGCTGTAGCGGCGGATGTCCTAGTTGCGGGCGCGGACAGGGATGGGTGCGTGTTTGTTGAGGCTATGGTTGAGATTGTGGAGGCTGAAAAGCCAGTGGTCGGGGACGGTCTTGGAGCTATCGTCTCCAAAACGATCGAGGCCGAGGTGGTGGAAGACGCCGAACCTGAGGTGGGGGAGATGGGGCTTTCTGTCAGGATCGCGGCGGAAGAGGCTGCTCCTGCTGATCCCGCTGCAGCGGCGGATGCCTCAGTTGAAGCGCCTATGGGCAACGATAGGCCGGTGGTCGTTGAGACAACTGATCCTTTGGAGGGTAATGAGCCAGCGACCGAGGACGGTATTGAAGCTTTCGTGGCAGTCGAGATTGAAACTCAGATGATTGTGGAAGACGACGAGTCTGACGCGGACAACTTGGTGTCTGAAGCGCCGGTCCCGACCAAGGATGCTGGTACGACAGATGCCTCTGCTGCTAGCGATGGTTCTCCAACGGGGACCATGCCTGAGGGTGAACCCGCGATCGTCAGGGCTGTTGCTGACCAACCTGAAGCCGAACAGTCGGCGGTGATGGACGATATTGCCCACGTGGTGACCAGGGACACCAACGCTGAGGTTGGAAGCAACGTGGGGCTTGTGGACGAAGTGGACGTGGTTTTATCGCCGATCCCGGCTGTGGATTCTGATCCGACCGATCGAGCTGCAGCCGCCGACGACTCGTCCGAGACGTCCGTGATCGAGGACAAAGATGCGGTCGTCGAGGCTATGGCGGAGTCAGTTGAGACTGAAGAGCTTGTGGTCATAGACAATACTCAAGCCGGGATGATTAGGGGGAGTAAGACTAAGGGTGTGGGAGACGCCGAGCCTGAAGCAGGCGAGTTGGTGAACATAGCGCCGATCCTGGTTGAAGAGGCTTCTTCGATCGAGCAAGCTCCTGCTGTGGTTGCTTCGCCAGAGATACCCGCGGTTAAGAATAAAGCCACGGTCGTCGAGGGTATGGTTGGCCCAGCAGAACCGGAAGAGCTGATGGCAGTGGATTATACCGATGCTGTTGTAGTGCTCAAGAATATCGAGGCCGAGGTTATTGATGACCCAGACTCTGGGGCAGAGGAGCCGTTGGTTGCTGTTCCAACCCCCGCCGAGGGTGATGCTCCAACCATGAGAGCTATTGCGGCCGCCAATACGCCAGTGACGCTCGCAGAGGAGGAAGAAACAGTGGTGGTCCAGGATGTGGTTGAGCCAGTGGAGACTGGAAAAACAGCGGGCGTAGAAATCATGGACGCCGTGGTGACCAAAGAGATCGAGGAAGAAGAGATAACAAATGCAGCGATTGGGGTGAGGTTGCCGGTAGTTGCTACGCCGACTCCGGTCGAGGATGATACTCTGACCCACCCAGCTGCTTCGGCCAGCAACACCTTCGAGCTGCGCGCAGGCGAGGAAGGACCAGCGATCATTAAGAATACCACTGAGTCCGAAACAGCTAAAGAGACGATACTCGTTGACGATACGAGTGCCGTGTTGACCAAGAAGGTGGATGATGAGATTGTGGGAGACTCTATATCCGAAGCAGAGGTGAAGGTGACAGCTGAGGAATTGGAAACTGCGTTATTCGGTGAGAGATTGATGGTAGCTTAGTGGAGGGTGTTGTATAATGCATATGGGTACATGCGGTAGAATATGCTGATCTGTAGATGGATAGCACGTTTGCGGTTGGAATGAAATTGGTGGATAAGGGAGACATAAATTTGCGAAGAGAACAGCTAAAAGTCGGCTTTTAGTTTTTATTGGCTTGGCCAGGGATAAGATAGGTAAGCACATCTTGGTCTAAAGTTCTCTTGCATTGGCATCAAGGTTGCCACAAGTAAGGAAGCCATAGATTCTGCCTTACATCGAATCAACTAAGTGTGTAATATCCCCGCCAACGTTCTGCGCTACAAAAGCAAATATGACGCTATACCCGTGTAGGGTCTAAACTTATGGCATACATAAAGACATGGAGCAGTTCGGAAATTATAGTGCACAACTCTGTTCTCGTTTAATATCAGTGTCCGATCACTCGTCCGTCGGCTGCCTTTACTTGTCTTTAAGTGACTGCAGCAGAACGGATTGTAGCGGAGGAACAATGTTCTCCTGCGACAAGCGCCCTCTCTGATCTGAGATCTGTTCCCGCACCTGGAGACTCAGCTGCCGACTCTCCGAAACTAGTTTCAAACGAGGCTATCGGTCAGATCGAAACGACATACATGGACATCGAAGCAGAGTCGGAAGAAGAAGCTCCGGTTATCATGGCAACGCTAAGGGGGGCAACTGCTGCGCCTGGCAACCCGCTGGAGACTCCCTTAGTCAAAACGGAGCAGATGGCAGCCCAGGCGGCGGTGGTCGAGACGGTGCAGATGGAAGAGCCGGCGGCAGTCGAAAATCCTACGAAAACTGTGGCCGCTGCGGCTGCTGCCGATTCGGAAACCAAGGTTCAAGCTGCCTTCAAGCCTGAAACTGAGATCGCAGGAATCGTTGGAGAGAGTGAGCTTGCTCGCATTGGTGAGAGGCTGGGTTTACTCGTGTGCTGCGACAAATCCTATGGCGTTAAGCGGTGGTTGGGGTGGGATAACTGCGAAGGAAGCGGAGACAACGCTGAAAAAATGATGTGTCCTCCGTATCTGAGGGGTGTTGATAATCTGTGGCATGTGCTTGGTGATACATATACTCGGCGGTGCACTAGGCTTCCAGTTGTGCCTAGACCTGTCCTCTCTCTCGCTCCTCGCTGTATCGAATAGTGTTGCAGGACATAGGCCAGTATGTAGAATTCATCTCCCAGGATGACACTGAATGCGCGAATCACAAATGTGCGCCGATTCCATCGCGTTCCAACGTTGACCAGCCTCCCACCCCTCCGTCTTGGCCTCCTGCTCCGCCCGATGCCTCATGCGTGCCAAACCAGCGAATGCCCCCGGCTTCGATGACACTGATTCAGACGGTGTAGATGAGGAGCCCGAATCGAAGTTCGCTGATGCAGTCTCCAATGCCGGTGAGAACCCTTACGATGCTTTGACTTACAGATTTATGGAAGACCACCGGCTTGTATCACGCACTTGGTGTGCGGTGTTGAGCATGTGCCGGGGCCGTCGGAGATTGGCGATGCCGGGCTGCAGGGTATGGTTTGGGTGATGCAAATGTTTACCTGGAAGCATTACGGTGAAAAAATATTCAAAGGGTGCATAAATCACGTTAACTCTATTGAACCTAACATGCTAGTTCGAAAAAAAGGTGACTCAACTGTAGTTATGTGAACTACCAGTACCGGTAACGACGTGTGCATGGTTGGTAGTATGACCTTTAGTGGTCGCCTATGCAGCGCGCCGTCGTGGGAGGAAGTGTTCAGCACAGGTTGCACTAGTGCCTGCGCATCTTTCTATACGACGAACAGTGTGTATTTGATATCCATCACGCCCACACAGAATTCCCAGTGAATCTTCCGCGCGCGTAGCCTACTCTATTTTCTTGAGAGTAATGAGGCTATGTGACCGACGATATGATTCTTCGTTTCCTTTGTATGTGGATGGTATATTGGGTACAAGCGCTACACATAGTAGTGGTACAAGCGCTGCACATATTCACATGGCAAATGGATCAACGATGCGGTATCTATCAGTGCACCCGAAACTCAACGGCGTTTCATACCGCACTGTAGTGTTCCGACGGAAAGGAATCTCACCATCCAACGAATCTCTACTGCGAGTCTTTGACCGTCGCCCAAATGGCTCTCGGCAGCGCGAAATAAGACACCGGACTGATCACCTACCGCGTCTCTCACCGCGTGCCATGATTTGACCCTCACCAAAACCACGGCTGCAATCACAGATCTTCCTATGGTGGAGAACACCCCTTCTCTCTACAGCTTGCCGAGTACGCCTTCAGCCGACAGGGGAGCAGGTCCTGCGGCAGCGACGTCGGAGGTAAAACGCGGTGACGGTGATGTTCTCGTTCTAAAAGAAAAGGAGGCATCGCGGGAACGTTCTAGGAAGGCTGACATGGAGGTGGATGTGCAGGTGGAAATGGCGGCGATTGAACACGAGGGTGGACCTGCCGCAGCTGGTAAGTGGTAAAACGAAGAGGTGGATTAAACGAGGGGCCTAGATGCGCCTTGGTTATAGAGTTGTCGGCGCTGTTTGTCGCGCAATATTGCAACCCTCTCGGATGATCCGTGAAATCTCGAAAAGGGTTGAGGAGCCACAATGCACGGAGTTAGAGAGTGTTATCGATCTCGCATAATGCAACGGCTCACTTGTCGGTCGATTCGGGATGAGAGCGGTCTGCGGGTCGAAATGCGTACAAACCTCCAGACGTCGCCATATCCTGCTTGCTTTTTTTTTCGGGTAGACTACATAGCCAAGAGCAACGCAATGACAAATTTCGCAATCGTTATGCATTGGGCTGCATTCCACGCGCTTTATCGGCAACATCGAAGATCTAAGCAGCTGTCCGCCGATCACGCCCATTTTCTCGCTTTCCTCAGTGCTTGTGGAAGGAGACGAAACCGCCGATAAAAAGCCTGTCACCACAAGAATCGATCATTCGGCGCTGGCAAGAACTACTATGCCGGGCACATCACCGGGTGCAGCATCGGCTCATCTTGCGGCTGATGCCATGGTAGCAAACCCACCGGATGTGGCAGATATAAATGCGGTGGGTGAGGGTCAGGTCGTACCAAGATTCGTGCCCGTGTCGGAGAAAACCGACAAACCCATCGTCGCGAACATTTGGGATACCATGGGCGCTGTTGGCTGTCCCATCGGCGCTAGGTTTGTTGCGGTGGAGGCCCCGGTCAACGACCAGGCGTCTGAAACACCGACGGACGATACCACGCAGGACGAGCAACAAGGTGTCACCGGTGGAGTGGAAGAGGAGAAGGGAATGGAGTCAGACATCGGGAGTGTTGTCGTTCAGTCGATTGTTGGCTTGGCCGCCTACGACATGTGGGCAACGGATGAAGAATCTGAGGGTGTTAAGCCCGCTTACGACAGCAGATCCTTTGTCCAGGCGGGGTCGAAGATTGCTCAAGCGCCCGCGGAGGTCGAGGATGTCGCGCTAAAACCACCAGCTACTCCAACTGTCCGTTTCGCTGTCGAAACGGAGCCCGCGGGAACTAAAACAATCGTGCAACAAGGACATGCACGTACGGTGTTCCCAGCCGAGTGTGCTCAGACTCCCACGGAGGCAACGGCGGGGGATACGCACACCGCCTCCACCCCCCGAGGAAGCAACACCTTGGCAAGTGCTGTGGCGCCTGATAGCGAGTCCAACGCATCGTCAACCGAAAGCAGCGCGGATGGTACTAGCAGCGGAGAAACCGATTCCGACGACGGCCCCGACACCGATCGCACGGAAGAAGAGTTGGGCTTGATCCAAAAAATGTTAGACAGAATTTTCCGGAAGAAAGGAAAGCGCAGACGCTCGTCGAAGAAGAAAAAAGCTAAGAGGGATGACGACGGCGAGACTGGTAGGGCAAGCGCGCGACGAGAAGAATCTTTCCTCGTAAGGATCGCAAGAGAACCTGAGGTTGAGACAGAAACCGTAGAAGAGACCATGGACGGAGAAGCTTCTGCCACCTACGACGAGCGGAAACCGGCAGCGGTCGAGAGGCCAGACGTTCCTGGGGGGGCACTTAGAGCTTCTACCCCGGACTTAAACCGGACAACCCTCATGGAGCATCCCCCAGTTGGCACTGAATAGGGTTAGAGAAGCTATGAAACTCGGTGGGAATCCATGAAAACCCATTCCTGCATTAATTCCTCATCAAAATGATTGGGAGCGAGTTTTCTATTTGTTTCTTACTACCATTTGGCTTAAGGGGCGAAAACGGGCTTGGACCACACTGATATGCTGTTGGTCGTAGCAGTAGCCATTGCTGACCGTGTAGCATTCTAAGGTTTGACCTATATATTCAACCGAACCAGCCTCGCCTGTTCGGGTGGCCCTGACCCTGCCGCATTGTCATTGTTCGTCGGTTGGTCAGATATCCGGTGCCCTTCATTCGCTCTGCGCGACAAAAATTGTTGCCGAAAAAGTCTTTCGATCCACGCTTGCGCGTGACCTTGCAGCAGCGGTTTGGGATCAGCACTCCCGCTGCATGTTAATCGATTATCTCCGCAAGGTGCGTAGATTTTCTACGGGATAGGCATTTCGTCCGAGACGAGCGGCCGCGGGGTGGGAAAGGGGACAAAGGCTACGGTAGGATTGCACTTGTTCAACAGTCGCGTTCAGGGTCTCTTTTCGCGGCAACGTAGAGCTACGTACACGCGCCCTTGGCTACCTTATTCTGCTTTGTATTTTTGGGAGTCGCCATGCGCACCGCCATGGAGGAGGAATTGTCTGTTGAGTTGCGCCATAAAATGTTTTCCAAAGGCCTTTTTGTTTAACGAGGTACGGCGCCACTCATGCGAGAGGCCTGAACCTGTTTGTGCAAAGGTGGCCATAACATAATATAAAGTGCTGCAATCCCGTAGCCTTGTTCATGGGGGGGGGGGGGTCATGTGAATGTCCACATCAAGAGGGTAGATTTTGAAGCGGTCATCTGAATGTCGCGCTTCCACAGGGGATCCGGGCAGACGCGGCGCAAGAGTTGGAATGGTTTACGGTATCGGCCCCTCTAACAAGAAACCTGGATACTTGCCCACGCCGGGTTTCTTATTCGAGAAAGGGTGTGTTCCGCTCTAACTTCAGTACGACTGCTCCCGAATTTCTGATTTCCTTGTGGGGTTCGTTCTTGTGGAAGAGCCGGTGGTGCAAGAGTAGAAGGTGGGATATTAGTAGCATAAAATTATTTCGAGTATGTTTCTAATTTTGCTTCCGAACATCACGGGGCGCTTAGCGGATGCTGAATGCACGCCATCCGCCTGGAAGAGGGGTGTCGGCGGCAGACGAAGTCGGCCTGCGGCCGGTAACGACTTCGGCGGTGGCGACGGAGGCAGAAACACGAGCGACGAATCTCCCCGAGGAAGCAGAAAGGCCGTCGATTCTTGCGCGTGGCCCGTGTTTGCGAAAATCGTGAAAGCCGGTAGAGGTGAGGGGGAGCCATGCGCCTGGATTCGGCGCTGTGCTTGGTGCATCCTGTTGCCTGCGTCGCAATTCTACGTGGCATGGCTGGTGTTTTGTGCCTTGAGTCGCGTTACTTCTTTTTTTCTGTCTTTAGTCGCTTGTGCGTAACAACCGCGTGCTCGTATTTTTCTGCTTGGGGTTGCTTTGGTGTTGTGTTGTGTTTTTTCTGTTTTTGTTTTTCCTTTATTGTTTTCGTTCCTCGTTTTCGGCTGCGTAAAAAACGCACGCCTCGGTTTTATATTATCGAAACTGTCGATGGCACGTTGTTTGTGGGGTTTCACGAACACGGGCTGTTATGTATGCGGAACAACGGTGCGGGTATGTAGCCTTTGTAGCGCGGATGCAGATGTTCATTGTCACTTGAGTATAGCTGCGGTTTGGCGTCGTCGAGGTTTGGTGCACAGGTAATCGTCACCACTGTTGCTAGTTTTTATTGTGCGTCGTCGGCTGGTAACTGAACCACAGAAGAGTTTTGCAAGCATTTTTTTCCCCCCGGCTGTTTTGATGCGTGGGCCGAAGATAAATTCGGGTTACTCCCCCTCCCGTTGTGTTCTCGAGGCATTGTCAACGCCATACCTGGTGTCTGGCATGACTGCCGGGGGGCGCCGACCCCCCCTCCAGCTATTTTCTCGTGCCAATTGCCAACACCATACTTGGTGTATGGCATGTATTCGGGGGGTGCTGTGTGCTGATTGGAGGCCTCCGACTACGTTCTCGTGGCATTTGCTAACGTCATACCTGGTATGTGGCATATACTCGGGGCGGGGGAGGGTGTACGCTGATTGGAGGTGCGGAGTGGCCGGGGCTGCATTGGGTTAGGAAGATCACATAGAAAAAGAAAAGAAAAAAATACGTATTTGTCTATTAATAACTAGGGAGAAGGGGGAGCGAGGGGAATATCAATCTTCAGACATAAAAAGGGGGGGGAGGGAGCACGTACCAGGTATGCACCAGTCAAAAGCTAGGGGGGTTCCGAAGGGAAAAAAAAAAAAAAGTTATGTGTGTCGTCATCAAAACCTCGGGAGAAGCGGGGGCGAGGAGGATATCAGGTTTGGAACGTAAAAAAGGGAGGGAAAGGCACGTACCAGGTATGCGCCTGTTAAAAGCTAGGAGGGCCCCGAAGGGGGAAGGGAAGGGGGAAGGGGGGGGGCGAACTACCAGGTTGAATCGTATTGCTCGTCATCGTTAGGGGCGCGCTGTTCGAGTATTTGAAGTTGAGTTGTTTGTTTACGAGCCGTCACTATACGCACGGAAAGGTGCTGAGTATTCGGGATGCGTTGCCAAACTATTCCCCCCAGAGTCTTTTGTTGTTGTTGTTCGAGAACGCTTTTTTTTCGGTTTTTGCAGCAGAGACGAGTAATCTCTCGGAAACTTGATATTTTGACCGGCTATTTAACCAACGGTCGAACACTTTTATTTAGGTGGTGTGCTGTGTGTATCCTTGTCCGACGTCTCGGTTTTGTTCTTTTCGCGGTGGGGGTCGGGCTCTTTTGTTGTTTTTAAGATCGGATTCGGGCTGCCTGGGCAACAAAATCGTGGAACCACGAAACTGTCGGCGGTTTTTTTGCCGCACATTGCTAGTTTTCGGTGTTTTTGTTTTGTTTTTGTTTCCTGCAAAGGAGCGCATGCATAGTTCAACATGACAGTTTTTAGTGTTTCTGTGCGTAGCAACAGGATTTTTTCTCCTCGCTTGTGATCAACTAAGGCGATTCACAAAAAAAAAACACAATAAAGCGATGGTCCTTGTGCTTCCTTAGACCATTCACAACAAATATGGAAGTGATGGAGAGTGGTGCAATACGCCGCGTCGCGCGCAAAGTATTATCTGTAGGGAGACTGGATAAAAGCAGCAGCAGCAGCAGCTGCAGAACCAGCGAGAAACGCTGGGCGACTTCGAACTGCGACGATTTTTTCCGTTGTTGGATACGGTTTGCACCAAAGCGCTTGCGTGGTGAGTTTGGTATGTTTTGCAAAATGGACTTTGCGAGGGATGATCGGGGCGAGTTGTTTTTGAGTTGTTTTTTTCGTTAGCTTTTGTACCATAATGGCAGTGGAGTCAAACTTTTGGTGCCTTTTTTTTTGCGGTGGTGTCTTGGGGTCTAGCTACGCTGCGCTAAACAAATCGCCTTGAATAGTTTGCCGGTGCGAGGTACGGAGTCACTCGTGGAAAAGTGGCTCAAATCCGGCAGTGGAAGACGGGGTAGTAGCATCCCCCCCTGTCCATAGCCTTGGCCCTGAATACTAGTGTTGTGTGTTGTGCAACAATAGCGCTTGCGTGGTATCGGTGATATGCCGGTAGATGGCAGGCGTTTAAACCTCTACCATCGTGGCGTGGGGGGTCAGCCTGTTGGCACATTTTTTTGTGTAATATTTTGCGTCGGGTTCAAAATTCACATCGGGGCGGCCTCGTTTTTGGCAGTGAAGATTTTCGGCTCCTCGCATTCATGTTGATTTGGTCCTGGGAAAGGGGCCCCGAAGTAAAAGAGTGCATACCGAACGCGGGAAGCTTACCATTGCATGTGCGTGCCGCGGAATTCCTTGCGTACCGTGCTTGACGTTTTTTATGGCGAAACCGCCCAAACTCATCTCGTTAAGGAGGGGAAGCAGACGCTTCCCCGTAGGTGTGAATCTGCCGTGGCGTTCTTTTTTTGCCAGGCAAAGCACGCGAGGAACTACGGGCTGTTGTTTTTGGCGGAGAGGGATTAGCGGCTACTTCCCCAGCGCAAACAAAGATGTTTCCGTTGCTACCGTACGTGTTATTCCCTGTGCTCTATGACAGTAAAAGAAAAAGGAACAGGATGTTTTTTGTAGATGGTTTGCGATGAATCCGCTCTGTCGTTTAGCGAGGTTCTCAGGTACTTCCCAACGACCCGCTTCCGCGCGAAAGTCATCCCACGGTAGAATCGGTGGGGATTCAGGTTTTGAGCCAACAAAAAATGCATACCCCCTGTCCGGTTGATCCCCTTAGGTGAGAGGAACTGCTGGTTATTCTGATACATCTATGAGCATACTTGTTTAAGGACTGGCGCTTGGAAGGGTTTGTCGGACTGCGCGAACGAATGCCTTCCGAGTCATGCTTCGGGTGATGATGGATGATGATGTTGATGTTGAGCTAGGTCCTCGTGTTAGGAGCTCAGAAAATTCTTAGAATCTGCTGCACCAACACTGCCGTGGGATGACTCGCGACCATGCTGTTGGTTATCGTGGCTGCCGTACGATTGCGTTTTTGGGCTCTGCCTTTAGAACCGTAGCTACGGTTTTTGGGGTGAAAAACAGTTGAAATTCGTGTAGGATGCTTTGTTTTGTAGCGGTACACGGGCTAAGGTGGACGGAAAACATGTATGCTGTATGTTTCCCAGGCATTCATGTAATTTCTTCCGCTCTGGTGTCAACGCACTCGCCACCCCACACTCGAAACGGTTCAACTTACCCCGCTGCCATTATTATCAGTGTTGCTGGCATCAAAGTTCTTGGACGCCCAACTTAGCACGATAAACAGCATCACCGCAGCGACGACCAAATTTGACGCGCGATAAACACGTTAACCAAACGTCAATAACGCCCAAGACCACATAAACTTTGTAGAACATCCACGAAAGCACCACTGGGAGCAGCAGCAGCAGCAGCAGCAACAGCGGCAACAGGAGCGCTTTTGTTTTGAGGCCTGCCTATCTGGTTTTCCCTTCGACTCTCCTTCCGCCTCCTGCAAGACAAAAGATAAAGACAAGGAAAGAAAAAGCTCGCTACGTTTCCTTTTCTAACGCCTCGCCTTCACCGCCGCTTGCTCTCGCAACCATCACGCCTACATTTGGAGAATATGCACCGCTACCACCACCGCGTTGATCGTGCTCGACGTTTAGTCGCTTTCCAAGATCCGTGAACCCGTACGGGAGGTCGGGGAACGGCTGGGTGGAGGGCTTCCCCAACGTTTTGGCGTGTTCCAATACGTGTGCCGCGCTTAGCTTGCCGCCCACAAAGTTGTGGTCCGACAACAACACGCTCGCGAGATCTTCCCCCGGGGGCTTTTCCAAGCGGGGTTTCATCGCTAACGTGTTCCCCGCTCCTTCGTCGTGCCTAGGGCTCCATTTTTCCGCCCCCCCCACTGTAACGCCGTCCACTTCAGTCAACGCCGAGGAGGAGTTCACACATGTCGACGGCCACGCTATGTTTTTCAAGGTCGAAAACATCGAATCGACCGATTCCTGGTCGCGCACTTCTTTACTGTGGTTGTTCGGGTGTGGTGGACGCGTGGACCCGGAAAGACTAGCCCGCCAAATAGCTTCGTTTGTGTCTTCCCGTTTTCCACCGTGCCGTATGAGCCCGTCCGCTGCGCGAGCCCGTTCTCGTAGAATAGCTCGGGGACCATTATCACCGCCCGAGTCTTCCCTTTGATCCCCCATTTCGGCTGTGACTTTCCCGTGACCCCGACTGATACCGTCCGATGAACTCTGGCAGACTCCCATGTTTGTGTCGCCCGCTAAACCGTGGCAGGCTCCCGTCATTGCATCGAGGCTTCTCGGCAGTAGGTCGGATGCTGCGGTCGTACTCCTGCCAAGTACTTCGTCGTCCGTACACTTCGCCAGAGTGAAGGTTTCTCTCCTTTGGGAGGGACTTGTCGTGGTAGTGGATGCGCACGAGAGACGGAAACCTTCTTCACGGTCGCTGCTACCTATGTGGCATCGTGTTTTGGGACCAGGTTGGTCTTCACACAGGGGAATGCTGGTGCTTGGTGTATTACCTCCAATCTGGGCTTCACACAAGGGGGCGCTGATGCTTGGTTCCAATCCCCCGCAAGGTAGCCTCGCGTCCGACGCTGTATTCCCGGCTAGCCGATGCAGGCAGACCTGAGGCTGACCAGAAACGGTCGCCTCTGTATCCTGGGGCTGGTCTGCAAACGTCGCTACAATGACGCTGTTGTCCCGCTGCTCCTGGGATATTTCTTGCTGCTCATCCTCATCGTCGCTGGTAGCGCCATCTACAGACGTGCCACGTACCCGACGCGAGGTGTCGGTATACACAGGTTTTCCTTCCGCCTGGCTGACCCTAAAGGAGGCCATTGTAGCAGCTGTGAGAGCCCTCAGTCTTTGACGCTTGAGCTCTTTCTTGAGAGCCGCTGGCCCCTATGGCAGCGGAACCGCAGAAATCGCGAGGGAGTGAGCTAGCAAAAAATCGATAAAAGTCGACGAGACGTGGGAACGCTGAACCCTCTGCGCGATTTAAATGAAGGGATGTACCGGGCCGAGGCGGGGGGGCGGGAGGGGCGCCCAACAAGTGTGGCCACGACTTGTCCAAAAGCTGGAGAATGAAAGAGCTTTTGTGTTTTAATTTAAAAATGGCCGCGTCAGCGTAGAAATCCGGAAATGAAAAGCGACGCATGTCAAGGGGAACACATGTTTTATCTGATAGCCGATCGTCTGGTGGGTTGTTGGCGCTCTTGAGGGCGTTGTTCTAACATGCTTGGCGCGCCGTTGATGTCGTGGTATTGCTCGGTTTGCAAGTGGTACAGGATGGTTCACAGCAGCCCGCAGTGATATTCCCTTAATGTGCTGGTGTTGCGGTACACGTGATATTTCGTACATGGCATGTTTTTTCTTCCATCTCGGGATGTTTTTTGTTCTTATTCCATCTCGTGGGAAATGAGCTAATATGTGTGTGAGAACGGCATCATCACAATCAACATAACCATCACGTTAATGTTGACCATAGCTTTAGGGAGTATGCCTCCGGTACGAGAGGTGCCATCAAATTTGAGACAACCTTATTGCACGAGGGCAGATATGCGTGGGGCTGCAGCAATGAATGTCGGCATGAACACTTACGGGAAAAACTATACTTCGAAGTATACCCGAACCTAGGTGGTTTTTCCTTCGATTGGTTTTCAGGGGCAGTAAGAGTCTTAGTCTCCTGTCGCGGCCACTACCGTTTGCCTTCACGGCCGCCTTTCAACGGCGCTGATCTCGTGTAGAGCACCAAAACGATGATCGTCCATGCCCTGCCTTTCCGTCTAGACGTTTATCCGTTCCGCTGTTTTTTGTCCTGCTGTTTTTCCAGGTTTTATGTTTTGCTTTGCTGGATAAGGAGCCTAAACGAACATGCCATCATGTGTTCCTCCTACTGTGCTTGTCGTGCTCGAAAACAAGTACAATCGTTCTACTTCTATCCTCTTGACAACGCCCAGCTTTGCCCCAAAACAAAAAAAAAGATAACACGGAGGATACAACCCTATTTCCCGCCTAATTTTCTTGCCTTTTTGGCGAGCGTCTGTGCCCACGTTTTCGCGCGGGAGTATTCCTTGTGTGTCCTTGAATACCTGCAACAATCAAGTGGTGGCATCGGCGGCGGGAAGCAACGGGGCCGGCACGGTACGAACAAAAGAGGTGGTGAAATGTGAAAGAAAAATGGAGGACCGGAGGGGGGGGGGGGCGGGGGGCGCATAACACATGCTACTCGTAATAGTATATATGGCATCGGCGGCGGGAAGCAACGGGGTCGGCACGGTACGAACAAAAGAGGTGGTGAAATGTAAAAGAAAAATGGAGGACCGGAGGGGGGGGGGGCGGGGGGCGCATAACACATGCTACTCGTAATAGTATAACACATGCTACTAATAGTATAACACATGCTACTGATAGTATAACACATGCTACTGATAGTATAAGACATGCCACAAATTGTGTAGCACACGCTAATAATAGTATAACATATGCTACTCTAATAGTACTGCAAGGCCATAGTCGGTCTGCTGTAGCACCATAACAGACTTTTGCTTCCCTACGCCGCCGGAACTGGGGGCACTCGTGGTTTGCCGGAGCGATTTGGCCATCGATTACGCATCGCTTTCGAGACGGAACAACACCGTTCGTACAACTAACAGAGACACACCCACCATCTTGGCGTCAAATACGCTTTTTTTTTCCATGTCTTACGTCGTTATGTTGTTTTACGTGCTGTGGCCGCCATCTGCCTCGCAGCAGGGCGACCAGGGGTGGGGGGGGAGGGAGGGGTTACCTCAACCACGATTTCTTCACATATGGCATTACTGTATTGGCCACGCGTCCCTTTTCCTGCAGGCCAAGCATGTTGGGCTTCCAGGAGCGTCATTTGCCCCATGTTTATTTCTGGAGATTGGAGTCATCCCACGCCTTGAGTGCAGAAAAAAGTTTTTGAGCTCTCGACACGGGGAGCTTAAGTTGGAAGGCATTATTCCGCGTGAAACGCCGGCCAACGTTTCTATGCGCCAGCCCTGAAAACAACCATTGTGTGCTCGTAAAATGATTGTCCCAACCGATAGTTCCACGCTTGAGGAAGTCAGCCGTTCCGGTATACCTTTTTTTGGCTCGAAAACTGTAACGCCAACCGCGGGATGTTCGTTGGCGGCGGTACCAGAATGGACGCTTAGCATGATCGAAAATGGTCTGGACTTGGTTCGGTGTCTTCCGGGCGGCAGAGCTTTTTTTTTCAGGGTTAACGGGGAAGAGACACCGCGTCGAGCATGCCGCGGCAGGGTTGAACCTACTTTCGCCGAAGCCTCATCACTTGAGGATGCGCGTTGTACCTCAACAAAAAAAAAGAAGAACAAAAAAAAAAACGACGCTGAGGAAATTTAAAAGGTAATCGGGATGGGAAAATCCCATGGCCTAGGTAGGCATACAACGGAACGTGTTCCGAAAAAAAAAGTAATAGTTAAAATCCGACGAAGCTGGGGTTAAGGAATCCCGCCATTCAGAAAAAAAAAAATCGGCTGGTCAAAAAGGGGTACTGTACCTCTGTCGTAACACGCGTCCTTCAGAAAAAAAAAAAACGTGTTTCTGTTTCTGCCAAAAACGGGTACTGTACCTCCATCGTTACACGCGTCTTTCAACCATTGGATGGCAAAAGTTTCGGCTGGTCAAAAAAGGGGTACTGTACCTCTGGCGTAACACGCGTCCTTCAGAAAAAAAAAAAACATGTTTCTGTTTCTGCTAAAAAAGGGTACTACTGTGCCTCCATCGTTACACGCGTCTTTCAACAATTGGATGGCTCAAGTAAGGCGAGCAAAACAAAAAGGAGGGGTGCGGTCTTGTCAAGCGTCTGTTGATGCTCACAGAGCACAACAAACGTAGGTGTCCCTTGGTTTTTCTTTTCTTCTTCCTATTTTTTCTCTCCGGGAACGTTTGTGAGTGATCGGCTTTGAAGCTCATGACAACAACGCACATTTTCGGGTTGGCAAACGCACTTCGTATCATATAGCAATAGTGTTGAACAACACGAATGGAGTTCCAGTGATATCGGGTAGCATTGAGAAGGAGGGAGCAAAAAGGACAACAAATGGAGCACTAAAGATAAAGGTTAAGCGGGAAGTAGGCATGGAAAGGAGTTAGACTGTGTGTATAGGATTCATTTAGTTCCTGAGGTTTTCTTCTTTCGGGAAGGTTATGAGTTACCAACGTTGAAGCTCATGCTGCTCATTGTCGGATGTCAAGCACAATCATAATATATACTATGAGCAGCGTCATGCTGCCCGTGTGTCGTACAGCTCCGTGCGTCGCCATGCGGACAGATCTCCCCCCCCCCCCCCTTCCCTTCTACCCAAGCGGCCCCGGCTGTTTTGTGTGATAGATAAACACTTCAATCGTCCCTTCTACCCAAGCGGCCCCGGCTGCTTCGTGTGATAGATAGACACTTCAATCGTCCTTTTTTCACGGCTTGTTTTCCCCTTTTTCCCCTTCGAAGACCCAAAGTAATCAAGACTTTGAAAAATCTTACTCTGCGCGGACACGTTGGAGTTCGGCCGCCGCCGCCCTCAGCTCGCCAGCCTCATCCTGAAACGCCTCGAGCTTTTTTCCTTGCCGAAGCAAAACGAATGAAAAAAACGCGTGACACGAGTGCAAGACATTACATTCGATGAGAAAGAGGAATGCCTGGGCCTCAGAACACAATGATGCACCTCTGCAGTACCATGTGTTATTGCAGGTAATACGAAAGGCACGTCTATACTTACAGGAAAATAATATATCTTTTAGCCGTTACACTGAAGTAAGTGTAGAATGCACCCTTTCCCAAATTTAGAAACCCATCCTGGGTCCGTACTTGAAGTTTTTGTTAGGCGTTCTAAACTTTATGCAGTGAGATATGTTTTACCTAGGTGCTTCATCTCCGCTTGCTCCTGTGCGACAGCTTTCCTCTGCACCACGAGCACCCTCTGAATTTCCCTCCCTCTTTTCGCCTGAGGTATGCGCCCGGGGCGAGGGGGGAATCGAGCAAGGGAATCATCTCACGGGTATCGATCTCCCTATCGTGCCGGTGTGTGCCGGCCAACAATAACGGCATTATACCGGACACCGGCACTATTGGATATAGTACCGATATGCTGGGACTAGTATACGAGCGGGTTCTAGTGATACCAAGCGATTTCACAGGCACTGTACCGGCAATACTAGGCACTATTCAACCGTTAGAGTAGGGAGACCCCCATTCTTTATAGTACGCTGGTGGAGAACGGTCGGCGACCAAAGTGTACAATCCGTGAACGAGTAATAGGGCGGAGGTATGAAGGGAGAGGAAAAATCCAAAGCTTGCCACGGGTCGGTTCATTTGTCGTATGTCGCGGGTCGGGTCCGATCAGGGTGACCCGACCCGACCCGACCCGACCCGACCCGACCCGACCCGACCCGTGAGACTTGAAAACCTCCTGACCCGAACCGACTGGATCCGTGAGATTTTGAGCACCTCCTGACCCGGCGAAACCCGCCCCGCGAGATATTGGAAACCTCTTGACCCGACCCGCGGGACGTGTGATGACACGTGAGACACCGTGTAAATGCCAAGCATAGTAGACGAATGCTACGAGTATGCATGCACGTAGAGTTTTTTAGGCGCTCCGCACTGGGAAAATGTGAAACTGTAACGCGATTACTAAGATCCCATGGCTTGCGCAGGCAACCAGTGACTTCTGCGAACGACGCCATCTACGACAGATTAAGGTATACCTTTTTTTGGCGAAAACGAAGTTCTGAATGACGGGGCTCCTTTTTGTATTCGGAGCCATCCCACGGTACGGGTGCAGCAGAAAGTCCCTGAGCACCTAACATGAGGAGCTCACTCAACAACTCACCCGATACTACATGACTTCGAAGGCGTTCGTTTGCACTACAACCCGACCAAGCTTATACGCCTTGAGTCCCAAAAAAATGCGTACTCGTGAAATTATTTGACTAATGACTAACCGGTAGTTCCTCACGTGAGGAGCTCAATCGGACAGGTACATTATTAGTCAGTCCAACAACTGCAGCCGCTACCTTAGCATGGCTCTCTGTAGGCAATAGGCCATGGGTGTCGTCGTGTCTGGTTTCGCTCTCAGCTCACTCAAAAATCAGGTTTTCGGGGCGAGGTATTGTGGAGCTCTCCTTGGCTGGGAGAGGAGCCTCAGGGGGGGACACAAAAATGGTGCACATTTTTTTCCGTAGCGTGTGTCGAAGCATACCTCGATGCTGGCTGCTAACCCCTTTGCGGTTGAGAAAGCCCCCTTGATCTGAAACGTCTCGACCAAAAAGAGCGCTACCGAGTCCTCCCACGCTGGGGTGTGCAGCAGAAGGTTCTAAGAATTTTCTGAGCTCATAACGTAAGGATCTATCTCAACATCAACATCAACATCAACATCATCCATCACCATCACCCGGAAGATGACCTTCGAAGGCGTTCGTGTCGCGCAAGCCCGAGCAACATGCCTGTATGCGCTAGCCCTAAACCCAAACATGCTCGTAAGCTTATCGTACTGGCCGATAGTTCCACGCTTGATCGTAGCTCAACCGGTGAGAAACGTTTTGGCCCAAAGAATTAACCCCAACCGTAAGATGACTCTTTCCCCGACCCGTTGATGAGTTTGAATGAGCCAACAAGCTCACAATGAAACTCACCTGCAATTCGACGAAGTCTTTCCTGATGTCGCGTTCGGCCTTCGCGCGTCCTGCGCCTTTAAAACTCCGGCGCTGCGTAGAAATCACGCGGTTCACTTTTCGGGTCTTAACGCACAGATCCCGCCGCAGGGATGGGAGTTCGTATTTTGCCCTGGGTGGGCCAGTTAGGGGGGGGGGGGATCATTGCACCGTGCATGGCCGTAGCCCGTAGGACGGTAAACCCTCGCATCCCCACTGTATCAAGGCGGAGCACGTCGGGATTTCACCGATCAGGCATACATTGCGTGCATCAAGCGAGAAGCGTCGACAGGTGGAGGGCGCGGGGGGGGGGGGGGAGGTATTCATGTGTAGTTTTCTTTAGTCATTTGACCATTGACCATGCGTGCCTTTCGAAGAACCTGTGAGGGCGGGGCGGGGGGGTGTACACGTTTTGTTGCTTGTGTTTGTAATCTGACTGTTGACCACGCATCCCTTTCGAGACGGAGAACCGCTTCTATTCCAAATTGAATAATTTCCAGCGTTTGGGCGCTCTGATTTCGTTCTGTTTGGCCGGTGGTGGGAAAGGGAACATTATCCTTCCGCTCAGGGTTAGTGATGAAACAATAGGTTACCTGGTCAATCCAACATTGCAATATTTCTCGCCTTGAACGAGTACCACGACTATATTGATATCAACAGCGTAGGGGGAAAGGGAAAATGAAGGCGGTGCGTATGGAGAATAACCGGGGCATTCTCTCTCTCTCCCAGTCCTGGTATCATTTTTTGACCGATTTGTTCAAACTTTTGTTTACCCTCAACGGTCTTCTTCACACAAGTCGTAGTCACAGGTGTCGTCCCTTCTCCTCCGCGGCACGCACTTTCATGAATGTCGCGCAGAGCGCTCAGCGATTCTACTGCTTGTTGTATGCTTTCATCGACTTTTCGTTCACTCAACCTTTCGCGCCTTCCGCGAGTCCTTGTGTGCACAAGAAAAAGTCCCTAGGCGCTTGGGAGGATTGGAACTAGCGAAATAGATCTCAGTAGCTACGAGGTCTATACGACCGGAGACGCCGGGTCTATTATGGGTTAAACTGTGTTGGAAACAGGTTGGTACTCAGGTGCTAACTTTCTTGGCCATCGCATCAAATGCGCTCTTTTGATAGGTGACATGCAGCGTTGTCCGGAAGGCGTTCTCGAGGCTCGTTTCCGACATTGAACACATTTCGATGCCTTGTATGGCCAATTGATGATGATACAGTGGAGGCCCCCGCATAGTACCGGTTGAACAGTGCCTATTGCCTATATAATGCCGGTGAAATCGCTTGGTACGACTAAGAACACAGTATATATACTATACCCAATAGTGCCGGTGTCCTGTATAATGCCGGTATTGTCGGCTGGCACAGACCGGCACTCCATGGAGACCACCAATGCGTCAGCTACCACGTCTACGTTAGACCCTCTTCAAACAGTGCCGGTACTCACGTGCGAGCCTCCTCGACCATGGCATCGAACGCTTGCTCTTGATAGGCGACGTTGAGGTCGTGCAGCGTTGTCCGGAAGGTCTTCTCGAGGTCGTTTCGGACATTAAACAGGTTCCTCTTGAGCGCGTCTATCTCTCGAGCATTCGCCATTTCCTGTGTTTGCGGCGGTGGCGGAGGGGGCGTACTCCGAGTTGGACGACGTATATGGTGGGCACCCGGCTCATACTCTTCCAGAGCTACGTATGTTATAGGCTCTGGAGCTAACCAGGAATGGTCGGGATACTGGCTGATTCTCCCCCGCCGGCTAAACAGTTGGACGCCTAATCATAGTACACGTATGGTGACAATCTCTGCTGGAACCCTTGTCGAAGTCGGGAGGTGGAAGCGGAGATGGAGATGGATGGAATGGAATGAATGGAAAACTGCATACGAAGAATTAACAGAAACAAACAAGGACACACACGCGCTACACTCGTACCTCCTTCTCGTCGTCCTTACGGAGAGCCGCGAGCCTCACCGACAGCACCTTCTGCTCTCGCTCTGAAATAAGCAGCGGGCGTAGGATATGCAGCGATCAGATGCAATCGAACGACTGACACCAAAGCCCAATAATGTATTATTGTAGGGAGGTAATCACGAGCATAGCGAGATTCTTGTGTACGTCGGAGCCAGAAAACAGGGGGCTCCTGTCCAGCTTCTCGCGTGCCCGAATCTCCACATCCCGTCTCCCATCCACGACCGGAAAGTCCCAAACAGAACGGTGACCAAACATTAACCGTTGTGTGTGACTACTGATTGCATCGTGTAGGACTTTTCACTGATTCTACGATACTCCCGCCCCCAAAACCATTGATTTTCTTTAATGAACGTTTCATGGATGCTCGACACTAGAAAGGGCGCTATTTGGTATAAAGAAAGTCTTCCTACATTTTGGTGTTTGCAAAGGAAGGACTATCGAACGATGACGTCGGGGTGGCAAGGGGCGCCGCGTTTCACGCGATACGGCGGGAGCTACCGTAGAATGCCTCTTTTCTGCTTCCAACCAACGCACGCGGTTGACGGTAAGCTACAAAATGTCGACTTTTCTCGCGAGTTCCCTGGCGAGAGCTACGGTATTTTTCGATCAGTTTGATTACTTGGGGGGTTGGTTAACTGACTTAGTTTCCGAGCTCGAGAAGAACGAGTGGTAGCTAAAAAGGAAGCCACCGCGACAACAGGCTACGTTGTTATGCTACGAACTTGTTGAGCTGGGAAAGAGCGGTACTAAAGAGGTGCCTACATCCTTTCTCTCAAAAGTGCGTTTCTGCATCCCCTCTCTTGACGCCTTTGGGGGTTCAGAGGGAAAACTAGACGCGTGCTACTACCACAATGGAGGTGACCCTTTTCGACCTGATACTTTTCTGTCTGATGGGGTTACCTTAATCGTTTTGGGACCTGGTTATATATTGATCATAGTACAGGGACAAAAAAAAACGAAGCTTTCGATATTTTCGTTGGGAGTTGGTTATATCTTGATGATAGTATATGGACAAAAAAAAAAACGAAGATGGTGATATTTTCAAGCGTCCACGAGTACCTTAAGAGTGCGTTCAATATTGTCTCGCTCTACCATTAAAAATAATTCGTGTCGCGGAACAGCATGGACTAATTCAATTCCACAACCCCCCTGTATCTACTGACTAGTTCTAATAGCTCACTCCCACCCGACAGATAATGGTATACTGCGGCCCTCCTCGAAAACTCAAGTTTGATTTCTTTATATATATATAGATATTATTCTCCATCCCTTCATAATAGCCAGTAAACGATGTTTCTCCTCTCAACCCCGTTAGAGCCCCCAAATCCCTCCCTATGCTAGCTTTCAGGTAAATCTGTCCACCCAAAGGTTTCCATGTGTGCGGCCTGCATCCTCGAAGATCTCCTCTCGCGGCCCGTTTGGGACCCATGTATGGCGACCAAAGAAACGAAGGGGTGCGACCTCACCAAGTGTCTAGGAAAGCCATGCAGCGGTGCGAGTACCCCCTCGCTGCGGACGCGTCCCACGATAGAGGTGATACACCCCTTTTTGGTCAACATACTTTTCCGAAAATGACGAGGCTCCTTTACCCCAACTTCGTCAGAATGAAATTCTTCCATTCCCGCTTTAGCTAAACGATTCGTTTCGTATACCCGAGCCAAGGGTTTTTTCTTCGTCTGATTTGCACTTTCATTCTGCTCAAAATCAGTGGTTTGGGTGAGAGATGCGGACCAAAAATCGTCAGCATGGCATCTTCGCTTTAGCAAAATGATTTGTTAGGTACACCCGACCCACGGGTTTCTTCGTCGGATTGCACCTTCAGTCTGCCCAAAATCAGTGTTTTTGGGTGAGAGATATAGACTAAAAATCGTTAAAACGGCAATCTCATTTGAGCTGAATAATTTGTTTCGTACACCCCAGCCACGGGTTTCTTCGTCGGATTGGATGTTCGTTTTGCTAAAAAACAAAATCAGCCTTTTGGGTAAGGTATAGAGCTCCTCCAGCCGAAAACCTCCCCGGGGGAAAAAAAACGGTGTATGTCTGCCGTAGCGTTCTCTGCGTCTGCAAGCGCGCCGTGCATCATCTTCTTCCGTGGTACCTCGGACATGTAGCCTACCCTCATCTTAGCGTGTGATCTACGTGTGTGCTGCAAACGTCAGTTCTTTGACGTGTTTTCCATCTGAAGTCCTATGTTTTCCATCTGAAGTCCCAAATCAGTTAGGAATGCGATCTACATATCCCCGCTTCCAAGGGAGCGGTTGCGTTTTGCCGCCATCACCTTTGTTTCATCCCGTTTGCACGGCTCGGCGAGAAACCGTGCTGATTTTCGCTGAAAACTAGTATTTATTGGCGCAGACGACGGACGCCGCCCCTAGGTCCTTGTTGTGCATCTGCCGTTCAGGTGCTTTTAGTCGTCCTGCAACTGGACTCTTCTGTGCGCCGCGTTCGAAGCGATCCGGAAATATGTATTTCCACGCCGACCAACCACTGCCGTACAGCGTAGGGCCGTCAATCCTGACAAATATATTTTTACGCCATTCGGCGAATGGCACGGCATCATCAGTGGAAGTTTCGCGAGGACCGCATAGCGTACCGACGATATCCGAGGATGCAAGCACGCGCTCCAGCTCCGCACACTTCTCCTTGCGCTGTTGAATCTCGCGCCTGTCGGGTGCCGTGGAGTACGTGAAATCTTCTTCCTGGGCGCGTAAGGCTTCCTGTCAACAGATAGCAAGGAAACCAACTGAGTATATGATATTTTTATGACCGTTTCATTTGGCGTCCCCGACGATGTGCAATTTATTGATCATTGAAATGAAGAACGAGCCCTCTTTCGTCCCTTATTTTCGGTGGCGCGTAACGCAAAAGCAGATCAGTGCCTGAAAAAAAATGGAGCACTTTCGCGCTCGCTCGGCTGTCGTTTATTTCGCGTTCGCTATGCACATGTCGCACCGTATCTCTCGATACGTCGTTGTTTAGTCGTAGAATTGGCCTGCTGCAGCATGTATTCTGCACCTTGTGTCGAGCCTTGATCGGTTTGAGGGGTGGTTTGTGTTATACCCAAGCGTGTACAGTGTTTTGTTACATCGTTAGGTACTCATACAAATGACCTAGAAAACGTATTCAGTATCCACCTCATGTCTCGCCTCCATCTGTTTGAAAGTCGGCTTATGAAAACACAAGTGAGTTGTTCTACGGTAGCCCCCCCCCCCCACCGACGTTTCTTTAATGAAATCGCTGGCTTTAAAACCAGCTCCCAGCCGTGTCTCCTGAAATACGGCGACCCTTGCCACCCCGATGTCATCGCTCGATAGTCCTTTTGCAGACGAGAAAATCGACGAAGATGTTTTTTGTCATAGCGCCCTTCCTCGTGTCGAGCAACCTTGAAACGTTCCTTAAAGAGTTAAAGAAAATCGCTGGCTTTGGTGGGGGAGGGCATCGTAGAATCAGTCAAGTAGCGTAGTAGTTAGTTGCACAACCGGTCTACTGGCGTAAGGTACAGTCCGTACCTCATGTCGAGCCTTCATCTGCTTCAGGGTGGTCTTGGTTGAAGCGATTTGGACCAGGGTGTCCGCGCAATCGCGACTCAGTCGTTCACGCACCTATGCGCGGGGCATGGTCACGGAGAAAACAGGTAGCATCGTATATTCGTTGTCTTGAGAAAGCTGCAGTGTGTGACTACTATACATCGCTGTGTGCAGGATATTGTAGCAGGCAGTAGCGTGTATTGGCTGTTTTTCGGCGTCGTGTGGTCATCCGCTCCAAGTCATCATACCCGCTGAAAAACTTGGGCCTATATAGGGGGCTGTACAATGACGGTCCATCGACAGTATCATAATACTTAGAGGTAAGCAGCAATGGACACATATTCGGCGGCGGATAGACTACAGACGGCCAAACATCACATGGGCGACACATGTACGTTTCTACCACCAGTACGTTTGGCATCGCATGGCCATATCTCCGTACGACTGTACGACGTATTTGCAATGTACATCTCCGTCTCGTGCTTTGTAACCACAGGAGCTTGCATCTCTCTGCGATGAAGGGTCGGCAAAACCACCGGATGTGTTGGAGGTCGACGGGTATAAAAAGCGTTTAATGCGGAGAACACGCACAACCCCTTGTTCACGTGAGGTCGAGGGTTTTGAGAAACTCCTTTTTGCATGATGCGTGAGATATTTCGACCGCACGTGCTACGTACGGGCGAGGTGTATGATCCCATGAAGGCTAGACATCGTCCCCTGGGTGGTGGTTCCAGGTCGATCTTACAAAGATCACCAATCTACTTATAGTCTAGTCACGGAGAGCATTTTGATGAAGAACGCATGGTATCAGCCGCCGACGCAACATGACGTGGATGGGTGTACTAACTGTAGTTTTAGCACGCAGGCTAAGTGGATGTTCTCCTTATATGTATTCTCGTGTTGATCCTGGGTCAATTCCAGGACAAAACATA
Source organism: Undaria pinnatifida (assembly GCA_012845835.1). Lineage (NCBI taxonomy): Eukaryota > Phaeophyceae > Laminariales > Alariaceae > Undaria > Undaria pinnatifida. The sequence goes on from JABAKD010000029.1 coordinate 1,524,678, forward strand.
CGTAGTAGTGCCTACTATAGTCTAGTCTAATACCACTACAATACCTGGTATAGACTATAGTCTACTCGTACAAGTTGTTGTGTTTAGACTAGACTACATTGTTGTGGGCGATCCGGAAATAACCCTCAGTTATTAGCTGGCCTTACGTCGGCTGCTTCTTTCACATATTAAATCATTCTCTGCGCATTTTACCTTTCGTTGCTCGCGAACCACGACTTGCTTCTCTTCGATCTTGCGACGAATGGCATCTTTATCGGCCTCTTCTATCTGATCCCCCCGCTTCATGCTTCCGTCCATTGTTTACATCTGCCGGTCCAACCCAGACATCTTTTTTTTCGAATGCGAGTCGTGGGGGTTAGGCAGTCGGAAACACTCAACTGGCATGTTTCGCGAGCCGGAATCGTGCGGCGGAGATATCGCGAACGTTTCGTCCGAACCGGCATATGACACGCCGCGTTAGGCCATGTGTGTGTTCGACGTTGGCGTGTGGCGTTTGGCGTGTGGGCGTGTGGACGTGCTGGCTGCTGTAGCTACGTACAGCTGGCTGGGCTACAGTGTGTGCACGTGTTCGTTTACAGCGTGTCGCGGCAAATCTCAAGCGTGCTTCGGGCTTTGGTGTGTGAGCTTTTTTAGTTGTTGAAAGTGTACCGTTCGGGCAAACACTAGACTACACATCACACGAGCGAACCTCGCAAAAAGCGTGTACCACGCAGCTTGCAAAGTTGAGCTTCAAACATTCAATCGGTTGTACATATAGCTGACGTTTTTCCCTTAATACAAAAAAAACGTACGAAAAAAAATGGAGATCCATTCATTGTTGTGGTGGTACGAGCACCTACCGCTGTTACAATACAGCAGTTCCCACGACGTGCCCATACAATGCCACGGATGATTCGGTTGCTAGTCTATATACGAGGGATGCGTCGGACCTATTTTTTAAAAATAGGGTCACCCGGCGATGCTGTGCGCTCTATGGTCCAGGGTACCATGCATACATTTTTGTTGCTGGAGACTTGCAGTGGGTCACACCTGACAGTTCATTGCTCTGCACCATCACCCCAGGTAGGGGTGCACTCTTTTTTTTCCATCCCATTTATTTACTATCCTCGCACTAGACTATACTCTCGCTCTCCCTCCCAGTAGTAACTCAGATCCCGGGTCACGTAGCGGGTTCTTTTCCCCCCCCTCCCCACTACGGTGCGCGCCTTCATGTTTATCGCGAGAAGAACTCAGCATTATTTTCATCCCTCATGGACTCGAGTCTGTATACCCACGCTGCTATTAATAATAGGTGCTGCTGCTCTCAGTCGTTCCAGTTTTTCCCTTATTTTAGCATTTTTGCATAAATAAAGACAAATTCTCACCGCGGTGGGAATCGAACTCAAGGACCAACGCTGTTTGCATTCGAGGGTAACCACTAGACCACCGGGGCGACCGACACTCTACCAAGTACCAGGTACACAGCAAGCCGCTTCTTACTTGCGCGAAGGGTAACTCGTACTATGATGACTCGTAGCGTGTTAAAAGTCACCCGTTAAACGATTACGAGTAGTATCTGTTCTACTACTACTAGCTAGGTATATTTGTCCAACCAAATACCTGAACACCTACTACTACTACTACTCCTCTCCTCTCTTCCTCTCCAACACCCCTACCTATATCTTCCTAGCGACTTTTACCTCAAAGTTTTCTCGTATGAATACTCACACGAGTTCCTGAATACAACTCGAACATCGGGCTAAGGACGCTACGTGCCGATCGTCGTACATATAACCGCGGCAAAACTCCCATGGGGGCTGTTTCTGGAAGCATACAGGAGCCAAATACCACTGCTTTTTGGTACCACTACCAGCTGCTGCTGCGCGTGTTTTCCCTGTCGCAGACTGCAGCCTCCAGTTGCGAGCGTCTCTCAACGCTCAGCTTGCCCAATACCTACGTCGTACCGAATACGAATGGCACGAACAAGATACACGATCTACGATCTACTATCTACGATGGCCTGACGTCCCACTGACGATGGTAACTGCCGTCGAGTTAGTCGAACCGGCACAAAAATAAAAAACGGCTCTCGCAAGCTCTCGTGCAATTTTTCGGGCCCAAGTAAATTCTCGGGACAATTGGCCAATCAACGATCTCCAAAACGTCTTGTTTTTCGATCTCGAGTAGGGCTGCAGAGGCTAGCAAAGGAGGGTGGTGGTGTGGTGGTGGTAAGTGGCAAGCTAGAGCGTGCTCCAAATCCAGCCCGGTTCACGTGAACCCATTGCAGTGTGGAGGTGGACCTTGGCTCTGTCTTCCTCGGCCTCTCCGCTGAGGTTCATCCAGGCGTGGGTGGTCTGCCCTTGGTCCCGTGGTCGCCGAAAGTCGAAACGCTTGCTTTTTGTGTAGAAAAAGATAACAGGGTCTCTCGCTCTGCTGTGCACTGCCGTGCCCTGTACTCTCCACTCTCATCCAAGACTGATTGCTGTACCAAGATGATGCCACCGGGATATGCTTCCCTCCCGGAGATGCCTACGAGGCAGCCAACATCGAACTGGTCTACGCGGGTGAGTGCCAAGTGCAGCTTTTGCGTCTGCTGCCGACGAGTGCAGTGCAGTTCGTAGCAGATTTTTCGTATACAGTCGACCCGAGCCTGTGCTCGTGGTACACGCAGTAGATGGATGCTATTCTCTACTACAACACCCACCTTTTGGTATTGCTGCTGTGCGTGGAAATTGCCCCATCCCGACCTTTCTGCCCTTAGGCAGTAGGTCTTGTTGCCACAACCCCTTGTGTTTGCTGCCCCGGCGTGTACCAGATATCGATGCAGCACGCATCGGTTGCAGCACCCAAAGGTCCGACAAGCGACGAAAGAAAAAGTTGATTTTGCTGTTACAATTATTATTTTTGCGACTTTATCAACGGAGCCAGCGTTTTTTCCAATGCCTAATTTATTTTTATTCTAATTCCAAGTGTTTTATCCCCTTGACGGGAGTGTAGCGCTAAAAGGGTAATAACTTTTAAACTACTTCTGAACTCGTGCAGCTGCTGTCGAGACCCCACTGCTCCGCGCTGCTTGCTCGGCCAGCCCCGGTCTGGGCAGGGGCAAGGCACGGTCAACAGCAGGCGTCGACTGGCAACATATTAGTGCCGACCCCCCTCGATTTTGCTCAGAATGCAACTGGTTCAAGGGGCAGGTTCATCTCTCGCCTACAACAGGAGCCCCGACGTCTGTTTTGATGCCCTTTTGCGGCAAGGATAAAAACTGCTGTGAAAGTAAACAGCAAGACTTACTTGAAATCGACCTCCTTCCTTCCCTGGTGCTATCCTTGACGAATCGCCTCTGCCTCTCTGCTTCGTTTCTGTGCGGCTTTCTTTTGGTCTCGCCTTGCGTGGGCTTGTTTTCGTTTTGTTGTCGAGCAGTGTGTTGTGGGCGATCGTATCATATGATTTGTGTCAGCAGACAGCGCACATTTTTGACAGACACCAATTTTGCCGCATTAACAATACGTAGTTGCCTTGACTAACGCCGAGCTAATGGTAGGGTTTAGTGTAGAACACAAACTTGACAGCGCACTCTTTCCCTTGCTTGCAATGTGGCTCCGATAGCAAACTTGAACGACGACACCCGCCCCTACACTTTGGTCAGCGCTCGTTTTCCTTATCAGTCTCGTACACTCGGCGCTTTACCGTACACCCTTGGCAGCACATGTTTTCCCTTGCTTGTCATGTCTCCTGCCTGACAGCCAGTGACGCCAAGCTACTTGGTTTTAATCTGAATTACTGGGCCCTACGCCCTCGACAGCGCACACGTTTTTCTCCTGGCATGAAACGAAGCGTCGCCGCTTGATAGTTGACCCTAGTTTGCTTTGACGTGCGCCATACTCCTATTAATAGGTATTAGTGTGGAACACTCGACCCTAGTCTCTTGTCTCTTGGCGGCGCACGTTTTCTCTTGCTTGACGTGTCTTCAGACAGACATCAAATTTGAATGTTGATTTTGACTGACGCCACACTACCAGGTACCAGGTACCTGGTGGGATTGCTGCACCGTATGTGCGATAAAAATTGAAGGCAAGTACCGGGGGGAAGGGACGACACCTGTGACCGCGGCCTTGTCCAGAAGCTGGAAAGCAGAAGTGTGAAAAAGTGTGGATTACTCGGCCCTTCGTATAATTGTTGACGGCACACGTTTTCCCTGCTTGACATGTCTCCTTTTTAGTAGCATGAAATTAAGCCTTTGCCTTTCATATTAATATTAATAGCAGTCCGCCCTTGATGGACGATTGCACGTTGTTTTTCTCTCGCGGTATGCACATACCAGGGTACTATTATGTCACATTATAGCATATTATGCCACGCTATTGATAGACATTGCTCCTGGCATGAAATGAAGGGTTTTAGCACTGCACCCTTGATCGACAGCGTACGTTTTCCCTCACTTGGCATGTTTCCTGGCTTGAAATGAAGCCTTTTAGCCACGAGGAGCACTCTGCGTTTCTGGATGGCATGGAGCGGTACGGGCAGGAGAGCACAGGGAATGAGTGGGAGAAGATCGCGCAGGTCAGACAACCACAACCACGGCAGCGGCTACAATTGCAAATTCCGACATGTCATACGCTACTTCGGATAACAGAGTAGTACTGTACGTTCGTAAATTATTTAAAAAATGAAAAAACACACTTCAGCTGTGAGATCGACCAAAAAGGTTTTTGACCGAAACTCAGCTTTGCAAGGTGCGTGTGATACTTCAATCGCGCGTGTTACGGGGTGTGTATACCCTCGTGAAGGATACAGGTCGGTGAGTCCCCTGCAAATGCCAGGGTCAACAGAACTAAGACATTCAACCTTGTTCTGTGCACGGAAACTGTATAACCCGCATTGAGGGGGACAAAACCAGACTTTCGTGGAATTCAGTATGCATGAAACAATAGCTGCTTTAGTGAGTCAACTTTTGGAGCGGGCTGCTTGGGTCTACCGGGTTCGTACGCAAGTTCTTGTGTAATCCCGATGTATGTGGCAGGCCAGCGAAGGTCCAGCCCAGGCCTGATGCTCGGGTTGTTAGTGCTGTCGAGTGATAATGGGACATGCGGTGGGCGTCGATCGCTACTGTTCCGAAGTGATCTATTATAATGCGTACCTGGTAGACCTTGCCTCTTGGTGGACACTACTATGGTTGACTCGCACCATGTACGAGACGAAGACTGCGTAGCTCAAAACACTGGTTGGTTCGGTTAGAGTTTGGTTAAATTCGTGTCTTACACAGCAGTAGTACTCTAAAACCTGGTGTTGTAGTACATTTCATAGCGGTAGTGACTTGCAACCAATGTGTTGAATGCCGGTACCATGTACCTGGCATGTGATAGGGTGCCCTCTCGAATACCCAAGTTTTCTGATTGATTGGTTGAGTGATTGATTGATTTTTGGTTGCATTTGGTAATCAGTATAGGCCGTCTCTCAAGAGTCACGCGAGAACCTCAGCCTGAGGTTCCGGGGAAACTATAAATTCGGGAGCAGTTGTGCTACAGTTCGTGTGGTACACGCCCTTCTCAATATTATATATCTAGAATTTGCCGGTGTCCAGGTTTCTTATGAGACGGCCTGTGCGGGATACAGGAAATTACGTGGGAGGTGGGGAGTGAAGGCAACCAAAAGTATTCAGTAACGAGATATTCGCACTCGTACTCTTTACGTTGACGGTGCTCGTATGTTGCCTACGATACTCCTCGTGCGAGTATCGCTCTGTACTCGTCGGTACGATTACTCATGCACTGTTTTTTTTGTACTCGTACGAATACTCGTACACTCCCACGCGCGAGTTGTTGTTGTTGTTGTTGTTGTTGTTGTTCTCACATTAACTCGCATAATCAAGTCCGTGGACACAGGATAGGCTCCAGTCACTCTGGAGTGGAGGAATACCCCAGGTAAAAAACACAAACCAAAGGTTGTACACGCATATATCATAGCTGACGCAATTCATGCCTCCACCAGAAAAATATAAAGAGCGAAATCGGGAGTCAGCCTACGATGTGCGAGGTCCATACTGGTGCATACGTCTCACTACTCGCGCCCGAAAAACCGACTATACCGCTTGCCACCCAGAGAAGACTACCACGCATATATTACACGTAATACCTATCACTACGCATACACACGTCAGACTCAAGTCAAATGGAAAAAATGAAACAAAGAAAAGAAGAGAGTAAAAGAACAAATTGAATAGAAAGCGAAAAAGGAAAGGAAAGAATAAAGAAGGAAAGAAAAGACAAGACAACAAGAGGAGGCAAAGAAAGGAAAGAAAAAAACACCATACTAGCAGACCCTAGGACCCGACTAAAGACGGTATTGGGCTCATAGAGGGTATCAAGTGCATCAATGGCACTGGGGGAAGAACGCAACAAGGCGAAGAAGTCAGGGCGGCCTTACGCTAGTTTGTGACGGTCATTGGAAGGCGCACAAACTTGAAGACGATGATGGCCAGACCCAAACTTGAGTCTCTTGAGCAGGACGCCCCCCCCTTGCCCCTTCCCCCACTCCCCCCTTCCCCGCTACCCCCGACCGTTTAGAGATGCCAACGGTGGATGGCGCTGCCGCGGCCTTTGCGTGTCGCTCTACAGCTCTGCATCTCTCCGCCTCATGCCATTTCCGCATGAATGACTCTGCTCCCTCCTCTACCTGTCGGAACCATCGGCCGGCCTTCTGTGCAGCCTTACTCGTATCCAAAGCCCATTCGGGTCGGTCATGGGTTGAGGTTGGGGTTGTGGTCAAATATGTGGGTTGACGGTCCTCTTGCCCCTTGACGGACAGCCGTCAAGTACTATCACACAAAAAAAACTAGTATGACAAGTCCAGAGACGCCTTGACGGGTCAAAACTAGACCGTCGACCGTCATCTTCGGTTATGGTTAGGACCAGGGTAATGTTAAATTAAAGGTGGGGGACACAGAGTGCCCCCCGCAGGTCTGCCAATTGAGCAGGTCCTCGGAGAGTACTCACTTTCGTTCCTTCGCAAAGATGTAGCTTCATTCGTTTCCACCAGAGCCCGGGATGGCTTCTGAGATCGGAGGCGCGTGCCTCCGATCTAATTCCTAAGTTCCCCGAATATAAACCGCCAACCTTATCATACGAAACCCATCCAAAATGATCTCAAATTCGGATACCTACAGGCCTTTCGAGGCGGTATTTTAACACTAGCCCACCCTGATGAGTCGCATATGCAGAAATATGGGAGATTCGGGGAAACTCCGGTTCTACGAACTAGACCATGAGTCGAAGATGCGGCTCCTCAAACCCCACTCCCACACCTCTAACCGTCTGGCTATGGAGCCAGGAACACGTCTGTCCTGCCGTCGACGCCACATGTTAAATTAAAGGTGGGGGACACAGAGTACCCCCTGCAGGTCTGCCAATTGTGCAGGTCCTCGGAGAGTACTCACTTTCGTTCCTTCGTAGAGATGTAGCTTTATTCGTTTCCACCAGAGCCCGGGATGGCTTCTGAGATCGGAGGCGCGTGCCTCCGATCTAATTCCTAAGTTCCCCGAATATAAACCGCCAACCTTATCATACGAAACCCATCCAAAATGATCTCAAATTCGGATACCTACAGGCCTTTCGAGGCCGTATCTTAACAGTAAGGTACCTTTGTTTCCCAAGACATGTCAACGATCGCTCAGCAGTATCCATCGCTCGAATGCCATGAACTCTCATGATTATAGCCGACCTCCGTGCAAAACCTGCCACACATCGGACAGATCACGATCGAGATGATGTGGATCCCACATCTGTCGTTTTAATATGGAAAAGGAAGAAATTGATCGGCTGGTATTGCCTTCACGATGGCCTTAGCCCCGTTTTAATATTTTTCCTTGTTATCTTGTCTCAGGCTGTCGGCAGCGGGCGGTCGGCGAAGGAAGTGCGCATGCACGCGCACGACTACTTCGTCAACTTGCAGATGGTCACTCAGGTGGGGGGGGGTGGCTGATGTTCTATTTTTCGGATCTCATATTGGTTTTCGTGTGTCTGACAACAGCCTGAGTGGCCACATAATTTGTGCCTCGCTTGGATCAAGAATCCCGGGAGACATTCGGTGTGCGCCGTTGGGTAAAAATAACGGTTTGATGTGACTGTGACCATTGTGGCGAAAACGATAGCGCTACGGATAGTGCACAGAATAGCTACAGCAGTATGTGGCCTTTCACGTGCCTTTTTTCGAGGCAATGCGTTTCTGTCCTCTTCTCGTTGTGAGCGCCCGTATCGCACCTGTCTGTCGTTTGCTATTGTGGTTGATTGGCCGTTGCGATGACCGGTGGATGTCTGAATACGTGTTGGTTGGTGCATGATAGAGTCGGCGTCCCCGATGGATTAGTAGGTGAATCTCGTCCCTGCTAAAGTCAAAGGTCGGTTCAAGTCTCACCGAGTGCACAGTGCTCGTGCGTGCTCGTGCTCGTAGGAACTTTTTCTTGCTAAAAAATGACGAGCGGAAAAGCGCGAGAGCGTGAGTTAAAAAATAATCAATGACGAGCATCAAAAGCTGAAAAGTGCGAATGCCGAACCCTGTGCGCGATAAAATACAGGCATGTACAGGGGGAGGGGGGGGGGGGGAACCTGTGACCACGGCTTGTCCAGAAGGTCGCTGACGGCTGAGGGTTAAACCTCTTACAGGTTGAGCTAGAGAGCAAACGATGACCATGGTGTATCTGAATCTGTGCCACCGTGACAAGCAGAATCGCATCTACGTACCCAGAGGTGATTACAGCCGACTTTGCCAGCGTAAACTGTTCGACCATAACATGGGCTAGAGTCCTCAGCAGTCGCTGTCGGAAGCCGCTAGGGCCCATCGGTTTTGGGAAGGAAGGTGGTCTTGTGGCGAGGGGGTATCCCAACGTTGGCGCTTTGCAGTGATGGAGAACAGGAGCGAGTTGCAGCACACCTGCCGGGTCGGATGTAACCGCAGTGTTGTAACGTCTAGCTTTTGTTGCTGTCGCGTTTTTGGTTGCTCCGCAGATGGGCGAATAGCAACTACCATATATTGTGTAACCGCTATGTTGTGATGCCTGCTTGATGCTGTGGAACACCTTCCGTATCGTGTGTAACCGCTGCCAGGTACCTGATATGTTGTAACGCCTGCCTTTTTGCTGCTCTCCGTTCCGTTTTTTTTACTCCTCAGATGGAACCCGACGCCCGCGTGCTGGGCAGCAAGGTGAAGCGCGAAGACTGGACGTTCGAGCAGGATATGGTGTTCGAGCACGCCATGGCAGAGTTCGACGAAACGGTCAGTGGGCATATTTTTTGCTTATTTTTTCATTTCTTTAAACAAAAATATTCACTATTTCGTTTGTTTTTGTCGGAAGTAGATACGTGTTTTTCGCTGCTTTTTTTAGCATTCATGCGCTTTGTCTTTGTCGAAAGCGGAACAGGCAGGGCAATTGTAACGCATTTTTTTTTTGCTATCGCTTGACTTCGCCTCCACCCATCGATTCACCCACCCACCTACCCGTGCTGTCACAGCCACAGATAATAGAAGATGGCATGAGCTGTCGACAGGAATTTGCGCAGCAGGGTACTTGTAGCTGTCGTCAATTTGTTTGCGTTGGTTAGAGTTTGGAGAATCGTAGATCTCGGTCGGCGTTATAGAATCCAGCTTCGCCGGGCTCGCAAAAGGGCCCCGTTTTCTTTGGGCGAGGTGTAACTTAAAAAGTGTGTCGGAGACATGCGATCAAGCTTTTCACTCTGCAACGCGTGCCCGTTTAGCCATTTCTGAAGTACACGTGCGTATTTCAAGAAAAAACTACTTGGATTTAGCACAGGACGAATTATGCAGTTGTAAAAGAAAGGGTTCAGAGGGTTGTAGCCTTGTAGCAATGAACTCCCGTTGTCGGGACAAACTACTTGAATATAGTATGGGTGGTTTTTGCAGAAGTAAAAGGGTTAGGGAAAATTTGTCATTTCTTTTTCTTGTTGGCTGTGTTGTGGGTGTGCAGGACCCGTTGAGATGGCTGAAGGTGGCCTCGCTGCTTCCGGGCAAGAACCACGAGGACGTGCGGCATCGCTACCAGCGCCTGATCTACGATGTGCACAAGATCGAGAACGCCATGCCGGTATGATTTGGTTCACATTTAAGCCTGGAAGCTTGCGCAATTGGGCCAAGTCACGATCGACTTGCCCCCCCTTCCCCCATTTTTAATGAGGTCTTTTTATGCCCCTTTGCCCCCCCCCGCGCCGTAACCTTGCTGGAAGCAACGAAGGATGGAGATCAAGTTTATTTTATTCGCAAGGTTTGCGTGTTTTGTTGTGGTGCGGAACACTTCATGGCAGATTGCGCCATGCCACCCTTCACCCCCCGCGGCCCATGGTCAATGTGCTCTTCCTCTGTTTTTTTTTAACCCCTTGAATACCGCACCCACGTCTTTGGCGACAGTTCGCTTAGATTTCGTGTGTGATGCGTTGCCAATATATTAAAAAGGTTAACGCCTTTACAGCTGCAAACCCGTTGTTGGGTAAATTACTTGGAATTAGTATAGGGAGGGGTGTTATGGCTCTAAAGGGGTTACAGCCGCTTCTCTCCCCCCCCCGCCACCGTTGCCGAAAACAACAGATGGAGATCAAATACAAGGCACCGAAAGCGGGAAAATCCTTGCTTGCAAAGGTCGCGGCGAAAAGCGGTTCCGCTTCGGGCAGGGGCAGGGGCGGCTTGAGCAAAGGGAGTTCTAGCTCTTTTGGTAGTGGAGGCGGCGTTGGTGGGGGGGTTGGGGGTGGCGCCGGCGGCGGTAGTCGAGAGGAAGGCACTGTGAAAGCTCCAAGGGTTAAGGGGCAGGGGAAGGGGAAGCTGATCCACAAGACTGAGCCGATAGAGAAAGAAGGTAACCCATGTGCGGGCGGTTTTGTTACCCCCTTGTTGGCATTTCAGAGGGGGGAACAGTGTAGAAAGTGTCAAGACGGTGTGGCTGCAGCATTGGCCACGCGTAATGTCCCGGGCCTCGGGGGTAATTGGGGTGTTCAAAGTGTAACGTAGGGGCATGTACAACACCCGCGCGGCGTTATTCTCTTCCTATTACGCGCTCTTCGTGGGAGGTTAGTCGTAGTACCGCACGTGTCGCTTTTTAGGTCTCTAGGCTTGGATCTCACACCGGTTACTGCCTTAACTGCTTTAATGATTCGTGTACATGAGACAACCCCGGTGGTGCGATTGGCAAACGATAGCGCTGAACCTTTACGGTGCAATCCGACCAGGGAGGAACCGCTGTCGTGACCCATGACGGTGTACTGTGTGTCAGATATGACGCTTGAAAGGAACATGTGCATGTGGTGAAGCTTATTGACTCGGGTTGCACCGCGAATTGCTCAGGTGGTTCCATACAGACCCCCGTTATACCGGCGGAGTGCCCACTTTTCGCCCCTTCTGCGTTACCGCCGTACAATAGTAGTACAGATATATGTCTGTCTCCTGTGGCAAAAACGTTCACGACCTTTCGAGTTGCGAAATCCGTTTCTTTCGCCTTACCGCCGCCCTTTATCTGCAGCCAAATTGTTTCCCCCTTTGTTACGAGTATGATACCATACACAATGCCATACACTCCGCGAAAGACGTTTTAATTTCGCGCGAACACGAGGTTCTGATTTTCACCCCGCTAATAAGTGTACCAGGTACCTTTTTCCGAGATCGCCGACGCCGGATTATACGTCCGCCGCCGCGGACCACGACCGCGTACAAGTTGACGACAGTTACAAATATCCCGGGCGTTTCACAGGTCGGATCACACTTTTCGCGGGTCGGATCGAGTCAGGGTGACCCGAACCGACCCGTGAGATTTGAAAGCTACCTGACCCAACCCGAAGGCCGGATCATGACCCGCGAAAACCCCTGCAAATATCTTGCTGCGCGAGTAGGGTTGGTAATCAACCAAAAAACGGGCTTGATATGATATGATGTTGGATTATTTTGTTTTTTTTGCTGGATTAAATCTTGATTGCTTGAGTGTTCGTCTTATGTGGCGCGTACTGTAGTATGGCATACTAAAAATAAAACCTGCCACAGGTCTATTTTTTCATGATACTTTAGCATGGTGGTGCTGAAACCAATACGATTTATTCATACAGTAGAAGACATACCAGGTACATTTTTTTGTATAGATTGTATACTGGGAATTCTCAAGCCCATATATAACATACTTACATAGCGTTTTAGTATGCTATTACACTAAAAACCATTTACGTTACTGCGTGGCGTTTTAACATCCCGTACTAAAAACCGTAACGCTAGAATAGTCAAATATATCAAGGACAAGTCGATTTGATGATTAGAAAGAAATAATCATAATTTCAGAACATTATTTATCATGATTATTTTGTTGATTTCTGACGCTATGCGCGAGCTCCTAGCGACAACTATATACATTTTTTTTTTCGTACGGCATTGTTTTGTTTCTCCGTTCGCAGGACGCTTCGGGGCGACGTCGAAACCGACGAAGGGGCCGGTAAAGACCAAGATCAAGGGGAAAGGAGGAGGGTACCTCTTGAGGTGAGCCGGTCACAGCACACGCCTAAAGAAACATGACGCCCTTTCCCATGAATAGACTAGAGGCTAAACGCCCTTGTCTTTGGGGTTCTAGGTTTTTACCTGGAATCCATTATGCAAGCAACTAAACGTTTATAAGCGCTTACCGAAGTAGCCGGTGAAGGCGAAGGTGAAAGGACGGTACCTCTTGGGGTGGTCCAGCCAAGCTATGCGGCGCTTGACTCTGATTTTGCGCTGCTTCGCTGAAAACGAGCGGGCCGTACAACCAACGAGCCATGCGCCGAATCCATTTTACAACTAGCTCACCGTACAACCAAATCGACCGAACAACCAAACCGACCGAACAACCCACCCGCCGTACAACCAAACCGACCGTTCAACCAACTCGCCTCCCCAACTAACAGACCGTACAACAACCGACCGCACATCCAACCGACCGTACAGCCGCCCACCGCCGTAGAACCAAAACGACCGACAACCAACCGACCGATCAAATACCCCACCGAAGCACCGAAACTGACCATACGCCCAACCGACGTGTACAACCAATTGACTGTACAACCAACCGACGGTACCAACAACCGACCGTACAACCAACACTTGCGCTACTTGGCTATAACCCAAACGCCTGTTCAACCAGATTTTTGCGCTGCTTCGCTGTGCCTCAACCGACCGTAAACCAACCTTTCGCGCAGCTTCGATGTAAACCAACCGGCCGTACAGCCAACCAACCTTGGCGCTGCTTCCCTGAATATCAAAGCCACCTCACTCTCTCCGTTTCGCTCTGTTTCTGGCCTCTCTGTTTTTTTTCGACTACTCGATTAATCCACTTTGTGCTGCATCGCTGTAAACCAACTGACCGTACCACCACCCTGCCGCTGCTTTTTTCCGTGCTCCGCTGTAAACTAACCCACCGTACAACCTACCGCCCTGGTGTAATCAAACCAATCAGCAACAAGTCCTCGTCACCGAGGGGCTCGGCAAGAGGAGGTAGCATCACCAGCGGCCCCAGAGGTACCCCCGCAACGATCGGCACCCGAGGAGGACCCGGCAGCGCTACCGCAGCAAGCAAAGGGGGCGCGGCAGCAGCGAGTGGCCCTCGCGGAGGGGATGGGTCTGTCGGTGTGGGCCCCCGCGGGGGGGTGGTAGTAGCCAACGGACCCAGAGGGGGGGGTACTTCAAGTGGGGGAAAAGGACTCGGGGTTTCCAGTGTAGCTAGAGGAGGCGGGGTGTCCGGTGGGGCGAGGGGAGGCGGGGCTACTCGCGGCGGTAGTAAAACGAGCTCGGCGGCGATCGGTGGGGTTGGGCCGAGAGGGGGAGCGGGGGGTGCGGCGAGCGGTGGGAAGGGGAAGGGATTGTCGGGCGGGGGGTCGGCTTTGAAGCGAAGCGCGGTGGCGCACTTGGCTAACCTTAAGCGAGCGAGAGTGGACGAGGATGATTCGATGAGAAGGACTCCTGTCAACGAGGCGAGTTCCGTGTTTTTTTCGGTGTTTTTTATCTTGTTTTCGGCAGTTTTGGTACGTCGCACGGAACCGCTGAGAGAGGGTCGTGTGGTTCCGAATTCATGTCGCCTCCGACTTGTGTGCCGTATCCTACGCCGAGCTTCAAACTCCCGAAGTCATTGCGCCCTTGCTTTCCTCTTTGCCCCTGTAGTTTCGATCGTGGTTCCTCATTGGTGCGGTGCGTTGCCAGATGACCATACCTGCTCTTAGGTGGGACCCCGCGCTGTCCCGGGATAGTACGTTACTCCGTAGGGCGAGAGCGTGACTATTAGTAGCGATTTTCACCGCACTAAACTGGGGCCGCACTAAAGGGTACCGCACGAAAAGGGTACACGCGTGCTGAGGTAGAGATGTATCTTTTTTTGGCTGAGGCTCCTTCCTCACTCAACCTCTTTAGAGCCCCAAAACCCTTCCCTATACTAAATTCAAGTAAAATTGTCCCCAAAAAGGCTTTCCAGCTGTAAAGCTCTATATCCGGCCCAAGAAACTGAGTTGGAGAAAAATGTAAGTACTACCCGATGAACGATCCCATGGCCTAGCTCGGGATGAAACGAAAAATACTGCAAAGCAAGAGCGTGAAATTCCGATGATTTCGGGTTAAGGGGCCCCGTCTTTCAAAAACGATTAAGCATCAAAATGCTACTTCTATCCGTGGCACGCGTCGGCTAGCGTACTATTAATAAAGCGGGACCACCGGTGTATGTGCGCCCGACCCCACGACCGTTGTTTCGGGTGGCGAGCGGTGTTTGCGGTGAACGTTATCTTGTACAGACGGGGGCCCGATGTAAGGCCGCTTGGAACAGGCCAGTAGTGTTCGCTCTTTTTTATTTTCGCACCGCTCTTATCTTCAGTCGGGTATGGTATACCAGGTTGTAGTAGTGTTGCTGTTGTTCTCACACTAACTCGCACAATCAAGTCCGTGGTAGCAGGACAGGCTCCAGCCACTCTGGAGAATAAAAATACCCCAGGCAAAAGATAAAGCCAACCGAAAGTGGTACGCGTATAATACATCACATTAATAGTTGGTCGATCTCACAGCTGTAGTGTATTTTTTCATTTTTTCTAATATATCAAGCGCTCAGTGCTGGCCCCACGAGGTAGCCTGAGCGTCCCGGGAAACGGATGGCCATGTACGGCTCAAGCTTTTCGTAATGCCCGTTCTAACACGTTGACTCTTCTGGGGAATCGACGCTTCCGCGATTTTCTTGATTGCTGTAGTTGATTTTGGTGGGAAGGTCGCGATTTCGATTCCTTCTACGATCGTTTTTTTCTTTTGTGTGTATTTTTTTTCTACGTTGTAAATAGGTTGACATGCGCGTTCGTTATGGTTGGAAAGTCGCAGCTTCGAATCCTTCTGCGAGTTTTTTTTTTTTTTTCGTGTATTTTTTTTTTACGTTTCACTGCAGGTTTGATGTAGTAGTAGTATACGCTAGTAACCTATCTTTCTTGCGGTGATGTACGTATCGTTGGTACCATCATTCCCATCGATATGTTTTTGCTGCTATTATAAAGACGTATTAGATAGATACATACGTTAATATGTTTGTGCTTGCACCATATATTATTTATGTTGGTGCAGCAGAGACGCTGAAGGCTCCGATTTAGACCAGGTTTTGAGCCGTGTTCGAAATAGGTCGAGCTGACGTCCACTTCTCGACGCGCTGTTTCCTGGACGTGCCTCACCTTCCTCGACTCTCCCGACCCTGCCGGGATCGGTGTCGGTCGTTAGCGTCGTTTCTCTGCGGGGGTGCTCTACTTGCTTTTTGGTCAAAATATCAATTTGTCTGTTCGTACTTACAGATGCATGTCAACCTGATAGAAAATCACATATAAGAACATGAGCATAAACGGTTGGGCTGTTGTCGCATTGATGACGTCGTCCGTGGTTCGAGTCCGGGATCCTTTTTTTTGTGAGATGTCCTTTTTTTTTGTTCCGGTGTTGAAAAACTGGCACGATCATGATTGAGGTGCGTTTTAGGCTGTGCAATCGAGGAGTAGGTTTTTTTCTTCCTGTTAGGCGCCGTGTGTGGAGATAACAACGCATGGTTAGAAGGTAGCTGGCACTCCTTGAGAATGTAATAGGAAGGTCGTAGGTTCGATTCCAGGAGTGCTTCCAGTTTTCTGTTTTTTGTATACCGTGTTTTTTTCATACTTTTTTGCTGTGCTCCGCCGTGTATGAGTGGTTTCACAACACAGGGTACCTGAACCTGATATATTAATTATATGCTGCTGTACGCTGCTGTACGACGTACGGGTATGTGTTTGTATATACCTGCCATGCATTTCTGCTGCTGCTGCCCGGCTGTTGCTGCAGCTGCAGTGCTGCTGCGTACCGCTTCTATTCGTCATCGTATGTATGGCGGATGACGTACTGCAGTTTTTGCTGTGGTTTATTGCACGTGATTGACACGATTTATTTGTCATGTACATTTTGGCAGTACTGTCGAATGTTCAGCCTCGAATTACCTATAATCCTACAGTGATGATGCATGTCAAGCATCGTCGAAATTACGGGCATGCGCGGACCTAAGGCGGGCGGCAGCCCGCCGCGGCGAAGCCCCGTTGGTACCAGGTATGTATTTGTGGGTCAACTACTAAAAGCCGTTGCGTTCCAGCAGCCGCTATATTTTGTCCCCCTCGAAACGGGCTTTGTAACTTCCGTACTTGGAGTGATTAAATAATTCAAGACTGAACGTCTCTATCACCCTGTTGATCCTGGTGCATACTAGCTAGCGCAAAGGGGAGTCGTCGACCTATATCCTTCATGAGGACATACACCCCATAAAACGCGCAATCGGAGTACATATCACACATAGCTTGCAAATATGAGTTTCGTCGGAATCCTCGATCTCACAGCTGCAGTGTATTTTAATTTATTTGTAAGAATTGCTGTCGTAGTTGGGTTTATTGTTGCTGGACACAGTGTTCAGTGGTGGCAAGGTTAACCGACTTCGATGTTGTCGCTTTTAAGATTTTCTTCTGACGTACTGCTGTACGAATTTTTCGGGGACACTGCACTGCTTGGAAATAGAGTGGGCACGCGTTTTTCAGGGGTGACCAGATAGAGTCGCCCTTTTAGAGCTGAAGCATCCATCCTACACTGTTTCCAAGAGGTTTCTACCGAAAAAACGTGGGCGAACTTCTGCTAAGGTTATTCGTGTCTAAACCTCCCACAGAAAGACCAAATATCGTACGCTAAAGAACACTAAAAAAGATCACCCTGATCCGCGCGATTGCTTTCACGAAGCGTCACCCGTGTCGGCCATCCATCTAAGAAATCCTTGCCATGCATGGCATATTGTACGATTCATGAGATAATTCATCTAATGCCATGTCTATTCTGTAGCTGACTTGATCTACATAAGAGCCGTCCCTAACCGCTCCGATGTTATCGCTTTTCCTTCTACTTTTGTTTCGTTTCGCTGGCGCTCCAGAGAGGAGGAGCCTCGGCAGGAGGCGCGGGCGGGGGTGCGGGCAGAGGAGGTAAGATAGCGGGAGGTGGGGCGGGGGGGGGGGGAGCCGTTGGCGATTGCAATCGGCGGAAGAGCGGGCGCGCGCGGAAGCGAAAGGTGCTGGACGGCCAAGCGGACGATGAGGACGACTTGGATGACGACTACCAAAGTGAGCATGCATTTACAGCAAGCACTTGCTGGCAAAGATGACATTTTTTGTGTCGTAGGTGACTGGTCTTTTTTGAAAAAGGCCAAGGCCCCTTTTATGATATTTTTCAGAGGTTTTCACGGGCCATGACCCGGTCCACGGGTCGGGTCACGAGGTTTTCGAGTCGGGCCGGGTTAGGTGGTGTTCGAAATCTTACGGTTAGTGGGTGAGCTTGCGCAAGTCCCACACTACCCGGAATGATGCCGTTCCGGGTGATTCATCTCCTCCGCACCTAATCCCCAGGGGTCAGGTCGGGTCGACATACTCATGCATCCGTGCACAACGGCAGCTTGCGCTGCTGGAGTAGTAACGGGGACCGCCGGCAGGGCCAGCTCGGGCTATCGCTACCACAGGAACTGAAGGATACGCCAGCTACCTCTGGATTGCGAATGCAATTGAGATAAATTGACACACGACGTGTATGAAAAATACGTGGAAGTGTGGTTAGCTTAACCCTTATTTTCCCCCGTCCGCGGGAAGATTAAAACAAAAAAAAACTTACGGGTCGGGTCGAGTCGGGTCAGGAGGTTTTCAAATATCACGGGTCGGGCCGGGTCCACCCTGACCCGATCCGACCCGCGAGAGCCGATCTGAACCTTGAAAAAGACGTGGTGTTTTGTCCTCACTCAACGTGTTTGTTTTAGTCCAGGCCTATTTGGACGGTAACATACCTGATACTAGGTTTTGTGCTAGTTTTTGTGTAGAGGGTGGTCTGTGAAGGGATCAAACAACGGTTTGCATAGCATTTTTGCTGGCGGCAGCTTTAGTCAGGGATAGGGGGACACATGCTCCGGTAGAGGTGTACCTTTTTTTTCTGAGGCTCATAATCTATTGAGGAGGAGCTCTGTACCCCTCTGCGGCAAAAACTGATTGTTAGTAAAATGAAAGCGCATTCTAACGAATCAAAATCCATTACCTACTGCAGGTATACCGAAAAATAGTACCTGTTGGTAGTGCGAAGCAAGAATAACCTCCCAATGGTTTTGGGTGAAAGGAGCTACGCCATGCAGAAAATGTTTTAGCCGAAAAGTGGTGTATCTTACTACGTCTGTCGTAGCACGCGTCCGGGGCTTTTTTTCAGGGATTTTCACGGGTCAGATCTCTTCTCGCGGGTCGGATCGGGTCAAGATGACCCGACCCGACCCGACCCGACCCGACCCGACCCGCGAGATTTTGAAAACTTTCTGACCCGATCCGACCCAATCCGTGAGTTTGCCAGTACCTCCTTACCCCGCCCGACTCGACCCGCGAGTTTTCGAAACCTTCCTGATCCGACCCGCGGGCCGGATCATGATCCGTGAATAGCCCTCCCTATTTTGGCCCTAACAGATTATACTACACTGCTGTTTTCTACAAGGCGTCTTTGCTTGACGGGGGGTTGTTGTAAGGCAGTGTGTCCACGCTCTACGGGCGACGTGCTATACGCCTCGGTTTGTTCCCGTGTGTTGGCGTACTAGATCGCGAGGGGTACGGCCTTTCTATGCTGCCTCCGTCCCTCCGATTGTACACGACAGCTCTTGTGCAGTTGAGAGTTAAGAACCATGGCCTCGAATTTTGCGCGAAACGTAAGAAAATCGCTTTTTTACGCTGACAATTGTGTGGAACGCACCCTGCCTCTTGAGAAATTGAGCCTAACCCACAAGAAGAGCTTTTTAGTCGCTACACTTTTGGTGGGGGGGCGGAGTACTTGGAATTCGTGTAGGAGTTTATCTCCAGTAGTAAAAGAGTGAAATGGTATCGCGCACTATTGTTGTCCCTCTTGAGGCGGCATTTACTGCTGTCACACTGCCTGTGGCTCCAAAGGTGCTAGGGTTACCCAAACCTTGAAAGAGCGATACATTGGTACTTTCCGTAGGTCCAAGCCTCCCCCCCGTTCTCCCTTGCCGCCGTCCGATTGCCTGTTTTGTTTATTTATTTATTTTTTCTTGTCGTCCCATGTGTTATTCTGTAGCATCGTTGCATTTGTTCTCCAGCTCCCTTCATCCCTTTTCCCTTACGCTCTGATCCGGGTTCGCATGTAAGGTGTTGCGCTGCGGGTTTGCCTCCACCTCATCACACCGCGCTCCGCTGACCCCCCTCTACACTCACCCTTGCCCTTCTTCGCTTGTGTCGGTGAAAAATACGTTATTTTTTCTGTCGCGCAGGCGGTCCACACCATCAGTACCACCACCGACGGTAAGAGCCGATCATCATCATCAAACACGCTAGCGATGCGTGGTTATGGGTGAAAAATTATGGACTGTTGTGGTATCAATATGAAGACCAATCGGTCCTTATGTTTCCGTGCAGAATGGTACGATTTTTGCCGTCGATTCTTCAGCGCTGGCACCCGTGGGACGTCGCACGTTCCTGGCTGGCGGTGATATCTGAACATGATCGTGGCGCTCTCTCCTTTGTTGTCCTTAAAAGTGCGTGACAACGACCGTGGTACTTCTTGCCCTAAGTCTCTTATCATATAGCATGAGGAAAGTGTGGTGTCTGCAAACGGTCTTGTCGCTTTTTTTGGCGCTTGTCCTTCGACGCTTTTAGAAAGCACACCCATGTTTTTGGGTACAACTATGTGGAATTTGCGTAGGCTAACTTTTGCAGGAGGTGAAGCTTGGGAGGGCGACATTTCGGCAATAGATAGTACAACGCACAGCAGTAGCATATAGAACAGCAGGGAAGGGGGGTGGGGAGAAAGGGCGGCGAGTATGGTAGCAGTGTTGGCGAATACACGGGCATCGCTCCGCCTGTTCGTCTCCTTCGCCCCGTCTCTTCGTCGGTACCCAATTGCTGCGGTCGGTAGAGGTGTCGTTAGAAAGTTCCCAAGGGTGTGTTTTGTAGGGTACATACTCTAGATATACCGAGGTATGGCGAATTTAGCCCGTGTAGTCTGCTGTTAGTACACACCCTTGAAAGTATCGCGTTTTTTTTTGTGTGTTTTTCGGTGTTGTTGCCCCCCTCCCCCCCCCGCTCCCGCTACGAAGCGAGTCCTTTTAATATGAAACTATTAACGAGGCACCCAAGATGTGAGGTCGAGATTTTCGTCGATGCTCGTCTTTTGCACGCTTTGTCTTATACTGCGTTTGTTTGCGAAGGCTCATGGTATGGCTTTAGCTGCGTGGGCGCGGAATCAAACGCGACGCTGAGAGGTCGCGTGGAGAGCATTCGCGATTTTGAAGTTTTTTTTTATGGGAGGGGATGGGACACTAATAGAACCGCGTGTTCTCGTGGATGTTTTGCACGGAAACAAGCCAAGTACAGTAACCCCGGCGTGCTGTGCTGCTGTGGTGTGCTACCAGTTTTTGACGGAAACAAGTCAAGTACAATAAGTCCTGCGTGCTGTGCTGCTGTGGTGTGTGATCGCCAGGGGATATCCCGGGCCCATCCCCGGGTTTCGTAGGTGGGTGGATACGCGCATTGCGGCGGGTCCAACCGATGCTGGTGCTGCCGGCTGGCTGGCCGCGAAAGAGGCTGGAGTATCAATTCGGAGCTAGGAAGCAGGACCTTCTACTAGATACTGTACAATACGCAAGATATCGCACCCCATCGGACTAACTTCGAAGCTGATTTTCTCGTCAACGGAGAGAGTGAAAACGCCGAGCGATGCGTTGGAAACCCACCAGTTTCGTTGTGTGCCCCCTTTGTCCTGGAAAAACTCGGCTCTGAAGTTCGACCAGGGGGGGGTGTGCTATCTTGCTCGTTGTGCGGTACGCCATGTACATTTAGAGGCACCACCTGCAGCTCTTTCGCGTGCGAGCTCGCCTGTCAAGCGTAACTGTTTGTCGGAGATCTGTTTCTTTTTTCCTTCAGTTCACCCTTTTCGACGTGCACTCATTTATTTGGGGATTAACTAGTCATTTGCTGCTTCCCTTGGTCATTTGACCATTGAGGAAGCGCCCCTTTCGAGGCGGAGCATCGTTCCTGCTCCTAGTAGAGACACCCCCAACGTTTAGCGAGGGGTGGCTTGTGGCGGCAGTAACGCCACCGGCTTGTGGTTGAGCATTAGGCCGGTCAGTTGACTGATGATGTTTCGTCGGTTCATGCCGAGTATCGCCGTGGGCGTTCATAGCCGTAGCCGAAGCCCTCTTGCAATGAAGCTGTAGAGACCAAGAGGTGCAGTCGAAACGCAGGACCAGTTTGTACCACTGATGTTGTGAGATACAGGTTTTTTTAGGTTAAAACTGCTGCCCATTATTATAGCAACACTGTACCTGGTAGCTTTTTGGCAGTTCATAGCGAGACGAAAGGGGTACGAGTGTACCACGTATCGATTTTCGGTCCCCAGTTTTTTTTGTTTGCTCCCGTCTTTGTCGGTTTTGGGCCGTCGCCTTGTTTACTCCAATAGTTTTGGGCACGATATAGCTCGCAAAATATGTCAGGAAGCGGCAGTTTAGGCCTGTGACGCCGGCGGTCTAGACTTGATATACTAGTTTTAGTGTTGAATCTCAAAGGTGTGACTGACCACGCCCAAAACTGCCGTCGTCTGACGTCGTTTTAGCTCACCGCCTCTCGCCTTAGTGGTATTAGTAGCTGTGTTTTTGCTGCTCGCGCGGGGGGGAGATGAGTGGGCGCTTCGGTTGCTCTGCTGGGGATATTATAGAGCGCTGCTGCTGGTAGTCCGGTTGATGGTGTTGTGCCGAGGTATAGTGTGCTGCAGCAATGACTGCAACGCAGCAGCAGATTTTGCTGAACCTTTCGAGTACAGCCCACGGTTTTGCGGCATCTATCCATCTACATACCTGATGCCTGGGTAGCTAGTTAGGTGTGCGTGCTTGTACCGCAGCGGTCCCTATACTGCCGTCCCAAGTGCTGTGCTCCAAGGTATTTGAGCGAAGGCGTTGGTCTGGTGACGTCCCACCGTTTCGTTTTTGAGAGATGGAGAGAGGATGAGGACATACGGGGAGACATGAAAATATAATACCAGAAAACATAATAACTTAGGGCGACAGCGTGACTTGTTGTGCTTTCACATTGCACGTGCTCAGCGCAATGGCGACCCCGGTCGTAGAGGTTGTCATAAACGCAGAAACTATGCCCGTGCTGCTGTTTGTCGTGTGTACTTGTGAGATAGGGCCCTGCGACGCGGGGAATTAACGGGACCAACCCCCCATGAAAACTAAGTAAAAAACCAAGAGAAACGAACATGCCCCGAAGAACCTGAACCCACATCCGGGAAACAGGATCACACACTCGAGCACGGTGGTGGCATGAACGTCAGCTAGCCACGTCCGCGCCTCGAGATTCCTCTACGTAACTTTGAATCCCGCGCTCAACAAACCGATTCACCCCGACGGAGTTGAAGGCACCAGGAACCTTGAACCCTCCTCTCGTCGACCGTGTACTCGTAGCACATTTATTTTGTGTTCTGTCCGTCTTCACCGACTTAAAAGTAACTGACCGCCTATTTGATTATTCGTTGAGGGCCCCTGCCCCAGCCAGTGAGGAGCAGTCCTGCGAATTTTTCCTTGTTCTCTTGTGACCTCTCTTGACCACTAGCTAATAAAATGGGGTCTCCTTTGCTCTATTGTATTATTGTGATATATTGACCACTAGAGGACTACTTGTATCATATACCCCGCCCACCTACTCCCTTCATGAAAGACGCTAAGCGGCAACGCAAAGTCACCGAGGATTTATTCCCGGATTAACCGCAATAAAAACACCAACCGCACATTTTTCTTGGTATATATGGTAATAGTCCTCGGTATAACGTCCTAGCAGTGGGTAACTCCCCGGCTTTGCATTGACTAGGGCTCCTCGGTATTGCGCGCTAGCGCAACTGTTAGCACGGGCGGCAGGTGTGTTGCGCAAGTTACGCGCCGCAGGCCTGTTGGCTCCCCGGAGCCCCCCTGGAGGCCGCCCCCCGCGCCGGCGCAACTTTTTTCATCGCAGGTGTCGTGATTTCTTCCACCTCGGGTACGTGCCTTCATTTTTATCGGGGTTCTCAGTTTTTAGAGCAGCCTCATTCTCACGCGCTGTTTCATTGACATGTCGATTTCGACACGTTTTGGATTTAATATGTTTTGGATTTGTCCGTTTGCTTTTTTTCGCGCTACTAGACTAGATCTCCTATACAGCTACCTTCTTCTGGTATTATCATATACATGTACAAGGGCTTCGCATGGGTGCCCATGCTAAGGGTAGGGCAGGGCAGCACTTCGAATTGTTCGATTCAATACTTGGTAGAGTAAAAGAAGTCACCACACACGATCATATTCTGCGCGTACAGTATATAAGGTAATGTCAAGAGTTCGATATAGACTATCAATCATAGCAATGCACTACAAGTAATAGCTACCGTTTTTTAAGTGAATCCGATTCCGAGCTTAGTTAATCAGATTTCGATCGGATAAATCCGAGCACACGCCGACTGACCCTTTAGTCTGGCGACGAAACGTGTCGAGTGCTTTTCTCATTTGATATTTTTACTCAATCAAGCGTCCCGGGCCAGTAAGATGACTGGCCATGTCCTCTGCGTGTGGTTACAGATGTTGTACATGGACCAAATGCATAATACGGCAGTCAGTCAAAATCGAGTCGATCGGTGCAACTTGCTTGGGTATCGTGCTATTACAGCAGTAATACACTTCACTTCTTTTCTTTTTCCCATCCCATACATTGTGATGCCCGCATTACTCTCGCCCTCTCAGTAGTAAAACTTAGATCCGGGGTCATATAGCGGGCTCCCTTCCCCCCTCCCCACTACGGTACCTGCCCTAGTTTTTATCGCGAGAAGAATTCAGCATTTTCTTCCCTCGTCGATTCGCGTCGATTTGTACCTACCCTGCTAGGCAATTTCAGCAGTTATTTAGTTGGTCCTTTTTTCCCATTTATTTCTGCAAATAAATAAATAAATCCAACAAAGCTCACAACGGTAGTTATTTAACTCAAGGACCAACGCTAGTATTAACAGCAGTAGTATTCGAGTGTAACCCCACTAGACCACCGGGGCGACCGGCTCTATATCACTCACTGCCCCGGTGGCGTATCAGGTTATATCCTCGAGCCTGGTATTATAGGTCAGCTTCGTGAGTTCGAATCCCCCGAGTGCGTACTGGTATATATTTTCGTCTTGTGCACTAATTGACTTGCGGAAAGCGCGAGAGCGTGAGTAAGCAACATTTGATGAAAAATCGACGATCAGTGAGTGCTGAGCCCTATGCGCCAAAAAAAATGAAGGCAATAATAACAGGATGGGGGGGGGGGAAGGACGACATCTGTGACCACGGCTTGTATGTCCAGAAGCTGGAAAGTAGAAGTGTGCCAAAACGAAAAAAGAAATCACTAGTAGAGATGATCAATCAGCAATCAGTAGCAAGGAGCACGTCAAGTATGAAGAAACACAAAATTATTTGTCAGTTACGTACCAACATGACCGCTTGCACTTGACCGGCAAACGACCACAGCAACGGAGTCAGGGACCACAGCAACAACAAAGCACGCCATCCACACACATTTATCCAAAGAGTCTTCTCGGGCGGGGGAAAAAAAACACCAAACAATGCGATACGGGGATGAATGCATGCCACCACTGGTTTCTTCCTTGGATATTGTCTACTTACTACCACCTTCGCGTGGCGCAGCTTAACAACAGAAATAACTTGTATAATACAACCCTCGAGGCCCCAGGGACGCAGCCACTCGAATGCTGCTGTGTGGCTTCTGCTCGCGCAGTAATCGCAATCACTACTACCTCCTCCTCGTTTAGTCATGCGTGCGCTAACCACGTCTATATCCATGTATGTTTGTACATACACCTACCGAAATTCAATAAACAAATAAATGCACTACTACTATGATCCCCACCGCAGTATCATGGGAATTTTTTCACAACATTATTATTTGTTTTGGGAGAAAATAATGTCTTGCCAAGTTTTATTTTATTATTCTTTCCATACATCAAGATCCGAAGAATAACTGGAGAGTGCCGTTCAAATAAAAAAATTTATGCGCTTCTCGCGTGGACTGCGGTCTTCGAACAAAGTGATTTGGCCGAGAAATGCTACAGCACTGCCCGCTGAGCTATACTTAATCACTTGACACAGTAGCTCAGTGAGTAGTGCTACTACATCAATATTATGAAAATGAAAACATACTCCAGCTGTGAGATCGAGGATTTTTTCAAAACTCGTCTTTGCAAGCTGTGTGTGATACTCCGATCGCGCGTATTACGGGTTGTGTGTCCTCATTAATGATATAGGTCGGCGACTCCCCTTGCAACTACAGTGTAGTTATGAGGGTCAACAGGGTGATGTCAGTCAGTCTGTGCGCGGAAACTATAAAACCCGTTTTTGAAGGGAAAAAATCTGACAGCTGTGGAAGGAAAAGCATCAGTTTATCAAGTGAATCCTGTAAGTCGAATAACCGATGAGGGGAGGGCGGATATAAGTTAAACTACGAAAATAACCATTCATAATGTCGTCAGCGCGCACGCTTGAAAAAGACAAATATGAAGTCGGTGAGAATCGAACTCACGACACATAGCATTACCCACTGTCACTTGACTCAGTAACACTCACAGTGAGTGGGTTATGCAAAAAACCAATTAAAAATGCTTTTCGACTTCGTTAATTAATTATCACCGTCTTCGTAAGAGCGATCTCCGGAGCTATCCCCTCTCCACGTACTGCAGTTAGTAGTACTCAAGAAGAGAACACTAACAACTATCATAACCATTCATAACGTCTCCAGCGCGCACGCTCCTGAATACCAAATATGATCTGGGTGAGAGTCGTACTCACGACACATCCTTCGTTGGTTATATAGCACTATACCCACTGAGCCGAAAGGAAACGACACACGGCAGTAGTAGCTACGATAGGGCAAGCTCTTGAAGGCGGTCATGGAAAAACATCGTCGGGAAGAAATTTAGATGTCAATTTGGAAATGACGCCAATTTGAAATATTGTCTCTTGTTTATTCGTTCAAGCTGTACATATGCCAAGATCCAAAAATAGCTCGGGCGTACACCGCCCAAAATACAAAAAAAAGCGCACTTCTCGCTTGTCTCGGTCAGCGTCTATCCGCGTTCAAGTCGATGTGCGGAACGGATACGGCAGGGCGAGGGGCGTTGGAGCCGCCCCCCGAAGACGGCGCTCGAACGAATCTATTTGATCGAGAATGCCAGTTCCGAGAAGCGCATACTCCTCCTGCAGACGTTATTTGCGTAATAAGGTAGCGCAAAAAAACGGTTTTGAGCCTATCTATATCAGGTTGACGTGCAGATCAAGCACGCTAAATATGAGAAACATTTCAATAGCACCAAACGCAATAATATAAAAAGACGAATTAGAGCAATCTACTACTTACAGGTATAACACGCGTTCTTCTGGGCGTATCATGTTCGTCTTGCGGCCTTTCTAATCTACCTGCATGGAATCCTTCACAACTACTCGCGATTTTCCGTGTTTTATTCGTTCAAGCCCTGGAGACGTCAAGCAAAACAACCGCAATTTGGCTAGTTACTTGCATAATAGGTCGCGCAAAAAAAACTTGGCCTATTGGGTCAAAGCCTACTAACTAAGCTCGCAATTATTTACGCCGTCGCAATTCGGCTGGTCATTCGCATCATGTACGTTATCTAGGGACTTTTATATTTGTTTATGAAGGGTGTCCGACTAGAATTTTACTTCCTAAATAAAGTTGTATCCCCGATT